>CM068588.1:1945638-3155638 GCA_035048485.1 Pteria penguin | reverse complement strand
AACTCAGAAATGTGTCCCAGGTATGTTCTCACCAACAATATGGAATAATAAATAAAACGTAAATAAGCCATTGGTGGTGTAAATGTATACAGCTTATCTGCATGTACATGTTCTGCATTGATGGTTGCGATATTTCATTATCATCCATCTAAGATATGACACTGTTCTCAAATATATGACACATATTATAAGAGATTTTCACAAAATATCCTGTATTATAGAAATAACAGTAATAAAGTTATCTTGATCATCTACATCATGTGTAGTACTTTACTTGAACACATTTGTCTACATATGCCTTATGAAAATAATTGTAATAAAAAAACCGTATAACAACACAGGGAGACACCAAACTTAATTTTAAAAAATCTACAATACAACCACACACACACACACACACACACACACACACACACACACACACACACACACACACACACACACACACACAACGCCATGCAACCACACAGGGAGACACCAACCTCAATAAAACAAAAATGAACAACCACACAGGGAGACACCAAATGTAATGAAGCAAAATGTACAACCACGCATGGAGACACCAAGCTTAATAAAAAGTGATGAACAACCACACAGGGAGACACCAAGCTTAATAAAAAGTAATGTACAACCACATAGGGAGACACCAAGCTTAATAAAAAGAAATGTGCAACCACACAGGGAGACACCAAGCTTAATAAAAAGTAATGTACAACCACATAGGGAGACACCAAGCTTAATAAAAAGAAATGTGCAACCACACAAGGAGACACCAAGCTTAAGAAAAAGTAATGTACAACCACACAGGGAGACACCAAGCTTAATAAAAAGTAATGTACAACCACATAGGGAGACACCAAGCTTAATAAAAAGTAATGTACAACCACACAGGGAGACACCAAGCTTAATAAAAAGAAATGTGCAACCACACAGGGAGACACCAAGCTTAATAAAAAGTAATGTACAACCACACAGGGAGACACCAAGCTTAATAAAAAGTAATGTACGACCACACAGGGAGACACCAAGCTTAATAAAAAGTAATGTACAACCACACAGGGAGACACCAAGCTTAATAAAAAGAAATGTGCAACCACACAGGGAGACACCAAGCTTAATAAAAAGTAATGTACAACCACATAGGGAGACACCAAGCTTAAAAAAAGTAATGTACAACCACACATGGAGACACCAAGCTTAATAAAAAGTAATGTACAACCACACAGGGAGACACCAAGCTTAATAAAAAGTAATGTACAACCACACAGGGAGACACCAACTTAATATACAAATGACATAAAATTGTCACACTCATACCACGGCATTCGTTATAGTGTGACTATCTCTTGCTGGATAGCCACACACACAGTAGTCATATCTCCAAATTAAATCCGAGTAATGAATACAAGCACTATAAGATCGGCATATTATCGAACAATGATGAATTGACAAGTATAGTAATAAATCATTCGGTGGATATTATCACAGCATTGTGTTTACATAGATAGAAATGATATAAATGGCACGGGATGCCGAGGTTTTATTTGAGTTTACTCACAGCTCGTGAATATTGAAGTTGTGATGCGCTGGTTCAGATTATACATGCATTTACGGATATATACATAATAAAGGGGTTTTAAATAATTAATCTGTTTTATGTATTTACTGTTTTATTTGAAGTATTTGAATTGTAAATTATCTCTTCAGCATATGCTTATATTTTAAAAAATATTTATTGTGACATTTATGTTCTTGTAGTTATTAATATTCGGTTAAAACATTCAAACTATTAAAGCGTCACAAGATAATTGAAAATATTAGCATTGATGATGATGATGATGATAATGATGATGATGATGATGATGATGATGATGATGATGATAATAATAATAATGATAATATTAATGATTATTATTATTATTATTATTATTATTATTATCATTATTATTATTATATATTGTTATAATGATGACGATGATAATAATAATAATAGTAATAATGATAAAAAAAATCTAAAGAATATAATAAAAATCAAAGAAATTTTCAAATAAAAAAAAATCAGGTGCTTATTGTGTATAGAATGCCAAAAATGAAAATAGATATTTCACTGTTTTTGAAATACAGAAATTCAATGAATATATATATTGATTAATTTGAATAAAATAGGTCTACTGTATATTACAAGAATATACCCACTCTTTCAGAAATTCATGGGTATTTGTTTTGTTTTTGGAGAGCCGTTTTGATCTGTTAAACCAAATTTCCAGTCCACATACCAATTAACTGTTTATGTTTATTTACTTTCGACTTGTAAAGATGTTTAATCCAATTTAATATACATAAAAACAACATTTAAATACATCTAATGACTTGATGATATCTAGATACTTTATTATTAGATTATATTTCAGAATGTTCGTCAATGTAATGTTTCTATCTACAACACATTCAGAATGTAAAGATGATGGAGTTATATATAAGATCAAATACAATGTATTGAGTGACTCTTCCTCAAATTTACGAATATGCATGTCAGCAATCTCAATGTATTTCTTAAGCATTTACATACCTTCCATCAAGAGTTCGATATTTTATTGTACAATGGTCATTCAGTATTAAGATGTCTTTACAACTGAAAAATGTTGCATACATACCACACTTGACTACATTATCGAGTCTATCTTAAACAGAGTTATTTCCCATTTAGGACGGTATCTGACGTAAAACAATTATGACGTGACAACTTTGCTATGGAAACGTCATCTATTCGTCATTTTTGAACCATCATTTGAAATTTTCCCTGAAATTTAGACCAATTTCTAGAGAATTTGATGACGTAACAATAACTTTATGCCAATAACTTTATATTAGATACCATCCCAAATACGAAGTAACTCTGTGTTAAGAAAAGACCGAAAAATGAAATTGAAGATTCTCTTTACAGTTATGTAATACCTCTAAGTCTGAATCCAATATTTACTTAGATAGATAGTAAGAGGAGTAACAATGAATACCGTACTAATTAAATCAAACGTGGCTGTGTGCACAGTCGCAGTATATTGTGTTCTAGATTAACCGGGATCCTTAAAGTCCATCATTTACGAAACCGACTTAGAGAAATTCTGTAAAACATATCATAGTATAAGAAAATCTCTCTAGTGTGTACCAGAAGTAATGTGGAATGGTTCGTGTGATATCATGATTCACTGAGCACTTGTATATGCAATCCTAGTATATTATGTTGACGAAAATATCCATTGTCGTAAAAAAGCAGAGACACTTGGATAGACAAGTTTAATTATTTTATTGGATGGTGTATTAAAATTTCTCTTTCAAATATAAAATCTATATGTTTATATTTTCAGATGAGATTGCAATCAGCGGGGAATACAACAAAGACAGTACTGACACAATGAAACATTTACAAATCTTCGATTTTTTTTATCAGATATGATAAATGCAAACCATTTTGATAAAATCCCTAAAAGCTTTTAATCTCTATGAAGTAACCAGTCAAATTTATGTCTTCATTTCAAAGGAGTCTATCAAAAACTAAATTTTATAAAACTCTGTTTTGATTTTCTTTTTTCCCCATTTAATCCATATCAAAATTAACCTACATGAAACAAAGTCTACCGTTTTTCTGTCACGGTTATAATTTCAACTTTCACAGACGACAGATGAGAAGGGCACAAAGACCATAACTATATTACCATGGTAACATAATACTTTCATCTAGACACGGTCGGTGACCACTGCGGACGAGGCTACAAATCGATTCCCATACAGCAATGATATACTCCGAAAGTGAGCTGTGTTCTGAAATTTCACTCCAGAGAAACGCATAAAAATTTATAATAATGACATTATCTTTGCTGGGATAAAACTTCTGAATCTTTTCCAAGAAATAATGTTCTATGTTTTATTTATGCCTTTTTCTTTACATATTATTTATTACGTAAAGAGTAACACAATGTAATGTAATTTCCAATTATTCTTGTGATGTATCTGTGAAGAAATAAAATAAAGAGAAAAAGATACAATGAGAAATTTCAATTCATTTTTATAGCATTATGTCACTTTCAATACATGTTTTGTTATATACCATTATACAATAATAATAATAATAATAATAATAATAATAATAATAATAATAATAATAATAATAATATAAGCGCATTTCAAAAAGTGATGTTTCTTCAGTGATGCTCAGGGCCAAAGCTTTGGAAGTAAAATATTTACTAAGTAAACTTATGTCAAATTGACAGGATAGGATCTATTAACACTTTTCTATCGACAGAGCTATACATAAGGTAGGTGCATGATCTCAATGGCTTTAAGAAAATGACTTTCCAATACATTAGTACTTTGTAGAGGTTTCAGTAATGGCTTTCACTCGCGTATACTACATTTATATGTCATTTGGCCACGTACACAGTAGAAGGTAGTAATGAATGGAAAACAAAAGTATGACCGGACTAGATTAATGATATTGCTCAGAGATATACCTGCCTTTATCACCAGTATCTGGAGGTGTTGACTCTATGATCAGATTGGGAAATGGGTTTTAACCTCAGGTAATTGTGGCTTTGCTATGATATTATCAATGTATTTAAGCGTTTTTCTGGCCAAATGCAATCTGACAACAAGTCTCGAGTTTGGGTTAAACAGCAGGCAAGATAACGGGGAAAGTCGTACAAAAATAATGGAAAAACAAGTTGTATTGTTAGGTTTGATACAGTTGCTCATAAATTGTTCCCATCGATGAAAAAAGTAAAGAATGGAAGTGGAATTGTTACATTTTTATGAGTAAATATCTGATTGCAGAGCAAATTTCAAAAGACTATGTAACTAATATATTAAAAGTACAACGTATGGTAGACTATGATGAAATAAAGATAAAAGGAATGAGATATGACCTATCAACATGACAGAATTCATTGAGGGCAAATTTAAAAAAGGAAATTAAAACAATAAATATATATTGAACTTCTTAAAACTGTCATATACACGACAATCACGGCGCCGACATGGGACGGTAAATCCCATCTTGCCATGAAAGCAGGGTAATCATAGTGATACAAAATTCAAAAATTTAATTAATACACTCATTTCACAGAAACTATTTTCGAAGTGATATATTTAAAATAGATGTTTATGTAATTAATGCATAGGAAAATTATGGAGAATGCATAAATGTAGCGTCAGTAAAATTGTTGAAAATAAGGAAAATGGAAAAGGCATAGCTATTGTACAAAATAATCACTAGTGTATTAAAAGAATGTTGATGAATTTATAATTTTCTAAAATATGAATTAGCTGATGTCGATGAAGAGAATCGTAATTACGATGGTTGAATGTTTGGATAGTTGAATATTTGGATGGTGCTTTACAGTGCTTTCAAAAAGCAGGAGGTAATCATCCATTAAAATCGCGATGATGTAGGTCATATCAGAATCGACACCATGGCGGGTATATTCGTGTCACAGTCTATGCAAACTTTTTAAGACAAAAAAGATACATTTCTAACGCCTTTCCTCTTCAAATTTCATGTAATTGTAGACGGAATCACATAATACAGTGTTTCATACCATTCATCGACATAAAAACAATGAAATACTTCAAGAATTATACATCTCAACAAAACACCTTACAAACTGCTGTTATCTCCGATCGGAATTAAGTCTTCAATTGACTAAGATACATGGGTCAATGAAACACCAATGCTTAATGTATTCAAATACTAAATGTTTGTCGTATCTTAGAGATCTCTAGGGAATTACTGTTGTAATTCGAGTATTTAGAAGCTTTCCTATCTGAAATAAGTGATCTGATTTTTAAAACTAGGAATACTGATAAAGAAGTCTTTATCAGGGGGTTCATTGTAAAGCAATTTACACGACCACTACCTGTTAAGATCTTAACAGAGATTTATATTGTTGTTTCCGACTTGTTGAACAGACTGTAAGACCGTGTGGTCGGATTCTCAACTCGCCTGAATAATTTCTCGCAACATTTCTGAATCTTGATAGCACCATGAGATAAAGTCAGCAAAAAATCTCCTCTTTGCTTCATTTTCTTGTTGAATGTATGTCATAGTTTTCAGCCAAAAGGAAAATATGAGATAACTGAGAATAATTGTAAATATTTTGTTACATTTGGTAACATTGTTTTAATATTACAAATAATAAATAGGAATAGAAATAGAAATAATAATGGTGATGATAACGATGATGATGATAATGATAATAATAATATTAATAATGATGATGATGATAATAATAATAATAGTAATGATGATTATTAATAAATAATTAATAATCATTATACTAATAATTATTCTAAAGATAAAAGTAGACAAAGAAATACAAAGCAGTGGAACAATAGATAGTACTAGTACATGTAATTAAAATAAATTGTATAAGTTTGCAATAAAATTGAAATTTTATGCCATAATGAAATTCTTTGAAATATTTTCATAATGTAAATTGTTGATGCTAAATATATCGCTTACAATGGCATGCCATTTTATCTTTGTTTATATTATTCTAATTCAAAAAAAAAGTCTGTAAGGGGAGAAAGATAAGTCTATTGTCAGGGGGGGAATGATAAAAAAATCCCTGATATACACCTCGTACCATCCAGTGGTAGTTACCTACGTTCGGCTTCATGAAGCGTAGCGTCAATAAAATGCTCAACACTCTCTACTCCTGTTAGCTCCCAAATTTATTTCCTTTTTCAATTGCATCGCTAGCCAAGAGGGTAGTGGAGGCGCCATCCAACCCATTACGAGAGAATACGAGCGAGTAGATGTTGGCACAATAAAAACATGCTATAAACTTGGTTAGTCATTTGCTGTCTACAGCAACAACAACCCCATATAAAGGAAGTCATTAATCAAAATTAGAATTCAATATTTCACCTAATGGAGGGGTGGCGAAATTTAACTTTTATAAAGGACTAATTTGGTCTGATTTCCTGCGTCAGGAAAGGCTTCCAGCAAAATCACATCAAGAAATGTTTTCATATTCAACGTCAATTGTTGCTTTTGATGTGTCTTAAGTGAGTGTTTCTTAGATAAATATAACTAGATACTGTCAATATCTTCCTTTATCATTTTCCTAATCTTCTCAAGTGTGTGTGCGAAGGTTAAAGTTACAAAGTATTTTCAAAAAGAAAAATATGTATGTTGAAGTATAAAAAATATTTTCATAGACAAATTTTCGACTTTGAAAAAGAATACAATTTCGATACAATTTCAAAGAAAGCTAAAATCATATAAAGGCTTGAGACATTTTGCACTATGCAGTATAAAGTGCATTTTCCAGTTTAGCATTTCTGGATCAGAATGTTAAACACATACATTATTTATTATATGAATTTTCCAGTTTCCTTAATGGTACATTTAATTATGTATTTTAATAATTTTCAAATTTGTAATGGAAAATTAATACAACTTGTCAATAAGCAACTGCGGAAAATATAATAATTATCAAAAACTCTATAAAAACTATAATTGTACATGAAATTTAATGTAACGTAAATGCAAGTTAGCCAACAGCGAAAATAATAACTGAAATATATACATATCGCTAAAAGCAACTTTATAATTCAATTATAAAAATTCAATTTATAGCTGGATACACAAATTGACTTTAATGCTTTGCAAGAATATTACCTGCACGTGTTCCATTGTGACGCAGTAAAAGGGATAACACTGAGTACGGCAATCAATCATAACTCCTTAATTGTCAGCATATACAATAAAGAATGTACACGAACTGAAAAAGTTATAAAAACTCCTAATTGATTTCTAGGTATAACGAATGTTCATGAAACTGAATATTTTATGCTATCGAAATTATTTTGATGGGATCTTGCCGGTAAACAAATACAATAAAGTAACAAATGCGATACATTTTATAAATAGTGTTAAAATTCTGTATAGTTATTTGAGAAGTTTTTTTTCAAATTAGAAATAAATGTGAGTGTAAACCTACGGAAAGTCAATCATTTTTCTTTTGGATAATTTTCATCATTTTATACGACGATGACGTTGAAATTTTAGAACGCCTTTCAAATTTCAGATTATTTTGAGAAAAAGATATAAAATGTATTTTGAATATATTGATATTGTTATGTTTAATCTAAGAATATTTGATAATTCACATATAAAGCACAAATTTCTGTTTTATGGTTTTGGTAATTCCGACTGTAAATGAGAAGCTTGTCTTTACTGTATTGAATCAAGAAAGATAACTCTTACATGTAAAAGGTAATAGATACATATAAAACGATGTAAAAACCTGAGCAAGCTAGAAAGACAGAATTTGTTAATGATGAAAAGAAGAAAACATTTCGTTGTGTTACTCTTTCATAAGTTATCAACATATATACACACAAAAAAAAAAGAACGAAGGCGTCTTACCATCAAAAGATACCGAGTTCCAATATTAGTCGTCAAGTGAAAAAAATCTTTTGGGTGTCTTTGCTCTTCTGAAGGATATGGTTGTCCCAAATAAAAGCTTAGGACGTCTTAAAACAACATTAAAAGAGTCAAATACTGTAAGTGAAAACCACAGTTTTTAAATTTGCCGACTAAAAGTAAATTATTCATAACTATCTCGAAATTCGAGGACTATTAAAAGTCATATACCACAAATTAGCCTATTCCGTCTATACGGAATTTTACTTAGTTAACAGCAAGACTTTAGGTAGTCAGAAGTGATAGGTTAAAACACTGTTGTCATCTGATGATCATGAGATCAGCGCCCAGGAAAAGTAAGCATACCGTTGATATTATGATTTACAGAATACTTATAGTTTGTTGTTTATTTATCATTTTTGGTTTATCTTCATTTTTCATAAATAATAACTAAATATCTCAACACTCATCACACGCATTAAAAGATAAAATATTGTTTATATATATATATATATATATATATATATATACAGTTCAGTTCATTTTGAGACGTACGTCTCATCAATACAATATATATACACGTACATGTACACCATATAACATAGTATACGTTTTAAAGGTACATTATTCAAAATATATAGCAACTTGCATAACAAGAGCAATTAACCCGTATTTAACTTTCCGTTTTATGTAAATCTTACTTTCGCACAAAATGTATAGTCTCTAAGCGAAAAAAAAAACCCCCATTTACTCTTTTATACGAAAATTCAAATCTAAAAATTAAATGCAAAAATTATTCTAAGAGGTTTGATTTTGAAATAACAAGAATATGCTAAAAGATACCTTTATAAATAGCCACAAAGGAATGAAAAAGACACACGAGGAAGCTGTACAAAAACGGGAAATGTTAGCATTATCTAGTACTTTATGACAAGATGATCAAATCAACTATGTAAAGGTCCATAAAACTAAAATAATTCGCTAGTAAGCAGTGTATACCCATAAATCTCTTTAGGTTTAATTTTCATCAAACCATGATTAATATACATGTAGTAGTTTACCACAGGTTGTTAACATTCTTTTGTTAGTATTTTTAATAACTATATATACTGTTGTAGTTGTGTTTATTAATTGTATACTATTCTTAAAGTTCACCAGTATCAAGTTATCTACAGTGCTAAATACAGCTCATCGATTTCTTTTCTACATAATTTTTTCCCCGATATCATATGAGAATTTTTTATATAATTAATTCGTGTACAGTTAAGAATGATATATTTTCACACGTTTTATAGAGCGATTTCTGATGTATGTAAGTCTAAGTGCTGCATTTCATTAGACACTTACAATCATTTGGAGAATTTGATAAGTTCGGGTACGGTGAGTAAGCCTTTTTCCCGCGCTAGAAACAAACTCTGACCTGGATAGTTAACCACATTATTGCATGAAACTCCCTTGACATGGTATAAATAGACAAAATGCTTTGGTCAGGATAGTGTGTACCTTATTTTGTGGTCAGGCTCCAGTACCTTGTTCTTTATTTAGTGTTCTTATAATAAGATATGCTTTTTGACACGGACATGTTGTGCATGAATAATACAGGATATGTAAAACAAAGGCCGCTTTTTAAATTTTTGATTTTTTATAGGGCGTAAAATAAAACTGACTATTGGTTTACACAGACAAGAATAAATAATCAATGTAATTACAAGTCACATAGACATTTTGAGTATAAGCAATGACTATTGCAATGACAATGTTCCGCATTAGACTATAGTTTGAAAATTTTATTTGAAATGTCTTAGTTCTTTCTTCTCTATACAGTAAAAGTTATCCCAAACGATTCATATATATTGAGTTATATGTAAAGGGGTATACAAGGGTAAATCAAACTTTCAAAATAATTTTTTAACGATTTTGATAAAAATACCATTTAGTTCTACATTATAATAACTAGTCGATTCGAATAGTTTTATAGTTTAATTCAAATCAAATTCAAATTTGCTCCTTTCAACACTCGAAGGTACATTTAAAAACCATACATTTCATTTGTATTTTTGTGATTAAAATACCATTCAATACAACTTTATTACGTTATAATGATAATCTTTTACAGTATAATAATTCATTTTATAGTTTCCACGATAATAGCCTCATACTTATACTATTCTATCTCATTCCTTATTTATCTTCCAATGTCTTCATGGGTTTTTTTCGGCGGGTGTGGCCATTTAGCAGGGGTCGCTTACTCCTCATCTGGTCTCACCATTGAATCTTCTAGGGGTCCTTGGATTCCTACATTCTCAATATCGCACTATATTAATAATTTTCCTTCTTGATTACTGCTCAGTATCTTACCCTTTCACACAACCAAAGAAACCATTTAAGCACTCAATAATATAAAATAATATCACATAAAATTTCCCATCTAATTAATCAAGACTACGAATAAAGCAATGATAAATCATAATGATCAGTGCAAGGGATTGGGTATTGATCAAACATATTTATTTTTATATTGATTTCTCATTTCTGACTGCCGCAATCGCTTTTCTCCCAGTAGCTTTGAAACGTTGTTACTAGTTGAAGATATATGTATACACTTTAATAGAAAATCATTCGCGTCATTAAGCACATGCCTGTATGTGCGCGATTATCTTGTCCAGCGAACATCTTATCTTTCCTGCGCTTCACAGATAGCCTCTATTAAGTACCTTGATTGTCTTCAGGTAACGACGATTGTAATTGTGAAATGGAGGACACGAAGCGGGCGATATTATGGCAGTAGCGAGGCTCTACATGGAAAGCAAAACGTGAAGGAAAGAAGGACATCTGCAATAAACTAGTCAATATCCGTGTCGCATTCAAAATTAATTAATTAATTAAATTATCTTTCTTTCGCTGTTGTTTTATATAAATATATATATTATATATTGTTTTGTTTTGATTTGCATTTGGTTGTTTGGCGGTTCTTATTAGTATAAGTGAAATATGTTTTTATCTATTTGTAAATTATTTTGCTTTATATTTGTTTGTTTGGGTTTCTTTTTATTTTTTTCTTCTTATCATTGTGATTTATTTATTCATTTTTTGTTTGTATTTTTTTCTTTGTTTTTAGGCTGAAATTATTATTATTTATATATTTATTTACTTATTTATTTACTTATTTATTTATTTATTTATTTATTTATCTATATTTTTGTATTTATTAAAACTGAATCCAAAACATAACTGCTCGTTACAAGAAACTACTAGCATGATTAGTAAAGTAATAGTAATACTTTAAATCCATAGATGTGTTTTGCAGATAAGATGAAATTATCTTAACTCATCTATGATTCTTTACTTCTACATTTATTGTGGGAATCTCAAGTATTAAATAAGTTAAGGAACGCACACATTCTACAAACTGAACCTGAACTCAAATCTTTGCACATTCGTAAACATGGCCCTTCGAAACGTGCTGTATTCATTACTACGATGGAATCCGAATATTCTGATACTATCCAATCAGAACAAACCTATGCGGAGAACTGAGCAAAACCACGTGACACCAATTGTTAGTAAACAGTAAAGCGAAGAGTCAAAAACAGTAAACGACCATCCGGTTGAGTAAGCGTCTCCTGTTGGCTATCATAACTTGTACTTTATTATGCACAATAAGCTATTGTTTACTTTCTTATACAGCATTACGACTTAGAGTTTGATCTCTCTCTCTCTCTCTCTCTCTCTCTCTCTCTTAATTACTGTTTTGCATACAGGTTTATGATTAGTGAAAGAGAGTGAATATGCTTTTTATTTTTGATTTTGAATACATAGGAATGTCTATTTAGATATATTCAAGAACTTAAACACCTTAAATAGAATTTTGACATGTACTTCGCGTTTTGTTTGTTTGTTTGTTCATTATCATTTATTTATTCCTCCTCTTTTTGTTTTTCTTTGTTTTTGTTTTATGATTTGGGTTTTATTACTATCATTAATTATTATTACTATTACTATTATTATCATCATTATTACTACTACTATTATTATTATTATTGTTATTATTATTATTATTATTATTTTGTTTTGTTTTGTTTGTTTTTTCTTCATTATTAACATTAAGAAATTGATATAAACACCTGTTTCGTCGATTTCTATTGTTTATAGCATATTGCATTTCGCCGTGGTAAACCCAGAGGGATTTCAAATTCGTGTAGACCCTCAACGTGTCCTATTGTCTCCCGCTCGACAAAATATACAACACAAAGGAATGAGCTTATTGATGCGTCATTGAATTTTCACACGGAATCATTACCAGTTTAAACAAAGTAAATTACCTTGAGATAATGCCATGTTAGTTTACGTTCTTCCTCAAACTATTGTGCAATTACGAGGGGTCATAAATGGCACATCGCTCCAGTAAAACGATCAAATGTTTTATAGGAGGAACAAAACATTGGTACTGCTAGTACAGTACTTTTGTCCCTGTGGCTGCTATTGAAAAGCTTAGTCGCATCCAAGACAAACAAAACGAACACGCAGGGATTGTACAATGTAATGAGCCATACGATATCAAAGTCATGTAGCGTTTGAAAAAAATATTTCCGCCTTATATTACATACCGGAAATGGGTTGGGATTGTCTATGGAATTATGAGGAATATGAATAACTTCAATAACTGGAATATGTATATTAAATATGCATTACTTGAAGAAGAAATAAATAGTCTTTGTATGCATTTAATATTCATAAAAATGTGATTTAGAATCAATATAACTATTAGAGAGAACATGTTAAAGGAATGATAGATAATGAATCCTCATAAGATGATGGTATACACGACTGTCTGGTGAATATCACGTATTTCCGGAAATCTTCGCCTTCACTATCTTACCAAATTCCCAACATAATCGCCGGCATTAATGAACATTTTAAACTCACGCGAGATAACGCGAGATGTTTTCACCAACCACTTATTTGATAATATCATATGTGATAATTCCCTTTTATATTCATTCGATCCATCTTTCGAGATTGTCCCTAACTGATTGTCAGCATTTCATCTCCAGATTTTGTCATCAGTTTTGGGTGTATCAAGGGCAGAGAAGACAAACATTTAGCAGATCTAGATTGATAGATGATGAACTTTAAATCATATCTTCCCGAGTCTATTTATATGATAATAAACCGAGGGAAATCTGAGCTAATCGAGTCACATTCACAACAGAGCATCTTTTTTTCAAAAAGTAGAATGGAATTGAAATGATCAAGTATTTCCTCAAATGTAAATCAGATTATTATAGATACGAATTAAATTAGATAAAACTGATTTCCTAAAATGTATAATGAAATCATACCATTGGAGAAATGTGTAATTCAGTATTCTGTGGTATTATTATTTCCTTCCATTGTTTTTCTTTACTATTTTATATCTGTTTTATGTATTATTTCCCTATTTTTATTTTAAATTAAATAACAAACCCATTGTATAACTTCAAACAAATTTTACAACTCATTACTATAATTCATTAATAAAAAAGATATTAAATAAATTTTATGAAAATAGATTTACGATGTCAATGAAATGGCAATAAGCATGTGTTACATCCCAATCAGAGTTTTAATGAAGAAGATTGACGCCAGAGTCAAAATTTGTATAAAGCATCAAAGATTGGTTGTTATAGGCAAGTAATGTCTGATTTCTTGATAGTGACTCTTACCATTTTGAAATTGGTGAAACTACCTCAGTCGTACGATACAAATCAACAAATCAGTGCTATCTAGCTGTTGTAATCGACTTTCTGTTTGAAAGTTTTCGGATAAACAACCTTAATGAGTGTTTATTTCTATGTGCGTATTTACAGATGAACGTTGCACCTGTTGCAAAGCGGCTCCCCATGGCGGAAGAATATCTCTCAAGAAAGTTTTCTTTGTACTAAGCTGGAAAGTTTATGGTAAACTGCTCCTCTGACTCGGTGGCGGTAGACATGGACTTGGGAGACCATGGTTTATCACACGGGAATCTTCTTGTTTAATTTTGATGTGATGACATTTTGTTAATCTTTTCGATTATTTTTGCTGTCCACATGCTTGAGAAGCGGCGGGACCTGGCTTCATTTAATCTGTTCAAATATGAATTCATTTCCCAGTCTCTCACATAGATTATCATTTGAAGACTTTAATGAAATTTTCCGATGTATATCTCGAGAACGCGGTTTGATCGTTATCTTATATTTCAGATTATGATTCAGTATGTATTTATCAGGATTATAATGTGATTAAGTGATTAAGTGATTAAGAATTTTGTCTGGAAATATGAATGTCAAAAAATCTAGAAGTTTATATGGCTGATGATCTGTAATTAAGTAAGCACGAAGAACCTTTTCTCCATATCATCTTCCTTTGTTGCCACTATGTTTAAGAGGTTAGTAACCTCCTGCTTCCATGTCGCGATATAACTGAAAAAATTGTTGAAAGCGACGTAAAACACCAATCAACCAACCTTTGTTGCCTTTCAGATCTTTTTACCACAATTCGTAGATACATATGCAAATATATATGCATATATATATATATATATATATATATATATATATATATATATATATATATATATATATATATATATATATATATATATATAATATATATATATATATATATATATATAATTCCACTAATATCTTATGACAAGATCAATCATACATGAGCCACAGTACGTTACTGTGCAAGTTTTGAAAGGAAACATGTTACGTTATACACAGTTTCGACATTGTGAATTGACGACAGTGCGTTGGTACCGATAAATATAGTATATTTTTATATTCTATACTGATGAGGCTTTTATAGAGGATATACGGTATATCTAAATGTAGAGATCGTGTTAGTAAATTTCGTATTTTTTACCTCTAAGTATAAAATGTGAAAATTGGTGAATATTTTTAGATAACTTCATTTACAATTCTTTCTAAATTAAATCATATGATTGAAACATTTTAAGCATTTTAACAATTATATCGCATAAACATCGCTAAAAGATTTTCAAGCACTTGATGTTACAAAGTTTCCGTGCGTTTTGATGATGTTAGTCGGCAAATAATTCAATTTCACCGACAAAAATTCCCAAAACTGAAAGAGATGATTTTGTAGAAAATTTTAATAATCTATAATTTAGAAAATATTAAATATTAAAACATAGTTGTTATAAAAAGTGTATTAGTGCAATGATTCTATGGCATTAGATCAAAACAGTGTTCAGTTTTACTAATAGAGGTTAACGAAATTTATGAGAGTAAAAGATATTTTATATACATAAGGCGGCGTTGTTTAACTTATAAGAAGGAGTTCATTCGGAATAAAGTTGACATTCTGCGCTATCACCACTCGCTTGTCAATCGATAACGAGGCTAATGATAATCTGTCGCATTATGAATAAAATGTACAAGTAGTATCTGACTATGGGGAATACACACCGAATTGTACTTATTGTTTTAGGGGTGTCAAAATTTGATATCAATTATAGTAAATAAAGATTTCCCTGTGAAGTAGTTTAAATGGACGAGAGATGAAAGATAAGGTAATGTTTAGAATTGATTTCGAATTTATGAGATGAAAGGTCAAGGGTTGTTTTCAAATCGTGTTTCGTTGTGTGTTATAGAATTTTTGAGAAATACCGACACAGTGTCTATTGATTACAAATGTCTTTCTGATTGAATATTTTGGCATCTTTATTATGTACACTAATTACTGTTGTACCACCACATATATATATCTGATATTTATTCCGTGATCTTTTTTTTTTTTTTCTTTTTTCATATTGTTGAAATGGTTCGATATTTCCAGTGACAAAATTTTAAAAATCATATATTTTTAACGATTTTTACATAATCATTTTATTGTCCTAAACTTTTCTTTTTTTTTTACTTAATGAATTTACCAAAACACTTCATTCTTATCCATCTCTTCACCTGACAGGGTAAGGAATTGCACAAGGTATATAAAACTATATTCAGCGTAATCCATAACTTTCTGGCTGCTATGACATATCATGTTAGCCACAAATTTTCACAATGAAATAAAACAATAAAGCTTATATGTTCTTCATTGTATTGTAATACAATGCATTAGAGTTTAGGATACGTCAAATATTTGTTGCGGTAAAAAAAAATATCATGAAACAGCAGTGCTGGATTCTACTAATATATAACCAAAAACCAAAAACAAAACAAAATGATTTTAAAATATATTGTAATCATAAAAATATGAATATTAGTTTTAGAACATTTTTACAAAAATTACTTTGTATTATTTAATAGTCATAATATCGACATCAGTCTGGAAGAAATTATTTCTAAAATATCCTCTTTATTAAAAATGTATATGTTACAAGAAATACCAGTTTTCGTTTATTTGTAAATGAAGTATTTGAAAATATCTCAATTAAATTTTCCCTGCCTGGAAACGTTGCGGTTATAAAATGAAAACAAATAACATACGGACTGTAAGTTGTCAAGGATGGAAAATAAAGAACTTTTGAAAATTTATCAGTTTTCAGTGAATAAAAGAAACAAAGTAGCAGGTTTTAAAAACAAACTAGTATCTAAATTATCATTTTGTTCTTTGTTTCTAATACAATAACAGATGCACTTAAGTGTTAAGAAAACCACAGTAGGAACACGCGATGAATATGTGTAAGCCGAAGTCACTGCGTGCATATAAGCTTCAATCAAGATACAAATACAACCATACAAGTGTATCATATACTTTAAAGAGGAAAATATTAAGATAAATAATTCTATTAACCATATAAAATATCAATGTCATTTACTAATAAAACTTTGTAGAAACTATAAAAATAAACCATATCTGATTACTTTTCGTTTCCTGATTATACAAAATTGCTTTCGAACGCTTGTAAGAGTTTACATAAACACGGATAAAACGAAATCCGAGCTGGCTCGAACGTTAACATCATTCAATCTTAACAATAATTGACAAACGTAAAAGAGAGCAAGATGAAATCAAAATCATGAAAATGATTGCATCTCTGTCTACTCTGTGATTAATGGTCATCGTTGCGTTTACAAGATTGACGATCGGGTAAAAGCATATTACTGTATCCCATTGGACTATATCTGTGCTGAGGATCGTAGGAAATATTGCCGAGCACAAGAGATAGTGGGCTAATTCCTTAAAGCTTGTTCAGTAATTCGCTGATTCCATTACGTATCTCCAAAATATATACACGTTATCCTCAAAAATAGATCCCAAATTGATGATTAGAACTCCTAATGACATCATGATCTCATTATGTAAAATTTTATGAATAAAGCGCTGGAATTTCTCTTATCTTTATTGGTTGTATCTCTTCGAAATGCTAACCGTTTTAGTTCTAGCTAACTATCATTGCCCTGAAATCTTATCAAGATGGCCGACAGTTGCGGACCACTTTACGGTTGTCGCATATGGGATGCGAAGTTTCTTTGAAGTTGCGACACGATATGATCGTACATGTAAATGCAAATCTAATTTAATTTAGCATCTCTTCTCGAAAATGTGCATCACGGGGTTTTGTTACTAAAATGTGATAATTTGTTATTGAGTTAATGCAAGTCAGTGCTTAGGGAATATAATTTTGTTTGTTTTATTCTTTGAGCAGCCTAGATAAGGACTAACGACGGCATGGGGAATTCTTATCAGTAGTTTGGGCTCTCGTTTCAGAGACGGCAGACGACGGTGTTGGATACATCCAATTTTAATGTCGTTCTAACGGACACCGACTTATATGTATTAGGCATCATGATAATTGAAATATACATCATCCATTTTTGTGACAGACAAAATGTTCGGACCTACCCTCTGGGAAATATGGATATTGATCCAACTGTTCGACAACAGCGCTATGGAAGAGAACAAGGAGTGGATCATATCGCGAAAATCTCAACATCATTTCTATTTCAGGATATAAATCCGGGGTATATTAATATCTAAATCGGAATAAAAGCGCATTAAAATTCTAGCATCGGTGGAAATCTTATTTTATTTGAATCCCGATGCTTCGGTTAACGAGTCTTCGGGGTTCCTTCTTAATTATGGGAAAACAAACTCGTTTGTTTTCAGCGAGTGAAAACAAACTCGTGTTATTTTTAATGAGTTAGTGATTCTTGAGATCGAACATTAATTGAAACTATGTATTGTTTGCTTTGTTTGTATTTTTCTTTTTCACCAGGCAATTCTTACACTTGCCCATTGTAATTAAATAGTGGGGGAGGTTACTGCTCCATTTATAAAATTTTGAATTAAGAATGATATAACATTATTGATTGGATGTATACTTATCATAAACATACAATTATGTGGTATACAGCGTATTGGTTCCAATTTTTGTTAATATTTGAAATAAAGTAGGCCATTTCCGAGTTTCGTTTTTTTTTATTATGAAATCTTAATTTTAAGTGGAATTGTTTGTCCGTTCACACTTGATTTGAGAAATATTCTCTAAGACTAGTTAAAGCAAAAGGATTACAAATGAACAATCCAAAGGCAAAACAATTATATCTATTCAGTATTTTAAACAAATTTGAACATCGATTGTCATAATTCAAATTCCATAACTGAATCCTCAATATTTTGTCACATGATTTTTATGGTAATATTTAAGAATTTCAAAGCGTTATAAAAACGAAGAATTGGTCTGATGACCTTTTGTATAGCTCCATGGTGACTTCTGCCACATAACTGAGCCGGTAACTCCTCTTTTTTCTTTATCTTTGTTAAACAAATAATGATGATTTACGGAAATATTCATATCCTACAGCATCACATGCCAGCAATTTCTGCTTTCTAAATTTCAAAATCTGAATTCTTGTCCAAAACAAGACAAAAGTCAAATTAATCCGAATCACAGAGTAAAATCCTTAAATTGAAAAAAAAGAAAAAAAACGTACATGTGTCAGGTCTGTGTAAAGAAAATAAATTCATAATACGCAGATATATAGAGAAATAGATAAATAAATCAAAAGTGCTGTATGTACTTTACTTTACCATAATTGTTTTATCGTCAAGAAGCACTTTTAAATATCTTTGGGGAAAAAGAAAGAAAGAAAAACGAGATTAAAGTTGAAAACGCAAAAAAGAAAACCAATGTATTGTCAGCATGCAATAATCATGAAAGTGGTTCAACTTTCCATTTATGTTCCCTGATCACCCATACCATGAATCATTACCTCCCACCTTGAACAGTTCCTATCGGGTCTGAGATCGCAATTCACTAATACAAATTGTATGGCTAATAACGAACCCGAATAATATATATTTTTTTAACTATTGAAATCTGTCCTTTTTTTTCTTTAAAATTTTTGTCGCTTCTTTAACAACAATTTCATTAACTCCTTAATGTAATAAATGTTCCAAGTTATTAGGAAACGAATTCTTATACGTATTACTCATCACAGAATGTCTTTAGCAAAGAAGGGAAGAATTGCATCTATATTGTATCGTTTGTTTATAATTTTGTTTGACAAATAGTCGGGTTGCGTGATACGTGGAAGGGCTTTTGTCCTCCTCATAAAACTCGGGCTGACAGATATTCAATGCTATCTCGGATATCGAGACTACCTCAATACAATACAAAAGTCAAGATTAGATCCTATCGGCGAGGAAAAACAAGACGAGCCTTTTTTACTTTCTTACATTCGCTCATTAAAGTTTCATCTTGTTTCAAACACGTTTGGGGAAATTAACATAATTAAACATATCCAATTAGCCAGTTATCCTTGTGAATTGTGGAAGAAGGAACACGAGTCCCGTTTGTTCTTATACACTCGGTATGGGCTTACCGTTAATATTGAATAAGGTTTCTCACTTCATAGGCATTCTATAGAATTGCATGAACATTAATCATTTTCATTGTTAACAATGATCATAAAATTCCTACATGAAATACCATTGAAACACGGCATATGTATTGCATGTACATCTTGTTAAAGGAAAGCAATATAACAAAACGCCTGAAGAATCGTCTTATCTGACCATCGCATATATTTCTGTCGTTGATTGACATTTTCTGAACACAGTTATTCAAAATGCTTTAACAGACAGTTATCTTATTTAGAAAACAAACAGTAAACCACGACTGAACAGAAAGTTGAGAAAACTAAATAAAAGTTTGAAAAAGCCGTAAGGTACAATAACCAAAGGGAGAGAGAAAATGGGAGGGGGGGGGGGGTGTTGTTGTTACTTGATGCCAGGTAAATGTAACAATCATTATCAGGCACTGTGGTTAGGAAGACTATAATGCAAAAGTAAAAATGAAAATAATTCTTGATACTTTATACATTATGACTTCATTTTTCTTAGGTATGACGAAACGTCATAAGTTACAAATACAAGGTAATTGCAATATTGATAAAATAAAGAATGAATAAAGAAAAAATAATAAATACGTAGAGACTGGTTATATTAATTAATATTCTAAAAGACGATAAGGTGAAGGACGTTCATGTTCAGTTACTGGAGCAATACCATTGTGACAAGCACCACATCATACCACGGAGGAATACAACGCGGCGGGAAAAGTGTTTCCCATTAGTAAGCTGCATCCGCCATGACAAAAATCATTTCAATATTCAGCAGGAACAGATTTGATCTCACTGAACAAAATTGATCTTGCTGAACAAAATTGAAAATTGTAAACTTGTATCTTTGTGTGTCACTTATTGAATCATTTATGATATTTATTCATCATACTTTTTGAATAGTAAGAAAAACTGTACACTGATTGTCGCATTCGTCTTTCTTCTCTTGAACAGGACAGCTGACATCAATAAATATTTTCTTTACTTTTATTTTCATCTTGAATTAATTGATTTCCATTCAAGATGAAAATATAAAAAGTAAGTCCTACATGAAATCGCTTTATTGGTTTATTTCTAAGTGTTTTAGTTATTGTATAGTATAATACTGTTTCCGAGCAGCTTCACTTGTCCCAATGGTATGTTAGCTATTCGGTATGTACAAAAAAAAGGGGGGAGATGATAAAACAGACAACAGAACATTGTATTTGCAGACATGAAGATTACATCATCTGCAAAGACCATGGCGGCCTGATAGATCACCTTTGTGAGCTAAAATCACCCGCCATCACAGAATGTCATGCTGGTAGAGATTTATGTTTAATTCTGCGTTTCTAAAATGAATGAGAAACTTTATAAAACGTTTTATATGACATCATAGATTGTTATCGAGTCAGTTATAGATTCTGTTTTAATGATGCTGGCGCTCTTGAGAAATATTAAAGAAACATGGGCATAATCTCAAAGAACAAACGAGATAAAGTGCAACTTGACGAGCTTTTAATGACCTGGAAAACTCCATTCATTGTGTTTAGTGGGAGATACATTGTACAAGCTGTTGTTTTCGCTGGTGCACAAGGGGTCTCGATTTGGAAGTAATGAGAGAGAAAGAATGTAGCTTTATGACGAATCCTATGTCAGGGACTGAAGCAAGTACATGTGGACATTGTGAGTATACGTACGTCTGTGACTTTAAAATTCAACTCACTGCTTTCCCTCTCGTTTGGAACATAACTTTTGAAGCAATTCCTGCCTTTGAACTCTAGGTGCAAGTTAAGATTTCTGGAATAGCATACCACGAACACGGATAAAAAATTTAGAATATTTTCGCAGCAATACAGATGCAATATTATAATTAAATAATAATGGCAGGTCCATGGGTTTAAGATTCAAAAGCAGGAGACTGGGATTTGTAAACCTGGTGTTATAAGCTAAGGGAAACATATCTCAGGATTTTCCGATTTCCAGTCGAGCACTTTTAAAATTCGCAAAATCAACCTAGCTCAACAGAACAAGAAATCCGGCATAAAATCAATGACTCGAGAATATACCATATTTAAGATAGGAAGCTTGGAAAAAATTGTTTGTTTGACTTTTGTTTAAGGTAACCCCAAGTTCATTGCCCTTATATAGCGACGGCATTTACTTGGTGCAATACACAGAAATTTAGACTTTTGCAATGAACCCATTCGTAGCAGTGAGGGATCTATTGCATGCCGCGTCTATCGCGACACGAAACCTCGATTCATAGGGAGTCGAACCCGGAACCTTTCGGTCTCGAACCGAGCACCTTTCGATTGACCTACGGCGGTTCATCATCACAACAGTCATCATATACTGAATTCAGCGTAAGAAAACGGGGTTTCGTGTTTCATGCCTATGGTATCAGTGTATGAAATGGGTAGAAGCACACCAATAAACCCATGATTTCTTAAAGAATTGGCGATGAGAAAATTATGAGAAAAATACAAAACTAAGACAAGGTTGTAATTCAAACCGTGTTATCGTATTACAATAAACAGAGAGGTTTGACACTCTGAAGGGTTCCTCCATTGCTTCGTTGGCCAGATTATCACTCAAGCGTATCAAAATCATTCACAACCATTCATGCAGAAATCTCGCGTCCAAACATCAAAAATAGCTTTTTCAAGACATCTCTGCATTCACAAGGCCATCCAGCCGATTTCATGTATGATTGATCATAAATACGTGTAAACCTTAGAAGGATTTCTCTATCGCTACTCAAAAGGCGATCTTAATCCCAATTGGGTTAAGAAACTGGATAGAGAAAATTCGGGGGAATAAACTGGCATTAGAAAACGATTATCTGGTAATACTAAAGCCATCTGTACACAATTCCAAACGAGGATAATGACTGGAATCTACACATCTGATACGATTTCTGTTCATTTATATTGATGGGCTGATAGTATGACAAAGTCAATAAATTGTTCATGATGGTTGTGGTCTTAATACTGTATTATTGCAGCTCTCTAATAAGACGGGTGCTAAAATATGCGAAGAAATTCTGTCGGCCTATTTTATCAAGTTCCTGTTATTTATTTAAATGCGTCTATCGGTGACATTAAACATAAATAATACAGAATGGCACATTCGATCTTACTCAAATGTGCTTTTCATATATTTCCATAAAAATAGATTTGAACAACCCCAACCCCCTCCCCCGGCCAAATTTTGATATGAAATTTACTAGGACACAAAAATTCAGATTGAGAAAAGTTTTTCTTAAACAATGCAAAAGAATTTGTTTGACTGCTGACTGTGTTTCTTCTTTCTATATTCTGTCTTATACGCTTATCCATGCATTCATGCGAAGGCTTTAATTGACATGCGGCGCCATCAATGGCGTTATGACGTCATAAATTCGGATTTCGTCTTTTCAGCTCGGAAGTCTATGATTTATTAGGGTAACAGTCGTTAGCTATATCCCAGCATTAAATATAAACAGTAGTCAATTACAAAGGAATCTATAATGAAGGAGGATTGAATTTCAGCCACATTTAAACCTGACTCGCTCAACATACGCCTTCTTTTGAAAGAGGGTTATATTTTCCCACTGTTATGTACACTGTGAAGGTCCCAATATCACAAAAAATTGCCTGAATCCATCACTCTTAGGAAAGGTCTTTTATGTTGAAGGTTAAACAATAAACGGCATTGTCCAAGCTTTCGTTGTTTTGAGCTTTGTATGTTTTCTACCAGATAATCATCATTATACAAACCCTGTAAACTATATAGTACGTCTCATGTGTTGAAACCGGATAGCGATTCTATGCCGTGTCCGGTTTCATTCCGTGGTTTAGAGTTATGTCACCTAGCGGCAATATTTCGCATAAATGACCAAGCTTTCTCCTACCACCCATGCTGATTTGTTCCAATGCCAAATTAGCAGAAAAGAGTTGTCACGATTGTGATAAAATATAACTTACAGAACTTATGTCAGTTGAATATGATAGGGCTTACATTTTATCTTTATTTGGTGTTTGTAGATCATACAATAGTTCTGCATTGATCTTGTCTGAGATAACGAGTCATCGGGCCAGACTAAAAGCCAATAATGGAAGTAACATTTTAAACGAATCTATACTTGCTCGAATGGTTTTGTGAAAAGTTTACATGCCGATATGACACCATAATTATCATTTCAAAATTATTATGCACTGAAGCACATTTCTTAAAGTGTACTTGGTAGCAATTAATGAAATAGACACTGGCATTAAAGAATGATGCAACAAATCGAGTCGATACCGCGATGATTAAAATTGACAAATAATTATATCATATATGAGTAATCTGTACTGAGAATATGCTTTTATCATTTCATAATTCGATTTTACAAAAATGACATAGATGAATTAAAATATTAAAAACTAATGAATTATTCGTAAACCTTAAATCGACATCTCATTTAGTTTTCCTTACGTTTTTCCGCGTTTGGGTTTTTATTATTATTATTACTATTATATTAATCAAGCTTTCGTAGAGAAATCGAAAGAGAAAAATTAATGGAATGTAAATATCTTGATTTTTCAATCAAAGGATTGGTCAAATATTGCTAAAGTTACCCCCAAAAAGAAGAAGAAGAAATGGCACATCAATCATACTAAAACATGGTCTTTTTTGTAATATTTTTAAAATTAAATCCAACACTTCATTACAGAATGTAATAATTAATGTATACTTTTATTTTTTACCAGAGTAAACCAATCACCGTTTTGCTCCACCAGTTAACTTGTTTATTTTTATTCCATCTGTCCGTTTCCGTCTAAAAGGTGCTAGACTTCACACTCTTAGCAACATGAAAATGAGGCTTACATCTCTTATCACACTTAATTCAATTTAACAAATAATTGTATCTTCTACATTACGAAATCAATTATATCCCGCCTTCAGATTATAGAGTCGTTTAGCGGGTAGAACTCCTGATGAAATTACTCTGGTCGTTTGATATGAGATGGTTATCATCCGGACTGAGCGAACCGTGACGAGTTTATCTTTTAGGTATGCATACTAAAATTTCTTATCGGGACAGAAAATGGATTTTCATCTCAGGGGACGGAAATTAGATTTGTAATTCATTTCGTAGACTAGTCGATGTTGGAGAAAGGACATTCATTTCAGAGATGCCTCAATCCAATGTGTTTCTGTGGGAGTCAATCTTCAAACATCGACTATAATTGCGACCGATAACAGTACAATGATCTTGATTGTTATTTTCAGTCCATCACGATTTGAAATTTACTGCATTGTTTATTGGTATTTTGACATTAAGTATGGACATTTCTTACATATTCTCGTTTATTCTTATATTTTTGTTTTTATAATTATAGCCATTTCTGGTCATTCTCTACAGGCAAATAATAATTCTTTTGATTTGTCTTGTCTGTATATTTTTGTGCACGTTTTTCTTCCGACTTATAATTCATATATATAATTATTATGTCACATGTATGAAAAGAATGTCCAAGGTTTTGATGCAGTCTACGTTTCATGTCAAACAAAACTTCTGTCGTCATCATTATCACCATATTCATTATCATCATATTCATTGTGCTGTCGTTATCATTATCATCATCAGCAGCAGCAACAACAACAACATCATCATCATCATCATCATCATCATCATTATCATCATCATCATCATCATCATCGTCATCATCATATCACGTGTATGAGAAAAGAATGTCTGGGTTTTTGATACTAGAATTTTTGTCAAACAAAACATACCATTTGAATTTTTTCATGGAATCTAACGAAACTGTATACGAACCCGTTTTTCGTCACCTTTTTGCTTCTCGTAACCTAGGCCTACGGTAAGATTAGCGTTCGCTGCAACCACCACACAACACTCTTGGTCTAGGAATGTCAGTCCAATATTTCAAACTAATAAAGATTTGCACACAGTTCAGAATTATCTATTGTAAGTGTATTTTGTATTAATGTTCACTCCCGTGAAGTGATAAAAATATATATATATATCAACTTGATTAGCTAGCTTTGGGTGAAGCAATGAACATACAAATTAATAATAAATCATTCTTCTCCATGCCGAAACTTTTGAATTATCTATCTGAAATGCATATATTGGTTGAATTACAAGAATAAAAATGATATGAAACAGAAAAGGATATTTTTCATTCTGAGAGCTTCCCAATCTACTCAAATAATCCAGTTGTAATCAAAATGAATTTGTTGTTTTAAGATATAAAATAAAGTTTGTTGTTGTTATTATTATTATTATTATAATTATTTTTATTATTATTATTATTATTATTATTATTATTATTATTATTATTATTATTATTATTATTATTATCTATTGTTATTATTATTAATATTGATTATTATTAATAGTTCAGTATTATAATTTATAATTATATAATATGCCATTAAATCAATATGACACATTATATTAATAATTAATAATTAATAATAATAATAATAATAATAATATTATTATTATTATTATTATTATTATTATTATTATTATTATTAATTATTAATTATTATTATTATAATTATTCTTACTATTATTATTTATTGTTATTATTAATAGTTCAGTATTATAATTATATAATATGCCATTAAATCAATATGACACATTATATATCTGTACATCCTCCACATATAATTGGGGGGGGGGGTTGGATTTGATTTATTTTTTGTTGTTTGTTTGTTTTGTTTTTAATTTTTGTGGGGGTTTTTTTTGGGGGGGGATGTTTTGTTTTGTTTTGGTTCTTTTGGGTCAAAAATTTCGATTGACTTTACAATTATAATAGGTTTTTCCTGAAACTGAAGGACACACAAGATACGCAGATTACTCTGACTGTGAAAAAAAACTCTTTTTTTCTTAGAAAATAAATATTACATCATCAGCTCCTGTCTGTTAACCCCCATATACCTTCGGGTGTCCACTGCATTATGCTTCGTGATCAAATGGCGCTCATATTGACAACACTCACAATTACACTATTCACTGTGTGTTGACGTGTTTGTGAAAACGCCGCAATCCCTGGGTGGAGTTACGCCCCTTTCATCACTCTTCAAAGACGAAGGCGTATAAATAAGGCTTCTCTGGTAAAAGTGAGAAGAACAACAATGGATAATGGGGCTTGTTATTGTTTTTTGAGATAGTTCTCTTCATATCTTAATTTTCTGTATAAAGTTACGACTATAGGCCACTAATTAAGATCTCTGGAGGAATATCGCATTGCATTTAAAATATTATTTACTTAAACAACCCGAAGTTTAAGAACATTTGGTGAAATAATATTGAACAGTTCGATGAGTGAGTGGTGTTGTCTTTCCTTTGGAAAAAATGAGACAGATTCTACTGATAACATGCTTGGTTTGGAAACATTATACTGTTTTTGAGTAAAATTCTATAAGATATCGCGTGGGCTGTTACGATCAAACGTTCTAACAGCATTTAGATTAAAAACTTCTAAGATTCCAAATAGTCATCGTACGGGAATATCTCATTGTACATGACAAAAGTAGGAAAGAGCCAATCATTGACCCCTTGCAGAACCAGAATTGGCAGATATGTGCCATGGAAGATTATGAATCCCCTGCTGACGGGTACTAAGAACTAGCAGACAGGTGCTATGGTAATCCCCTGCTGACGGATAGTAAGAACTAGCAGACATGTGCTATGTAAAGATGATGGATAAATCCAAACCACAAGTCCAAAAATCATGAAACCATAGGACATACAAAATCAGTGAAAATGAAAAACAAATGGAAAATAACAAAATATGTCTACTTGAAGAGCATATGTGAACCCCTGTGATGGAGTGAGATCAGGTGCCCGTGGAGAATGAGCATCTCCTGCTTGCTAGCAACACCCGTCACATATACCCCGTAGAAAGAGTCAAATCGTGTGAATTCCATATGTATTTATATATGGAGAAGTCGAAGTAGGTAACCTTCTAGTATAGAAGGTGTCAAATCTGTGTAAAGTGATCGGAATCGGTCTCAGTCCAGAATATCATTTAAAAGTCTGGATAACGAGATATCATATGGAGTAATAAGAGTCTCGTAACGACCGTAGAACTTCCTCAGTGACGATGCTAGTCTAGCACATATATAACCCTGGTTGAGCAGCTTAACTGAAAGTCGCCTAGCCCACAGAACAAAGTCATTGTAATTTGAACATGCTCTGGAATACCGTATTAACTGAGATATGAATACGCCGTATGCGGGCGATGATGGAATGTTGCTACTTATGAATGGAAAGTTTGTGATAGCGAAATTGAAATCGTCACGTTTGTCATAGAGTGAGGTGTTCAATTGACCATTAATGTCGAAAGACAACATAATATCTAAATACGAAGTAGAATTACTAGTTTCTGTGGTTTCTTTGACCTCCAGTTCACTTGGATAGATGATGCTAAGGTAATCCGCGAATGAAGGATTATTAATTGTTATTATGTTAATCCCCGGCTGACGGATAGTAAGAACTAGCAGACATGTGCTATGGTAATCCCCTGCTGACCTGTAGTGAGAACTAGCAGACAGGTGCTATGGTAATCCCTGTCGGGTAGTAAGAACTAGCAGAGAGGTGCTATGGCAACCCCCTTCTGACTGGTTGTAAGTATTAGCAGACAGGTGCTATTGTAATCCCCTGCTGACTGAGTGTAGGAATTAGCAGACTTGTGCTATGGTGGAGTAAGCATTCTCTGCTGACTGATAGGAAGAACTACAAGCAGGTGCTATGGTGAGCATGCCCTGCTAACTGGTACACAGAGCTGGCAAACAGGTGCTATTGTAAGCATCTCCTTCTGACTGGTAGACAGAGCTGACAGACAGGTGCTATTGTAAGCATCTCCTGCTAAATGTAGACAGAGCCAACAGACAGGTGCTAATGTAAACATGCTTTGCTGAATGGTAGACAGAGATGACAGACAGGTGCTCTTGTAAACATTTCCTGCTGAATTATAGACAGACCTGGCATACAGGTGCTATTGTGAGCATCCTCTGCTGACTGGTAGACAAAGCTGACAGACAGGTGCTATTGTAAGTGTCTCCTGCTGAATGGTAGACAGAACTGACAGGCAGGTGCTATTGTAAGTGTCTCTTTCTGAATGGTAGACAGAGCTGACAGGCAGGTGCTATTGTAAGCAACCCCTGCTGGTGGATAGACAGAGCTGACAGACAGGTGCTATGGTAAGCATGCTTTACAGACACAGCTGACAGACGGGTGCTGTGGCAAGCATCCTCTGCTGACTGGTAGACAGAGCTGACAGACACGTGTTATGTTAAGCATGCCCTGCTGAATGGTAGACAAACTAATAGACAGGTGCTATGGTAAGCATCTCATGCTGACTGGATCACAGAGCTGGTTAATAGGTGCTATGGTAAGCATCCCTTGCTGATTGATATACAGAGCTGACAGACAGGTGCTAAGATAAGCATCCTCTACTGACTAGTAGACAGAGCTGACAGGCAGGTGCTACGGCAAGTATCCTCTAATGACTGGTAGACAGAGCTGACAGACAGGTGTTATGGCAAGCATCCTCTACTGACTGGTAGACAGAGCTGACAGGCAGGTGCTATGGTAAGCATCCTCTGCTGACTGGTAGACAGAGCTGACAGGCAGGTGCTATGGTAAGCATCCTCTGCTGACTGGTAGACAGAGCTGACAGGCAGGTGCTATGGTAAGTATCTTCTAATGACTGGTAGACAGAGCTGACAGACAGGTGTTATGGCAAGCATCCTCTGCTGACTGGTAGACAGAGCTGACAGGCAGGTGCTATGGTAAGCATCCTCTACTGACTGGTAGACAGAGCTGACAGACAGGGGTTATGGCAAGCATCCTCTGCTGACTGGTAGACAGAGCTGACAGGTGTTATGGCAAGCATCCTCTACTGACTGGTAGACAGAGCTGACAGGCAGGTGCTATGGTAAGCAGATTCTACTGACTGGTAGACAGAGCTGACAAGCAGGTGCTATGGTAAGCATCCTCTGCTGACTGGTAGACAGAGCTGACAGGCAGGTGTTATGGCAAGCATCCTCTGCTGACTGGTAGACAGAGCTGACAGACAGGTGTTATGGCAAGCATCCTCTGCTGACTGGTAGACAGAGCTGACAGGCAGGTGCTATAAGCATAAATAAATATAAGCATAAAAGTGTAATAAGCATAAATGCCAAATATAGCCTTTTTAACAAACAACAAACTCACCCAATACAGGATGTGAACAGCTTATTCCAGGTCCGAGTCTCGTATATCCTATGCTGCCATTAGTATTACAGTTTACGGCTCTAAGAGATTCAATTCAATGTATTCATACACAATCTCTTTGATACATATCATATCGTCTCTATCGTGAAAAAAATAATACAATCTGAAGTTTGAAATTTGAATTCTTCTGGTGCTTGCAGCCTACAATATGCAGTATAACATGGAAAGTGAGGCACACAGACATCGTCGGCATTTAAACGTTGGAACACACATTAGATAAATGAAAATAAGCAAATAACAAACAAATAAGATAAAATTAGACATGAAAATTAAAAAATCGAGTGCATAAGATATTGCGATTTTGCAATAGCTATCCAGAATTGTCTTTCTTATTACCCTTCTTGCATTTCAATCTGAACTCGCCTTTCTCTAGAGATATGGTCGGTTATGTTCTGACCACAGCTGCAATGGACGGAGATCTACTATTGTTTAAGTTCACAAGACAAAATGAAAAATGGCAGCTCGCTGATACCTAAAGTTTACAAACATAAAAGAGAAGATGTTACTGGACTGATTAGTACAACCTTCATTGCACTGAGCTCAAAGTACCCATAACGCTATGATCTAGACTTAATGGACTCGACCTGTGATAGCGAACATTTAGAGAAGCCAATTTCGATAATAATTCAAAACTTTTTACAATATACGAGTTTATTTTCTAGTCACGGAATATATACGACTGTCAACACTTTACTAATCAATTCTCCTCTTGAGTTACCTGAATTCAATGTCTTTCTAGACACACGAAAATTTCCGTCTCAAATTTTACGTTGGAGAGTGCCAAAGACCGTTAACTCTAGATAATATGTTCAATGATGTTTCGCTAGTTGTTGGGACTAGAAATTTCAATGTCTTTTGGAACATGCTATCAGATTCTACGGTAGATAAGGATTTTCAAAGTCTGTCTCTACCAAGCACGAAACCTCAAAGGGTCAGAGGGATCGCAATTTTAAATTTTAATTCTCAAGATAAACACGTTCTGAATAAAAATGATTATAAAGCAGAACTCGCGATGACACGTGTGACAATCGATATACGTATACTTGATTTGACAAAATGGCTACGGAAACATGTAGAATAATTAAATCAAACGAGATCGTATCGACATTTTTGGACATAAAGCAGAAGTGTTATCAAAAACGATTTAGATTATATCTGACCCCTATAACATTCGTACCTCCTCTCGGATTTCACGGAGAGTTCCAACAAAGGGCCGTAATAGATCAATCTTGTACTATATACAAAAATGTCTAGAGTTGAGTTTTAGTACAGGTTCTGATACTGTCTTGCGTTTCATAATTTTGGGCGGAATTTCAAAATATGTCAAATACAAATATTCAACCGAAATCTACGACGTCCTTTAATTTCAAGTATATTGGAGAATGATTAACGATCTGCTTTTATTTAGAGAGGCAATAAATCATCTTCAACTTCTTGCCATAATAAAATGCTCGGCGGAATAGACTTTTCAAATTAAATGAATAGATATGACAAGTACATTTACTTTAATTACGTTTTGGACAACAGTCTATTAAGACTTTACCTTCTATGTACCATGTCTATGTTTATATGAAGATTTCTGGAGTCGGGATACTTTGAATCTATAAAGAAATGCAGTGGCGGATTAAGAGGGAGCCGCCCCTTTTTTGCCACAAATTTACAAAGTATATAGATGATAAGATTGAATATACTCAAATACTAAGAGTAAAACTCAAATTTTCGCACCCGAAGTGGCTGAATATTTTGGATAATACTTCAAGTTGACTTTCATATATCCCCTCCTTTTTCGGAAATCCTGGATCCGCCACTGAAATGCTTCATATATACATATAGTGTGTTAATGGATGTACATTTCTATAAAGTAGAATTGTGGTATGGATTAGCCCATGGAATACGATGCAGAGGATCCTGGTTCGATTACCACTGAGTTTGGGCTTCTATATTAAAGAGAGATTGAACACTCTACGTCCATATAGCGATGAGCGGAATTTATCATTAAACCTATTTATCATCATCATTATTATTATTATTATTATTATTATTATTATTATTATTATTATTATTATTATTATTATTATTATTATTATTATTTTTATTATTATTATTATTATTGTTTTTGTTATTATTGTTATTATTATTATTATTATTATTATTATTATTATTATTATTATTATTATTATTATTATTATTATATAGTTGTCGTTTAAATTTCGTGATATAGATTTATTTTCCATTCGAGACTTTCCACCAGATTTCAATATGTTAACAAGTACTGAACGTTAGTCATTAACTCTAAATGTAACTAAAACAAAAATTGTAGTTTTCCGAAACGGAGGCACTGTAAAAGAAAATGAGAGGTGGATGTTTAATGGTGAAAATATAGACATAGTAAATGAGTTTTGTTATCTTGGTATTTTATTAAATTACAATGGAAAATTTCAAAAAACACAAAAGCAACTGTCTTTACAATGCAGAAAAGCACTCTTTGCTCTTAAAAGGAAATTCTCTAATTTGTCTTTTAACCATGCAACTCTTTTATCTTTATATAACACGTATATAGCGAGTATTGCCAATTATGGATGTGAAATATGGGGGATGCACTCTGCCCCGGATGTAGCGAAAGTACACTTAGATTATTATAAAAACATTTTAGGTGTTAAATAATCCATACCAAATGCCATAGTTTATAGTGAGCTTGGAAGACTACCTCTTATGTGTTTTAGAAAACTAAAAATCATAAAATATTGGCTTAAGATTATGCATTCAGATAATTGCTTATTAAAATCTTGTCTGAATGACTTAACATGCAGATATATAGATAAGCCAAATTGTAAAAATTGGGTGGCTAATGTATACAATGTATTCTCAGAATTGGGTCTAAATAATTTTTGGAATAATGTTTTTAATCTGAACGTCAAGCATACTGTTGCTATTGTAAAAGAGAGACTTATGGATGTTTACAAACAGTCAATTTTATCTGAAATAAACACTTCACCTAAATGTTTTATGTACAAACATACTATTGATCAAATTATGCTACAACCATATCTCAAGAAACCTATTTTAAAACCAGTACAAGAAATATACTAGTAAAATCAGACTTTCATCATACTGTTTTTCTGTTGAAACTGGTCGTTACAAAAATATACCTTTACAAAGACGCACCTGTCCTACTTGTATTACAGAAATTGAAGATGAATTCCACTTTGTCTTGAAATGTCCCTATTACAACAATCTTAGAGTTAGGTTTATGAAGCCTAATTACTATCGCAAACCCTCTGTCTTTAAATTAGTTCAACTTTTTAGTACAAATAACACAAAAGATCTATGTAACCTGGGTAAATTTGCCAAACATACTTTTAACCTTAAAAAACCCCATCTAATCATGTATTACATTGTATGTTTTCATTTTCATATTTATGTAATAATTGTCATCGCCATCATTAATACTTAACAACTTTTACTATTAGCCTGACCTTATGTATATTGATGAATGTATGTATGTATGTATATATTTATTTATTTATTTATTTATTTATTTATTTATTTATTTATTTATTTATTTATGATATACATGTTGTTAAGTTCACCTGAAGATTATTTTATAAAAACATGAGAGTACTTGTGTGAAATTCAACGATTAACTCGGAAATGTTGGACTTTTTACAAGTCCCTAACCAATCAAACGGACCATCCTGTTAATCCTTAAATCTTCTAAATCTAGTGTGTCCAGCATGCCTTTGACCTCCCACTAAATATTTGAATTTTACCTTATTTGGTAGGTTGGTCCGTTACAGATCATTGCTCAATCTCATTCTATCTACAACCTTACTATCTAAGACAATCAAGCGATAGAGCCAATTAAGGAATTTTTATTAATAATTGATATATTGATATTACTCTGTGGAAAACAAAAGAAGATCACGTGATATGAAATATTCATATATCAATGATTGTAATGTCATAAAATTTACAGTGAATTCAATGCAGTATATACAGATCTGGAGCCGGTCGTCATATAAAAAAAGACATAAAGGCCTGGGAGTTTTACTTGGTGAGGTCTGATTCTCCGTGAGACAATAAAACATCAGGCACACATTTCAATAGTTTGCCAATAAATATCAATTATAAATTTGCAATTTTTATCTGTCAAATTATGTTAAATTTTAACATGCATGATCTCGTATCCTGCGCAGCTGATAACTGTAAAGAAGATCGTCAAGATACGTATTTATAAACAATTGACTTTGACCTGTTAAGGTTGACCTGAGAAAAAAAAAACACTACTTGATCCTTTTGCTTTTCTTGATTGAATTATTTCACATAATTTCATTTTTCAAAACTATTACACCGAATCGTTTGAAATCTAACAAATGGACTTCAAAATTCAATATATAAAGTGCATTATTCCTATCATTTGAATTTTTTTTTACCTTTCATTCCGGAAACATTTTGAAATCCTACTTGAGGACTGATTTATTTTTCCTTATCAATTCCATTGTGGTAATTATTGTAAGTTCACAACAGCATATCACCGTGGACGTCCATGGAATCATTTAAGCCAGAGGAGAGACGAAATGCCAAATAAGATAACCGTCCCCTGTTGACGAGCCAAACCCGCCATTAATGTCTAAAACATTTAGACGGCACAAATTTGTATGTCCGTGGGTACTAACTTGGCGTATAGAAAATGTCACCAGCACAATGATTGACGTTAAGAATTTTACCGCCAAAATGTGCAAAAACAATTTGGGTCGGTTAAGTCTAAACCGCAGTAGAGTTTATAGTTTATTTGTTTACTGAGAGGTATCTAAAGGCATGTTGAAAATTGAAAGTAAAACAATATAAATTTAAGATGCAAGACATTACGTTAAGTTTAAATATATAATGCGAGGCATTGCATTAAATTTGGATTTTAGATATGAGACATTACGATGACTTTCTATTTAGAATGTGAGAAAGGGGAAAATCAGTGTGGTATTTAAAGGTGTATACTTTTACTACAAAATGCTTTGGATATCCATTATTAACACAATATAACGCTCAAATAAATATTAAGAATAAATCGTCAGACGACCGGACTAAATCATTTATTTCATTTACTTTAACGTTTATGTAGACGTTTCGGCAATAAAACAAAATATTTAAAACGACTTTTTTAAATATTTCCTTTCATTGCAGGAATTTTTACTGCGATTGTCAGAAGTGAAATTTAAAATAGTAGATTGTTGTGCATTCTAAACAGCATCACCTTACAATAAAGTTGCGGATCCAGGATTTCCGAAAAGATGTGTGTGCGCACGTATGTGTGTGGGGGTGGGGGTGGGGGCCACATGTGAAAGTCAAATATTAGCCAATTTACTTATCAGTTTTGGCTGTCAAATCTGGAGTTTTACTTGTAACTATATGGAGAAAAGGGGGCCCCGTCCCCTCTAAATCTGTCACTGCAATACACACATTCTTAAATCTCAAATACTATCAGAACACATACTTATTTCTCTCGTCAGTCGGCTGCCAAGAAATTTAAAATGATATTATAACCTTTCTAAGGAGGTGGTATGATAGGGGTTATTTTAAATATTGTAATTGAATTCCATCAAAATTCAAATTCAAATTTCCGATATTTTTAGGTCGATATCGGGCCTATCATGCCTTTTTCAACGCATTTCATTTGAAAACAAAAAAGTTATTACCAACATGTAAATCTGTACGAGAAGCTTTTTAAAGACTTGGTACTTATTTTTTTTTTTATTTTTATTATTTATTTATTTATTTTTTTATTTATTTATTTATTTATTTATTATTTTTTACTTAGACTATTTATTTTTTGTTTTGTTTTGTTTGTTTGTTTTGTTTTGTTTTGTTTTGTTTTGTTTTGTTTTTGCCTTGTTCTAAATGTGACGACTTGTAAAAACATCTGTTACAACCTACAACCTGTTTATTGGACATTGCAGAAGACAAAAGAACAGATTATAAAAACCAAGAAAATATTTGAGTACATGTATTTGAATTCTCGCATAAAGGAAATGTTCACAATGCGAAGATTGGTCAAAGAAAGATAACTCCAGAAAATTCATTTACGTGAAAGTAACCGAAAATGAAACTAAAGATAAAACACAGAAACTGGAATTGTACATTAACAATTGAAGATAATATTACTTTGCTTGGTTTGAAGACATCAATTCAAGAGGCGAACGACGTAACAGTCGGGTAAATTGATTATTGCGTTTGTTGAATTTCGAGTTTACTCTGACCGCAACTTATTTTGCATTGCTATTGGTTAATGCATAGATATAAAAGTTTGTTGTTGTGTGTGCCGTTTTTATAAGGTTGATAGGTAGGAAATCACATCACTAAAATCATATGATAGCTGTTTATACCTTTCTTACAGGTCATCTGAGTTAGTCAAGCCATTTCTACAAGTTGCTTGATCATGCACTAGTCACTAGTAAAATTTACAGAATTATTATAATCTTTCTTTTCAGATCATTTGAATTGAGTCTGAATAAAAAGGATCCACTGGAAGGAGAGGAACAAACATTGAAGGAGCTGGGCATAATATCAGGGGACATAATTCATGTTATCAATCAGGAACAAGATGGTAAAATGGAACTTTTTCTTTTATCAAGTTTTTGGAATACTAAACTTTACTGTAATGAGGGAAATTAACACCTACACATGTGTCTGTGTGAAGTTATCGTATCTGATATGTGTGCCTTGAACATACATATTGTCATCAAGTACATATGAATATTTATTGTTATATATTATAATTGCTTTATGAAAAGTATACATAGTCATGATGATACATATTTCAATTTTATGGACAAAAAAATAATCTTTTCAGTCCAACCGAATTCAGCAAGAACAGGAGCACCCAGAATAAGTGGAAACTTACCAGAATCTGTCACAACAAGTGTAGAGTATGAAAATCATAACATAGTGTCAACAAATCAGACTGCTAGTTCACCAGCATCCCATGATGCATCTATTTCTGGACCTTCTTATGATACTTTTCCACAAGCAGGTCCCTCACAACAGATCGCTATAAATAGCATGGACATGGAAGCTGACCTTCAGGTTGACACAAAGATGGTTCAGAAGTATTTGAGTGAACCTATGTTGTGTAGAGAGTGTTCGAATGGTCAGGTGACATCAGTACTCAGTACAGTGTACTCACAGTGTCATTGTAGGAGTGTTCAGGAGGCTATATGTGTAGCAGTACATGTATTGATGTTGGAAACAGGATTCCTAACTCAAAAAGAGGTAGGAACACACAAATTCTTATGGTGTGTTGTTATAATTTTACCATAGATCTTAAATAGACAAAATACCATAATTACTTTGTTGTGTTTGTGTAATAACATATTCAATTTTGAGTAATCAAATAATTAAGTTTTTTAATACATTAAAGATCTTTATTGAATGAAGTTTCCTACATCCAAAAAGATGTTTACAAGTATAACTTTTCATACATGTATATGTGCATGGAAGTTCTCTTTATTTTATTTTTTTTTTTATTTATTTATTTATTTTTTTTTTTTTTTTTTTTGAGAGAGAGAGAAAATACCCACAGCAATTACACAACTTACAATGAGAAATCAGGCACTGGTTTACACACTGCATAATATCACAGTGTTTTCCATAATATCTAAATTTACACCAGGATTATACATAATTAGGCTCACTGTGGTTATCAATAGGACCTTGGGAGCTGATGGATCCTTTGGACCTAATAACAAGCTACATATGTTGATTGTTTCATGATGTGAAAGTAACACTAATGCTATTGGATTTTTCTATCACTGTCAGACCCTAGCAATAAATTTTAAGATTTTAGTTTCTTCTTATTCAATAAACAGGATGCTGCTTCCAATGACACCAGAGTTACATCCCTTGATATGATGCCAGATGACTGGAGACAGAGGGCGCCAGGGTGTTTTCTGTTACGATACACACACCCCTGTTGTTCAGACGATGGAAGGTTTACTCTGACATGTGTACCACTGGGAGGTCTTATCATGGTCCATGGTTTGTATATAGAACATGTGTACTACTGGGAGGTCTTATCATGGTCCATGGTTTGTATATAGACCATGGGTACCACTGGGAGGTCTTATCATGGTCCATGGTTTGTATATAGACCATGGGTACCACTGGGAGGTCTTATCATGGTCCATGGTTTGTATATAGACCATGGGTACCACTGGTAGGTCTTATCATGGTCCATGGTTTGTATATAGACCATGGGTACCACTGGGAGGTCTTATCATGGTCCATGGTTTGTGTATAGACCATGGGTACCACTGGAAGTCTTATCATGGTTCATGGTTTGTGTATAGACCATGGGTACCACTGGGAGGTCTTATCATAGTTCATGGTTTGTATATAGACCATGGGTACCACTGGGAGGTCTTATCATGGTTCCTGGTTTGTATATAGACCATGGGTACCACTGGGAGGTCTTATCATGGTCCGTGGTTTGTATATAGAACATGGATACCACTGGGAGGTCTTATCATGGTTCATGGTTTGTATATAGACCATTGGTACCACTGGGAGGTCTTATCATGGTTCATGGTTTGTATATAGAACATGGATACCACTGGGAGGTCTTATCATGGTCCATGGTTTGTATATAGACCAAGGGTACCACTGGGAGGTCTTATCATGGTCCTTGGTTTGTATATAGACCAAGGGTACCACTGGGAGGTCTTATCATGGTCCATGGTTTGTATATAGACCATGGGTACCGCTGGGAGGTCTTATCATGGTCCATGGTTTGTATATAGACCAAGGGTACCACTGGGAGGTCTTATCATGGTCCGTGGTTTGTATATAGACCATGGGTACCACTGGGAGGTCTTATCATGGTCCGTGGTTTGTATATAGACCATGGGTACCACTGGGAGGTCTTATCATGGTCCGTGGTTTGTATATAGACAATGGGTACCACTGGGAGGTCTTATCATGGTCCATGGTTTGTATATAGACCATGGGTACCACTGGGAGGTCTTATCATGGTCCATGGTTTGTATATAGACCATGGGTACCACTGGGAGGTTTTATCATGGTCCATGGTTTGTATATAGACCATAGGTACCACTGGGAGGTCTTATCATGGTCCATGGTTTGTTTATAGACCATGGGTACCACTTGGAGGTCTTATCATGGTCCATGGTTTGTATATAGACCATGGGTACCACTTGGAGGTCTTATCATGGTCCATGGTTTGTATATAGACCATGGGTACCACTGGTAGGTCTTATCATGGTCCATGGTTTGTGTATAGACCATGGGTACCACTGGTAGGTCTTATCATGGTCCATGGTTTGTGTATAGACCATGGGTACCACTTGGAGGCCTTATCATGGGCCTTGGTTTGTGTATAGACCATGGGTACCACTGGGAGGTCTTATCATGGTCCATGGTTTGTATATAGACCATGGATACCACTGGGAGGTCTTATCATGGTTCATGGTTTGTTTATAGACCATGGGTACCACTGGGAGGTCTTATCATGGTCCATGGTTTGTGTATAGACCATGGTACCACTGGGAGGTCTTATCATGGTCCATGGTTTGTATATAGGACAGGGTTAGCATATAGGACAGGGTTAATTATGCCAATACAATGAAATGCTGATTTTATAACTAATCTGGTGATATTAGTGACCACATGACCTAAAGAGCTGGGGTGGAATTAACTCTAACCTCTGTCAGGTATGTGTTTGGTGCCAGCTGAGACAAGCAAGGTGTCAATACACTTGGTGAGGGTTATTGTCCTTCTACACGTATGTAAAATAAACCAGATATAGCTGGTCATGAGGAATATTGTGGAGGTCTCTTAGCCCATAGACAGAGGCCATGGTCTTAGATTGATTGACTATTACCAAATAATATGACTAGATATGCTGGAGATGTGATTGATTGATTGATTACTTTTTTACGCCACTCCATGATTATTTCATATATATGGTGACGGCATCTGCCTGATGCATCGCATAGAAATTTTTACCTTTGCAACAGACCCACTCAAAGCAGTGAGGGATCTTTACATGCCACGCCTACCCTGACGGGACCTCGGTTTTTACTGTCCTCATCCGAAAGACAGAACAGCGGTGTGCCCACAGCGGGAATCAAGCCTGGGACCTTTTGGTCACAAGCCAAGCACCTTATCCACTGGGCCACACCGGCTTTGCTGGAGAGGTGAAAAGTACTGAGTAACAGAGCCAAGTGATATTTTATTTTATATTGCTTGCTAGAATTACAAGACAAATCTGATAAATACATTATCTATGTTTCAGGAAATGTGAAAACAGGTGAAAACAAAGAAGACAATTGCCAGGAGAAAATCAACATATCAGGCTTTGTATCCCAGTGTCATTCAGGTAAATCTACATGTGTCTCAATGTCATTTAGGTAAATCAACATGTCTGACTTTGTATCTCAATGTCATTCAGGTAAATCAACATGTCTGACCTTGTGTCTCATTGTCATTCAGGTAAATCTACATGTCTGACTTTGTATCTCAATGTCATTCAGGTAAATCTACATGTCTGACTTTGTATCTCAATGTCATTCAGGTAAATCTACATATTTGACATTTAGTCATTTAGGTAAATCAATGTATCAGACTTTGTATGTCATCATCAGGCAGGTAATATCAGCTTTTCACACTTTATATCTCAGAATTACCAAGGTACATGTGTGATATCATATCTCAGAATTACAGAGGTACATGTGTCATATCATAAAAAAGAATTACAGAGGTACATGTCTGATATCATATTTCAGAATTACAGAGGTACATCTGTGATATCATATCTCAGAATTACAGGGTACATCTGTGATATCATATCTCAGAATTACAGAGGAACATGGCTGATATCATATCTCAGAATTGCAGAGGTACATGTCTGATATCATATCTCAGAATTACGGAGGTACATGTCTGATATCATATCTCAGAATTACCAAGGTACATGTCTGATATCATATCTCAGAATTACCAAGGTGCATGTCTGATATCATATCTCAGAATTACTGAGATATATGTCTGATATCGTATCTCAGAATTACAGAGGTACATGTCTGATATCATAACTCAGAACTACAAAGGTACATGTCTGATATCATATCTGAGAACTACAGAGGAACATGTCTGATATCATATCTCAGAATTACTGAGATACATGCCTGATATCATAACTCAGAACTACAGAAGTACATGTCTGATATCATATCTCAGAACTACAGAGGTACATGTCTGATATCGTATGTCAGAATTACTGAGATACATGTCTGATATTGTATCTCAGAATTACTGAGGTACATGTCAGATATCATATCTCAGAATTGCAGAGGTACATGTCTGATGTCATATCTCAGAATTACAGAGATACAGGTTTGAGATCATATCTCAGAATTACAGAGGTACATATCTGATATCATATCTCAGAATTACAGAGGTACATGTGAGATATCATATCTCAGAATTACAGAGGTACATGTGTGATATCATATCTCAGAATTGCAGAGGTACATGTCTTATATCATATCTCAGAATTGCAGAGGTACATATCTTTGACACAAAAATGTTTGGTTTATTAACACCAAGATTACTCCATATATTAAATGATGACAAAGTCTGCCTGATGCATCATACAGAAATTTTAAGCTACACAGCAAACCCTTCTGATACAGAGTGGAAATATGTTAGTGGTAATGTCTCATTATCACTCAAATAGAAGTAACATGTCTGTCATAATATCTCACTGTCACTCAAATAGAAGTAACATGTCTGTCATGATATCTCACTGTCACTCAAATAGAAGTAATATGTCTGTCATAATATCTCACTGTCACTCAAATAGAAGTAACATGTCTGTCATGATATCTCACTGTCACTCAAATAGAAGTAACATGTCTGTCATAATATCTCACTGTCACTCAAATAGAAGTAATATGTCTGTCATAATATCTCACTGTCACTCAAATAGAAGTAACATGTCTGTCATGATATCTCACTGTCACTCAAATAGAAGTAATATGTCTGTCATAATATCTCACTGTCACTCAAATAGAAGTAACATGTCTGTCATGATATCTCACTGTCACTCAAATAGAAGTAACATGTCTGTCATGATATCTCACTGTCACTCAAATAGAAGTAACATGTCTGTCATGATATCCCACTGTCACTCAAATAGAAGTAATATGTCTGTCATGATATCTCGCTGTCACTCAAATAGAAGTAATATGTCAGCTATAATATCCCATCATTCAAACGAAAATAAAATGTCAACGGTAATATCTCACCATCATCATATAGAAATAATATGTCAGCCATAATCTTTCATCGTCATTCAAATAAAAATAAAATGTCATCCATTATATTTCACCATCATTCAAACAGGAATGAACAAGTCAGACTATCAGTATTGCTGAGGTAGAACCAGTATGTCAGATCTCATATCTCACAAAATCCAATGGTCATTCAGGTCAAGGTGAAATGGAAATAGGTGTGTACCGGTAATCAGGTATTGGCCATCAATATTTGGGTGTGAGTACTGCAATGTAGCTATGAAGAAGTTTTGTACTACATGTAGAACAAATTTGATGTCATTGTGAACTGTGTATTGAATGTAGATCACATAATGTCATTGACCTTTAATTGTAGATCCTTGTGTAACCTATAGAAATTTACCAAAGTTATCGAGGCTCCTGAAAGACAGCATAATGATGGCATTACTGCAAAAGTATAGGGATTGTGAGTTAAACACTTACAAGTAATTTAAACATCTTATTTTCAAAAAATTGTATTTAAATGTTGAAAGATGCTTCTAAATTACCATTAATATTAGACTTTGAAGTTATTAAATATTATGTATAAAGTTCATCTGTATTTCAAGCTTTGAGAAAAAATTAACAGTTTTATAAGATAGAAAGTGTTGTTTCATGTTACATTCAAAAGCTACCTTGGTAAATTTTGACACTGAATGTAGTAAATGCTATGTCAGAAGCAGATTTGTTTTTGTTACATTGTTGAAAGATGATTGATACTAGTACAATGTTTATTTCATTCAGTATGAATATTTCTTATTTTCATAGTGGAAGAGTTACCTCCTCTTCTTGGACTTTTGGCATTGAATCATGAGATAAAGGTAAATGTAGCATAAATTCATTATTTACTCGGGAAATATTTAACGTCACTTTACTGCATCACCAGCACGTTACACTGAGCATCGGAGGGTAACATGTCTGAAATGTATGTACTTACATGTATTCAAGAAATTGTTAAATTAAATTAAGCTGGTATGGCCTAGTGGTATCGCGCTTGCCTCCTGATCAGGAGGCCAGGGTTCCATCCCACTCTGGTCATGCCATTGTCCTGTCTTTGGGATGAGAAGTAAAAACTGAGATCCCGTGTCGTGGTATGCATGACACATTAAAGATCCCTCACTGCTTCGGGTTGGTCCGTTGCAAAGGTCAGAATTTGTATGCCCCGCATCAGGCAGATGTCGTCACCATATACGTGAAATATTCGTGGTGTGACATTAAACAAAAATCAATTAATCATGTTAAATTAAATTCATTAAGATTAATTCGTAATACAGTCACACTTCAATAACTCAAAGTGCAAGGGAGCGTAAAAATCACTTCAAGCTTTGGTAGGTTTGATGTTTTGAAGTTTTATATAGATAATAAAGATATGGAAAGATAAAGACGAGATCAGGTTTTTTGTTTTTTACTGTTTTGACTGTAGTAAGGAGAATTATATAATTTTACAAGTATTTATGTCATTTTAATGACATAGTTACATTAATTCCATTTTTCATTTGCTGACATTAATGCTTTGAGTCATGAACTTTACATATATTGTATTCAAAAATGGAAATGGGAATCAAAGATTTTGAAGCATATGTTATCCTCATTATTAATAATAAATATACAGGTAGCTACTTTTTTTTCTTTCACACACAAAAAGGCTTTATTGATGACCGTCTATAGCACTTGACAAAAATATTCTTTGTTCACATTTCATCGATCTTACACACGTCGCATACGCTTTTGTCCCTCTTTTTGAAAAGTAACATCCAGCAAGAGTGAAAATGGCTAAAGGGGTTGGTTGGGTAGATTGGACGTCTTGTGGTTTTTAGCTCACCTGAGCCAAAGGCTCAAGTGAGCTATAGTCATAGTGCGCCGTCCGTCGTCCATCGTCGTTGTCGTCGTCCGTCGTTAACTTTTTCACATTTTCGACTTCTTCTCTGGAATTACATTGCAGATTTGGATCAAACTTTGTGTAAATGATGTACTCAAGGTACCCTACTAAAATTGTGTTCGGGATCTAGATTCCCTCAGGGGTGGATCCAGGGCGGGACCAAAAGTGCCCAAAAGGGTACCCCTCTTCAAACATCTTCTTCTCCAGAACCAGTACATAAATCTATAAAGATGGGTTATTAAAAATTGTGTTCGGGGTTAAGATCCGTCAAATAGAAATTTACGCTTTTTTGACGTGTTTCTGGACTTAGTCACTTCAATGAAGAAAAGTGTCATGTTTTTCAGTTAATTGATATTGATGATTTCTTAATGACTATTTTGATCATAATTGTGGTAAGGAATATTATTGTGAAAGAATTTTGTCATTATTTCAGTTTTTGGATTTTTTATGAATTTTTTAAGACTTCCAAAAAAAAAGGGGGGGGGGGGGGGGTTGGCCATTTTTCACATTTTCAACTTTTTCTACAAAACCACATGAAAGATTTTAATGAAACATGGAATACATGAAGTACTAAAAGTCCTCTATCAATTTGGTAAATTTCATCCAAATTGGTTAACAGATAATACCACCATGTCTAAAAAGTAGGTCTCACAATGGTACATATAATACTTGGTAATTGAAATATGGAGAGTAGCGGTTCAAATCCAGTTGTGGTCAAAAATTTTTTTTTTTTTTTTTACACATCTAAATAAGTTTTTAGATGTTTCTTAACACTCAACATATGAAATTAGGAATTTTACGTTTAAGACTTCCAAATAAAAAAGGGGGGGGGGGGGGGGGGTGTGTGGCCATTTTTCACATTTTCAACTTTTTCTTCAAAACTGTTTGGAACTACATTGCAGATTTGGATCAAACTTTGTGTAAATGATGTACTCAAGGTACCCTACTAAAATTGTGTTTGGGATCCAGATTCCCTCAGGGGTGGATCCAGGGCGGGACCAAAAGTGCCCAAAAGGGTACCCCTCTTCAAACATCTTTTTCTCCAGAACCAGTACATAAATGGGGAAACTAATTGCATTTCAACAATCTGTAAAGATGGGTTATTAAAAATTGTGTTCGGGGTTAAGATCCATCAAATAGAAATTTACGCTTTTTTGACGTGTTTCTGGACTTAGTCATTTCAATGAAGAAAAGTGTCATGTTTTTCAGTTAATTGATATTGATGATTTCTTAATGACTATTTTGATTATAATTGTGGTAAGGAATATTATTGTGAAAGAATTTTGTCATTATCTCAATTTTTGGATTTTTTATGAATTTTTTAAGACTTCCAAAAAAAAAGGGGGGGGGGGGTTTGGCCATTTTTCACATTTTCAACTTTTTCTACAAAACCACATGAAAGATTTTAATGAAACATGGAATACATGAAGTACTAAAAGTCCTCTATCAATTTGGTAAATTTCATCCAAATTGGTTAACAGATAATGCCACCATGTCTAAAAAGTAGGTCTCACAATGGTACATATACCACTTGGTAATTGAAATATGGAGAGTAGCGGTTCAAATCCAGTTGTGGTCAATAAAATTTTTTCTTTTTTTTTACACATCTAAGTAAGTTTTTAGATGTTTCTCAACACTCAACATATGAAATTAGGAATTTTACGTTTAAGACTTCCAAAAAAAAATTTTCACATTTTCAACTTTTTCTACAAAACTGTTTGAAGGATTTTAATAAATCTTGGTAAAAATAAGTCACTTATGATCCTCTTCAAATTCTTTTGTTTTCGTCCAGACCTCTTTACAGGTGGCGCCACCATAGTCAAAAGTAGGTCACAAAAGAGTTCCCTCCTTTAACAATATTCTTTTTCATACGGGCTGTATACAGAGACAAACAGAATGCATAGAAATGATCTAGAGGGATGAGTGAAGACGTATTGTCATTTTGGTTCCCTTCCAAAATCAAATTTTAGAATTTTTTTTCGACATTTCTTTGGACTTGGTGATTCAATGCAGAAAAAAAAAAGTGTCATATTTCCTAGTTAATTGATAATGATGATTTCTTATGGACTATTGTGATCATAATTATGGTAAGGATTGTTACTTTGAAAGAATTTTGTCAATATCTCAATTTTTGGATTTTCTATGAATTTTTTAAGACTTCCAAATGAGGGTGTATAGGAACAATTCAATCACATTTTTCACTTCTGCTGTTATACCACATGAAAGATTTTAATGAAATATGGAATACATGAAGTACTAAAGGTCCTCTATCAATCTGGTAAATTTCATCCAAATTGGTTAACAGATAATGCCACCATGTCTAGAAAGCAGTTCTCACAATGGTACATATACCACTTGGTAATTGAAATATGGAGAGTAGCGGTTCAAATCCAGCTGTGGTCAAAATTTTTTTTTCATTTCTTTACACATCTAAATAAGGTTTTAGATGTTTCTCAACACTCAACATATGAAATTAGGCAATTTTAAGTTAGATCTGGACAATATTTGAAACAATTGTTGTTCATGACCCAGACTTGAAATCAGTCAACAAAAGGCCCCACCTAAAGAAAATGACTAACTTGTTGCCCTGAATGACTTCTTGCAGAGACAAAGGAAATGCTTAATATCAAAATCACCTGAATGGATGTGCAAAAAAGTGTTGTTTTTTATTCTAGCCTGAAATAAAATTTGACATATTTTCAACATCTGTGTTGACTTAGTCACATTAATGCAAAAATAAATGAATTCTTCCTTCATGCATGACTGATCATCTAGGTACTCAGGTGAGCGATATAGGCCCACTTGGGCCTCTTGTTAATGTTATAATATATAATTATTGGCACATGTAACCACTTAAGACAGTCTGTCACACATGGACACACAATAACTGCTATTTGTAATCAGGGTACAAACAAATCAATTTTTTCTCAGACCCATGGCTTCTTTTCAAGTTTCCATGAGTGTAGTACAGTACAGTTTTATTACTGAGATCTGAAAATGAGTTTTCAGGGGTTTTGGAGTTTCAGTAGTTCAAGCTTGAATAGGTACAAATGTATATGATATTGGAATGTATAGAAATATTGTTGGGAATTAAAGATTACTGTGAGTTTCTGGGGATATTCAAGATTTTGAAGTTCGAGTTACGAAGTCTGTCTGTATATACTGAAAAAAACTTGATGGTTGAGTTCTGGCTTCTTCTCTTTAGAGAGATTATCTCTGGATAATCTCGTCTACTTATCTAAACATTGGTTGCCATAATACAGATGACTTAATCCATGTGTGATATTAAACATCAAAGAAAAACCCCCACACTTTTATTCATACATATACAATTGATTCACATTCACCTTAACACTAGTGGCTCAAACTTCAGGTTAATATTAGAATTAATAGAAAAAAAAGGTCACAATGAAAGTGTGATACAGCTAAGCAGTTTTAATTCAAACTCTTGATAACTTGCATCCTTTCTTACAGTTCCTAGAAGAACAAATAATTAAGAGCAATCGACACTATAATTTTTACCCTTTCTATTACTTTGGTATTTGGTAGCTACGTATAATGAGCTGTTTAGACGTTGTCAGTTTGCTGAGAGCATCAGAAGTGTGCCAGGATCTGAATAACGTCAGTCAAGATCGATACATATGGCGGAGACTATATCTCACAGACTTCGGCAGTATGTATGAAAGTAAAATGCAGTGGTGAAAAGTCATCACTTTGTTTTAATTAGAATTTGTTAATTAAAAGCAAATTGTCCATATTTGCCACAATTCATTATTTTGGGTGATTATGGGTTATAATTCTGTTTCATCAGGCTCAAATGTTTCGAGAACAAATTTCTACTTGATGAAATTCGCAACTGACAAAAAATTATAACACAAAAACACTCAAGATAAAACGCTTATTTCTTAAATATATATCTATCGAGATCTTTGTCTTTCAAAATATCACTGAAAAATGTCCTTACTGAATAGAGGTGATTATTTTTTCGTGTTGGATGGTGATAAACTTGTGTTTTCAGTAGAGAATATCGGCATAACACAGTGCCATATATGGCATTAGCAGGGGTGGAGGCACACCACCTAAGTATGAATCATTTGCTGTAGAAGAGCAATGTGAAGGTCACTTGTATCAGAGATGGTAGTAATACTACGTACAACCAGCTGAAGACATAAGTCATTGTAAGGTCACTCACAACTAGAGAAGTCATGGGAATCAACTGGGAAATATGGCAGTATTCCCTACAATATTAAGAGTATCATTGCCATTAAACCCAACTATGTCATAATTAATGTGATGCCTGGAAATTTTCTGTTGAAGCTTCACATTTTTTAGTGATTTTCATTCTTTTTTAGACAGGAATGATAACAGCTTTACTCAAGACTGGCAGAAGGTAAAAACACATTTTAAGTTTTAAATGAATGTAAATATTTCTAATGTTGATCGAAATAATGAAAACAGTTCAAACAATAATGAAACATAGTGAACTGTCAGGGTTTTCACAGTGATCTGGACTAAATACTGTCTCTTTAAACTCACATCTCTTTGAAGACTTGCGTTTGATTCAGGCAAATAAGAAAGTTCATTAATGGTACATGTAGTGCTGAGTTGTCAATTTTTTCAGGTACTCTGGTTTTTAGCTCTACTGGTCTCGACCAGTCGAGCTCATGCGATGGTCCTTCGTCCGTTGTCCGGCCGTCCGGACGTCCGTCCGTAAACAATTTATTTGTTCCCTCTTCTTCTCTGAAGGTATATGTCCCAGAGACTTAATTATGGTTTCATCTTGTTCGATTGGTGGTCTAGTTGTGCATGTGCAATTTTGGTCCAGTTCGGACCCCCTGAGGTCCCACAAAGGGGCGTGGTTCCAAAATCTTGTTCCATCTTCTTCTCTAAAGGTATTTGCCTCAGAGACTTAATTATTGTCTCATCTTGTTAAGTAGATGGTCTAGTTATGCATGTGCCATTTTGGCCCGGTCCGGACCACTTGGGGTCCTAACAAAGGGGCGTGGTCCCAAAATTTTGTTCCCTCTTCTTCTCTGAAGGTATATGTTTCAGAGAGCTATTAGGGTCTGATCTTGCTGGGTAGGCGGTCTAGTTGTGCATGTGCAATTTTGGTACAGTTCGGACCCCTTGGGGTCCCACAAAGGGTGTGGTCCCAAAATTGTGTTATGTCTTCTACTATAAAGGTATATGTTCCCGGGACCCAATAACATTCTCATCTTGTTTGGTATGTGGTTTAGTGGTACATGTGCAAATTTGGTCCAGTTTGGACCCCCTGGGTCCCACAAAAGGGGTGTGGTCCCAAGATGTTGTTCCCTCTTTTTCTCTAACAATATATGTCCCACAGACTAAATTATAGTCTAATCCTGTTCGGTAGGATGGCTAGTTGTACATGTGCAATTTTGGTCCAGTCTGGACCACTTTGGACCCCCACAAAGGGGTGTGGTCCCAAGATTCTGTGCCTTCTTTTTCCCTGAGTGTATAAATCCCAGAGACCTCTTTGTGGTTTCTTCTTGTTTGGGTGGTCTAGTTGTGCATGTGCAATTTTTGGTCTAGTCTGGACCCCTGGGGCCCCTCAAAGGGCGTGAGTTACCCATACGGAAATGACCCCAATTGTTATTCTCACTACAGTGTACTGTAATTTGAAAGGGGGGTTATAGCTTTGTAGACATATGTGCAACACCTCAACATTTGTATTTCATGTATGTATTTTTATCTTTCAACTATTCTCAATTTCCTCTCTTAATTATTTCCTGTATGGTTGACTTAAGATCGCAGTGTTTGTATGCTAGTCAGAATTGATTTTGGGCGAGTTGTCTTCTAATGTTTATATAACAGCGGCCATTTTAAATAAATAATTGAGAAAATATCATAGTCCTAGAAAAGAGATAAGCACTAGATAAGAATGGAACAGTGTGAATAAAACCACCAAAAAGATAAATTGTGTATATTTGTAAATAAAATAATTAGCCTACAGTGCGTTTATTATACTATGTCAAGTAATCTCCAGAATTTCCTCTGACTCATGAACTTTATGATGGCCCTATATATATATATATATATATATATATATATATATATATGTAGCACCATGTGATAAAATTTTTTACGACACTTTTACAACCAGATATTGGCAAAAAAGAAAACAGACAAAAGACATCATTAAACATATAACAGTGCCGTAAACTCCTCTTGAAATAGTATGAAGTCATTTCTCTAAAGCATTGACGGGCAATGAAAAAAAAATGGGATAATGATTTATTTATAAATGTATATATGGCTAGCAAGAAAAATTAAGCTAGTCGGAAGAAAAACTAGTGTTTGCATACTTTGTTTCTACACTTGAACCGACTTGAACCGACATTGGAAAATATCGAAAAGGGGGGGGGGGGTGTTGGGTGTTACAAAAATACTTCATCATGTTTTGAAAATAGAGGGGATGGGGCACATGCCCCTTTTGCTACCAGAAGAAAAACTAGCGTTTTACTGCTTTGTTTCCACACTTTAACTGATATTCTAACTACTTGATGATAAAAAATCTTAAAGATTAAAGGGGGCGGAACATAACCCCCCCCCCCCTTGATTTGAAAGAGGGGCACATTCCCCCGCTGCTGCCCCACCCTTTTAAAAGATAATAAGAGGAAACCAGTAGAGCTTCAGTCTCGACAGAGACTTCTGGTTTTTTTCTGATTGAACTCTGTCTACCAGCATCTTAATATGACACTGAACAACAGTAAAACAAAATTATAACTACCAAATGTAAATATATCATTATCATTTATTCCAGATTTACAAGACAGAGTATCAACGTAGAAAGTCCCACAGGAAGTTTCTACAGGAGTCAGCCAGAGTGATGATTCCACCATCCTTCATTCCACCTGACCCCTATGCTCCCTTTGCTCCTCCTCCTCCTTTTCCTTACGGACCAGGAATCATCGGAGGAGATTATGACCTCAATCCTAACTTCCCAGGTACGTAGATAGGTCTGAAGGTAATTAATGATTTATTTACAACAAATATATGCCAGTGTGCATCTCCATGCCATTAGCATTTATAACATATATGTATGCCAGTGTGCATCTTTGTCATTCTCCATGCCATTAGCATTTATAACATATATGTATGCCAGTGTGCATCTTTGTCATTCTCCATGCCATTAGCATTTATAACATATATGTATGCCAGTGTGCATCTTTGTCATTCTCCATGCCATTAGCATTTATAACATATATGTATGCCAGTGTGTATCTTTGTCATTCTCCATGCCATTAACATTTATAACATATATGTATGCCAGTGTGCATCTTTGTCATTCTCCATGCCATTAACATTTATAACATATATGTATGCCAGTGTGCATCTTTGTCATTCTCCATGCCATTAGCATTTATAACATATATGTATGCCAGTGTGCATCTTTGTCATTCTCCATGCCATTAGCATTTATAACATATCTATATGCCAGTGTGCATCTGAAAAGGTTATATCATGGTTTAAGTGGTTTTACCTGGTTTCCATGGTGCTACATGAAGGAGATTGATTAATTATTGTTTTACGTCACTCCATGATTATTTCACATATATGGTGACAGCATCTGCCTGATGCATTGCTTACAGATTTGGACCTTTACATCGGACCCACCCAAAGCAGTGAGGGATCGGTTTTTACCGTCTCATCCGAAAAACAGAACAACTGTGTGCCCAGGGCGGGAGTCGAACCTGGGACCTCTCGATCATGAGCTGAGCACCGTATCCACTAGGCCACATCAACTTACATGAATGAGAGCTACACTCCTCGGTATGGGTCACCAGCCCATCGTAGTGACCCGAAGAAGCCGGTACTTATTATAGCTGAGTAGACTAAGTGGCACTCTGTGGAGATTGTATTGATTATTTATTGCAACATGTCCATGGCAGTGCCACACACTTAGTTCACATAGTGTCAATATTCATGAATGAGCTGACAGGTGCAATAGTTAAGTGCTTGGCATGTGGAGCAAGTGATCTTGGTTCCATTCTCGGATTGTGCCGCTATGTTTAACAGGTTGGTTATGTCATGCTTCCATGACAGAAAATGACTGAAAAAGTTTTGAAAGTGGGGTAAGAAAAGCTATCAACCAATTTAATTTTCATACCCACTGTTAATGAAGTGGTGTCCCTTTCTCTGTCTACACATACCCAGGCTTACTCATACATTCTAATCTGGGAAGCACATACTCTATTCCTTGGAAATCAGTGATCAGGAGAGGATCTCTATTGCTTTTGGGGTGTGAGAACCAACTATCAAGATCACATGACAGTTCAATCATACTCTTTAAATAGAGTATTCATCCCAATAGATAGGTTTCAGTAGCATGAAATTTTATTGGAGTTACTTCCCTTGAGATAAGTTGTCCACCATCTTTGAGGTATAGAACTGAATATCTGTTCATAAAACAACCAAATTATGTAGGTAAATTCTCTAAACTATGAATAATTCCTGTGTTTTTGCAATGCTTATGCAAAATTTGAGGTATCAGACAACATAAAAAAATTTTCTAAATAAGTGTATATATTAACAACTTTCTAAAAACACTTTATTAAACTTAGCATGAATATGAGGCAAAAACTCTTGCTTGACCACAAATATGGCCGACAACGGGAGGTAACTCTAACTAAATTAGTGCTAATGAAACCTATCTATAGGACAGTTTTTGTTTGAAATCTTTTCCTCTGTAGTATGGGTCATAAAAATCATATTACACAAGACATGAATGCGACAAGTACAGGGGATGGGCCATAAAATCATATTGCCGAAGACATGAATGAAACAAGTACAGGGGATGGGCCAAAAAATCATATCCAAAAAAAAAGAACGAATAAGACAGATACAGGGGATGGTCTATAAAAATCGTATTGCACAAGACTTGAATGCATCAGGTACAGGGTATGGACCATAAAAATTGTATCACACCAAAGAAGAATGAGACAAGTATAAGAAATGGACCATAAAAATCAAGTTATGAATAAGAGAAATACAGGGGATAGGCCATAAAAATCACTACACAAGACATGAATGAGACAAGTACAGGGGATGGGCCATAAAAATAATATTATGCAAGACATGAATGAGACAAGTACAGGGGATGGGCCATAAAAATCATATCACACTGGACATTAATGAGGCAGATACCGGTACAGGAGATGGGCCATAAAAATTATATAGGAAAGGAATGAGAAAAGTACAGGTCTCCTAGTTAGTGTATTTAATGTAAACTCAAATGCAATGTTGTCATTTGCCAGTCAGATAGTATATGCTGAAAAAAGTTTCTGTAATTTTTATTTACAGGTGTTTCACCCCATCCTCTAATGAGAAGACATCGGCAACCAGATCAAATAAATCCATTAATACGACCTCGATTTGACCCCATTGGACCTTTGCCAAATCATAATATTCAACCAGGGCGAAGAGGTGGATTCAGGGATTTCGGAGGAGGACACTTTTCTTAACACATGAAATGATTTATGTATATAGATTAAGTAAACAATTCTCCTATTCATATATTTGTTAACTTGCATCATATCATGAATATAGTGATAAAGACATCATTTAATATTTGTTCCACATACATTGTACTTGTTTGTCTGTTTTGTTTTCAGAGATATTGCCTTATCTAGGCAAATTGTAGCTGTTGGGAACTTTCTGTTTTGTTACTTTTTCCATTAAATGTGCTTGAATTTACAGAATTGTTAAGTGTTTTAATTGGAATGAAAAAGAGGCTAATAACCATGTAGTGGATGGTGCATTTGGTGACTGTAATACATGTGGTGGCTGAAATTTTAATGGCATTTATAAGGGAAAAATTGCAATATACAGCTCTCTTAAAATGATAAGTGACCTCTTTAAACTACTAAATACTCGTCTTTATATTTATTACACACCTGCAACATGTAATTCTAAGTCTATGTACACAGATTGTAAAAACAACTACAGCATGCATAGAAAATCCTTCAAAACTTTTAGCTCACCTGTGCCAAAGGCTAAAGTGAGCTATTGTCATAGCTTGTCTTCTGGCATCCGGTCAACTGTCCATCCTGATAAACTTTTCAAATTTTCGACCTTTTCTTCAGAACCACTGCAAGGATTTTGATGAAACCTTTTTAGGCATGAAGTACTCATGGTCCCCTACAAGTGATGTTGTTTTTTTATCCAGATCCATCGTAAGGCGGCGCCCCCGCAGAGACAAAATGAATACATAGGAATGATGTAAACGGATGCAAGAAGAAGTGTTGTTGTCTTTGGTTCTATTCCAAAATCAAATTTTTGACGTTTTTTCAACATTTTTTTGGAGTTAAGGAGTACAATGCAGAAAAGTGCAATTTTCATTCTTTAGGTGATAATGTTGCTTTAAATTGGTTTCTTTTTATCATAACTATGGTAAAGAATTTTACTGTGAAAGAAGATTGTCAGTAGGTCAGTTTTTGGATTTTTTATGAATTTTCAAGACTGCCAAAAAAGAGGGGGGGGGGGTATATTCTTTCACATTTTCAACTTCTTCAGAAACACTTGAGTGATTTTGATGAAACTTGGTATGAATGAAGTATTCATGATCCCCATCAAGTGTTTTTGTTTTTTATTTAGATATATCAACAGATGGTGCTACCACAGGCAAAAATAGGTCACAGACAGTTCCCTCCTTTGATAAAATTCTTTAGACCAGCTACATACAGAGAGCAAAGGAACGATCTAGAGAGATGTGTGAAGAAGTGTTGTTGTTTTTGGTTCTATTGATGAAAGATTTTTATCAATGTCTTAATTTTTGGGGTTTTTTTACAATTTATTAAAGAGAGCAAAGAAATGATGGTTGTGAGACATTTTCCCACAATATAAACATCTGCCATCGAAGCACCCGAAGGATTTTCATGAAACTTGGTTGGAAAGAAGTACTTTATATGGTCCCTTGCAAGTGTTATTGTTTTTCATTCAGATCTGTCTACAGGTTTTTGAGCGTTCATTTGCTGTAAATTATCATAGAAATAAGGATTAATTTTAACTTGGACCACATAAACAATTGATTAATGTTGATGATGATTCAAATTTTACACACTAATTTTAGTACAAATTGTAGTCACATTACAATATACATCAAGGAATGTATATATTTATCTGCAAATTTTTATGCCCTTGGATCGATAGTTGGTTGATTTGTGTTTTAAGTAGCTTTCAGTTATATCGCGACATGGAAGCAGGAGGTTACCAACCTCTTAAACATAGTGGCGCAACCCGGGAATCGAACCCAGATCGTTGGCGCCACAAGCCAAGCATTTAACCACTACACCACGCCTGCCCCAATCTTAGATAGATTGGATCGATAGATTGGGGGCATATTGTTTTTGTCCTGTCATCTGTTGTCAACTTTAACCTTGGCCATAACTTTTGAACAGTGAGGGATAGAGACTTCATATTTGACTTTCAGACTCAACTAATGAAGCCCTTTCAAATGACACCAAGGTCAATGGCCTTTTGACCTTGACAATGACCTTCACCCTAATGATAACGTTTTGGACTTTGTTGCCGCTGGGGACATTAGTGTTTCACAAACACAGCTTGTTCAAGCTGTCAGTTGAAAATGCAAATTGTGTTCAGGTGAGTGAAGCTGACAACTTGAAATATCTAAAAAGAGCTTATATTTTTGTGAATTTTCCATGGGCAATGACCAACATTCACACTAATGTTGACTGATATGCGCTTTCGAAAAAAGGTTACTCAAAATCCTTTTTGAAAGGTTAAGGTCACTTAAGAAATAGAACTCAAAGTACCAAAAAAAAGGGTTCATGTTTTTGTGATTCTTCAGCAGGCAATGATCATACGAATGTTAAATGTCATTCCGAGATAAGGTCTTCCAGATATGGGTCATAAAGGTCATTTATGAAAGGTCAAGGTAACTCAACAATTAGAACTTAAAATACCCTAAAACATATATATTGGCAACCTTGCATCTTAAAATTTTAGATTTTTGGAAATTTATAATTTTTACCATACCCCCTTTTTGATGTTTGAATTAACATTCCTACTTGTGTACTTTATGCTTGCAGAAAGCAGGATATTTAAGCTGTCACGAAACACAACATGTTGCTTTCTCACCTCTTCAGTCATTCTCACTTGTCACAGTTCCAGTCATCGATTTTCTAGCAGTAGCAAGGGTTGAGAACTCTTCAGATAATATTCATCCAAGGAGTTATCTTTCTTTGAACTGCGTGTAAGTTAATCAATCTATCTTGGGGGGGGGAGGAATATTTCACTCTTTAATTGGTATTTAGTTACTTATATATACTCTGTCGGTGAGATTGACATCTATTCTGTTCACAGTGAACAGGCCATAGTAGCCCAGTAGGTTAGCTGCTGGGCCCTTGTGTAGGGGCCCTAGGTTCGAATCCCGCCGGTATCTCATCTGCTTTTCGTATATATATATATATATATATATATATATATATATATATATATATATATATATATATATATATATATATATATACATTTATTTATTTATTTATTTATTTATTTATTTATAAAAGAAAAACGAGGCCCTATACTTGGTAGATGTGGCTTGTACGTAAAAGATCATTGGGTGGGTCTGTTGCGGATCTCTAAATTCTGTGCATTGCATCAGGCAGATGCTGTCGGTATAAAAGTGCTACAGTCTGGACGTGAAGTGAAACGAGAATCAAACAGAGAGAGATAGTTTGTTTGAATGATCCAACGGACAGCCCAGAGAGTTTATACCTAAACCAATCAGCTCATTGGTCTCAAAAGCAAATGTTGCAATTCATACGAGACAACTCCTTAATCCGTTCCAAATTTTTTGCGTGCATGAAGAACGAATGTAAACTTTTCAGAAGACAGAGAGATACTCTGAATGAAATTAAAGGGATAAAAACTTATACACAAATAATGCAATGAAATGTTAAGATAAATACTTTAAAAACGTGAGTTGCTCGTGATGCAGATGTTGATTCTTTGAACAGGGTGTAGCTAAGTACGTTCTGTGGCTGGAAAAAGATCTCGATTCACGATATCAAATTCTCTTGCCATTTGTAAATAAGTACATGTGTATGTGTATTGCTTTTATGCACCTCTACAATTTGAGCGGACAAAAACAATAAATTCAAACTTTCTTGTTCATGTATAGGTTCACAAATAATAAGTCATATAACAAAACTCAAAGTCATACACATTTTTAAAGGAAAAATGCTATCTCTGGCTGCATGAGGAACATAAACTCTTTGTTTATCGTGGCAATGTTTTTAATCTATATAAAGGGGGGGGGGGGGAGGGGTTGTACATGAATGTGTGTTTGTTTGATGCTTGTTTGTCTGTTGCGATTTTTTCTGTTTGGTTTTGTTTGTTTGTTTTGTTTGTTTGGATTTTTTTTAGGGGGGGGGGATGTGAACGATCTTTATACTCTGTCTTTTCCTCCTTCTTATTTTGCTCGTCCAGGCCATTTTCATTATTACCCAGACGTGATACAGACGGCTGCCTTATGACCCACAGATTGGTTTCTTGCGTGTTTTTGCAAAATGAATGTAGTTCATCTTGAAGTTGTCGTTAATATGTTAACAGTATTAGTTATTAAGTATATATATATATGTAAGTCAGCAATATAAACCGTGCAGACCCAGTTTCCTGAGCCTATAAATTATTTTTTATGTGCGAGTAGATGTTTTTATCTTATTAGTGTATAATTCCTCTGGGGAACTCGAGTAAAGGGAGACAAAAGATGATAAATAACCCTTTTAGGCGTTATAAGCGGTCCATTTGAAGCCATCAAATTCTCGGCTTGGTGAGATATCATTTTAGCTCACCGGGACGAATGTGCGGAGAGCTATTGTCATAGCCCCGGCGTCGTCGTCGTTGTCGTCGTCGTTGTCCTCGTTGTTGTCGTCGTCCGTAGACAGCAACATTAACCTGATTCATAACTTTATTAAAACCAGGGCTTTAATACTTCGCAGGTGTTTTCCTTGTGCCAAGAACTTTCATTATGTATAAAAAGTGCGTTTTGACATTGACCTTGAAGATTGACCTACTAACAAAAAACTCTAACTATTTAAATTTGGTTGCCACCGGCGATCTGTGTTGTCATCTGACAACTCTTGTTCGATAATGACATACATTTTCATGAACTTTTCATGAACTTTTCTATTTTCAAGAGGAGTTATTAATGATCGATCTTTTAAAATGAATCAATCACGTGCTTATAAGGTAAGGGATCGGGAGAATACCAGAAGCAGATCCAGAGTTCCAGGAGAAAAAAAGGGTTCGCTTGACATATTAACTTGTATAATTTTGTGATAAATGAAAGATGAAAAAGGAACACCTGTTCTAAGTTCACCTATGGGGTATGTCATTCTTCAAATTTTAATCTTTCATTGTCCCTATATTAGAATTTCCGAAAAATACCCATGATATTTGTTCCAACCACACTTGTGAAACTATAACATCCCTGTGTCTTATACATACATACATACATACATACATACATACATACATACATACATATATATATATATATATATATATATATATCCCTCTGCCTAATCTGTAGTGATCGATAAGATAATATATGTACAGATGTACTTATCGTATCAAGGTGTTTTAGTGTATTGATAAAATAGGTCATGGCCATACCAAGATGTGATATTGTGAACAATCTTGTACAGCGTTAACTACACGTTACGTTTAAAAACAAGACCATGAAAAAGTAAATTTGTTATCTTTCAATACGCAAGATCGCAAATACTTATTTCGTTCATGTTTTGTATTTTGGTCACCTACCAAATCTATTATTCTTAACTTGGGCAGTTCAGTTTCTGCCCCAAAACAAAAGAATGGTGTGTCAAAAAGCACAAGTCAACACAGTCAGTCAGTAATCACGATTTACGTATTCAAGAAATTAACACCTACCGGGTATAGATCCTTCAACAAATATTCGTAAATATTCACATCCGGTAATCATCTTAAGGTGGCAACCGTTGTTAAGTGGTGTCCCCCAGCTAGAGAAACATCTAGTGTTTTTCTTAATTTCTTAATTTACAGCAGGTGCTGCTATGGAATCGGTAGACGCTTACTTCTCCCGAGCCGTGCGTATCATTTATGTATAATATATTCATTTATTCAATATATATATATATATATAAATAAATATATATATATATATATATATATATATATATATATATATATATATATATATATATATATATATATATATATATATATATATATATATATATATATATATATATATATATGATATTTTTGTCGTTTGTACCTCTATGGTAGATGCTGCTACTATTCGACTAGGAGACTTGTACCTCTTCCCGGGACTAGGTATCACCTCTGATATTCATGCAAGGACCCATAAATGTCCACTATATATCGCGATATTGTGAACGCCACACTGCCATTTTACCAGTGTCCGATGCCAAAAACTAAGAATATACTTGAGTCATAATCTCAAATTCTTGTTTTCAACAATGAATTAATAGCTGGAATTTGGATTTTATTATTGAGTTTTATTCTATCGATAAATAGAATTAAACCATTCTGCATGACAAATTATTTAAATATTTGACAATGGAGTAAATTAAAATGAAATAAGTGACATAAGAATATTCTCAGTTTATGGAGCCGGACGCAGACACTTCGTATTTAAACATCTCAAGGTTTCCTCCAATTTGTTTTGCTACTGTGAAATAAAATATATAAGAGGTCTATATCGAAGTCAGATTGGAGGAGAATTTTTTGCGAATAGTATTCATTGGAAAAAATGTACATCCTCAGGAAATGAATTTCACGACACTACCGTCATAATTTAGTTCGAGGTATGGAAATCGTATAAAGTGTTTTGAGTATACTGCATTGTGGGTGTAGCTAGGACAGAGAGACTACTGTACCTTTGTTATGTATGTGGAAGATCATGCGCGGATCTAGAAATTGTTGTCAGAGGGGGTCCAACCAAAAAAGGTAAATTTTTCTCTGAGACGAGGGGGGTCCAACCCCAAAAATGCCCAAATATTACCTTTTTTTGGTAAAATTTTCGGATTCCAGGGGGGGGGGGGTCCAGACCCCCCTAACCCCCTCTGTATCCGCGCATGAAGAGATAATAATATTTAGCGTCACGGATCGATCATCTGTTAATGCAAGGCTAAAACTAATGGTGTTAGTCCAAAACATTCTTAGCAACCACCAATATAATACTAATCCTAAGATTCTCTGTTTGCTTTAAGGGGTTTTCCCTGTGTGTGTGTGTGTGTGTGTGTGTGTGTGTGTGTGTGTGTGTGTGTGTGTGTGTAGGTGTATGTGTGTAGGTGTGTAGGTGTGTGTGTGTAGGTGTGTTTTTTTTTTTTTTTTTTTTTTGGTTTTTTTTTTGAAGGAGGGGGAAGGGGGGGGGGTGTTCGTATAGTTTCAATTCAACGCCCCACTAAGATAAATGGTATTGAAATCGCATGAAAGTTTATGCTAATGAAACAAAAACCTCCAGTGTTAGGACATTACCACTAAAACATAAAACAATACACATAAACTTACAACATGAAGCGTACATGCATGTTTAAGGCTATAAACATTAATCAGTGATTCTCACGCCAAACAAGACGATAACAAATCATTAAAGCCATTAGGCAATACGTCAGCAACTGCTTAGAAAGACATTAGTGACAGTATATCACGACTCAGAATTAAAGCATGTCAACAATATACACGACTTTCACCTACTTCTAGCGAGAGTTCACTGGACATTAAACATACTTCTAGCGAGAGTTCACTGGACGTTGTAGAAGTATGTACAACGTCCAGTGAACTCTCCCTAGAAGTATGTACAACGTCCAGTGAACTCTCAACAAAAGTATGTATAACGTCCAGTGAACTCTCACCAGAAGTATGTACAACGTCCAGTGAACTCTCCCTAGAAGTATGTACAACGTCCAGTGAACTCTCCCTAGAAGTATGTACAACGTCCAGTGAACTCTCACCAGAAGTATGTACAACGTCCAGTGAACTCTCCCTAGAAGTATGTACAACGTCCAGTGAACTCTCGCTAGAAGTATGTATAACGTCCAGTGAACTCTCACCAGAAGTATGTACAATGTCCAGTGAACTCTCCCTAGAAGTATGTACAACGTCCAGTAAACTCTCACCAGAAGTATGTAGAACGTCCAGTGAACTCTCCCTAGAAGTATGTATAACGTCCAGTGAACTCTCAACAAAAGTATGTATAACGTCCAGTGAACTCTCACCAGAAGTATGTACAACGTCCAATGAACTCTCACCAGAAGTATGTACATACTCCTAGTGAGAGTTCACTGGACGTTGTACACATTTCTAGTGAGAGTTCACTGGACGTTGTACATACTTCTTGGAAGAGTTCACTGGACGTTGTACATACTTCTGGTGAGAGTTCCATGGACGTTGTGCATACTTCTATGGAGAGTTAACTGGACGTTGTACATACTTCTGGAGAGAGTTCCCTGGACGTTGTACATACTTCTAGCAAGAGTTCACTGAAAGTTGTACATACTTCTGATGAGAGTTCACTGGACGTTGTACATACTTCTGGTGAGAGTTCACTGGACGTTGTACATACTTCTGGTGAGAGTTCACTGGACGTTGTACATACTTCTAGCGAGAGTTCACTGGACGTTATACACACTTCTGGTGAGAGTTCACTGGACGTTGTGCATACTTCTAGGGAGAGTTCACTGGACGTTGTACATACTTCTAGGGAGAGTTCATTTGACGTTATCCATACTTCTAGCGAAATTCACTGGGCGTTGTACATACATGTGTATTTCTAGGTAAAGTTCGCTTGGCGTTGTACATACTTCTAGCGAGAGTTCACTGGACGTTGTACATACTTCTAGCAAGAGCTCACTGGACGTTGTACATACTTCTGGTGATAGTTCACTGGACATTGTACATACTTCTAGCAAGAGGTCACTGGACGTTGTACATACTTCTAATGAGAGCCTCAGCCACCGTGAGTTCCCAGACATACAGAAATATTAAGAATTATAATATAATTAGCGGTTTACATCCGTTATATTATGGTCAAATATGCTACGATAAATCTGAAAATGTCATATAACAGTACAAACAAGATCAAACTGATTTTGTCTTTATTTTATGCACTATTATTTATCCCTTTAGTTATCAGATTTGGTAATACCTACCTAATTATTTATTATCTTATTTACTTATTCACGTACTTACTTACTCTCTTACTTACTTGATTGACACCTCCTACATTTCATACGTCATGGGCATGTATGACATACCAATCAAAGAATATCAACAATATTAAGACTATGTGTTACGGGTATCAGCGAGGTGTACTGTAAGATATGGAAGAGAAACATTGGAGTAATTCCATATTACATCACTGTCACTATGTGCCAGCAAATCATAATTATTCAAAGGCTAAACAGCCATGCAAACCTGGTCTCAAATATTTATGATGTCTGGATGCAGTACAACTTGCTCAGATAAATTCATACTGCCATCGTCTTCTTATAGCCATACTGGATATTTATGGCAATACAAGAGTTATCTCTCATGCATAATAGACGGAAAATCTGTTTTTAATCGTAAATGGTAGATTTATGTCTGCTCTTTCACTGTAAAACAGTACCAAATCATGAATTAAGTGTTTGTGCATGGTCTTATATCGATAACTATGATGCTTACAATAAACTCTATAGATAGTTACATATCATCTAAGTCCTTTCGATCTCCTGGTTTCATCTCTAAATCCTTAAAGTCCAGACGGACAGATGAATGGACTGAGGGTCGGACGGACAGACGGATGGATGGGAAACGGACGGACGGACAAATGGATGACTCGAGGATCTGGCTGGCTGGATAGATGGATAAAGGAATTGGAGTAATGTGGGTCTTCTCTTGTGTTTCTTCCCGTAGTTGCAAATACTAGTTTTAAATTTAAAATTTTTAAAACCAAGAATTTAAACCGGTAAATGCAGAAAACTTAAATTTCATATGAAGGAAAATTCTGACGAATAAATTACATCAACAACACAAACATGCAGTTGCATCCATGGACACATAAATATTTTATACATGTATTTAAAAAGAGATTTAACACTCACAAAAATAACTGAAATCCAAACAAGAAACAATAATACAGTCACTATACCAATAGGCTCAAACAGCGTTGTATCTCGCATCTGGATAATTACACTCTATGAATATAAGTCGTGTTTAGACAAGCCAATTTACAGTAAGATACTATCGATGTTCGATCAGATTGACTTAGTTTTCATATAGAAGTCTATACATCTATAACAATGTGGTCGTGACGTAGTGGTGAAGCGCTTGATGTGCAATGCCTGCTGTCCGGGATCGATTCCCGGATCGCGCCACTTTGTTTAAAAGGTTGATAACTTCATACTTCCGTACGGCGATTGGGAAAAAAAACAACAACAACAGTAACAACAACAAAAACATCTCAGTTCCAACCCCCATCCCCTCCCCCCCCCCCTACTTTCTCTCACTTTTTTTCTAAATGCAGGTTCCACCAGAACCATTATTGGTGCACTGATACCCTACATCAACTCATTTAATGTATATGAGCTATTTGTCTTGATTCCATAGACAATGAGCTAAATCAAACTTTAGGATGCACAGTGGCGGATCCAGGATTTCCGAAAAGGGGGACCCATGTGTGTAAGGCAAATCTTAGCCAAAACACTCTGCTATTTTGGGTGTCAAATCTCGAGTTTTACTCATATTATGGGAGTGTTTTCAACCTTATGATTTATATATGCCTTGTAAATTTTGCAGCGAAAGAAGGGGGGGGACATCTAAATTCATCTCTGATACAGTATTGTTTAAGTTTACGATTGCTCATAGAATAACCTACATTTAAGTCAAGTGAGGGCATAAATGCTCATTCAGGGGCGGATCTAGCGAGTTTTGAAAAGCTGTAAATGGATGATTCATTTGGTGATGCCGAGAAAGAATAGCAGCTTTGATTTCTAAAATAAGTGGAGGGAATTTCTTACACAAGAACCCTCGCCTTCCCGTTCTGCGCCTTGTACAAATAATGATAAAGGGAAATGGCAATAACATTTAATTGTAAATAAATGTACTTGACATATGTGTTATTTAAAAGGTCTATCAATACGGTACTTCAGTCTCCTTTTTGTAGCTCTGAACACTTACTTTTTACACTTACTTATATATACTGAAATATACACTGTAAAATCACTAATGGTTAGTTATTAGGAATTGGCATGGGGATGTAACTCTGAGAGAGAGAGAGAGAGAGAGAGAGAGAGAGAGAGAGAGAGATTATCTCTACACTTAAATCAATTTCTTTGTGGGCATTTATTTGGATCGGTGCAAGTCGCCTTACTTCTTGTGGATACTTTTAAAGTGTCAGCTTTATCTAATACCCATTATGAACTTAAGAATAATCAAATATGCAAAGATAAGCTTCTGCAAGGACTAAACTGTCCGTTCGTCCAGTCATTCATGCCAATTACTTATATAAATAATGGTGGTTCGCCAAATATACGTTTCCGCTTCGAGTTTTACATAATGCTCAATGCTTCAATAGACCTTTTCACGATAACTGCGGTCTTACAATCTATGTATGCACTATAATAAGCCCTTCCAGGAGGTTAGATACAAACCTGAATGAAAAGTTATCTCTTACAATTGCTGAGCAATGTTCAGTACGTTCAAATTTTGTAGCTAGCCAACCGGAAGGGCTATTGCGCATATACAAATTGTTATACCACAGTCGTCGTGAAAAGGTCTATAAGAAGAGGTCCGAAACTTTCCCAATGTATTATGCGGTATAACTTTGCTTTTATCGCCATGTATTACTATTATTATGTTTAATATACCGGGTATGAATATCAGCATTTTAATTTACTGAAAACAACATACATAGATGAAATGTTCTGTAATATTTTCTCACTTCAGGCAACATTCGTAGTAAAACAAAGGATCGAAAACTAAGAATTTACTTAGAAACTGAAGAAAAATTCCGAGAGGTATATTCCATGGAAAGTCACCAGTCTGGATCATCTCAACGTTTGTAAATGATCTCCAAGATGCTTTAATGTTTATGTCATATTTTGGTACAGGCGTCTGCAATGTGTTTTCCTCATTGGTCATTTTGACCGGATAAACAAAGGATTTTCGGCATAATAAATCTTTTCTTCTACCAGGCAAATTAGCAACACATTCCTTAAACTCGTATCACCACCACAACACGAGGCAAACACCCAATTATTCAAACATGTATTAATTATGCCTTGTAGTTCACATAAACATACTATGGAATACAGAAATATGTAGGAAGCACTCTCTACCCACAATACAAATACATTCACATTTCAAATTTTAAAAAGGTTTACTAATAATTTCATTGAAGATAAGTCATTGAGGATATTTAAAGAAAAATAAAAGTGATCTTTATTGTTTGAGCTATGTGCAATCCCCCCCTTTCCCCCCACCTTAACCAATGATATGAAAAAGAATACCAGTGCTTTGACATTATGATTTCGATCGGAAGTATATAAATGTGACGCGTCAATATATAGGTTATTATATAAATACATATATATATATATATATATATATATATATATATATATATATATATATATATATATATATATATATATATATATATATATATATATATATATATATATATATATATAAGTATAATAAGTATGTAAGTATATCTAAAATTAGATCACTAGAATCATTAATCCGCTACCAGCACTTCAAGTTGTGATATCGCCTCCATATAATAGGATATCACCCTCATTTTATATTCCGCTCTTGTATATGTATTCACGTTATAAATAAAGTTAGCAGATTCTTGCAGTATAATTAGCACTGTATTAAGGAATGTTGATTAAAGCTAAACAATTTAAATCGATTTCTAATAAACCTCAAAGATAAAGTTTTATCAATAGCACAAAGAGCCTTCGGCGCATGCGTCTTGGTTAGAGCGACCACTCTTCCTGATCGATGTATTGGAGGCGATATACGTATTGGCACTCGACGTTAGCAGCTCGCATGTTCTAGTCAAGTACATTTTATCTCGTAGTTTAGAAAGTTTTAGCACTACAAAATGAAAATTAATATTTTGCATAAAACGATACTGTTAATTTACACGTGCGGTATACTTTCATTTTGCACTGTGAGAGAAAAGGACAAAATTCAGATTGACGGGGACATAATTTTCGGGGGGTTATTTCCCATGCATGAAAAAGGACATGGTAGAAATGTGAAATGTGGAACCATCAAAAAGGAAAAAGGAATACAAAGATTGGAAGCAATGCTATATGCAATAGATAGGATAAATGCAAATGAAGATATCTTACCAGGAATTAAAATCGGTGTTCATATTTTAGATACCTGTAGTTCCGATACATATGCATTAGAACAATGTATGGACTTCATTAAGGCACAATTGTCTACCATTGACATGAATGACTATGTATGTGAAAACGGACAGACGCCCGAGTACGACCCGATCAAACCCGTGGCGGGTGTTATAGGGGCTGCTTCCAGCACTGTGTCCATCATGGTGGCAAACATTCTAAGACTTTTCAAGGTAAGACAATCCGTTATATTTCATCATCAGAAAGTTTATATGATTTATTGTCCCCCCAGGAGCATGTTTTCTGGCGGAGGAACACTTCGATATGAAAGATAACGGGAATTGAAAAGGTAGTTAGTTATTTTTGTGGTGTGATGTCTTACAATTGATATGTTTGATTATATGCAATAGGAAAGCAAGCACTAATAAAATATTAAAGTATTCAATAAATTTGAACCGAATGACCGTATGAGATATATAAAACCCAGAGGGAAATGAGTAATTTTATACTATCATAATAAAACGTTGTATTCTCGATAGAAATTTCCTTCCTGAAATCCCCTATCTATTTTTCGTACGTAACTAATTTCGTAAACTATATACGAAAACGCCCGGAAAAAATAAGGAAATCATTATTTTTTAAAATAAAAATCATTAATTTGAATAAAGAACCCTTCCTTTGGTAATAACCTCTTTTTGTCTCTAATTTCTGCATTATGTTAATTGCCGTCTAGACGAACGCCAAATTTTGATAATTTGAAAGTATGAAAATACTCCCCGTCTGATAATGCATCAGTGGTCATCAAATGATGGTACTCCGTATGATGCACTGCATCTCAGGGGAATCAAAATAGACTGTTGGAAATTCCCCTTATTCCTGGAAAGAGATTCAATGTGGAATCCAATCGCTTACCCATGAAGCAGCGAATCAAATTTGATTCCAGATTTTGACGCTTTGTTTAAAATGCTTAAGTGATAACTTGGTCTTTGATGAAAAATAGTTACTCAACCAAACAGATGCTCATTTCGGAAGGATTTCTTTTTGTTTTGTTTTGTGCTAGCCCATTAATAATCTGATAACGAAGTGATTTTTTCTTCGACAAAGTTTCATTTCCTTCATCAATCTTGTTCTTACAGTATCATGAGATAATATTTCAAGCCAGGCAGGGAACCGGGAAAACATCAATATTAATTGTAAAAGGTTTTGTTTCTTTTCATTACTATTACAATGGAATGGTGTGGTGGCTTGCTTTTGTCTTTAGCAAGTTAGAGAAGCGACATGCAACTCATTTATGTCAACATGCAAAATATTATGTCAACATAGAAACCCATAAATATGTTGACATATAAAAATTAAATGGGTTAACACGCAAGAATAAATAAATCCCGTAATTTGATACTAATAATAATTACATTTATAGTAATAATAATAATTATCATTATTAATCATTTCTATTATTTATAATTATGACAACCATGGTATCTTGGATAAGCGCTTGGCATACAGTGCAGACGATCCGGGTTCGATTCCCGGACTGCACCACTATGTTTAAGAGGTTGGTTACCTGCCGGTGCCATACCGCGATATAACTGAGAAATTGTTGAAAACGATACAAAACAACAACCAACCAACCAAAATGTACCAATTTAAATCATTTACGTAGGAACATATATGAAAGAAAATAATTTAAATCACTTGAGCGGGGAAGGGACAAGAAACAATCCAAGGATATAAACCGCTATTCACCATTTAGATGGACTCTAACAGATGTGGAACGCATGGCTCGGTCGTTAGCGTGTTACATTGGTAATGGTAAAATCTCGGGATCGGGCTACTGGATCTTAACTGCGTGTTGTTAGACGTGGTACTTTATCTGCTTTATTGCAGCTATACACGTATATTGGTCTTCGCTGGCATTAACATGCGGTGACCTGGTGTTCGGTTTAGCGAGAAGTCCAACTCTCATCCCTTTGAGAAAATAGAAACCGGATAAAATCAAGTTCCGGATTAGAGAACTTTCCTAGTTTTAAGAGGCCTTTATACGTCAAACTTCTTCCTCTGATACCAGTTCGGGTGATATATTTAATATTCATGCCTACAGTGAAACACACACTTATCTTTAGGAAAGTACCTATTGTCGGCAAAATAAAAAATCCCAAATACTTCAGGAAAAAACATCTGTGATTGCATAAGAAAACAAAAACATATCCTTAACAAAGTATCTGTATGCGGCAAAATAAAAAAAAATCCCAAATACTTCAGGAAAAATAATTTGTTCTTAGATACCTTCAGAAACAAATAATATGGAAATAAAGCCATGTTTATTTTTCTTGAAAGTGTTTATTACAAATGTATTACATATTCAGATTGATTGATTGATTGATTGATTGATTGATTGATTGATTGATTGATTGATTGAATATTGTTTTACGTCACTCCACGTTTATTTCACGTATATGGCGACGGCATCTGCCTGATGCATTGCATACAAATTTAGACCTTTGCAACGGACTCACCCGAAGTAGTGAGGGATCTTTTATCTTTCATCTGGTCTGTCAATTGTCAAGCCATCGGACTATGGAGTTTTCTAATCATATAACCGGGGCAAAATCTGCCAAAAATTTTTGAACAATTGCTTCTCTCTGTTATGGATTCTTAAACTATCACTCTATCGTGACTTTATTTATAATGCTTGTATTTATACAATAAATAAACGACTGAACACATGACACGGTAATCAATCTTTTGGATCCCCTTGAGCATTTTCGACTTACTTTTCGGATTATGCTTCAGGCAAATATAGTATTATTCGGAAAAGGCAATGTTTTACGGCTACCATTTCCTAGACCAGGAAATGAAATAAGAACATCCTTCGGAAGATTAAGCCGAGGTGGGTGGGGAGGACCTTGGTCATTCCGGTACAAAAAGTGAAATCGGATTTTTACATAACTTGCTTTTTCATGAAATAATGTCGATTGTTTCCGATAAAGTCTACCGCTCGCTGTGTGATATTCCAATAGTAATTACAGGCGATTACCGGTACCATACCTTGCATATTTACTCTTCCATATATTTTTGTCGAAAAGGTAAACATGTAACAATGGATTGGTCAATTAACGACGTAAAAATCATAGCACTAGAAGCAGAGTAATTATTTGTGAGTGCTTTTGCTTCACTGCAGAGATTTTATTTTGCTCTAAGGAGCGATTGATCCAGTTTGCATAGGAAGAGATGCCCTAATTATACCAGGCGGATAATTCTGCTCTCTCTCTCTCTCTCTCTCTCTCTCTCTCTCTCTCTCTCTCTCTCTCAATTTGTGATTGGGCGTGGCTGAGTGATGAAGGAACAGACAGGTTGGTTTTAAGTTTGATCCGACCCAAACCCAGTGTCGAAAAAAAAATTTGATGATTAATCGCCAACTGTCTTCATGTCATTACATCAAATGAGACAACATATTAGCACGTAATCGGCCATTAACGGCCTCGATAAAGTTCGGGTCATGCGTCAGATAGGTGCCGCCACCATAGGAATTAGATCAACTTAAGCCTTATGTTGAATGAATAGTCAGTTGTTCAGATGTTCATAACAGGGTTGATTGGACCGGGTTCGAATCGGGTCTGTTGCCCAATGTCACAAGAATGACTGTTCCTATGTCACAGAAGAGATTGGTCCTATATCAAAAGAGAGATTGATCATATGTCACAGGAGAGGTTGGTCTAAAAGCAAAAGATCGAACGGTTATTTATTACCGGAGAAATTGGACCTATGTTCCTATGTCACCGTAGATATTGATCCTATGTCACCGGAGATATTGATCCTATGTCACCGGAGATATTGATCCTATGTCACCGGAGATATTGATCCTATGTCACAAGAGTGATTGATCCTAAGTCACCGGAGATATTGATCCTAAGTCACCGGAGATATTGATCCTATGTCACCGGAAATATCGATCCTATGTCACCGGAGATATTGATCCTATGTCACCGGAGATATTGATCCTATGTCACCGGAGATATTGATCCTATGTCACAAGAGTGATTGATCCTAAGTCACCGGAGATATTGATCCTATGTCACCGGAAATATCGATCCTATGTCACCGGAGATATTGATCCTATGTCACCGGAGATATCGATCCTATGTCAACGGAGATATCGATCCTATGTCACAAGAGTGATTGATCCTCTATCACAGGATAGAATAATATTATAGCTCAGGAGGCATTGGGCATTGTTGCAGAAGAGATTGGTCCTGTGCTACAGGAGAGATTGGTCCTGGTCCTAGGTCATAGGACAAATTATTCCTATGTCAAAGGACAGATTGGTATTGGTAACCGGAAATATTAGTCCTATGCCACGAAAGAAATTGTCCTATTTTACGGGAGGGATAAGTCCTATATTACAAGTGAATTGTTCTATTTCACAGGAGATATTGGGGGGGGGGGGGGGTTGTTGTCATAGGAGAGAGTGGCATACAATAGAACCCTCACTCAAGGAATTGGCGGATCCAGAGTGGGGTTATCGTGACTGCAGCTAACTACCTTCCCACTCCCGACCCCCCTTTAGATATAAGTTGGAAGTTTTACCAAAAAAGAAACGCCATTTCTTATTATTCCTGAATGTTAAATCCCCTTTTTCGTGGCAATATTTGACCACTTTAGAAAAGAAGCCCTCTTGACTCTTCTAGAATACCATAAAGCGCTTAGAACTAGCTTCTCCGTAACATAAGTACTAGTAACTCAGCTTTTACCCTCACTATTTCTTGTACTGTGTTATGAACAAAATCAGTCTTGTTACTCTTATTAAGAAACACAGAAAAGTTCTCGAGAGGAAATTTGAAAAATACGGAATGTTGAGCGTTCGAAAACTGTTTGAATAAGTTACGTAATAACGTACTTGATATTGCTGGTATTTTGGTTTTTGTCGAGATTGCATTATTGATGATAGCCTGTACACACAACAGGAAAGGAAGGTTCTATCAACACTTCAAATCATCAATACACAATGACCATATAAATATAAGATTAATTGAATTTGGAAATGCTATGGATTTGCTTGGTGTATGTAACAAGTTTTACAATAGTATAAACTATAAATAGAAGGGTATTGTGTGCATAGGTAATAGGAAGCGAGCACTGTAAGCATGTTATATACCTGTAACTGTTAATAAATGTTTTATGCTATAGAAATGCGTAGAAAATGACAACAATTATTGTAATGATTGAATGATCATTTATTTTTATATGACAAACACGTGTCAGAGTCTGATACTATTTTGTTCGTTTTACATATTTATCGTCTCGCTACTTATTGCTTAAGGTTGAACGCCACGCCAAGGTTATTGCCCATGTAAGGTGAGAGCAACTGTTTTGTGGGCCGAGGAGTTCAAAGGGTAGCTAGTCTGGCTCGGGTCCAAGATTTCCGGGGTTTGAGTCGCACCTGCGCCTGGTGATGAAACTAGTTGGTGATTTGTCTGTTTCTTGGATGAGACAGTAAAACCCGAGGGGCCAAGATTTCCGGGGTTCGAATGGCACCTGCGACTGGTGGTGAAACTAGTCGGTGATTTGTCTGTTTCTTGGATGAGACAGTAAAAACCGAGGGGCCAAGATTTCCGGGGTTCGAGTCGCACCTGCGACTGGTGATGAAACTAGTTGGTGATTTGTCTGTTTCTTGGATGAGGCAGTAAAAACCGAGGGGCCAAGATTTCCGGGGTTCGAATCGCACCTGTGACTGGTGATGAAACTAGTCGGTGATTTGTCTGTTTCTTGGATGGGACAGTAAAAACCGAGGTCCCGTGGCACAGGAAAACGTGGCACATAACAGATCGCTCACTGCCTCTTGTGACTTTGGTGCGTAGGTATCTCTGTATAATGCATCAGGCAGGTGCCGTAACCGTATTAGTGTTATACCGATATATTCTGTTTATCCCGTCGGGTACATGGTGTTTTCTTTTTAATTAATCACCCAATGAGATTTTATTCGTTTTGATGCGGTGGATGTTTCCATAGACGCCATCTACAAATGGTTGGCATAACGTGCTGATATCAAATGTTCCTACATCTCCTACATCTACATATGACTGGCATAACGTGCCGACATAGGATGCTCCTACATCTATACATGACTGGCATAACGTGCCGACATAGGATGCTCCTACATCTATAGATGGCTGGCATAATGTGCCGACTGAGATGCTCCTATATCTACATATGCCTGGCATAACGTGCCGACATTAGATACTCCTACATCTAGATGGCTGACATAACATGTCGACATTAGATGTTCCTACATCTACAGATGGCTGGCATAACGTGCCGACATAGGATGCTCCTACATCTACAGATGACGGACATAACGTGCCGATATTAGATGCTCCTACATCTACATATGGCTGGCATAACATGCCGACATTAGATGCTCCTATATCTAGATGGCTCGCATAACGTGCCGACATTAGATGCTCCTACATCTACAGATGGCTGGCATAATGTGCCGACATTAGATGCTCCTATATCTAGATGGCTGACATAGAAGTTCCTACATCTATAGACGGCTGACATAACGTGCCGAGATTAGACGCTCCTACATTTAGATTGCTGGCATAACGTTCCGATATTAGATGCTCCTACATCTACATATGCCTGGCATAATGTGCCGACATTAGATGCTCCGATATCTACATATGCCTGGCATAACGTGCCGACATTAGATGCTCCTATATCTAGATGGCTGACATAACGTGCCGACATTAGATGCTTCAGACACCTGTCAGGTTAGTTACTCACTAAATAAACAACAATTGTAAGGTTTGTTACCCAATAAATAAACAACACCTGTAAGGTTAGTTACTCCATAAACTGTTACCGATGTAACAGACTGACCAACAACAGCGAGGAACCTTTTCCATATCAATATCTACCATGACATTGGATGACCGAATATACATCATTTGAAGGACAGACATATACAGAGTCCAGCTAAATTCGAACCCGGAACTACCCGGTCTTGATCCGAACGCTCCCACCGACTACATCTATAATTCATGCACAGGAAGGAGACCTCATGGGCAATCAAAGCGTCACAGATTTATGACAGTATATCACTCAGTGTGAAGTCAATCTCTCATATCATGTTATCACCACAGAAACCACAAATCATACGTATTTATATTTGATATGGCATTACAAGTAACTTCTCTAGTTTAGACTGTCCGTATCCTATTGATATAATTGTGCGATAAAAGCTTCAACGTCTCTTCGTAACACGTCGGGGGACTTTAATAATTAGGGTTTCCGATGGCTCGCTATAAAGATATATCGTCATCTCTGTATGAAATGATGGCTCTCTGCATTTATAGAGTAGTTAGTATGTGAGGGCATTAGTGATCAATTGTCCTGGGAGATTCCATTTATTGTATGGTCATATAGGGGTATATTTTAGTTGAATAACATTAAGAATAAAAAATACAGTACCATACCGGTATTTTAATACTACTATATCGGTAGTTTTACGATACCACATCGGTATCTTTACGATACAATACCGGTATTTATACAATGTCACGTTAATGGCATTTTTTCGGTACTATACCGGTATTTTTATGGTACTTAACCGGTATTTTTAACAGATTTACGATACCATATCGGTAGTTTTACGATACCATATCGGCAGGTTTACGATACCATATCGGTATTTAAACGATACCATATCGGTATTTAAACGATACCATATCGGTAGTTTTGCGATACCAAATCAGTTATTTACAATACCATATCGGCAGGTTTGCGATACCATATCGGCAGGTTTACGATACCATATCGGCAGGTTTACGATACCATATCGGCAGGTTTACGATACCATATTGGCAGGTTTACGATACCATATTGGCAGGTTTACTATACCATATCGGCAGGTTTACGATACCATATTGGCAGGTTTACGATACCATATCGGCAGGTTTACGATACCATATCGGCAGGTTTACTATACCATATCGGCAGGTTTACGATACCATATCGGCAGGTTTACGACACCATATCGACAGGTTTACGATACCATATCGATATTTATACGATACCACAAAAGTAGTTTTACGATAACCACATCGGTATCTTTACGGTACCCTGCCGGTATTTATACGGCACCCTACCCTTATTTTTGCGGTACAGTACCGGTATTTTAACACTATCAGTAGGTTTACTATACCATGTCGATATCTTCATAATATCATACCGCTATTTTTCAACAATACGATAACTTTATCAATAGCATACATCAGAAAATGAAGATATCAAACTAAAATATTTCAAATGGATTACTAAGTTTGAAATATACCGAAATACCACAGGTGGTACTAGGTGGTGTCTAGATGGCATCAGCATCTCCTTGGTGACTGACGAAGATGGCATAACTAAGCATAGGGAAGAAAGAAAAGTATACGCTGGAAATCTCATCTGTAGATACTAAGTAGATACTAAAAAGAATTTGACTTAAAAGGAGAGGTTAGCATAGCATTATCACAGTCACTTGATATATTCTTTATGAAAAGAAATGCATTTTGATATATGTTTTGTCATTCTAAAGATATAGGTCGACAAAGTCAAATCTCAATTTTGGGTTTGAGGGGTTGGCAAACGTTCCAAATTTTAATAAAGGTACAATGAATTATTTGAACAGATAGTCAGAGACATCAGTACACGTTTTTATTTGGAAGGCGGGATATAACATCCTTCCTCAGTCCACGTGTTTGTGAAGTCAGTACACATAGGGAAGACTACTCGGTTTTTCCTGTATATTTCGTGATCCCTATCTATTTGGCCACAATAGGCACACCAGTAGTGTATATCCTTCCTGGTGCTGTTTCGGTGTATACCCTGCCGTTCCTGTATTTACGGTGCGTTTTCGGTGTTTCGTTTCATCGCAGCTGATTTGTATGCCCATGCGCCCCGCCTCATATAAAGGAGTCCATATTACATATAGCAAAGCTAATTGGCAACCATTGTGATGTTAGCTTTGTAAATCAAGCGCAAGTCATTTAAACATCATTGACTATTATTGTGCCCTCTTTACCAATGAAAGTAAAATCTATTCATTCATTGAGCACTTTATTAGCCGCCGTAGCCTTGATCGGTTAGTAGCTTAACTCATGACCGAGACGTCTAGAGTTCGAATCCCACTGTCATTGTCTTTCGGTTGAAACATCAAAAAACGAAATCCCTCACCGCTTCGGAATGGTATGTTGTTAAAGTCTAAATTTCTGTGTAGTGCACCTGACAGGTGCCGCCGTAAGTGCAATAATGTGGATGTGTCATTAGACAAGAGTCAAACAAAAAACAAAAAGTATCATAATAAACAAAAACATTAACTTACTGTTATTTTGTTATTTATTTATTCATTTTTTTTTTATTATTGCTTTAATTTTTTCAGTATTTATTTGAATATTTAGTTTTGGATAATATACAAACACAGCGATGAATGAATATATTTATTCTTCAAATATTCATCTATTCATTTATTGTGAATTTTCAATATGACTTTTATCAAATTTAAACACTATGTATATTGTCCTTTGTCGGTGGATATTATTTTCTATAGTGCTGGCTTTAACATCTATCTTGCTCTACAGTCTCCATGTGACACCGACTCTCAACTTGGTTTGCTCTTTTTTATTATTATTATTATTATTATTATTATTATTTATTTTCCCCAGCCTTACTGCATTTTTTGTTATTGTTTTCATTTTTTATTGCTTTGTTCCCAAGTCTTTCTTTAACTGGGTGGGTGCATAGCAAACGTGAGTTGAAATTATCAGTTCTCTCGGGTTGATGACCACGCCGTGAACATCACTCAGAATGCATCAATCAATGAGATCGTTTGAAGAATGTTCAAAGTCTTCGCTCGAATGATTTGTAAAATTACATATTGTTTATAAATTAAACTTCAAAGAATAAAAACTGGCATATCAATAAATGTCAGACGTTTGTTATACATTTATTACAGTATTTAAAGTCTATTAAGAATAATCATACCATTTGTATGGAACCAAATTTATTTTAAACTGTGCACTTGATGATTGGATGACGCCATATGCAGAAATGGACCGTTGCAAAATAATAAAAGAATATTGAATAAGGACAAACGAGATAATATTTATAAGGTGCAATCAGAAAGAACGCTCTGAATAACTGGAAAGTTCTCTGAATTCTATTATTTAGGTTAGAACTTATGGCTGCCATGCTAGTCATTTCATTGCGTCGAACACGAGGACCAGTCGATGTTATTTATCTCAAATACAATAAAATGGGTCCTCCGTGCATTTCTATCAACCTTTGGCTGAACATGATCTAGTTCTCTGAGGTCGTTTAAAGAAAGATTCATTATACATATAATGATTAACTATAGATGATAACAAGGAACAACATTTTCGTTTTAAACGAGTTTGCGTATCTTAAAAATCCCAAAAGGAGACCTCTGCCCCTTCTTCTGACGAAGTTCAAGTACAAAGAGCAAAAACGGGAAGCATAGCCGCATTCTTAGACATATTTACTTATGGAGTACACCAAGTAAAGTGCTTAGCTTCAATGAGAACCCATTGCCAAATTCAAAAACAAGTATCTCGTAGACAACATTCAAAGTGTTTGTAGTGTATGGAATGATTTGATTGGTTGATATTAAGTGTACTTTATTTAGATTGCTAGTTACGCAAGTATCGGAGTGGACTGTAAAACTTTATGACGTTTAGAGCAATGCATCGGATCAAATGTCGTCTTCTTGGAAAGACAAAAAGATAAAGATATGTTCTTCGAAAGACAAGGATGCATGTGTTTTCCTGTTACATTTTATACATACATACAAATATCTTTAAAATGTTCAGAAGGCAGACTGACAATGAGTTTTATGTTGCGTATGGGGATTGCTGCATAATAAACATGAAATATATATTATGCATATAGTCATATGCAACATATACATGTAATCAATTTTTCAGTGTACTTTACGAAAATTTTAAATATCCATGAGGGCCTAATACACCACAAAGTCCAAAGCGACTTCTATGTGCTTGACCGAGGGCCAGTGATAGCGGTATACTGCTTTCGTTTAACCTGGTACTGTGATGAGCTGATTGCTATACCGATAGTCGCCGTGCAAACAATTGGCAATTGACCTAATTAATCAGATTCATTATGGTGAACTGGATAGGACTGAATGACTAACGAGCTAGGCTGTTCGTACCCTGTCGTCTCGTTACATTACTAGGGCAGGTTGATCCAAACCGTATAGTATCGTAATGCGTTTCTTTTCTATTGATCGGAATTCGGTCTTTTCAGACAGATCGGAATTCGGTCTTTTCAGACAGAGAGGTTGGTTGGTTGATTTGTGTTTTGCGTCGCTTTCAACAATTTTTCATTTATGTCGCGACATGGAAGGTAACCAGCCTCTTAAACATAGTGGGAATCGAACCCGGATCATCGGCGCCGTAAGCCAAGGGCTTAACCGCTACATCAAAGTCGTTCCCAGTTGGAAAGGAATTCTCGGGAGATTTTTTATATTATCGTATCCTGAGCCTTTTTCGGATGTGATAGTAAAAATGGCTATACCTTGTTACAGTATACGTTGTCACGTGGTATGTCTCGCATTCTTTTTCTAATTATTATTTTTTTATTTTCATTACTATTTTTAATGCTTCGATTGCATGGTTACAGGTTATGAGTTATATAGTAACATGTATGTGACAATGTACCATACGGGTCCCGCCATTCTATACATGTAAAGCATTAGTGTAGTTTAAAAAACAAAGTTAAAACAAACAAACAAACAAAATAAACAAACCTTATTGTATTTATGTAAAAAGCACGCCGAAAAATTGCCCGGTCTCAAGTTTTACCATAACATTTAAACACAATGTTATAAACTGCTTTTTCATTTTTTTTCACAACCAAGGTGTACCACGTCATGTTCAGGATATGAATGTTACTCAGATGTATATCTGCCGAGTACACACCCTTTCTGTGCGGAATATATACACTGAAATAATAATGACACAAAACCGAGTGTTCGCCTTCATTCTAAATTTGAATTCCGGGAATGTTACATAGCATTTCACTCTCGGTGCCATATTGGCAATGCTATGATATAAAACATTCTGTTGTGGGTTTGATCGTGGAATCATGGGCGTTGTTACTAAAGAATAAAAGTATTTAAAATATGAGTGATTTACTTAGATTATTCATAAGTTCTGCAGTATGGCAATGGTTTTCTCGCGGTTTCCCGAGAGAGTAGTCCCCTCGATGACAGTGTGTTTAATTTCAGATCTATATCGATGGGCGCTTTAATGAAGGCTGTGCTTTATTTCCACTTGATACCTCCTTTGAGAGTTTATAAAATGAAAAGAATCGAAATACTTTCTTTTAATTGCTTCCGTAGGGATGTATAAACACTAAAAGTACTGAAGTGCCGCAGAATTCAGTGGCGGATCCAGGAAGTCTTGAAAAGAAAGTAGTTTGGTTGTAAAAATTCTTCAAAGAAAATTGGATGTCTTTCAACACATTTATGGTTAAATTTCGTCAAAGAGAGCATGACCGTTCCACCACAGCAGGTAGATTGTGCAGTGGAGAGAGGCATTGTTCCTTTTACGGCTCAACACCATCTTTTCGTTTTCAGTAAATTTGGTGAAATGTGCAGACTAAACGGAAAGTTGCACCCCCCTTTCCCCTCCCCCTAGATCCGCACACAACATACGTAGTTCATTTAGAGTTTATGTATACATTTTCTGTAAGTAAATATGTTGACTGAGAGAGTGATTACTGACACTACGATTATTTCACGTGGTGATGGCGTCCCCTGACGCATTTATACGGAAATTTATACCTTCGCAACAGTTACATCAAAAGCAGTGAGGGGCCCTATACATGTACGTGCTACGCCTACTTTGACACGGGACCTCGGTTTCCACTGTGTCATCCGAGAGATAGGATACCGGTGTACCCACAACAGGAATCTAATCCTGGATCTTCCGGTGTCAGGGACCGAGCACATTGCGTGAACGAGACTGGCTTAAGTGATGATATGTTTAATGTGATCCGGTATCAGAAAGGATTATATATATATATATATATATATATATATATATATATATATATATTATATATATATATATATATATATATATATATATATATATATATATATATTATATATATATATATATGTAGAGAGAGAGAGAGAGAGAGAGAGAGAGAGAGAGAGAACACAAATAGAATCAGTGAAACACCTGGGAGTACTCTGTACCTTGAAAGCCGGTGTGGCCTAGTGGATAAGGTGCTCGGCTCGTGATCGAGAGGTCGCGGGTTCGACTCCCGCCCGGGGCACACCGGTGTTCTGTCTTTCGGATGAGACAGTAAAAACCGAGGCCCCGTGTCACGGTAGGCGTGGCACGTAAAAGATCCCTCACTGCTTCGGGTGGGTCCGTTGCAAAGGTCTAAATTTGTATGCAATGCATCAGGCAGATGCCGTCACCATATACGTGAAATAATCGTGGAGTGACGTAAAACAATAATCAAACAAACAAACAAACTGTACCTTGATCTTCAAAGTAATACCTGTAGAAATAAAGACATATATATGTCTTTATTTCTACAGGTATTATATATATATATATATATATATATATATATATATATATATATATATATATATATATATATATATATATATATATATATATATACATGTTTCTTTCCCTCTGAATATTAACCGTTTTTTAAATAAAATGGATTGTCTTAAACATTATGCCATTCTTTAGTTGACAAATAAAATAAATAAATAGATAAATAAAATGAAGAAAATAATAAAAAACAAAATTTGAAATAAAAATAGACATTACGAATGTATGTATCGCACATGATAAATGGGGAATCGTAAATGCTTTCAGCTCATTCTTTAAAAAAATAATCATACCAGTCAGACTTAATTCCCTTGTTAATAAACAAAGACAAGGGTAAACAAACACATGAAATACGTTCCTGGCAAATGAAGAACTTGACAGATAAACTAAAACTTCCATCCACACGGTATTTACATATATACAAATCAAACGTGTAAACGTACAACACATGTGCATGAAGAACCCGTAGTCGTTTTAGTTCATTTGGACATACACCACATTCTAATGTTTGTTATGGAAATAAAATTAATGCACTCAGTGCAAAAGATAAGAAAAAAACATCAACACAGACGCACTTACAATGCAGATGGCGCTGACATCGTAACTGTCCGTGTTACACTACAGATAGATGGCGCTGTATAACGTTTAATTACGTGATAACAAGCAATCGATGACGTCCAAGCCAGATCATGTACAAATGTATTAACTTGCTCCAAATTTATTAATTAGCCCAGCTGATTGGCAGATGGCAAATCTCCTTAAGTTTAACAGTAAACAATTCTAGTTATTTAGCGTGCGTGGGGTAATGGCATGGAACAAATATCATTGCAAGTGCATCTGAAAAGGTGGAGATCAAAAGAAAATCACGTACGATACTTTGACATAAAATATAATTTTATCATCATGGGGGCTGTGTAGTTTAGATAAGACGAATATATAATGGGAAACGTTACTTGCAGCATCACAACACGCGCTATGATTAATTGGCAACTGTCACTGACTTCTTACTTGCAGTAGTTTGTCTTATAAAACAATTAGGCCGACCTGTCACATTCTTCAATCATTATAAATGCCAGTTAAATCAGTTAGGGCTATCAAAACAATATATCTTTGAAGATATACGAACGATTTCGACACCTAGGTAACGTGAGGTAGAATACAGTTGAAAAATAGTGGCGACACCTAGATAAGACTGGATGAATATTGAAAGAAAGCAATGACTTAACCTTGGGAAGACTAAACTAGTTTATGGAAACCAATAGTGACACCAAGGGAAGATAGTGCTGTTTCGCGAAGGCAAAATGAAAGGAATATGTAAAAGGCAATGTCATATATTTCAAACAAATAAATTTATTTTTAAGACAGGCGATGATGACACATAGTCAAACGTGTTTTAAGTGGCCACTAAAGGGAAGGTTGGAGATTAGCCACTAAGACAGGTGGCTTACATGTATACATCGAAACTTTGTTCCTAATATTACGTACCAAAATTTTTGTTTAGGTATATAAAATATAATAAAAGCAAGTAAAAGTAAATGTTGTTATAGCAAAGTGGCATTTCATGGAACAATGGGATTCAGAAGTAAGATCAAGTTCTCGGAAGGCGTAAGCGTCTCCTGTTTTAGTAGCGATATCCGCAAAAACATGTCTTGAAGAAACTGACAACATAAAATATTTCCAACTGCACTTACGAGATAGATTGACTGTTAATTTCGGAGCAACAAAACACCATATAGGGGTATATATACTGTAACTATAGTTAGTTTAAAGTCAAAACCGCCGTGTCCACCTTTTAACGAATTCTGCACCAGAAAGGCAAGGCGTTTTACAGTAATGTAAAAAAAAAGATAACAAATGTTCCACTGTGGCATTCCATGCACCTTAGCACATGTGGACATTCATAGATCGCTAGAAATGCATTAATCACCTGTTACCTTGTGTGTAGTCAATCAGTAGTAAGGAACAGAGATGGATGGTTGTTAGAGATAGGTGGTTGCTTAATACAAGTGATCTTTGAGGCAAGTCTGACCATACTATCTCAAAGTACTATTTAAACAGATTGGACAAACTTGCTGCATAACTCTGGCATTCTTATTCAGAAAATAATTTCAGGTGTATAACGCATCTTTTTTTTTTATAAAAATGATTCATTGGAATACGTTGAATAAAGAAAAAACCTGGATCATACATGATCGTTAACTGTGTCTATCTGCCGAAACATGTTAACTGTATTTACTTCCCTTTATATATCCTGAAAAACATCATCTAGTAGTAGGAGAATATCTATACCAGAAACAGATGTAATGATGCCGATTAGAATGAATTCTTGTTAATTAGATACTATAATTTAAACAACTTATTTATGTCTATTGATTTATATTCACCTATATGATTATTAAATATTGATTTCCCATTCTTTACTGAAATCTAAGTGTTGAATAGTAATAAATTTCGTTTTCATAAATTCTCGCCAAAGGCCATGAAAATTCAAAATGAGTCAGCATCACGCAGTAATATCTGGAAATTATAATAATTCAAACACATATATTTCGATCGATTCATAAAATCAAAAAAAAAATATTCTAGTTTCTTGCCCTCAAAGAATCTCTGGTGTTCTAATATTGGTATAGATACATTGATAACACTGCATTTCATACAAAGTATCAGTATTGACCTACTCTAATACAAGATGATAATCAAACAAAGGCATAATCTCGCGAAGTGCTTCCTCTTTGATGAAGATTGGAATTTACTGATTACATGTATACTGAGTAATAGAAGTATGAATTAAAAGCGAAAGGTATCTTAAAATACCCCTGTTCTGATGTCCTGTGGCTGTGACACTTTTCCTATTATCATACTCCACTTTCATTTTATGAATAGTCGTAAAACATCCGAATGTTTTCGATATTTTTATTGGGGATAGCTGGTCAAACAGGAGACTCTTGCTTCCCCCTTTTAGGCACCTGATCACCACCTCTTATTTCTAGAGATGAGATCCTTGTATGTCAAGCATGGCACTTGCCACATGAAAAAAGGACCGGTTGACTTTGTATTTTACTTTAAAGCCAACAAGATACTAACCGTAGTTCGTTCAGTACGATGATTATGATTGGCTCGTGAATGAGATGTGCCGGTTTCCTGTCCCACCAATGGCTAGTTGTTCTGTCTAAAGAATGAGACAGTAAATACTGAGGTCTTGTGTCACTGCGTTTAGTGGATCCATGGTAAAGGTTAAATTTCTCTACATCACATCACGTAGATGCCGTCACCATACATAAAGAGAAGACAGAAGAAATCTGACCAAGTTGTATGACACATATCAACAAGAACATGCACATAAAACATGATTATGGTAAAATAAAACATGGAAAAACGGTTTAAGCAAAATATTCGATTGTATTGCAGTTACAATACCGACTTAGGATGGTCAATTAAAGTAAAAACTTCACTTAGCTGGTGTGGATAACAGGTTTTCGGGCGCCCGTATTCCCACTCATCACAAAAGCAGCACAATTAAAGTATAGTTAACCATATTTGACGTAAATAATTATCAAACAAATAAAGTCATATTTAAATTTACCGTAAGATTTTAACAAGCAATAAGGTTTACTAGTATAAGTAATATTCTTTTTTTGACGCTCGCAGAATTTGCATTTTATATTGGTAAGCTTTGCCTTTCCAATTCGCTGGTGTGCATAGGCAAAATAACGTAAACTTTGAGAATTATTTCTGAGAAAGCACGAACATGGACATGCTTGTAATTTATAACGATAGATACACATATTCAGTTAAAGCTTGGAAAATTTTAATTCGATAAATCTAATATACACTGTTATAAGGCAATGTTCAGTGCAGTACTAGAGATTGAAACGCCCACATAGAACTCTTAACCCTCTTTTCATCACTATACAGGATATTGCTCATTTATAATACAGCACTGTGTACTCAGGGAGTAAACGTATCCACATAATGCATGGATATTTATATTATTACTTTAGCACAAGCGCAGATGACTATAAGTATTTGTTTGAAATAGCGCAGTAATAGATAACGTGAACTGTAGCATGAAAAGTCAACCCTGTGTTGTCAGGAATAGCGCAACATAGGCATCGCTTACTGCGCTAAAATATGAATTGTCATCATACTAAAATGATTGTAGAACAATAAATGGAATCATTGTCTGCTAGGGATCTTACATTATCGCCTGCTAGGGATCGTACTTTATCGTCTGCTAGGGATCTTACCTTATCGTTCGCTAGCGATTTTACCTTATCGTCTGCTAGCGATTTTACCTTGTCTTCTGCTAGGGATCTTACATTATCGCCTGCTAGGGATCGTACTTTATCGTCTGCTAGGGATCTTACCTTATCGTTCGCTAGCGATTTTACCTTATCGTCTGCTAGCGATTTTACCTTGTCTTCTGCTAGGGATCTTACTTTATCGTCTTCTAGCATGTTATACCCGTCACAAATGTTCCAACGAATTTCACAAACTTTAGAATACTGTTCCGTGAAGTTCGTTTTTCCTATTTTCAAGAAATTCACAAACAATACATAGACAATGGTTCAATTAAGCTTTGATGTATGAACACTCTTCTCTGTGCTTACATTGATATCAATGTTGAATGTTAACAGAGCATTGTGCTCTAAAGACTCCTTACAATTGGGTAGAAGCAAGTAATTCAGACAAATAAGTGTTTACATACATCGTGTTTTGCGTAATATGCATAGAAACGAGACTTTGAAGATTGACTAGAATGCGTCCGGTCTACAAGAAGAGCGTAAGACACGAAATATAGACATTATTTTTGTATAGTACAGTCATGCCATACACGGAAGCAGTAGTAAAAATATGGTATCAGAAGAATACAAAAAAAATCACTAAGTCAATAATTCTCAAAAATTTGCAAAATATCAAAACTAATCTCTGACATTTTTGCTTATGTAGTTGCAATTTGTGCGGAAAACTGGGCGACTGATATCTTTTTCTTTGACTTGACTGTCCCAAGCATTGTAATTGAATATTTTTGTGAATTGGCTTTTCTGTCTCCTAATTGGTCTATTCCTCTTTATATCAGTAGAGAGTATAGTCGTACTGCAGAGTCAGATCTCTTTTGCCATTTATGTTTTAGTGGCCCTATATCACACTTACCATACAAACTGTGGCTGTTTACTGATATTGACTGCGATTATGTGGTCTTTTTGTAATATATGTTTATGTCCCGATGAGGTAGGAATCTGACGTGGAATGATTGTGAAGTAAAATAAATCCTTAGTAACCGATGTAAAACTTCAAGAAATGAAGGAAAGAGAATAACGTTTCCATAGGAACTGTGTGACGTCACAATGGTAGGGAATTCAGATACCTACCCAAATGAGAAATTACTCGGTATAATGAAAATTACGAATACCGTATATGATTGCTGGTAACATTATGGCATCATAACGGAATTGAGAGGCCAGCATTGAATACTTACTTCTTCTTGGTACTTGATCCCGGCTCCAGCACTTTCAGGAGTCTGTGATCGCCCCATTTGTCATTGCTTTCATTTTTCGGTTGCCATCTCATCTATTTAAGTATAAATGTGTGATTACATTTAAGATATGTACACATTTGTTAAATAGTCTGTAGTTTTTATTTTGTTTTAATCGTGAATTTGTAGACTTTTGCTGCATACTATATACTGTATATTTCCATGGTGATTTCTGTCATACGGCTAAGTCTGTAACTTTTATTTCTTTCTTTAGCAACAGATTTCTTGTGATATTTATCATGTCATACAGTTATACTGTATGATGCGCTTTCCAGATGACAATGAAGGGATTTTATGTTATGGCCTAAAAACATTAAATCTTGTGTTAATCAAGGTTAATATTGCCTCGATTCGTTCATTCAAGGTTCCAGCGATATTTAGTATTTTCAAGACTTGTTAATGCGAGTACTTAATGACTTAGCATCCGTTACTGTTTACGTTTGGAATTAGTTTTTACGGCTTTGGCATCACTTTTAAGAATATTGAAGACATATCGTACATGCAGTCGCTCATTCCAGACGCATCTCGCTGGTCACCAATGGGTGTTTATTACACTAAACATGCTATATGTTGCATATTTCAAATGTTATATGACACTTTGATGGTATCCTATACTTTTATTGTCTCATAACGTTTGAAATATGTATGTCGGTTTCAAGAAGAATAAGAAGAAAACGGAATCAATATTCAGATTATTAGGTAGCATACTGTTACGTAATATCCGGTTTTGTAATATCCGGTTTTTGCAGCATTGGTAAGAAGATTAGTCTCAAATTAATTAAGGGTGGCATGTTGACGATGCAATTGAGATTTAGAACGACTCGAAATACGAATTAATACGAAATTCTATATAGAATCAATGAGGGACATCTCTACTTTCACTTCATTTGTGCCATTATGAAAATTCAAGCTGTAAAACTCTACTGAGAATCTAAATACATTCCCCTCATGCATCAATATCACTTGCATTTCTTATACCATAAACTGTAATATACATTACGATTATAGCTTGTAAGGTCATACATGTACATAAATATATTGTTTCATACTTAACAAAGATAAGTGGTTATATTCATAGGAATAAAACAAAGCCAGTGCAGCCGAAGGTGGAATGGGGTATCATACAAAAGTAAATGTCCCCTGTCGGTAGACTTCATCCACCATTAAGTCTTAAAGGAGCCTGGTCCGATTTAAGTCGGGGAAAACTATAAAAAAAATGTAAAAGGATTTCTTAAACGGAAATCGATTGATAGTATATTACCTAAGATGTATAAAAAGTATCGTAACCAAAGTCGATGTCGTTAACGAGATATGTCCGTTTTAAATTTGCAATATATTCACGATAACTCTTTGAGTATTGATGATGACGGTCGGAGAAAATCATGTGACGATGAAACTAGAGCTTTACTTCATTCTAACATTTGTTCCACTTTCCTCTTTTTGGCCTCTGAGTCCCTGTTTATTTTTTTATACCGCACTTTCGCTTTTCCCCTTGCTCGTATTCCCCCATGTGCGCCATTGTTGTTGTTTTCTACAGTGAATATCCACGCAAGCGCATGATAATGGGGCAGCAAAGCCTTATTCAGAGAATTGAAACCAATCGAACTTACTACAAATCAATTACCTTTATTTTTTTATTTAGGGATCTTAGTTTTAAATTTTGCCTTAAACTCAAAATTTATAACTTATGCAGTATAGGGGAAAATAAGATATTTATTTAATTTATATAAGATACCTATGGAGGATTATTTATAAATTTTTGAATGATTGTGCTGCTTTTGCGATGAGTGGGAAGGTGGGCGCCCGTAAACTGGTTAACCACACCAACTGAATGACGCTTGTAACTTCAATTGACCGTCCTACGTCGGTGTCGTAAACGCAGCACAATCGAATATATTTGTAATGTCGTTTTGCGGAGAATATTCTATTATTGTCAATTTTTTGTGTGCATGTCCTTGGTATTTTTTGTCATAAAGCTTTGTCAGATGCCTTTAGCGTTCTCTTTAATAGATTAAATATACTATTTAATATTTCTTTAAATGTTGTAAAATCCATTTGATATTTTAATCCAATATTGTTAAATCGCTAGTGAATCCCTGTGCCTCATTAATTTGTCAGTAAAATATCACATACTAAACCGCGCTTACGATTTCCACATAGATAAGGTATCATATTAAGTGATGTGTATGAATTGTTTTCAAGTCTATGACCAATTTTGTACAGAAATAGATTTTTGTAATCCTGCTTTCCTTTGAAAACAAATGTAGGAAATAAGAAATTTTGTTTTTAAATGTTTGACCAATTTCTTTCCATTCAATTACATAGTTACAAATACACCAATTTCACAGAAGAAAACATATAATGATTTTAAAGATATTATGGAACTTTCCATTAGGGTTTTGCGAAGTTTGCTCTTAGTAAAGTTATGATGTGATTTCAATCTATGCATTGAATGTCAAAGGAATTTAATTCACGACTCATCTCATACTAATGACACATTTTCTATCAGCCAGCATGACAACATACTTCAGGAAATATGTCCCCCAGGATACGACAATTACAAATGCCATCATATATATATATATATATATATGTTATCCATTTGTTGTGTCCTAATTTGATAACAAATATTTTCAATATGCCAACGTAGACTAAAATGAAAAGTAATAACGTAATATGCTGATCGTACTTGAATTTTCCTGACGGTTTTAGTATGAATGTTATGAAATGTTGAAGCATTTTGCATATTAACGTACGACTTCTCAGATATGAAAACCATTTTGAGTTGTAAGAAAGTGGGTCTGTAGACCATTTAGGTCTGTTTCACTACCGCATTACAATCGATTTTTGTGATGTTTTAATGTGCTTAATTTTCACATACAGCTGAGTCAGAAGTCGTCTTTTCTTGATTTAATGTGTTTAAATATGAATTATCACTGCGGGTAAAGTGGAATGGTACGACCTATATTAATACATAATAATCTTGTTGTACTTTTTTCCTTTCTTTTTTTTTTCTTTTGTTTGCATCGCAGATAAATCTCCCAACAATTGTGTAATGTTTTGACCTAAAAAAAAAGCATTCCGGCGTCATACAATTCCTAAGTAAGTGTAAATTCTGCCTTCATTTCCGTAATATAACATCAGAAGTGGTCCGTATTACAGTTCTATGTCAGATCACTAACTAAAGGGTAAATCCCCTTATTACAAAAAGACCCCAATTTTACAGCCGTTCAAAGTGTTTTCGTAATGACGGCAAGTCTTCTGCCGTGTAATTGAAAATCTGTGCGGCGGTCTATAGGTGTTTGATCATATATGTTTTGCTTTACTTTGCCTGGGGTGAATTTGGCATAGGATTTACTCTGATCTCGTGACAAAGTACAAAGGTGCTTATTGCAAAATACAATACCGAAAACGGAAATTCATAAATAGTGTATTTTCACGGTACTTCCTGCCATTTGGAACATTATCTTAAGTAGCTTTTACGAAAATAAATACGTTTATACACATTAGCAATGTACAATTAACGTAAAATAGAGGTAACAATTCTGTATGTTTCCTTAATTGGGGTTTTACGTTACTTTAAAAAAATTGTCATTACATATCAAGATAGAAAAAGAGGGTACCCAACATCTTGACAAAACTTTTGTTTCGAACCCAAATCGTTTGTCTTTATGGTGACTATTGATGTTTGATTTCACTGTTGGAAATATGAAGTACCATGTGTATATCATTCAGTATCAGTATTCAGTATTATCAGTGTTTTACTTTTAGATTCTTTACTTCAAACGTCCGATCTCTCTTCTTGTTTCCAAAATTCTGTGAATGTGTACAGTGTTTTGTTGTACCATGTTCCCATATGACTTACTTATCGAGTATTACTTTTATTATTCCCAATCCGTAAAACCGGAGAGGGCTATAGATTTCCGTCTGTAAATTGGTCTGTCGGAGACACTTGGTTTTCCAGACTTTTATGCAACCATAACCATTAACTGATTGACTTGAAATTTGGTATGTAGCTTTGTATCATTGAGTTACAGATCAAGTCCGAGTTTAGTTATGATTATCCTATTTTGGAAAAAAAACTACGGCCCTTGGTCGTATGGAAACCGATGGGGGACATGCATTGCTTGAGCAATACTCAATATGTTATTTAAAAATATATGAAACCGAATTTATCCATGCAAATTATTGCAGCCTGTGATACATTACTGGCTGATAATTGTAGCATATCTAAAAACTACGTAATAATGACGTCTTCCCATAATCGGAACCATGCACTCAACTTATCCTAAGATGCAATAAATTCTTTACAATATAACACGTTTAATATTGTATTCATTCATTTTAATTAATGAATGTCGTACAGCTGCTACTGCACAATAGTACCTGTTACCAACTGTTTAATGACTTGTGGTCATTCACTTATGCACTTCTGCATTTATATTTTGCTAAGTTTTCTACATGGTTTTAAATGTATGTACATGTATACGCTTTAGTTGTCATAGATCGCTAAGATTGTAATCCTTTTTTCACACATACATGTTTTACATAATTCTGATTCTACGTAAAACGGAATGCTCCTTCACTGATAAGTTAATTTTGACGTTATTATTAAGATATGTGTATATCGTCTTATAAAAGATGTCACAAATAAAATGGAAATGTATCCGTCCCGAAATATGTGCAGTGTCATAGGCCATTAGCTGTTTCTTTGTTGTTGTTGTTGTTGTTATTGTAACAAACCACACCATTTTTTGGCTTTTGTCAAATTAAATGACCGTCCTAAGTCGGTATCGTAATTGCACTACAATCAAATATTTTTTTAATGTGTTATATGTTCTAGAATATTACTTAAATTCATGTATTGTATAGCTCCATGGTGACTTCTGCCACATAACTGAGCCAGTAACTCCTCTTTTTTCTTGTACAGTTAGGTACAGTCCTTACCTTACATAAAGTGCACTTCGAGTTAACTTTATGACTGCTTTTCAAGTTTACTTGGCGACAACAGAGTAAACTTGGAATCAAGTTTAGTAGTAAACTTGATTCCAAGTTTAGCAATAAACTTGATTCCAAGTTTACTCCAAGTGCACTTCAAGTTTAGTTTACTTTCTATTTACATATACATTTACTTTATTTTTCTATTAAAACAATGTTTTTATATAAAATATGCAATTGTACATAATTAGACAATTATTTTTATCGTGTTATACGAAACTGGATAATTGTAATAAACAAACCTGAAAAGTAAACTTGGTGTCACGTGATAGTAAACTTGAAGACGGGATTACTTTAAAGTAAACTTGATATCAAGTGCACTTGACTAAACTTAATGACTGGCTTTCGGGACGAAAAACTAAACTTGAAGTGCACTTGAGTGTAAGGTAAGGACTGCACCCAACTGTAGTTCACAATAATCTATGCTTGGTCGAGGCTAGACAAACAGGAGATGATGAACCCTTCCGAAAGCTTCCTACTCTTACCTCTGCTTTTCAGATGTTCATGTCATGTTACGTGCCCTAGTGGCTTTGAATCCGTGACATTCATAACTAGTGTTACAAAGGAATTTAAGAAAATGTCCAGCATCTCGGTCATACAGTTGGGTGCAGTCCTAACCTTACATTCAAGTGCACTTAACAAGTGCACTTCAAGTTTAGTTTTTCGTCCCCAAAACCAGTCATAAAGTTTAGTCAAGTGCACTTGATTCCAAGTTTACTTTAAAGTAATTCCGTCTACAAGTTTACTATCACGTGACACCAAGTTTACTTTTTACGTTTGTTTATTACAATTATCCATTTTCGTATAACACGATAGAAATAATTGTCTTATTATGTAGAATTGCATATTTTATATCTAAAAAAGTTGTTTTAATAGAAAAATATAGTAAATATACATGTATATAGAAAGAAAACTAAACTTGAAGTGCACTTGGAGTAAACTTTGAATCAAGTTTAGAACTACACTTGGAATCAAGTTTATTACTAAACTTGATTCCAAGTTTACTCTGTTGTCGCCAAGTAAACTTGAAAAGCAGTCATAAAGTTAACTTGAAGTGCACTTTATGTAAGGTTAGGACTGCACCTAACTGTATGTACTTAAAATATCCCTGCCTATATAAAATGCCCTTTGCAGGAATTTATTTTACATGTTATCTTATATTATTAGGCAATCAAAAATGAATTAATCTTACACATTTAAGTTTAAACGAATGTTAATAAAGTAAGAAAAAATATACTCAAAAGTTAGAGACAAATCCTCATTATAAAACTGAGATTGGATTTGCTGGTTTGATTTGACTGCTAAAACTTTGATAACTATGTTCTATAACCCGTTATAAACAACCAGCTTTCTATTCATTTCCATTTATCATTCATTATGATGCAAAAATCTACATTTATCATGATATAATTTGATTCAAGTGATCCTGTTTCATCTTTCATTGTAATGACCGTTAAACACATGTTGAAATGAATTAAATTTCAATATCAAAAACCCATAGTATGTTTAATGAACAAATTTTGACATTTAATCCTCGTAATTTTAGATGTCATTTTAGAAATCGATGAAGCATTGCATAAATAAAATATGTTCAACTTGAATTCTCAATAATATTACACAAGGTAATGTGTAGATACATAAACATGTGTGTAAAACGGATCAATCAGCTGACAATAGGTAACACGACATTCTAAACCTTTTTTACAATTCCATAAAGTTTGACCTCCTCAAATTGTTGAGGAGGTCAAACTACATTGTACGTAAAAACAATAAGATATAAGATGAAACATACTCTACAAAGAATTATTTAAAATTATCAGAGATGACATTAACGAGGTATGAATAGAACCTAGAAACACTATAATGTATTCCGTAGTCTCTCGGGATGTAAATTCAGCAAGAAACCTTACAGTAAATTATGCAAGAAAAGTTACCGGAAAATGTCTGTTGAGGTGGCGAAACAAAGGCGCAAACGTATGTAAGCATACATATGTTTTATCTACCATACAGAGATGGTAAGACGTCATTAGACATTGTCAGGAATGTTATATTTATTCTCATTTGTGTGGACACTATGGCAGTTGAGGCATGCCAAACATGAGATATCGATTCCTTCCAGGCACTCGGTCTCGTTTTTCAGGAGATATCCAATATAATGCATTCTTTTGAGTACCACGGTGGGTACAGTATAGAGCGTTGCTCATAATATGTATGAATGCGATGCAGTCTGCTCTTCGAGATTACTAATATACTGAATGCTAAAGATTGCGATATCCAGAATAATGACGGTTCTGGTCCAATCCCATCATAGGGTGCAAAAAATGCAGAAGTATTTTAAACTGTTTGCTAAAATCCAAAATGTTTTTCTTTACTGGTTACTATTTTTGTAATGCTTCAATTCTCAGAATAGAGATACATTCATATTTCTGTCATTTTATTTATTATTAATCATATTCTGCATTCCGCATCTTTTGAAATCCGGCTATTAAATCGATACAAAGGTAATAAAAAGTAATTCAGAGTAGATATGTAATACAGTATTTATGTTTCAGTAATTTCAAAATAGAAACAGAAAAGCCCGTTGAGTTGTCTTCTTTAACAGTCGATATCTAGAGTTTCTTGCACTGTATTATGTGAAGTTTTCGTGTATATGGATTTTCACTATCAAATTTATATAGAAAATAAGTCATACGGATATAACATACCACCTTGCTGTGTATAAATATGTAAAGCACACTTTAATTTATATAAAAATGCGAAAGTAAGGGATGTTTCTGATGCTCCTACGTCAAGGAAGACCCCCTTATCCATGTCGCATGTAGCTCTTACAGGGTAAATTGGACGTAATAATCATTGAAAATGGATGTTACATGGCGTTCACTTTGATAATCATGTATTATGTGCAAATTTCTGCAAACCGTAAATCACATTTAATCATGATAATGCACTCTGTCGATTTAATTGGCTCATATATTGACTATTTAGTTGTATTACAACAAAATCAAACATTCACGAAATACCTGAAACATATTTCGTGTTAGCATTTTACAAAAATGAGCTGTTGACTGAAACTGAAGAAAATAATCAATGAACTTATACATTGCATCTGCTTGTTCGACCTGTGAATGTTTCGGATGTACTGTCTATATTTAAAATGCTGTTACGACACAAAATGAACAGTTTTGTAAAATGATAAGTGATAGTGAATAATGGTTCAAAGCGAATATGAAATACGCTGTGTGCTAGTGTGTATATTTATAGAAATAGAGCAGACTAGTTTATTAATGCTCATTAATTTGATAATGGAATGGCTGATAGGATACCCACCTCAGGTTACGAGACAGAAAGGGCATACATTACACCTGGATAATGGTAGTGTCAGTGTTGCATCCAAAGAAAACTTGTAGATCATACAATGTTATCGTTGTCGTCGTCATTATATTCAAGGAAAGATTTTGAAAGAAGCATGTAGAGCAAACAAACAAAACCATAAAAACATATCAAAAAGAAAAAAGCAGAACCCAAAATGCGACCAATGTATCCTTTCTCGAAATATTCACACATACCTTTTATGGCACGTGTCTAAAGGGGGCAACGGTAAATTCAAGTGCTATGTTTATGAGGCTTTTTCGAAATATTTTGCAATGATATGACTTGTCATGTGCTACTAGCTATACATGAGACTCTTACATGGGGCATATAGTTTTAAACCTGATTTCCTGGAAATGTTATATGACCGTTGCGGTAGGGTTATTGTTATCACATTAATATTGGACCTTTTACTTACTCATTTTACAGTAAAACTTTATTAATAGCAGGGTAGTTTCATTTAAATAAAAAACTGTGAGTCTGTTCACTTGTTAAGCACACTGTTAGTTTTTATAATTTTCAAATTGTTTTATTTTTGTATTTATTCTAATTCGATTCCGCCTTGGCGGCAGCGTTACGATGTGCTCCTACTTTTCGTCAAGTCCAAAGTAATGCGCAAAAGAAAAAAGCTGTTTCGTTATACATGCCTAGTGAAAATTCAGCCTTTTTTTTGTCTGTACTGAACGAAAAGTATCGACCGGGTATTCAGGTCTTCATCACTAAACATTTGTGGCCTCCATATAGCTGAAATAATCATAGTGTATCGTTAAAATGAAACAATCAGTAAATCAGGCCAAACCTACGTTAATTCTGGTATGTCCCAATGTCCAGATGGTTTTGCAGAATCAAGAACGCAAATCTAATTCAGCTCTATGAAAAATCAATATTGTCGTTCTCATTTCAAACTCTTACAAATAGTATGATTATTACGTATTTCATTTTGTTTAAACTTATATGTGACAACATTCCTTTATACCATGGAATATCAGAAACCTCAAAATGGAGTGTTTTTGTGTTGTCTATGTCCCTAGCATATCAATGAACAGTGTGGCGTACCGCAGTGGAGAAGTTCACTCCTGCCAGGTACCCAGTGTACATGATTATGAATGTCATAATCCAATGCCACTATTTGCCTTTGCATTTTATGGTTTAATTCTTTGACATGCATACTTGCATCCAACCTATAACCATTATGCTCAGAAGAAAAATCACTACAAGAAACATTACTTATTTAAAATTCTTCTATAAATTATTGTCATACATACGGAATAAAGGATATCCGGGATATCATGTCGGTTCAATATATTACGTTATACTGACTTAAAGTGTTGTTGGAATGCTGGTATAGTTTGCATTTTCATGATATCCTAATTGAATTATTACGAAATTCATGAAAATTACCGCTCCTTCTGCTTCAGTATTTCTCTGAAGATATCTAAATATACTAATATGCCCGATATTACGTGAAAATCCGAATGAAATAAAGGTTTCCGGTTCAAATTATTATTGCACAACCGTTAACGTCATTATAAAAACCCAGGGAAAAGTAACATTTGCACAACTTCTGATGTCACGTATTGTGGGGATTAACAATTGAAAACTATATCGAGCTGTTCATGGATTACTGTGTATATCTTGTAATAGGAGTCCAACAGTATGTATATATGCACATTATATAGAAAAATTCTGGCCGTTTTAATAGTACTTATATCGAAAGTTAATCTATGTAAATAGATATAGCCTGATTGAAGGGTAATCCTCTGCTAAGGTAGCAAAAAGATGCAACATACATAACAATAAACCGAATTCTTTGTTCTTAAAAAGTATTTTAAAATGACGTATGATAATCCTGAATCCTGAATATTTCACCTGAATATAAATATTTCAACTGAATGCTAAATATTTCAACTGAATATAAATATTTCAACTGAATATAAATATTTCAGCTCCATGTTTAAAATCTAGTAATATCATAATGAGAGATATCCTTGATTTTAAGGTTAAGGTATTTTAGTATGCAGAAGCTGTCGAGATGAAAAATAATTACGTTCGTGTCTATTTTATGAAAAAAAAATATTACAGTTAATACCTATCAAAATGAATTTCCTCTGGATGTTTGTGTGGTATTTTTTAGACTGTCACAAATTCTTCTGTACTATTTTACATTGTAATTTTGATCATTATTTTATTTCCCCCAGTAAGCTCAAAGGTTTAAATCCTCCCTAATAGCTTAATTTCACCGTTGAATTATAATTGTCCGCTTTCGCCAGTCAGCAGGGAATGCTTACCATTTACTGGATACCCTGTATATAATCATTTTGGTTGATGGCATGTTTGCACGTACAGCGTTTGGCAGTCTTCACCTTATTTTTAATATCGTGTTTTTCCAGTGTGTTATTTAATTAAGTTTGTCCTGTTAAGATTTTTATATTGTTAGCAATGGAGTACGTTCGCAGTTATGTTTATAGTACAGTGCAGTAGCTGTCGGAATTAAACGGAGACGGAATGCGGAGAAAATCATTCTGTATTCTCCCATTGACCGTGGGCAGCTTATGTCGTCACTGCAACCCTTTACCGCACTCAGTCACCTATCTTCTCTCATAAATAGTTACGTACAATAATAATACAATAAATAATTAAAGAATAGTTGGAAGCAAATTTTATTATATTGACCTTGGCCACAACGTTCCTTCACATAAAAATGTCTCAAATCTGTAATCTGATATAAAATTTTCGGCCTAACCAAATTAGACTATATAAGACATCATGTTTCGGGTCTATGGTTTCTTTTTCCCATGCACTTCTTGTGTTTGATTTGTATAAATCAATTATGCAGGCATTACCAGAATACCAAAGGTTGACTTTACAGTGTTGTATATATATTCCACTCATTTATGACTTATAATGTACTGAGGCATACGTTCATTAGATCGGGTTTCGAAGACATTGCCAATAAACATTGATTTAGTATAAAATTATCGTTTCTTAATCATAGTAGAATTAGATGATCCCTATATATGTTTGTTAGACGTACTGATATTTTTTAAAACTCGAAGTTTGTCGACTCAGATTTACTGAAACATTGTCTGTGCAAAAAATAATCATGGAGTTAAAGAGGAATGACGCACCGATGTTAGCATATACATATGCCTAAATGTCTGGTCTTAACATTTCCGTTCGACTATAAACTATTTGTATGAAGTGACTTACCTGACTTTGTTTATCAAATTTTCCACAAGGTGTTAATAGCATGGTACAGAAACTGTCCGCAGGATTATTACAGTACTATATAAAATTGTGCAATGATTATAAATTCAGTTTATGTTTCCGATTTTGTGGTCAGTTGACCATGATGAACTATGATCAGTCTACTCAAATTTTCTGTTATGTATTCGGTCTTTACGTTATACAGAGTTACGTCCCATTTGGGACGGTAACTTAGTAAAACAATTATGACGTCATCAAATGCCTATGAAAACGGCATTTGTGGACTATCATTTCCCTGAGTTTTAAATCAGTTTCCATAGAATTTAATGACGTCATAATGGTTTTTTGTCAGATACCGTCCCAAATGGGAAGTAACTCTGTATAACGAACAGACCGAATATCTTACTTTAATATACAGAAAATGAAAGTGAAGGAGTAAAGAACTCACCTTATATCGAGCGATGGATGCTGAACATCATTAAGAATAGGGATGTTTAATAGATTTACCCAAAAGATAAGGGCATTTTGTGGATATGTACCCTTGCTTGTCTTGAATTTAGTAAAACCTCTCATATTTATATTCGAGCCAGCAAGACTTACGATATTCATATTAAAAATAAAACTAAAAAAATAACTTTAAAAACGTGCTGATCCGATGACATGTAAAGATGAATTAAACAGTTGATATGTAAAATGCTTCAGCACCTACACTTTAATTAAGATGTTTTCTTGTTGTTCTTGTTGATATTTTGTTTTGTTTTGTTTTTGTTTTTGTTTTTGTTTTTGTTTTTTTTTTTTTTTTTTTGTTTTGTTTTTTTGTTTTTTTTTTTGTTTTTGTTTTTTTTTTTGGTTTTTTTTTTTTTTTTGCTGAATTGGAGGCTAAAACCTGAATGGTATATATACGCTGACCAGATTTAAAGCTAAATATTAATATGAGATGATAAACCCGCTTCCAACAAATGTGCATTAATATTAATTTGTGCTGTTCATTTTCGAAGTTTTTTTTACATATAATCGGTATACATCTACATGTTTTTATGGTGTTATTTAGATAGGACATACGACAGAGGATAATGTCAATGTCGCGTGCATGGTAACATCCGTTACGTTCTCTCGTATATCGGGTGTATACATGCTCAACATTTCATATCAGGTTGTATACCTTACAACATATGTTGCTGTGTATCAATCAATAGCTCACATGGAGGACATATGACATTACATGTTGATTTCAACTCTATATTTTCCTTCAAGTTTTTGAATTATTTTAATCCACTGAATACAAATAAATGTATAATTTTATTGCCATTTAAACTAATGATTTTAAAGCAACACTAAAATTAATTCACCTGTATGGTGGCGACACCTACCTGGTGCTTTTATTATGAAATTTGATGGATGCCTCATAAAGAACACTGACCGAGTCAAGACTTAAAACCTTGGCCTCCCTATCTTTAGGTAAATCTCTTTAGTAATTAGTCGGCTATGAAATACTATTAACGTACCATACTCGTCTCTAACCATGTTTCTTTATAGCTGTATTTTGGAATAATACTCGCCTACAAAAATCACATGTTACAATTATATATTATCGATCATTATAAACGAAACGATTATTAAAGACTCGATTAAATCCCATCCCCCCAACCCCCCCCCCCCCCAACCCCTTCCTTGCTTGTTTGCTTATGATAATCAAGAAAGCAACTTAACTGTCATAACAATACATCATTACAGTTTTGATACAGAATAACTTTTCCAGCTTGTTGTATGGAGCGTACATACTTTTCTGTTAATTACATTATGCGACTTTGGTGACTTTTAAAGCGTATGAAATAATTTGCATATTCTAACGTAAAATCATTAGATTCTGTTTGTATACAAGATCAAGGAGGATGATCACATAAAGTGACACAAAGTAAAAATCTGAAATACCGATCCCATGTCTTAAAATATTGATATCAAATACTAATTCTATCTAAAAGAGAAAACAGTATATATCTGACCAGACTGTATGACACAAATCACCGAGGACATGCACATAAATACAACATTATGCAATTTGAAGTAAGTGAAATAAACATTGTCAGAAGAATACTCTTCCAATCCCCATTTTTATAGTTACCTGTCGCAAAAGTAATGGGGAAGTTCGCATGAAAAAATCGCATGATAATAAGATGCGAAGTGAATCACTCGGAAAGCTATACAAAGCAACATGCGTGACCATATTCATTCAGATTTCATACCTTCTTAAAGCATATAAAAATCACTCAGTGGTAAGTGAATTTTATGGAAATTTGAAGCACTGTAGACATCAAAAGCAGTTACTATTTCTATTTTATCCTCGACTAATTAAGAGAGGCTTTCGACAATATCTTAAAATCCCGTTTTAATGAGGTTTTAGCCTTTTTGAATTGTTCATGACATTATGATGGATGGCCGTGTTGTCGTGTTTAAACCATTATTGAAATTGTGTCGTGTTTTACTTTTCCTGCTCGGTACAACCTGACAACAACAATACGAGGTGGCTTTGTTTTATGTTTATGTCTTGATGTGACGATCGACAACTTATTTAATAGAAGAACTATACAATTATAAAACAATATCACCTTCTGAGGTTGCAATTGTTATTTTTCTGCTTCTTTCGAATAGTAATAGTCATGGGTTGCAATTTTACATACGAGATGTATGGGTCTTGTTTATTCAATTGATAGCTGACATTGATTTATCGCTTTATTAAAATAAAATCTTTATTTTGTTCTTATTAAAACCGAAATTTCAATTTATCAATGGTATGTGTATGAGTTGTGATTTAGAGGTTCGACATATAAAAAAATTGAACTAGTACTGTCATAATGGTATTTATAACAAGTACCAGTTGTAGACTTTGGAAAAAGAGGTAGGAGCGTCAACTTTTTGTTGCTCATACTCAAAATCAATGTCCAAAACCATACATTAGGAAAAATATAAAAGCATCTACCTCACGCGTATGACAGAAGTCACCGCCGAGATACACTGTTAATAATGTAATTATATGGAAAATACATATAAGAACATAAAGAAATCGATTACAATGCAGTTGCGATACCGACTAAGGACGGTCCATTGATATGACTGTAGTTAATCGGTTTATAGGACCACCTAGTCACACACCACAATATATATAATGTTTCCTCATTGTACATATGTAATGGATGTTAGCTATCACAATGTAGAAAATGAAACATCGGAACAAAATAAAACATGCGATATTCCAGAGCATGTTCAAATTACAATGACTTTGTTCTGAGGGCTAGGCGACATTCAGATAAGCTACTCAACCAGGATAATATATATGTGCTAGACTAACAACGTCACTGAGGAAGTTATATGGTAGTTACGAGACTCTATTTACACAATATGATATCCCGTTATCCTGACGTTTAAATAATATTCTGGACTGAGACCGATTCCGATCATTTTACACAGATTTGACACTTTCTATACTAGAAGGTTACCTACTTTGACTTCTTCGTATATAAATATATATGGAATTTACAGGATTTGACTCTTTCTACTAGGTTTATGTGGCGGGTGTTGCTAGCAAGCAGGAGATGCTCACTCTCCCCGGGAACCTAATCTCACTCCATCAAGGGGTTCACATATGCTCTTTAAGTAAACATTTTTCGTTGTTTTCTATTTGGTTTTCATTATCACTGATTTTTTGTCCTTTGGTTTCATGATTTTCGGACATACGGTTTGGATTTATCCATCATCTTTACATGCAGACATGATGTCACTATATGTGTCAGCAATTGTTGGCTAAATCTGGCGCACTGACAGAACATAATGAAAATACTAAGATACCCAGTAGTAGTCAAATAAGAATACATGCATCTTTAACATTGAATGATTAATTATTGTTTAATTTTCATCACTCCATGATATTTTACGTATATGGTGACCGTATCTACCTGACACATTGCTTAAAATCTACACCTTAGCCACGGATCCGTCCGAAGTAATGAGAGATCGTTTACGTGCCACGCCTACCGAGACGAGGGATCTCGGTTTTCATTGTGTTTCGAAAGACACCTCATCCGCTACATTATACAGGTTATGTATCTATAATATAAGCTATGATATGAACTCCGAATACTATCAGTCACCCTTGAGGAACCGGAAGTCGGATCAGATACCACGAAGGGTGAGCCGATACTTGTTTAACTATGAGTCGTATTCGGTGTTAAAGTAGTCACACTCAATGAAAATCACGTTTAGTGAAATTGGGATGATAAAAACTATTTCCGTCTTATGGCATGGATTCAGTAAATGCATTTACTTGTTTGCGGAACGTTTGAAATTGTCACTGAGGAAGTTCTATGGTCGTTATAGGGATCTATTGCAATTTCAGATTCCTCTTTCAAGAATGTTAACCGATATTTTGGGACCTGACCATACAATATAACCATCTTAGCTTTTTGACTATACTTGATTTGACATAATACGTATATACATGTATATACAGATATCCGTTCACCTGCGTTTCCGACACCGGAATTTCAGGAAAGCAGCATTGAATGGGAAATTTGACTTCGTGTTCCTGCTTCCTTCATATGTTCATGCGTGTATATTTATGTATTTACCTTCTCGACTTGAAAGGTTGTTGCAGGACTTTTGCGACGGGTGCTGCATGCAACCAGAGAGGGGACGCTCACTCCTCCCGAGCACCTGGTTTCACCTCGATTTTATTGGGGTTTGCATTTGTCTGAATATGACACTAAACACAATTTTGTCCCCTTTATTCCATGGACTATGAGATATGGTTTACCCTTCGGTACTTCTTCGTTTTTCACTTACAATCCATAGCTTGCAATATTATCTTGTAGGTATATATCCAATGACTGAAATAAAATTATTTTAAGATCATTTTATATAATCATTCAGTCTGTAAAATACCTATATATGAATCCGATAAATGTAATAATTTTGAGTCTTGTGTGCCATTTAATTTCAGATAGAAATTGCATATTAGATCATAAACGATAACCCTCATCAGCATTCCTTAACCCAAACGAAGTATAAATCATATAGTTGAAGTCATTAGCCATACAACAACTATAAAAATACCAAATAAATATATCAATAGACGTCATCTCTCTAAACCAAGATCTTTTCTCTTAATATAAACGGTACACTTGCTTCTGGTCTGAAATCCTCATCACCTTTGCTCATTTTCATTAAGGAATATAAGGAGATACCAAACGTTGTAAAATCCTGGATATTGAGATGTTTTATATGGTTATATTCTGCTGAAGTATGCTTTACATCCCTAATTAATGGGGGATGCCCAAGTCGTGAACTACTTGAAACATTCAGAAATGTTGACGTCTTTATATAGTTATCTTGAATACAGTTAATTGTATTAGCTGTAACGTCCAACGTGATAGATCAATATGCTCACTGGCAGAGCAGAAACTGGACTTGTGGTAACAACATCATACAATCATACAATCTGTTTTATTAAGCCTTTCAACAAAAGCATTCATGTTTTCCCAAACTACAACGTTAGTGTAATTGAAAGCCGGGTCTCCAGAGGTTGACCACAACACAAGGGACGTAATAAGGTTTAAGGGCATGAATATTCAATCCTGTCGAAAAGTCATTTTGCTCATATAGAATGTTTTGCAGAAACTAATCATACCGAAAAGAGAAGATGTTTTGGGAATAGGGTTATTAGTAAAGATAGAAATCTCCAGGAAATGAAGTCTATATCTGAGATTTAGATCATATTGTATGAAGACCCTCAAATATATTATATGTAATATTTCTGTCTGCTCCTTAATATGATATCCATAAAAGATTATACTTGATAAATAACCACCGCAGTACCAGAACGATGGGTGCACTGGTTTATAAGAACTGAATTGTTCAAAATGACAACAGGAATCTTGACAACCGGATTTCGACCGCTGCCTCGCTGATTAGAATATAATCACATGAATTATCACCTGTCTTCATCCCGTTTTTCAGATTTACAAACGTTTACAGGGGGTATGAATAATAATGTTATTCGAATGTAAATAATATTATATGTGGCGAGCCTTTCTCTCGTACTCAACAACAAGTCCAGAGCTTCCATGATTAATTATTATCCCAATCTCATGACACTGCACTGGCTTGGAATAACAAATATTGCTTACATATTAGATCAAATTAGGTGTCACAATATTAAAGAATTTCTTGAGCTGCTTCTTGGAAACATTTTGAAATATCTACGGTATTACTACACCTTTTTTCAAAATGTGTATACAATCCATACTAGTAATTAAATTCTTCAGTCATAAATCTATCTTTTCCTAATTTAAAACCGTATTTTTAATTTTGAAGATATAATGTCGAACAAGTAGTTTATAAAACAGATATTGAAATGCAGACATTCAGATATAGAATTTTAATTCAATTAGGATTTAACATGAAAATACATGCATTTTTCAGTACGTTCTGACATCTTATCTTAACCTTAAGATCAGCAAATTTCTTCACTTAATAGATTACCGAGACTGACCGTAAAACTCATGCACATAGCTACAGATAACCGGAGCATTTACCCACTTCTGTGTATTGAAACAACTTAATTATCTACAGCAGATATATCACAGGAGCAAAAAAACCACTTACTTTTCCTAACCCATTGATTTCTTATTTTTCGATGTTTTGTGTTCACCAGGGAGGGTTTAATTTAAACGTGATTATAACTGAACGGAGACACTCTCTATGAAGTGTTTGTCCTCTTTCATTGCGATTTTGTTGCGTTGATTATTTTGTTTAGTCTACATTTTAGACAGTCATGGCGGACGTATCAGGAGACGCTTATTCATTTTCATTACTTGTTTTTATTTTCCAGGGGCTCATGAGTATCCAACTCAGCGCGTTGTTGCTATTTTTATAGAATTTTTTTTCTGTAACTTTCGTATTTTATTTGGTTTTGTAAACAATGAAGATATCCTCCGGTTTTTTTTTTTTTGGGGGGGGGGGGAGGGGGTTTGTTTTTTTTTTTGGGTGTTTTTGTTTGTTTTATACTTGATAAAATGGTTTACGCCTATTTCCATCGCAGTTGTTATATTATGCATGTAAATGTTCAACTGTGCACGGTATGTTCCTTGTACGATAAGGCAACTTGTACAAAGATTAGATTGAAGTCGTATGGTGGAATCTATTAAAGCTATGGAATGTATTAAAGCCATACTAATATTCGACGTCTCAAAGACATTGGTTGACTTAACACTTGGTGCTTTACATGCCTGGGGTGATATACAACGTCTACAGTGCAATATCTGGAATAATTGAAGACAATTATTGTTCGATGATGTTCTCCACTTACTATAAATATGTGTCATTGGCAGATTCTGAAAGAAGAATGCAGGGAAACGCTCTTAAAATCTTCTCATAACAGAAAAGGACAAGCAAGTGATATGAAGCATATAATTTCATGCATCCGTTATGCTTTCATATATCATTTTATATGACATGCTTGGCTGTTATTTGGCTGTTATACAAGTTTTTATTGCTTGTAACGATTTGAGGTCTTGTTCCTGTTCATATAATGATTGAGTAGTTACAGGGCACTGTGTGCTGTGAACATAGTGCTGACTGACAAAGAAGGTTGAATACTATAGAACCTGATCATGGTATTCCTAACGGAATGGTGATGCATTTTAAATCTGTCGCTCTTGTTATCATGTTTACTAGTACGGAGAGGATCGGTTTTCAAATTCTTAAATATAAAGTATATGATTCATGTTAACAAAATACAAATTGAATGGTTGTAAATGAAAGCTAAACACTACAGGCATATATTTGGACCTGACATTGTACTGGTTATAATGTTGTACGACCACGTGTCTATGGTTTGATTTTCAGATCTTAATTATACAAGCTGGAATGCAGTTTCTAAAAGAAATTCATTACGGCTAAGATGTATGGAAACTACAATTACATATTACCCTTCTTGTCTTTATAAATGAGTCCTTTGGGTCAAGTAATACCACGTAGAGCGAAATATAAACCAGATACATGTATGGCTCACTTTGCATAACAACGTATATTGCTAACGAGTAAGGCTAGTAGAACAGTACTCTTATACAGTGTGCAGTTCACACGTTAATTATTCTGTTTATTGAAATACTCAAGAATGGTTCTTGTGATCAAAAGGGAAAGTTTCAGTTATCATTTTTGAGCTTATCATACCACTGATTAAAGCATCTTTTATTGTTTATTTTATAACCAAATTACCTGTTCTACAGTGGGTAAAACATATATTATACGATATATCAACTCTTTATGACTTTCTGTATCTTAGAAAGAGACCTTAATGAAATGCCCGCTGTACAACCTGTGTTCGGTGTTTCCACTGGACTCATTAAATAAGGATTACTGTCGCACAATTCCTTATAAGAATAAGTTACTGTCGACTTCTCTGAATAAGTGACAGCTACGTGCAAAAGTGAATAATTTACATGATTTATTCTTTTGCTAAACACATTATACTTCAGCTTGCTATTTCACTCATTTTACTATTCTAATTTACATTTTCTTTTTATTTTACTTTGCTTTAAATCTAGTTAGGAGTAAAATTTTATCCTTTTCGATTTAACAGATGTTAATATAGTTTTAGATATTGGAAATCTGAACCGTGTTTTTATACAGTGCATTCCACCTTTGTTTTTGAACTTCGTAGGTTTTGTGTGTGACTAGCCGCCGAACGGGAGATGCTATCATCTCCAAGGCATATCAGGCCATCGCACGTTACCTTACTACATCAGAGTTGTTGTTATTTTGTAATGTTAGTGTTTATATGTAACTTCATTCTCCATCATTATGTACTGAAGTGTATAGCTATAACAAATGTACGGTATAGCGGTCGCTATACATAAATCGTTGTCTGATATGTAAAGATGATGAATAAATCCAAATACGTCCGAAAATCATGAATCCAGAGGAAATACAAAATCAGTGAAAATAAAAATTAAGAAAATAACGAAAAATGTCTACTTGAAGAGCATATGTGAACCCCTATGATGGAATGAGATCAGGGTCCTGGGGAGAATGAGCACTTCCTGCTTGCTAGCAACACCCGTCACATATACCCAGTAGAAAGAGTCATATCGTGTAAATTCCATATGTATTTATGGTGGCAATGAATTACACCATTTAAAGTTATCAAGAATCTTAAATGATTGTGACTGCCATTATTATATCGTTAACACTTGATAAGACTACGTGTAAAATTAGCTAATGTAAACATATGGTATAACTATGAGTGTGACAGGCCAGCATGTTACCTCTTCCAATCTTCGATACTTCCAAGGGTTCATGATCGCCCGGCAAATTAGTTCTCCGCCCCCCCCCTTTTTTTTCGTCATGCTTGATATTTGATACATTGCTTTACCATGACAAGTCACAGATCAACATAGAATATAGTTCCGGGTCGTTAGTATATTGCTGAGTTATGGGCCCTTGGATTTGGAAAATTAATGCAAACACTAATTTGAAAGAATTATTATAAAGTTTGCATTCAATTCTCACCAACAGATTATTCCGCCGGTAGGGAACTATGTACTGCCATGCAATGCTTGTTTACAGAAAGAGATGTTTCTGTGCGAGTCTTTTCTTGAAACAGCACTTTTCTGCATAAGTTTACTTTCAGTTTCACGTTGTCAGGAGGAAACATTTTCTGTATTTTAACCTGAATTTTTATATCGGATATCCTGTGATACGCTTTCGAATTTATACTTTACATTTTTTTCACACATTTCATACAGTGAAACTGTGCTCATATTGTACAAATATCAACGTATATCATAATAAAATTATAAAAATAGTAAATTTCTAAAGAATTGACCCGAGAATACAAGAATATAACGAAAAAATTTATTCAAGTAAAAGCAATCGTAATATTTACTTAATTACAATTTTGTCCTCCTTTTTTCCTCTTCATGAGGAATTAACGGCTTAACCCTCAGTAGACTATAGCCATTAGATTAATATCTATATAGTATATCATCTCACACTAACACACATTAGTAGATTTCATATAATCACATACTATAACTCATTGACTGTAATTATAATTGAAATGATAATTGATGCCATATTGAAATCAAGGGATGATGGAAATATAACTCATTGGCATAACAGAGCGCGTAAGTCATTATCGATCGAACACTCTCTTTTATCTAGGCCTACAAATCACTGCAGAATCGATAGAGGTGGTTATGTGGTCCCAAGGGTCTCTTCCAAGCAGAGATTAAAAGAATACATTCTGTTTATCCGAAGTTAGCAGGGATAAATTGATTAGAAATCCTATTAGATAAAAATGTTGCAGACAAGAGTATTAAGATTCCCAACTCAAGCCCTAAAATTCCATGTTTATTCATTGAAATTTCTTGCATGACATGGTTTCTTTTCTATGCGATTAAATTATTTATGGCATTGTGATTATTTGGTTTTTGAGTAAAGTTCATAATATGAGAGTTCTAACAGAAATTGTTTATTTTGCTTGATATAATAATATCTAAGAAACCAACATTTGTATATGTGTTGTTAAATGACAGACATATTGAACTTAGCTGCCATTGGCACTGATACTAAATGAATAAATGGATATTGATATGCATATTTTTGATACTGTTTAAATATAGGTTTTAGAGCTAGCTTATCAGATGCATAGATTTAACCATTTTATTCTTTTGGAAATTTTTATGACCTTTCGCCTTGAGAAACTTGTTGATCCTTCTTCTCTATAAGGAGGACTATTTATTAATTTTTAAATGTGTTTCCTTTTATCATGTTGCTTCTGCGGTATGTGGGAAGGTGGGTGCCCGTAAACAGGTTATCCACCCAACTGAGTGACGTTTGAGGTTTTTTAATGTCGTTTTCTGTGTTTATTTGATTATTGTCATATTTTATATGCATGTCATTTATGATTTGTGTCATATGGCTTGGTCAGATGCCATGTGCAATTCTGCCTCGTTTACAAGAATATGGATGAATGAGGTTAAATTTATACATGGATATATACATATATTTTAATGCACTAATTCGTCTTCTTCAACTTAATAATTTATTTTTTCAAGTATGATTGGTTCAAATTAAAGTCACTAAAATCCGTCTTCTTTCTGATATTTAATTCTCGTTTAACTTGATGGTAAAAAGATATTGTCAAAGAAGGTTCTTTTATTAAATTGCTTTATTTACTAACAACGATGACTTGAGGCGAATTTCTTCTAATTGAATAGTAGCCTCATCTTAGTTTCACGATTGCAAGTATTCACATCGCACGAAGGCAAGACTGTAAACATTAATCATATTTACAGAATGTCGCCAAGAGGAAAGTGCGGTAATTCTTTACTATATAGCGCCTTTATTGCAAATTTTGTAATTTAAACCAATTCAACACCATTTATCAATCTAAAAAGAAAGGACTTCTCAATAGAGACGACCTAATTTGATCGATCTATCTCTCTTCTTGTCGTTTAATGAACGTAAATTTGGACGCAGTTTGTCTTCCCGTTAGACGTCGAAAGCATTTCTCTTCTTTAACTACTCCTGGACTATCAATCGAAAAAGACCAAAATAGGCTTAAACTCTAGAATCGAATAAATGTAATTTCCTCTCTTTCACATAATGATACTTCTAGTCGCCTTTAGATATTCACTTTATGGAAAGCAATGATGTACTTACACATCATAGTGTTTATGTATTACTTTGATGCTCTCTCTCTCTCTCTCTCTCTCTCTCTCTCTCTCTCTCTCTCTCTCTCTCTCTCTCTCTGAAACTGCAAATAAATTCATTGACTTGAGTAACTAACCTGAGTGGCATATTATACCTATAACCGATACGAGGCTTTTAACATATGATATGGCAGCGTACATGTACATCCAAAATGTTGAATGATATTCTGAATTGAGACCCAGACCGACCATTTTAAACACGAGTTTGACACCAATATTTGTCCTTTATCTGACTCCGACGGTTTCTACTAGACTAAGGTGACAGATGTTGCTAGCAGGAGATACTAACTTTGTCGGGCATCTGCTCTGGCACCTTTGTTGGGTTCTGGTTTGATGACCTTTGGACTATTGAGTTGGTTTTGTTTATAATAAACTTACAATTTATTTTGGACACGATTCTATTACATTCACTTTTATTGTAAATGTCGAAATCGATACAACTTGTAGTTTAATGTCGAAATGTCGAAATCGATACAACTTGTAGTTTAATGGAGTGTTATGGTGTATTTGATGCGTACAACTTTTTAGGGTAAACATGTGTGTGAAGTTATGTTAAAATACGCTTGCCAATATCGTTGATATTATCAGCCCCTTAAAATTTTCAAAACCAAAGAAATTACGTCATATTTCAGTGTATTGATATAATGTAATACGGTAGCTAATACGTTAATTTCAATTCGAGTTGAACATTTGAAAAATACCTTACAGTTGACATTACAAGGACCTTAAATATTTAACAGGTAGGACAAGGACTTAGGACAGTTTATTGATTTGCAGTTCGATATTTATTATCAATACAATTATACTGTTGCCACATAATGAGACTACTAGCTCACATAATTATATATGGCGGATGTGACACTTCAGCAGGAGATGCTTACTCCACCATGGGACAAGGTTCAGGTAACAGTATATGGCACTAAATTCTCACTCAGATGCATCGGTCCATTGAAACTGACAACGGAGATCAGTTGAAGGCGCGTTCGACTGGTGGCTGAGAATGTCAGTTTAGACGTTGGTATACAAACGAAAGAAAGAGACATGTGACTTAGCTGGTGGACATAAAGTGCAAACACAATTAGCTCATAAAATGATCAGTCATGGCTCCTGACAAATCCGTTACACAGGTCTAAATTTCTGTGCATTGCATCGTATAAATGAAATGATCTTGGTGTGATGTTAAACAAATAGACTGATAGTATCGTATACAGTTTGAACTATAAATAAGCCAGACTTATTTATTTTGAGTCACAATTACCATGTAGAGGTATTTATATTATCGTGTTGTACACTTGAGATTTTGAACACTGCCATAACATGACTTAACTGATATTTGTGCATAAGGTGTCTAGCAAAGAAATCCAATAAACCAGTAATTTGAACTGAAACTAAACTGTAAGACCGGTAAAACATCAATATATTGAAGCTATATATGCTATAAGCTATATAAACACAATTTTTGTTCTTACCTGTTTAAAATTTCACAGAAATATCTTTTCTTTTTGTGCATTTCACTGTTTTGAAAGGTAATATATAATTATGCCTGAAATCGAATTTATGAATGAATCTTAAGATTCATGCATGCTATTTAAAGACCTTTTCCCCCTTGATGTGTGTGTGCCAATTTTTGAAAAGATTTAAGTACTATCGATATTATCAACAGTTATATATGTTTCACGTCAATAACACACGATAACTATTAAAAATAATAGCCTTCCTTTGCACACATTGTCAAAGCTATCGATTCAGCTGCTGCCTTGTGAGCGACTTCTACATCTTTTTGATGCCCCCATTAGCCACATTAAGATAAAAATCGCAAAGGTCATAAGTTTTCCTCCTTGACATAATGCCGATACAGTCACAAGTCACAAAGACAAAATTAGTGTTATCGAATAAAATTTGTTGTCTTTTGGTCATTTCGTCTGCCATAACACATTTACAAAATTTCCTTAGAGACTTCGACTTATTTTATCTTCGAGAAATAGTTGGTTTGCAATTCAAGTTTGATTGTAGCATCTTATACAATTACCACCAACTGTTCTGATCTGAATAACAATTAATCCTTAGAAAAACCTGATTCAACCCAGTCCTCATTGTATCTATTTATAACGATGAAGATAGAGAATTAGGCAAGATACCAGTGCTTTATCCTGATTGCTGGTTTTTATTTCCAAAATGTCATACAACCATTCCTTTTCTCTTACGCTCAAATACTATTAAATGTAATACGTAATGGTAATGGTAGATTTATGTTTTCCTTTCTCAATTTAAAAAAAAGAAACGATTGTACATATTCTGAATATACATATCTTTTACAGATATGTGTTGAAGAATTTTTGAAATATTGATTGGTTTGTATATTAAGTTACCTTATATAAGACTCATCTTATTTCCATATACATATTATCATAACACTGATGCAAGTTTATCTTCATAATAGATTTTTATTTCATTTTAAATGCAAAGTTTCTTAAATTTATGCTTATGCCTTCAAACGTTCAAAAATGTGACTCTTTAAAATTCCGTTACACTGTAGTATTCTTATATTTCATTATACATCCAATATGATTTTATCCTTTAAACGAAGGATATGAAATACATGTATACTAAAAGAGAAAACAGAAAACATTTGACAAATATGTATGATACAAATCACCAAGAACATGCACAAAAAACATGATAATAGTAGAATATACACGGGAAAAATTACAAAAATGTTCGATTGTGCAGCGTTTACGATACCGACTTAGGAAGGATTAAATTTCAACTAAACACTTCACTATGTGTCAGAGGAAAATTTCCACAACACAGGTGATTGTAATGTTTATTTGTTATTTTTCTTATTTTTTAAGTCATAGAAGCTGAATCTTTTAGGTGCTTGATCGTTTACCGAATTGTCCCCCTGTTCGAACCCCGCCGATCGTGTTGCAGTCGAAGTTGCACGTTAAACATTCCTAACTGCTTGGCGTGGATCACTTGCAAAGGTCGAATTTCTTGGTATTATTTGGGAGACTTTTTGGTAAGATAGATAAAAGAAAATAGCTTAACTGGAAAAATAAGTCTTATAATAGAAACAAACGTAAGCTGACCGTTATTACGGCTAACTAAGCTGATGTTTTAATTGACCTCTGTAAATTGGTACATGTAATGGGATATTTTTGTAATGTTTCTGTAAAGTAGTTTGTTTTTTTAATTTATTGATTGTTCTATTTCATCTCTACTGAATGAGAGCGGCTGGTGTCATGGGACTGAGTCAAGTTTCTATCTACATTTTTACACGATGTCAGTGCTTTGTCATCAGGAAAACCAAGATATTCTAACCATATAACCGTCAAACAGTGAAACAGTATCTCCTGACGAACTGCCGTTTATGATTCTTATTATATAATTGCTTCATAAATGACTCCTAATAAATAAGGAACTTAAAATAGTATCATACAAAGGGGAAATGATACAAGAAAAGGAAATTTTAAAAACAATTTTAAAAAGTCGATGTCGAGCTTTCAAGATATTAAGAAACGAAATTCAAAACCTTTGGAGATATAAGGAACAAAAGGATATTTTCAATCTCGTATTAGGTAACAGTAATGTAGAATCTCTAGAATATCAAATAAAACGAAAATAGAAAGTACGAAAAGATTACAGCATAAATCTGTAAAAAAGCCCTAATTACCTGAACAAGTAGGGTGCATTTCAGTCAGTCACTGCCGTCTCACATTTTAAACTTCACTTTTCCAATTTTCCTTCTTGCTAGTAATAACTTTTAGTCAAAATATTATACTTTTAGGAAAGATGTAAATGCTTTCTTTGGCCATTAGTCACAAAATGTATTGCAAATGGCATTTTACGGCTAAAATGATAACGTGGCGACTGACTTGTCCTTAAACATTGTATTACTCTGGTCTCAGTATGATAATTTCTATAAATCGAAAATTGGTAATGGGCCAATGTTATGAGGATTTCCAACAATTAGAACTACTATTTTTCACCCAAGGAGACTCCAGAGTTACCCAGTCATGCTTCGTATCAGAATATACGTTAAACTGAAGGGATATGTGGACAATTGTCACATAGGATTAGTCCTTTTAAAAGTAACCTTATAACCATACTATTATATAAAGTCTATAGTTAATGTTGTTGAAGACTAAATCACAGATGGAGCTTAGGATCCTTATTATCAATATTATCTCAAGATGAATGAATGATATAATGACCAACTCAGTGGTACGGTAATCATTAAACAGAAAGCATACAAAAGCAGCAAAAATGACAAAACAAATAGATAATAAACCAAAGAACATAAAGGTAAAAGCTTAAATGAACCCTAGATAGAGAGTGAGATCAAGTAAAAAAAAAAGGATAAAAAGCATCTCATCGCTTAAAATGGCCAATTCTGTTTTAATTCCCTAAATTATTATTGAAAAATACAAAACTTGATATAGATATATATTATTACATATTACTGCGATATATAGACATTTATGTAGTTATCTAATTGTTGAATAATCCAGGCTTCCATGTCGCGATTCCACTGAAAAATTGTTGAAAGCGACGTTAAACATAAAGCAACTAAACCATATAACCTTGAAAACACCGACAGCTCAGTTCTTTATTGGGCAGTAAATGTCAATGAAATTGCCAAGTTTTATAGCGTTTTAAGCAATACAGGCGCATATAACCACTTACTTTTGTATTTTACATTCCATAGGTATAAGACTCACCAATTTAAACAAATGCTAAAATAAACTACTGATTCGAAATTCATCGTTCCTAAGTACCATATTGTCGGATTAGATTTCTCGTATCTAAATACAAGTGAAAATCTGAGATACCGGGCGCCCACAACCTTAAAGGAAAGGACATCTGACTCCAAAAACGTTGCCGTAAAAATGCTCAACATAAAGTAATAAGCACACAAAGACACTGAAAATGTTCGATTGTAATGCAGAATTGATAAAAAGATAGAGGATGTCAGAAATGTATGTGGAATCATGGTATCTCTGTAAGACAATGACAATAAATCAGTTCATGTTGTAACGGTTAAGGGGCCCAACCTATCCACACAGAAAATGTATGCTGGTGAACATATATTTGAAAATATATTTTTTATTCAATTTGTTGGCAATCTTGTCCTTATTTTGATATGCCTGATCTGTTTAAATTTTCATATAATTATGCGAAACATTTTCCAACGTATGGCAAATAATGTGTTTTTCTTTCTGCATTGATATTTTGACTATTCATAAAGGAAATGATGTTATGTATATCGAGTGTCGCAGTTTTTGTGAATTACTAAGGGTATTGCATATTTCATTAGATATGTATTGGAGGGGTTTTAAGCACCATGTTCAATTCAAAGGAGTGGACTGAGACCTATGTACGTACAGCTTTCGCATATTACGAAGGTTTTTACAATGGCGCTCCCTAATGATTACTAAGAGACTCGTGTCAAATTACGAAGGCTTTTTACATGCGAATGGCAAGAGTATTACTTAAAAGTTTAATTTGCAAATCTTGGAATTGCAGCAAGTCATTTAAAAGATAGCTAGTCTGTCACATAAATTTTCATCTTCGTTGGTAAATCTACCGACAAATGTCTTTGAATATTTCACACATCAATAGAAACACGAAGAAACACACCGCTACTTAGATGCACTCGGATGCAACATTTCCATTTGCATTTTACCGATCGGCGTTTAATTTCCTCTCCCATTTCGTATCGTATAAATTTACACAAATGCATACCAGACGTGAAGGTTTCATTTCATTCGAATTCTAAAGCTACTCGAGATAATAAAACTAATTCTTAAAACGTGAATTGTTTATTTACTTTTTGAATTTTAACAAAGATATTGAAATGCATTAATGAAAATGTATTTTATTGCTTGATTTTAATAAGTGCTAATTGATATTTTCAGTCGATATTTGCTATCTAATATTTTGCGCCCGTTGTCAAATGCTCAACGTTAAATACTCTAGCTGTGTAGGAAGTTATTTTATTACTATTCTCTGAAGAAACTTGTCCCTTTTCCGTTCAGTAAAAAGAACTCATGTAACTTGCTTAATCCAGATATTTTCTGTTTCGCTGATCATTTACCAATGGTAAAAAGCAAATCTGACATATTCGTCATTGATACAGATTGGTTCGTAACGTGGGAATTAAGAGTATACACCGAATGAATATATGTCGGTCTGTCTGAATTTTATTGCTATTGTAAATTCAAAGTACGGAAAAGTGCATACAACTATTTCTAGCGCAATGCTTTAGCTTATTCTGTGAGGCTGATTCCTCGAATGATTCAGATGTTTGTTTCAGACAAAACATATATTTCGATGAATGAAGTTTTAAAAGTGAACGTGACTAAAGTCACTGTACGGTTATACGTGATTGGAAATGTTTACACCTAAGATGTATATCTAGTTCTGTTACATACAGATGATTGTAACGCGATACAATAGAACTTTTATTAATGGGAGATTTATATGTACAACTCTTACCACGCCAAATTACCTTTTCTATTATATGTTTCATCATATTTAATCCAACAAATATTGTAATGTGCTCAGATGAATTCCACATTGCGGAGAGTGCTTGAGGGATTTTTATATTCAGACATACTTTTCCTGTTTGTGGAGAGACAACATTGATCAGGAATAAACATCAAATTAATGCGCATTAATTTCCAATAAATCGTCTAAATATTAAGCATTGGTCGACATTGGGAATAAATCAAGGGACAGAAACGGAAAAGAGATGTCAAACACATCTTTCTCTCTTGAAGCAATACAATTTATTCCAAAACGCGTCGCTTACTTATTCTCCTTAATCTCATATACTTAACGAGAGTTACATATGTCTATGGGATATCATTTTGTTTAACGACACGTTTTGTACTTTTCGCAAAACCATATACCTAATGAAGGGAGTAAGTATAATATATGAAATATCCAAGAGATCTAAAGAAGACGTACGAGATCTGAAATGATACCATGAGAATATACATGCCAGGCGACCTGACCCAAAATATATTATGCAATACTGCTGGTGTTACCGGTTGGCAGGAGATGCTTATTCCTCCATGGTCCCTACTACCATCTCTTTTGATTCCAAACGTACGTGGTTATCCCTGTACAAAATGTTGTAAGGTACTTTTCGTTAACTGTATGGTATCATAACATTGTACAATATATAGAGCACTACAAAAATAAATTTAAAAAACAGCACTCACGTAGCAACTATTTATTTATTTATGTATCAAATATCTATTTGAAGTGTCATTCGGTCAATGTGTCCTTTCTTTCCATCTATAGCGAAATTAGTGCAGTAATGAATATAGAACATATATACTTTCACGGGAAGGACTCATGTATACTTCACTCATTCCGAAGAAGCTTAATCATAACGTGCTCAGATATAGAAATAGAAACAGACAAGTTTTCAGTGAACGATATGCTTCTACTAATAAAAACACACTCTTTTTTAAATTTTCGACCACGTGGTCTTTATCAAGAAAATGACAAAATACACTCGCACCTAAGTGACGTCCATCTCTATGCTTCTTACATTAACAAGTATTAAAAATCATTTATAAAAATTTATGAGATTAAAATTTATAAGATTGAAAGATTAAAATAACCTTCTTACAAAGGTACCATAATTATTTGATTCAATTATTTGATATATGATTGTTACAGTAGCGCGGCAAAACCGACGTCATGCTATGACGCCTTCAAAGAACCGTGACGTCACGGACGTTTTTATTCATAAATGATTCTTAATACTCGTTAATGTAGGAGGCATATAGATGGACGTCACTTAGTTGCGAGTGTACTTTGTCATTTTCTTGATAAAGACCTCGAGGTCGAAAATTTGAAACAAAAAAGTGTGTGTTTTTATTAGTAGTCTACCATTACTTCCCTGAGGAAGATATATTAGATATGCTTTTAGACGAAAGGATTTTAGCATTCAGTATCAATGCTAAATGATTTTATCAGGTGCACAAAATTATTGTTGGCATTTACGTTCTTATAGTAATAACAAAATGAAATACAAACTCCTTCCAAACCATAAACAACTTTCTACATTCTTTTTAAATGAGTTATTTTATGGGAGAATATTTTGGAATGATAATTTGACGGATAAAACCTTACAAATCAGCAAGAAAACGCATACGATAACAAAGAAAACGTCTTACAAGCATACATGAACCTAAACAAGGGAAGGAGATTGTGTTCTGAGACAGTAAGCGTCATCTGCATCTTCCAATGTTACCTTCTTAATGGTTACCATCATGTATGTGAAATAATTCTGGTAAATCTTGAAAATTTTGCGTATTTGGTAATTTTAAATCAAGTCACAGGAAGAATGTTATGCTCATTGCTAATGAAGGTTTATATTTACAGATTCCTCAGATCAGTTATGCTTCAACCAGCATCGATCTTAGTGACAAATCAAGGTTTGAATATTTTTCCCGCGTTGTACAGCCGGATTCCTTCCAGGCACAAGCTATGGTGGATATTGCTAAAGCCTTCGGGTGGAATTACGTCAACACTCTTGCAGACGAGGGAAACTATGGTGTGAAGGGGATTGGAGCCTTTGTGGAGATATCTGAGAAAAATGGTATATTTTGACATTTTATGTATCATGATACTATCATACAGGTTTGAGAATAAAAACTTTTAAACTAATGCCCAAAAACAACGCCTCGGCCGTTGTTATTCTTAAACTTGACATTAAAAGTAAAAGACGACTCTGTACGGAGATAATGTGGATTAAAATGGAAGACTATGTCTACCAGTGGCTAAACAAAAAGAAAAGATGAAACGAGAAAAATACCACGTCTCAAAAAATAGATCCTACGGCAATCTTCGCAAGTCATGTGAATGTTTGATCTAATTATAGATTTATTGTTTAACGTCACCTCAAGTTAATAACACTAACATAGTGACGTCATTTGCTTGATACTTGAAAAAAGTCTAGTCGAACCCAGAACCTCTCAGTCACGAGCCGAGCAACTTATTCACTGATCTATATTTAATTCTGATTCTAATGAACAAAAAATATGAAATTAATAAGAAATTATAAATCATTTCAACCCCGAAGATATGGTCGCTTTTATAGAACACTCTTGTCGGCATCCCATGGAATCCTTATCGAATGTCATGCCGTTCATTCCTTTGTCGACGTAAGTTTTAAGCGCATTATTGAATTCGCGCGTTGAATCAAATCCAACGGTTTGACTGTTACGCAATGGGAGATTGATATCTTGTCAAAGGGCTACGATTTTTTTATCATTATAAACTAATCGCTAGAATGTAATCTGTCTTCTTAATATACTCATCCGTCATATGCATTTCTAATTAGTAGATATGTCAACCAAAACATGTTTTATATTTCTCTTCCCTTGTTTTCGAACAAATAGTTCAAGTTACATGCAGGTCTCATATCAATATTTTATTATCAGAAAGTAATTTTCAATATTCTGAAATTTGTTTCGCAGCAAACTTACATAACGAGAGGTGAGAATGTCTTTATATGAAAAGAAATAAGTAATATATAATATAATATAATATAATATAATGTAATATAATATAATATAATATAATATAATTCATTCCAAAGATCAATTTTAACGCATTGTTAAAACCTGGTCAACAATATTGCTAGTAATCGTATTAATTAAAAAGAAAAAACAAAACACATCTGGCAAAGCTGTATGACAAATCACCAAGGACCTGTATACAAAAAATGACAATAGCGTAATGTACACAGAACGACATTACAAAAATATTCGATTGTGCTGCGGTTACGATACCGACTTAGGACGGTCAATTGAAGTAACAAACGTCACTCAATTGGTGTGGTTAACCGGTTTGCTGGCGGCACCCATCTTCCCACTCACCGCAAAAGCAGCACAATCAAAAGATACACATCTAAAAATTTATAAATAATCCTCCATATAGAGAACAAGGATCAACAGGTTTCTCAAGGAAAGAGGTCATAAAAGTTTATTACACACGAAACAATTATAGAATAATATGTTGCTATCAAAAATAAGTAAGGAGACATCAACATAAGTAAACCGTGCTCTGCACGTTTGTAAGAGAGCTCAGATCCTTGATCAATAGGAGTCCCGACTAACAGTCAGAGGGGACGAGGATCAGGACCTTGTCTCCTCTGAAAAGGTTTGGACAAGGCCCGTCATAGAGTCCCCACCGCCATGTTAGTCAGCGTGCAACGCTCAAGTAAAAGTCTGCATTAGGTTGTAGAGGGACCCAATACAATTCCAAAACGTAGAGACCCTTTCGCTGTTAATGCGGGGATAACATTTTGGTGGGCAAAATGATAACTGTTCCCGAAAAATGACGTCAGAAACAATCCATTTTTATATTAGGACGTCAAAATTTTTACAGGAAACGTTATCATTTTCCAACCAAAATTTAGTCCCGTAGTAACCGTGAAATGGTTGATTTAAATTCCTGAACAATAACAACCAGTGTGATGTACTATATCGTTAAAATTGTGCATAATGTGTACTCTAGGTGGATAGGTAAATGCCTGATGATTGTCTCCTCAATTCTAGCTTAACTTATATAACGGAAGATTTTAAGATATAATGAATTTATAGATAACAAAAGGAAGGTATATGGTATATTGGACTAATTGATTCTACTGGTTTAAATATTTTATGTCTTGGACTTTTATCCATCAGACGATACCGCATTTATGGTTAAATTGTGTGTATGTGTGTCTGTAGGTGTGTGTGTGGGTGTCATAGAATAATTTATCCGTTCGACGACACCGATATCTAAGATAACCACGTGAACATCATTACTTGAAATTTCAGCTACAGATTCTGATGCATCACCCAGATTTATGTTACGCTGTATTCCCTTCTTAAAATTGTCTTTATTCTTCATCCCGCCTGTATTTCTTAACTTTTATTTAATTAATAAGGATCTCTAGTGAAGGGTTTTCCCCTTACACATACTGTTAAAATTACCTGGTGTTTTAAGTTGCGCAACACTTGTCAACTTTTGTTAATATTGATACACTTTCTAATCTGAAATGTAAAATAGAAAGTGTATCAATATTAACAAAAGTTGACAAGTGTTGCGCACCTTATATATATATATAGCTGTGGCATTCACAGCAATGAGCCACAATGGATATTCATGGACCCCTGATCACCAGAGGTAAGACTTAGTGTCCGGGAGGAGTTAGCGTCTCCTATCAGACGTGAAGCCTGTGCCCGGGAAGAGTAAGCATCGCCTGTCAGACGTGAGACCTGGTGCCCGAGAGGAGTTTGCGTCTCCTGTGAGACCTGAGACACGGGAGGAGTAAGCATTACTTGTCAGACGCGAGACCAGGTCACAGTAAACAGTCCTCGTCAATGCCAAAATCAGACGTGAGGCCTGACATCTGGGAGGACAGAGCGTCTCCCTCTTGGCTAGCTACACCCATTTTAATGCCCAAATACCTTTAGAGACTATTTGGACACTTTCACATAAGATGAATGTCAAACTTTTACTTAAAAAGGCTATTTTTAGTGGGATTCGATATTCTGCTAATGGAATCTACTCTTGGATTTATTTTTCCATTATTTTTAATCCCCATATAAGACATTAACACCTGTGTCAATGCCACAACTGTTGTGAATATTCCGTATATCTGAAGTATAATCATAGAAGTAGTTTTATATCCTCATTAACATGGGTCCCTGAAGTGTCATATCGAATAACCAGATACCAACACATCAAATGTCTTAGCTTAGTACCAATGGAGACTACTAAATAATCTTTGATTAACCTGACAGATACATACAAAGTTGATGGCATATCTCTCCCCTATTCTCAAACAAAAAGGAATTGAATTAGATACCATACTGTAAAATGAAGTCTCAAGAGCACAGATCAGAAACTTTTCCTTAAATTCAATCTCCGAACAAAGGCAAACATCACAGTATTAAATAATGTATTTAGTAGTGACGTGATTGACTTCGTTAAGATGCCAGCCTTGTTTATTACCCACACTGAGTTATCTGTCCCTGACGTCCAGCACTGCAATCAATGCTGCGGTATGTAGATTGATAGAGCTCAATACAAGCATTCGAGAGTCTCTGGATTACTTTGATTATTTATCATGCAATCTTTTGTGTTGTATCTCACTAGTCTTATCTTGAAGTCGCTATTGCATCACAAATATGTGGGTCCTGTGTAATAGACAACTATGATCTTCAATGGAGCCAGACGCTATGCATAAACAATGATGTTACTTTCGACGCACACACAAAGAATGCAAACCGCTACACAATTAAACGTCAAAGACACTCCGTAGATAATTAATACATGCCTGCATATTTCATCCATATCGACCCCTTGCATGCTTTTCACTTTCGACGTCAATTAAGTCTAACAATTAATAAAACACTAAAACGGACCTGGTTAAACTGCGTAACAAAATTTGCCCTGGACAGTAGAATAAGAAGCTACCATAAATCATAAGAATATTATAATGCGGTAATTGCGACAACGGTTAAGGACAGTAAGTTAAAGTGACAAGATTCTCAAGTGGTGTGGCTAACCGGGTTATATGTCCACTTTCCCATTCACTGTATAACCAAGACAATTAAAAGGACAAACATTATCAATCCGTAAAAAAAACAAGATCTGTACACAACCATCCATATATAGAGAATATACAACACCTGGTAACAATAGTTGAGTAATCATAGAGTACAAACATAAAAAGGTTCATAGAATAAAATCGTCATATCAAACATATGAAAATACATCAGCAAGACCTCTGAAAGCTGAGGTACATGATCTGTATAAGTCCCAACTGATAGTTAGAGAGGATGAGATTCAGGACCATATCCGCTCCAGAAATGACAAATTTGGTGATATAAAAGAAAAAAGAGGAGTTACCGGCTCAGTTATGTGGCAGAAGTCACCATGGAGCTATACAATACATGAATATAAATAATATAATAGAACATTTAACACATTACAAAAATATTTGATTGTAGTGCAATTACGATACCGACTTAGGACGGTCATTTAATTTGACAAAAGCCAAACAAATGGTGTGGTTAACCGGTTTACGGGCCCACCTTCCCACTCACCGTAACAGCAGAACAATCAAAAGACGTACATTTAAAAATTTATAAATAATCCTCCATGTAAAGAACAAGGGTCAACAACAATCCCTCATTGATCATGGTGTTGCGTCTTTGCTTGAGATTAATGAATATTCTGAATATATTAAGATTTCTCCTCTCCTCTGCGAGAAAGTGTAATAGGCTGACCGAAATTATGGCGTTCCCCCTTAAAAACATCGTGTGACATAAAAACGTCAGGGAAACTCTTTTCCTCATGAAGTTGACTTTCATTTTATGTAAATACAATCAATTGTCCACATGTTGTGTAGTGTTATAATTGCCAAATAGACATGACTTTTTCCTGAGGTCTTCGTAATTCAAATTAGATATTTTAATGAAATATAGAAATCTTAAATTTTTAAACGTATTTCGTGTTTCAACATTAACGTACATATATCCCTCTGAAATGTTCCAATATGTTTTATATTGCGGTAAGAATGTTACAAAATGTAAGATTGCAGTCCACCTATAAAATAAAGATCAAATTTACGCCGAAATTATATTACAATGTATATTGCAGTGCAAAAGAGTTTGATGAGGAATTGATAACACGAAAATTATATTACCATCTCTATGTTCATAACAAGAGAATTGCGTTCAGCAGTTATCAAGCACTGCAATCATTTCACATGAAAAAAAATATTATGTAAAGTTTGTCCCAAAGCAATTTTGCAGTTTACTTGTGCGTGTCTCCATGGGAACGATAAAACAACGTCAAAATCTAATGTTTCTGTATCGCACTGCTTGTATATCTGTTAAATTGAACACGACAGTTTATCAATGATTAAGGCAAAAGTAGATTAGGGGTTCATATGGTCCATATTGTAATTATAATCGGGATTTAAATGATACACTGAACTCTATAGACTCGTGATATTAAATATAAATACACAGATTATAAGTAAAACATAAAAGAGGTGTAAGTGATGTCGCACTTGACTGATAAAAAGGCAGGAAAGGCAAATGATTCTATGTCCAATGGGGGATTGATCTGTAATAAAGTGCAATGACCCAAGGATCAAATTCTCTCTAACATTTACGATATACTGAATGACTTTTGACTTAAAATGGTCAATTGTCCTTGACGAAATATTAAATACTACTAAGGGGTCTCGTTATACAAATACAGTAAAGGTACACATTGTACAAAATAGAATTCATTAACAATTAAATGTATGAATATTTTACTAAAATATAACTTTTCGTTCTCTTTATAGCTTTGTGTATTGCACAAAGATTGATAATTCCGCGAGACGCTACAGACGCTACCATAGATGCCTTAGTTGATACATTACTGCGCGAGGAACTGGCAAAGGGCGTTGTCATGTTTGTCAACGAGGATAACACTAAAAGAGTACTTCAATCAGTTCAGAAGAAAAACAGAACCTCTGAGTTGTCGTTTTTGGCGAGTGACAGCTGGGGCGCAAAGATACATCCGGTTCTTGGTCAGGAGTCTGCAGCAGAGGGAGCTGTGACAATACTACCGAAGCGACGAATCATTCCAGGTTTGCTTTGTTAATTCCATGTCATAAAATAAAAGACTTTTGTGTGGGAGTTTATTTGTTTTGTTTTGTTTATTGGGTTTGGGGGTTTTTTTTTTCTTTTTTGAAAAATATATATAGCAAATTTTACTTCCAAACTGCAACACTATAAATCTTAGACTTATATGAAAGAGAAGACGGAACAACATAATCCTCTATGGTTCAGTACATATCTTGAACATTTTAATGACCTTTAAATCAACATATGTTTATCAGTATCCATATCATGTAATGTTTACTTCATAACTGCAACTGCAATGTAAATACGATTGCAACAACATCAAGATAGTAGACGAATACTAATCAGCCAAAACCTAGGACAAAGAAGCCATCTCTTTCTCTAGTGTCATTCTTCGCAGGATTAATAAATCTGGATCGTATAGATAATTTCCGTTTCCTACCATGCTTATTCTATTACATAATTGTATTATCACCGGTCGAATGAATAATCACCTTGTAAAGGCATTGGGAACTACCATGCGTCATGGAGTGGAATCAAAGTGTGATTCCGATAGAAATTTGCTACCATACAAAGGACTCGGCTGTGTGGTGAATTGTGTTCCTATAATGAAATAATATTAGTCACGGAAAAGCCAGTGGGCTTGTCTTGTCTGTTTAACGTAGAAATACATATCATGGACATGTCTCAGCAAGAGTTTTGCCAGGCGAATACTTTTTAAATATATCTCGTGCAACATATTGATTTTAAGTTAATTTCTTTCGATATCCACAGTTCATGTCTTGAGCGTCACTGAAGAGACATAGATTGTCGAAATGAGCATAGAGTTCACCAAATTGATTTACGTATATAAGTTCTAATATTTATTTCTCGATGTTTTTCAAGGTTCTGCTTAGAATACCTCTGTAAATTACAGTCTTTTTCAAATTATTATATTAAAGATACAAAGAACTGTGTACAATTTATTGATGCAGAACCATTGCAATCTTCTTTTTTTTTTTTCATTATTTCTATAGATAAAAAAATCCCGATATAACAATAAACATCATATGCAATATTTCTTGTATATTTGTCCTTGTTCAGGTTTGTAAAAACGTAAAAAATACACCCTTAGTCATATGATAGTTTGTCAACATTAGTTTTAATCTATGAAATTATCACATAATCACTAAATTACTGTTTATGTAATAGTTACCACAGAACTTCTCTAAACCTTATACAATTTACAGTCTTCTAGAATGAATAACACGTGAATAACTAGTAGTATTTCTTTGTCACAATGGTCCATACTATAATGCACTAAATATACCACTTTCACATTTATAAGTTTTGGGGTGTTTACCATATGACATAATACCACTGAGCTCAATTTTATTATTGTTTTCTGTTGAATCACTGTGAGTACAATACATATGTTAAGACGTTCTATCTTCTGTTTAAACTGATTTACTTAATTTAGACATGAATTTCACATATATTAAGTCATAACATCTAATCAGCTGTGTAGATAGATAGATAGATAGATAGATAGATAGATAGATAGATAGATAGATAGATAGATGGATGGATGGATGGATGGATGGATGGATGGATAGACAGATAGATAGATAGATAGATAGATAGATAGATAGATAGATAGATAGATAGATAGATAGATAGATAGATAGATAGATAGATAGATAGATATATAGCTAATTATCAAACATATATACGTGTAATAATTAAGTGACTCATATGCACATTTTACTAATAATGTCCCTATAGTTAAGCTCAGCGTCAGCCAAAACTGGAAATCCAGATCATAAAAATTTGAGAACCAATTGATTATCAAATTGATCTATTTGTAAAATCCAGAGAACACATCTCAGGGCAGGGCCATTCATAAGGGAGGTCCTCAGAAGAATAATCTACAAATCTTTATCACAGTAAGTTTGAGGTGCATGTATATATTTCGGGTCAGTACCGAAGCACTGACACTGGGAATATGACACTTGGTTAGTAAGAGTCCACCATCAGCAGCAGTATCGGCAAAGTGGTATTTATAAATTTAAGGAACGTCTATACACATACTTGTTTATAATTTGTATCACTGAGTCTGTGATGGCAGCAAATAACTTGTCTCGCAGAATATAACTCAATTTGATTTACTCAAACTGACTTTAAATGCTTCGTTAACTAATTGTATAACATGTGGCATATGGTTTTATCAAAGATATTTCAAGCAAGTGCTTTAATCGATTTTGGCATTTATTGCAGGGCATTCACGTTTAAGCATTGATTATATTGATGTCGAATACAAAGTGTGAAAAGTTAGAAATATTCCCCAATTATATGTACATTACATTATCCAGTCCAGACAAACGGGAAATAAAGATTAAAAGAGAAAAGTCCAATTTAACTTTAACTAAAAACAAACCATTTAATGTTAGCTGATTATTTTTCTGATATTTACATTTGTATAAATGCATCAATAAAGTCCACATGTAAGCTCAACCAAAATTCTAAACTCAAAAAAGTACTCCTTAATTTTGGATTAGACACCATTATCCACTGAAGTATTATATTTGTTTCTGCTGTGATAAACAAAGAATTGGTGATAATTTCCCGCTGTGCTATATTGGAATCCACCTGCCCTGAAGAGCACCGTAGATTTCATTGTCAATTACATTTCTTTCCTAGGATAAAAATAGAATGAATTTTTCCAAAGTTAATCTGTAGAAAGCAGAATTTCTAAATTCATCCGACAAGCCAAGGGGCTTTTATGTGAGAACTACTTGCCCACTGCAGTAGACAATAGACGATACGAATGCTCGGTTGGGTTATTATGAAACACCATCTATTCCATAGAACTGTAGTGCCAACAATCGCCATGTGAGTGTATCATGATCGGTGCAAATAGAAACTAATTTTACATATTATCTACAATTATGACTGTTCACTTGATTTATTAAATTTCTAAGTGTCAATCATTTGATGCACACACCATTTGACATAACAATTGTTAAACTTGTTGCCTTGGATTTGCACAATGATTGCAGTATGATCGAATAATTTTCTGGCATCCCTTATCTTATGTATTTTGTTCTCATCTTCATTTTGGGGGAGGTCTGCTCTTTTTCCATAGTTAGGGTGAATTCTGTTATCACTACCCCCAGAAAATCCAGAGGTTGGATCAGAAGAGCAATTAACCCGCTGTACATCATGAGATGCTTACTCCTCTCGTGCACCTGGCGTATTATTCACAGAGAAACTTATGTCTAAGTGTAAGATTTGAGACCTATAACAGCGTGTGTCTTATTCTAAGAATAAATCAACAGTTTCCCTGTAAATAGTATATCAGGCATACTATTCAAAGAGAAACATTGAACTCATTCTTAGAGTTAGGACACTTGCTATTTTAGCCATATAGGTATCAAGTCTTACACGTAGACATAAGTTTCTTTGTGAATACATGTGCTGGCTTCACCTCTGAATTTAAGGGTCCTTGAATGTCCGCTGAGGTACATTGTTGTTAGTGTCACAGTCATTTGACAAAAGTTACTTTCGTATTTTGGAGTCACTACAGAAACTTAAGTTGTCGAAATGCACATATAGTGTGTATATATATATATATATATATATATATATATATATATATATATATATATATATATATATATATATATATATATATATATATATATATATATATATATATATATATATATATAGGGACAGGCTTGGTGTAGTGGTTAAGCGCTTGCGGCGCCGACGATCCGGGTTCGATTCCTGGGCTACGACACTATGTTTAAAAGGTTGGTAACCTCCTGCTTCCATTTCGCGATATAACTGAAAAATTGTTGAAAGCGACGTAAAACACCTATCAATCTATATATATATATATATATATATATATATATATATATATATATATATATATATATATATATATATATATATATATATATATATATATATATATATATATATATATATATATATATATATATATATATATATATATTATATATATATATATATATATATATATATATATATATATATATATATATATATATATATATATACGGCCCCTAAAAGTTCGAACAATCCTCTGTCGATTGTATATAGGTTAAAATGTGTGAAATATAACAATTCCCAAAACGTTGATATGATTATTTAATATAATTATATCGGTACATGTCACTGTTCATAATTCGAAGACTTCTCCATCTTATGTAACTGATTATATAATTACATTAATGTACATATCGATGTGCACATTTAAGGCATTTCTCTATGGTTATTTGGTCATATATGAGCATTTGGGAAAATGTTTTACAATATTCCCGTTTGACGATTGTTGCTATTACGTAATTATCAGGAGTATAATTAATTTCCTGAAAACGTCTTTACCGTTTTCTTGCGTCATTCTGTTGTTATTATATCTCCTTCGAATATTTATAGTTTCGATTTCTACAAATAAGAAACATAAGTTGCCGAAATGCGAATATAGTGCATCAAATCAATACACGTTTAAACATGTATGTTCTGATCTTACTATTACAACTGGGTCGATACCGCTGCTAGTGGACTGTTAGTCCCCGAGGATGTCCTCCATACTTTTTTGTACCCTATACTGACCAGAAATATATACTAAATAAATTTACTGCAAAAAAAAACTTGGTAAATCATTTTAAGATTATGGAGTATCTCCTTCATGCATATGTCCTCGGATGGGTTCTTTGGCTTTTATTTTTCGATCAGTTTAGTAATGAGTTTCTTCCACAGTGCATCTCTCAAGAGACGTAATTTGTCGAAATATGCATGTAGTGCATCAGATTGATACACGTCTATATTTTCTAATGTTTATCATACACAATTTTCTGCTTTCATTAAAGGAAAGTGATGTAGCTTTCTTCATTTTTCTAGAGTTTGACGAGTATTTCCTGGGACTTCATGCCTCTAACAACTCCAGAGATTTGTGGTTTAAGGAGTACTGGAATGTAGTTTTCAACTGTACATCGAAAACAAAATGCACAGGTAATAAAGATGCATCAAAGTTATTGTATAGCTCCATGGTGACTTCTGCCACATAACTGAGCCAGTAACTCCTCTTTTTTCTTTCAAGATATCTATTCTTACGCTACAATCTAGCTATATGTAAACTGGTTCTTGAATTGAGTAAATTATTGAAAACATATTCTTTGCTTGAGATTCACATTAATGTCTGGTCAAAATCCAGGCTGAAAACAATTACTTTTCGACTGAAATCAAATTTAAACGAAAATATTTCACAATCACCAGATACTGGTTGGTTTGGGGTTTTTTTCCGAAAGTAACTAATGATTGATAATTTAAAATTTAATAATGTTTTCGCATGATGACTTTAAATTGTGAAAATAATTAATACATAGCTGTTTAGTCACTTTTAGTGAACATTTACCGATAGAAAGTTATAGGAGCTTAACTTGAATACTGACTTTAATATTCTGTTGTGAAACTCATTAAGACTCAACCAAATTAACTCAAATAAAATTCATAAATCGCAAAATTATGCATGAAATTAAATAAAAAGTCGTGTCACTGCAATGACAAGGATGAATTTGTAAAATAAAACATTTCGATTATAAATCTTATCTTTGAAGTAATTTATAAACTTAAGTCTCCCCGCAGATGTTTATTTTATACATTTGTGTTTTAAGGGAAAGAACACATTGGTATGCCTGGTGTATCCTACGAACAAGAAGGTTTGGTACAATTTGTCATAGATTCAGTATACGCATTGGCACATGCTCTTCATAACCTTTTCACAGAAAGGTGTTCAGATGGCTTCAAACAATGTTCATATGTACGCACTCCGTTTGGACCAGATATTTTGAAATACATCAGAAATGTTTCCTTCACAGGTAAAACCACAGAATTCTAAATAAACGAATTTTATTCAAAAAGGCAATGGAAATTATGATACATCAAAGATCTTTATTTTGAAATCCATTTATTAGAAATGTTTTCATTGTACTATGTAGTATCATTTCAAACAAAACTAAAAATCAATAAAATTAAAGCGAATGAAATTAAAACCAAAACCTCAGCACAATCTTTCCACCTTTATGAAAGTCGCTTAAAAGACAGGAATATTGGGAAGTTTTACTTAATTTATTAACATCAAATGCATCAATCCGATACGAAAAGGTCAATACAGTTCTTTATTTGTTAAATATGAAGTAACCAAAATATTCGTCTCAGCATAATGTCAACAAAACGTTAAAGACATTTCAAGGTCAATGACTTCTTCACGAAACATAAAAACAATAGATCTTGTACGTGTCTATTGATCAGTGAATAAATGCAACAGCAGCAGGCATTAGACACCTCCCTCTTATCTTCTTGATGTTGGTTATGTTCTCTCTACAACACAAATCTATCGATTACATGCCAAATGGATGATGCCTTTACGTCTTTAATTGAATCATTTTCACTTTAAACTTTTTCCCTAGCAATAAATCTTCCCAAGATATGTCAAAATAAAAATTAATAATGTCTCCCCCACTTTAACTGCTTCTTCGACAGAAGTGTTCCGTTCCATATCACATGATCATAATTCTCAAATCTTTGAACTACATCTTTCCCATCTAATGCAAGTGTAATTACACTGCTCCAAAAGACGAGTTGCGAGATCGCAGTATGTATTTTCCTGAATACTTTATACGGTAATTGATGTATATGATCTTGGACCGCTCGTTATGTCTCTTATTTAGTGTGATGTGTATCATATGTTATCTAGAATTAATCAGCTTAACATCTACTGCTATATGATATATACCATAGATATAATCTATCTATTCATATTTCATAAACGTTTACATTTTATGTATTTAAAACGTTTTTGAAGTTTTTATGATCCTGATGTTTTGTTCAAGAGATGTAGCATGATTGAGAGTCTCTACTTGAGAGGATGGAACTGATTTTTAAGACGTTTTAAGATATTTCAGTAGAAGTACTGACATAGTAATAACAAACAAAACCCTCTATCTCACTCCATCATTTTATTATATGCAGTGTGCACAATATGGAACTGACATAGTAAATTGTTTGTAAAAAGTATCAAAGAGTTAAGTATTTATCCATAGCCCTACATGTTGACGGAATGAAATGTAACTGAGAAAGAGAAGTAAAATTTGTCCTTTTACATTTCCATACAAAGAGCACCCCCCCCCCAAAGGAAAATTATAAACACTAATTGAACATATGTACTTGGGGCAATATACAAATGGACTCTGATTTTCTTCATCCCGAGCAGGAGATGTGACAGCAAAAATATCTATACGATTCCAATCCTTGTCAAATGTCTGTCACTGATACATTTAACCACAAATACACGCAACGATGTTTACCACACTTATTTGGTGAGAATAGGTATTTCAAATGATCCTTAGTCATCACGACAGCTGCATTACGATATTTTGGCGATATCTTTTTCTGTGCTTACTCTTTGCATGTCCGTGGCGATTTTTGCAGATTTTTCCAATCTTTGAGAATATCATTTAAGACAAATAAATGAAGTAAAGGCGATAAAGAAGATAAAAAATTATCGATTTAGCAGTATAGTTAGTACTTAGCGTGTTTTACACTGACGTTTAACATCGAAAAAGTTCGTCGAGTACTCACACTATAATTCAGGAGCGATGTCTTCGAAAAGCATTACTGCACATCCGATCACTCTATTTTGTAGGAGTTGAATTATTGGATATACCACTGTATCGCTGTTAGACTATACCAACAACATTTCAGCAAAACAATAGTAATAGATGTAAGTGCTGTAACACTCAAATAGTTTAACCTTTTAATGCGATTTTCAGGAATAGGTGGCGACACTGTACGATTCAACGAGAAAGGCGATGGACTAGGGACATATGATATATACCAATATCAACTGACCAACGTCGGGTATGAATACATTCTGATTGGTGAATGGACTGACAGGTAAATTAGGTCACTAGCACGTTGACGAGACGAAATTTGATATGCCAAATAAAGGGCGTGTATGTTACGGCGTTGCCCGTCCGTGGTATGTCCCATAGTCCTGGTCATGTTCCGGATGTGTTTTGGATGCACATAGTGTTGAAATTTGATAACAGTATTTCTGTAGAAAAGTGTAAAAGTTAGATTTCTTTGGTGCAAGAATGATGCATAATGGCTTAAAGTAAATGAAACAAGTTTCCGGACTTGTGTCGTAATGGTTATAATTTATATTTTGAAATTACATTATCATTATATCATACAATATATCGATCAGAGGATTTTGAAACAAATTCATCTTTCTTGAAATCATTTAACTATATATTGTTCATGCCATTGTGGTTAAAATGTTGCGAAAGAGAAATGTTTTATGTATGTCAATCTGTAAAATACTATATTCAAGAGAATTTAAACACGGTAAGTATCTGACATGTGAATTATGTAATTTGAAGATATTTTACAGTTTTGACGGACTTACTTCGGAGTGCGTATTCCCTTATTCTTCTGCATTATCAAAAGACTCTGTAGTTTCTGCTACTGTTTCCTAAATACTTTCCAGGAAGAAGATATCTAGATGTTAACATATATGCAAATAAGCATAAAAACATGCATACATGCATGTATACACATATAAACATATGCATATGCATTTTTGAAAGTAAAAATGCCAATTGTTGATGAAACAGACTTGTTTCAATGTGGCTTTTCCCATTTCTCTTTGTCTCATCATTAACAAAAGACTGCGATGTCTGCTCTGCTCCAGATAACATCTAATGATAATAATAATATTAATATAAATAATATTTATTATTATTATTAATTATAATAATAATAGTAATAATAAAGATAATAATATAAATCACATGCAGCTACTGAATGAGTATATAAAGATAATCCGAGGAATACTTCACCACTCCCTTTTCTTTGATGCATCTCCTTAAGGCATTGCTGAATAAATTCAATGTTTGAAACTACTAATTTGTGAAGGTTTGGCATTGATATACACCTATACTGTATACTAACAAAGCCAATAATCTGTTGAAAAAATCTTCATTTCTATGCTAGTAATATGAAAATCAGATAAAATGAACTTGCATCATATAATGAAAATATTCTTTTTTTGTTATTGTAACGAATATAATCAGAGATATAATTCTTTTCATTAAAGTCACGTGTGACATTTAAAATAATTTTGGTATAAAATATGATTAACATGTATGGTGAGGTGTAATGTACTCAGCAATGAAAATCCATTACAATTCGTGTATGATTCTTGAAATTCACTTTGTTACATTACATTTATAATGTAAAAGTCCAAGGAACTCGGTAGAAGATGAATCATTAATTACAAATCAAAACCGACATCAGAGACCCAATGTAAGAAGATGAAGTTGTAAAAACCACAGATTTCAGGGCCCGCACATGTCTTTTCTTTGGATCATTCATGAGTTAAACAAATGAGTGTGACTTGTCGACCTTGGGTCAGTTGACAGGTTTGGCTGTTTTATCCAAAAAACAAAACCTTCACTTCATGTACTAAACTTTAACCGGAGAACTGTCGATTACAAAGCAAACATCTTTTCGATTGAGCTACGTCGGGTCCACCATCCATCTTAACAAGGTGAAATTAATAGGGTTTTTTGTTTTTGTTTGTTTGGTTTTTGTTTTGGGTTTTGTTGTTGTTGTTTTTTTTTTTTAGGGGGGGAGGGTTGGAAAACTCCACTGTCACCGTCACTGATCCAGAGATTATATTTATTTCTGATACTGAAACATTGCGTGGTCGGAATAATATGACTATGCCCATGTCGCTTATGCAATTTATGTCATCTTAACATGTTTTAAAACCACAGATTTTGTCGTCCATTGTACTTTACAGCTTAAACATTCGACGTATGTTTGTTGACAATGTGGAGTATGCTGTCATTATCTTTTTTCTTTGCATATCTGAACGAGAAAGTTCTCAGAAGATCTTTGTTCTTTTATATCTCTCAATAAGAGGGTTCTCAAAAGGTACAAAAAAGCATGCATGTATAAATAGGGTTTTTTTGTTGTTTTTTTTTTGGGGGGGGGGGTTCAAAAGACCGAAATTTTTTACGCTCTGTAGCAGTTGGAGTTATTTCCAAAACAGCATTAGTTTTTATTCATATAATGCTTGTTTTCATGATATGAAAACAAAGTTTCTTTATATTTCTTTACATAAATCATCCCATCACACCTGACATGATACCTGAGACAATCATATATGACTGCAGACAGTCATGAATAGTAACGACATAAAACTCATATCCCGCGGATTTATAATCAGCGCATGGGCGCAATAAATTTTAAATAGAACGTTATAACAATACACGGACAAAATCAGTCAGGTAAACCAACATGCCACGCAATGGAATCTGGAATATGTAAACCAATTTAAACGACCTAACGTGTAGAATATATGCTTTAAAATATAAAAGTTTAAGTAAGGTGCTAAAGGATAAATAAAAAATGTTAGAAATAAAGTTTAAGTGTTCGATAGTTTCGAATGTGGTATTTTACCGGAATATTTTTATATTGAGATTTAATATGGATAATTTAGTTATTCTATATAATGTTATTACTATATATAGAAACCGTCCTATCGCATTTCTCATTCTTTCACCATTTGTCAATAGATTTCTCAATTACTGACGTATCTGATAACCCGTATGGACACTGTAGATCCATTAGTTAATGTAAGCTTATGATTTTCGTTCTTCAAGCATTAGTTATTGCGTAATCATGAATATAAAAAGAAAGAAAGAAAAGTTACTGATTCAGCCATATCACAGAGGTCACCAAAGTACAGTATTTAATGTAATGATGTAAAAAAAATCACACAAGGACATCACAGAACTATTCGACTATAGTGCAGTTAAGATACCAATTTAGGACGGTCATTTGATATTACAATTGTCAATCAAATGATGTGGTTAACTGGTTTACGGGCTCATCTTCCCACTATTTCTTACAAAAGCACATTTGTGTATAACGTTTTCATAGATTGTGAATAAAGTTTATTGTCACTAATATATACGTCACAGCTATAGAAATCGAAAACTAACCTGAGTATCGTTTATTTTAAATACTTTAAAACCCCCAAAAAGATCCAGCGGTTTCTAAAGAAAACGTAAAACATCCTTGGTAACTAGTTTGCAAATATGTAATCACCTAAAAGGCCAATATAATGGTAAACTTTAAGGTTCTATAATGACTTCAGAGCCAGCATAGGTTTGTCGAAGCTTGCTTGGCTCGTAACCAAGGTGTCCCGGATTCGAGATGCCAAGAGTCTTGTAGGTGTACTGTCTTTCGGAAGTGACTGTTTAAACCTAAGTTCCACATTCACATGTTAAAATCTCTCGTTGCATCAGATGGGTTCATACATGTAGCAAAATTAGAATTTTTCGCTCCGTCAATCATGCAGATGCCACTGCTACATAAGTGAAATAATCTTTACATGACGTAGATCAACACAGAAAGAAAAAAATAAAACAGATATTATATGAAGCTTACAGATAGGAGATGCTTACTCCGGATTCTTTATTTCTTGCATTAGCATTGGTGAAATGATTGGAAAGTAAATTGTGTTTTGTCACTGTGATACAACCTCTTACCATGGTAGATATTCAAGATTTCAAGAAACAAAAACTATTGAATTAACCAACATATAAATTCATTATCAATGAGGTAAAAAATAATGAATCTGTGAAAGGATATCGGTTGATAAGATATCTAAAATTCATTATTTGATTTATTTACAAAAACCTGTCTCATGCCTTTGTGCATAACACATACCTGACGATAACAATTAAGTCAACTATCGACTATTAACATTACATTCAATCCACATCTTTTAATTGCTTTATCAATATCACCTTACGAATTCTTTAGATCTATTTGCAAACATCATTTCACGTAATGTTCAGAGATACATCCCAATATTGAAAAATTCTGTCCTTCATGTAGTTGGAGATGAAAATTACTTGCATTGCATAATATTTGATTATGGAATATTACTAAAAGTCAAAGAAAACTGAACACACACATTTCATATAACATTCTCAATTTATATTTTATTCATCAGTGAATTGGAATTCAGAGTTTCTCTCTGTATCTGCTGTATTAATTGAGGTGAATATCAATATCGAAGAAGTACCAAACCGTTAATCATTCTCAAAGTCCAAGGACAGATACAAAATCGTGTAAGTTTCAAAAAGAAACTGTTGTGAAACCCAAAAATTCCGAGGTGAGACCAGGTACCCGGGGAGAGTAAGCGTCTCCTGTTTTTCATGCATCACCCGTGACAACAGTTCTTAAGAAACATGTCAAAATCAAGAGTTTTGGTTTCCTAATTGTACATACGAAAGTACAAAACTGGTATACAAAGTCATATTTGATGTTAACTGTTACGGTGAGTGGGAAGGTGGGCCCGTAAACCGGTTAAACACACCATTTGTTCGGCTTTTGTCAAATTAAATGACCGTCCAAAGTCGTATTGTAATTGCACTACAATCAAATATTTTGTAATGTGTTATATGTGCTAGTATATTATTTATATTCATGTATTGTATAGCTCCATGGTGACTTCTGCCACATAACTGAGCCAGTAACCCCTCTTTTTCTTTCACTGAACAGGTCATTTAGTCGCATTCCAGAATATCATTCTAGAAAGAGGTTATCTAATGTTAAAAAGATAACTAATGTTTTATAGCTGGCACTTGGGGCCATGCATCACGTTGGGTATTAGAGGTTGATAGATGTTAAGGTGTAAGTGTCTCATGATGGGCATTCCTGAATTCCCTAATCATACATACGCATTGAAGTTCTGTACATTCTCCTCTGAATGAGACTTGCACTGTGTAATGAATGCTACAGGCTCAGAATAATGGCACACTAGTTATGTCACACAATCCGTAGGGAATTCTTTCGGAGCTCCACTCTGCAAATGCAATTATGTAAGTAAGAGAAGTCCTAGATTCCGTCCAAATATATATCGGCAGTGAATATTTGATTTAAATCACTTCTTGGATACTTTAATGATACCCAATGCAAAGAGAACTACTAAAAATGAGATTTGTCTTATTTACTCAATTCTCTCATAGTAGTGTTACTTTAATATCAGAGACATGCTAACTCCGAATTACAGCATACATACGGTATTGATCGGCATGACTATTACGCAGGAGATGCACACTCATCCATAATACTGCATTCGTCATTTTGTGTTTGCCTCTTTTCTTACCTTTGTTTTGATCTTATACCACTTTCGGTTTGACATTTTACATCTATACCTACTAGGAATCACATGCACATATGTAAAATCTTTACACTCAAAAATAAATTGTTGCCTGTTAAATAGGTTGGTGCTATAAATTCATAATTTATTTACTTTGTTGAAAATCATGATTTTTCCATATATATATATATATATATTACAGATCACTATTGTTTTCATATACGTATATTAAATACATGTATTTAAATCATGATTATTTTTAATCTTTTTTCAGTCTATTTCTTAACACTTCCTTGCTGAAATGGAAATCTGAAGCAAATCGTCCTCCAAAATCTGTGTGCAGTGAGCCGTGTCCACCAGGGTATGCCAAATTAGAAAAGGGAGAATCTTGCTGTTGGGCATGCATAAAATGTGCGGATAACCAATACTTAAAAGATTTATACACATGCGAAGACTGTGATCCACACTTTAAACCTACGGCAAATAAATCATCGTGTCAGCCTCTTCCCGTTTTTCATCTGAAATGGAACAGTATGTGGGTTTTACTCCCTATTGCTTTCTCCAGTTTCGGAATTATTTGCACCGTGCTCGTTTTTACAGTATTTATTCGATACAACACCACTCCTGTCATCATGGCGTCTGGTCGTGAACTCTGTTACGTTCTTCTGATTGGCATATTGCTTGCTTACGTCACTTCCTTGATAATGCTTATTAGACCATCTATAATTCTATGTACAGCCCGAAGGATCGGACTAGGTGTGTCTCTGTGCCTGATTTACGCCGCAATGCTTACAAAAACCAACAGAATTTACAGGATTTTCAATAGTGGAATTAAAGCAATGGTAAAAAGACCTAGTTACACCAGCCCAAAATCACAGGTTTTTATCTGTATGGCAATAGTCTCCGTGCAAGTAATAGGTGGCTTGACTTGGTTAGCTTTTGAGAAACCACATACTGTTTATGTGCTTCAGCATAATGATGTGCTTGTGCTTAAATGTGGAGCAGGACAAATCGCTATTATAGTGTCTCTTACATACAATATCTTCCTTATTATCATTTGTACAGTATATGGTATCAAGACTCGGAAAATTCCACAGAATTTCAACGAAGCCAAATATATTGCATTCACCATGTACAGCACGTGCATTGTGTGGCTGGCATTTATTCTTACATATTTTGGAGCCAGTAGTGATTTCAAGGTGAGACATATGAACAATTAGGGAGGGGAGGGTTATTCTCTATTTGTTACAGGAGCATATTTCTTTCGTTTAAGTCCTTGTTCAGTTTACCGTGGGTTTTACATCTATAGTAGAAGGGAATAAGAGGTTTAATTATACTATAGTTATAAAGATATAATATGGATAATGTATGCATCTGTCGGGTAATTATAGACCTTGAATTGATGTAAAACACGAAAGTAACTGGTGTCATATGAAAATATGGGGAGTGGTACAAAACTACCCACGCTTTAACAAGTTCAATAAACCTTTATGTATAAATTTACAATGCCCATAAAAAATATAGGTATTAATTAATTGATAAATTATTGTTTTACGTCTTTCCACGATTATTTCACGTATATGGTGACGGCATCTGCCTGATGCATTGCATACAAATTTGGACCTTTACAACGTACCCATCCGAAGCAGTGAGGGATCTTTTACGTGCCACGCCTACCGTGACACGGGACCTCGGTTTTCACTGTCTCATCCGAAAGACAGAACACCAATGTGCCCAGGGCGGGAATCGAACCCGGGACCTCTCGATCACGAGCCGAGCATCTTATCCATTAGGTCACACCGGCTTTGAAATATAGGTATCACACTAAACCCTGCGTAAGAAAATTAAGAGAGCAATATATTTTATGATAACATAGAAATTAAAATCATATTGTATGCTCGACCTTTGAAATCGATCAGATATGATTCTTACTTCGTCGTCAATTAGTTTATTGTATTTACTGTTCATAACGGCAAACTTATCATTTCAAAAATAAAAAGTTAACAAGGGAATTGATCAGTTCGCATAAATTCTTAATAAAAGACCAGGGAAATATAAATTTCATTACTGATTCTCAACAATTCGATGTAAAAGTGTTGTACTTCAAACAAAATTTAATGATACAGAATTCTTGAGGCGACAGTGTTATCGCTTGAAAACACACGGCTTACTAATAGCTGTTTAATTTGTGTTCGCGAGATCACTTCCGCAAATCTTGATCACTTTCTGAATGTAATTGATTGCCATGGAAACCTGCGATATTGATACCCTGAATGTTACTCATTCAGACGAAATACGATGCAAGGTGTAATTACTAGATTCCTTGAAGACATTATCAATAAATATTAACCAGGTATGCGGTTGATGTTCTTTGAAATGACAGAAATATTTATCCAAAACATGATAATTAAGGGGTGAATGCGCACTTTTATCTTTTTTCTATGAATTGTTTCTCGGTGAGCATGACTAGATTATACACTGTAAATATCAGCAAATATATCAGTCCTTCTAAATGAACACAAATGATTATACTCTTCCGTCACCTACGGTCGAGGTGATGTCATTGTTGTACGTCCATTGTAAAACCTGATATAACGCGTACAGCTCGAACACATCATGTACTGAAATAATTTTCGATGAAGTTAGGAAGAGAAACACCTGAGAAACTAGATAAAATTAGCTGTTATAAAGTAAACAACGAGAAGTACCGAAGAGTTAACAATATCTCGAAGTTCATGGAATAAAGGGACAATATCGTGAGGAATATTATATTCAGTCAAATACAAACCCAGTTAATCTGAAGTAAGACCAGGTGCCCGGGAGGAGTAAGCGTCCCCTGCTTCCATGCAACACCGGCTGCAAACAACACACGTAATATCACTAAAACGTTGGGGATACCGAATTAGGGCGACCAATTGACGTCTATCGTCTGAATTGAAGTGGGTATACATTCAAAGTTCAGTATAAAACTGTTCGAGTTGAATTAAATCAATTTGATATTCAACGCAGAGAGGTCACAAATATGGATAATTGTGTTCTATCGTTTTTACACAAAACAACACAGGGCGGGTAGCCTTCATTAATTAGCAATATAGAATACAGTGACATAAACAGCAAAGAATAAAATCATATGGGGAAAAATTCAGAAAAAGTTTGGTTGGGATTCTATCAGTAAGGGTGCAGTGATCTGTGACATATTGTCATGGTTGTGCATGTCTATATGTATCTGCAATTAGAGAAACACATGTTAAATATGAATGCCCTATGTCTTACGTTAAAAGGTGACTCTAAAGTAGTTCAAAGGTCACGGTCAATGTCACATGATAAATGTTTGGTAAAGGTATTGCAATTAGGGACACACATGCCAAGTACGAAGGCCCAACGTCTTATGGTTGAAAATTGGTTAAAACGTTACATTGAAGTAGGTCAAAGGTCACGGTCAAGGTTACATGATAAAAAATTCTGGTACCAACAGAAAGTTATTGCCATTAGGGACACACAAGCCAAATATAAAGGCCTCACGTCTTACGTTAAAAAAGTTACATTGAAATAGGTCAAAGGTCACGGTCAAGGTTACATGAAAACAAATTCTGGTACAAATATGAAGGCCCTACGTCTTACGGTTAAAAAGTTATGACCAAGGTTAAAGTTTTTGAGACAGACGGACGGACAGACGAATGAGATTTAATGTCCCCATGCTTCCGCGAAACGCGCGGTACAAAAAACTAGATTTTAACGTAAGAGGATTTCAAGCACACCACCAAGTATTTAGTGACACTTGCATTCGTTACCGTTGAAAGTCTAATTAAATAGCAGTGGAAATAAACGATGATTTTTTTTTTTGTAATTTTAAGTCCCTTACATCATACTTCTTAGTTCCAAATTAGACACGTGCTACTTCAGACAAACAGGTGATACTTCAGAGAAGGAGGTGATACTTCAGACAAACAGGTTCGGATGGCCTTGGATGATGCCGTAAATCTTTTTGCGTAACATTATTTTCCTAATGGTCTCACTCTGGATACATTATCGAGACACAGAAGGGTTCATTTGCAAACGCTGTGATGACCCAGACAAGTGACTTTACACAGAATATACCCCTTCGGGATTTTTCTTCGGTTTCTAAGTAAAATCTTATTTTTCGACCTGTTGTTTTACTTTGATTATTGCCTAAAAGGACAGAATAATTAAGAACATTCTCCAGTGAATCCAAATGCTGATACTCATATATTTCAATTATATCAGTAATACGTGACTGTAGATTCGCACTATCGTTTACGATAAAACCAAAGTCATGCCCCATAATACCTTCGGAATGTTCGGGCACTATGTAAAAAAAAGCGGACACGTATAGTTGGCGAACCCCATTTTAGCGAGACACCGTCTACATGAATGGCATTCGTCATAAGAAGGACTGTAACCATGGTATACCTTGTAGGTTGCAATGATATTAGGCTTTTCTTACTTTCATGTTTGATGTATAGATAGTGCCAAAGTATGACGATGTTATTCATTATACTAGAGTAAATGTTCAAAATAATCCTAATTTTCTGTGCCAAGGATATATTGAGGTATGCTTTCAATTATGCCACGAGCGTGGAAAACATAATTAACAGTGATAACAAACATAACAAATCTTTACATGCTTAAATATTATCGGATAAACAAACATACAAAATGTTTGTAACTATCTAACAATCCGGTTTGATACAAAAAGGAGGCAATCATCTATCATTTATACACTGTATAAAATAACAGGTTTGACCTGCAAATTTCCTCACAAAATACTCGTCCATCTTCTCCATCAATTAGTAGCTAAATCAGTTCATTTACTGATTGTCAGATGCGACTGCCGTGTGATAATTTGCTGGTTCTGTCAAATACGATTGTCGCAAAAAATTGCCGTGCTGTAATTGGCTGACTCTGTCAAATGCGATTGTCGCAAAATAGTCCGTGCTACAAAACCTATAACGTCAGTCTAGGTTATGCTAATGACATTATCGATAGCAGGTAGCGGTAATGATGCAGGGATGTCGAGTTCGGGGGACGAAGTAGCCAATTATCTACAAAAGTCTAGTCATTCATGACAAGAATTATTCAGATCTGCTCTTACGTGGTTCCTGTTAAATTATGTTCTGTTTCTGTGGTATTGATCACTACCATGTACTTTTGTTTTACTGACTTTATGTAAATTATTCATCTCCGTCTATTGTACTGGAATGCTTTGGAGTCATGTATCTTTTTAACTATATAAGATATGCAATATACCATAATATATTTTAAAGTCAAGGTGTCGGAATGATTACAGAGTTCAGCGAGTGACTCTTGGTTAGTACCTTGTGAGACTTATGTAGGCACTACTGATTCACAAATATCTCTTAATCTTTGAATACATGGTCTTCTTGTTTAACTCTAATTAATGAAAATATGCTTTTTAATTTTTTTCAGATCGAGGTCACATCGTTGTGTATGTGTGTCAGTATCAGTGCCACGGTAGCACTTGTATGTCTTTTCGCGCCAAAAATGTACATCGTTCTTCTTCAGCCACATAAAAATGTCCGACAAGGGGCGACAACTTCTATTAAGGGATCGAACAATAATCAGCCCTTGTCGTCCAGGATACATTCCGAGAGAACAGAGTCTTTCAGTACTTACCCATTCCAAAATGGTGGCTCATTATACAATAATCAAATTCCACAGACCACGCAGACGACATTTAATGACGTGTTTTCAGATAGTTTTGACGAACTGTCATGTGACGAAGACGCTGCTTTGAAAATGGAAGAAGAAAATCCAACAGAAGCTGATATCTAAAATGAGAGCAATTGTATTTCTCTTTCTTGAAAAGAATGCGAAGCAAGTCAAATCGTAAATAAGTCACAGAAACTGATATTCTAGAAATACTCCCTGTACATTTTATAGCTGTGTATGCTAAAATCTAAATTTATCGTTTTCTTTGTACACTGTATCTTGGCTCTCTGTATTCTCCCCTTTAAGCGCTTATTTTCGAACGTTGGGTCTTGTATAGTAAGTACAAAATGTGCAAATAACCAATTTGATTTCTAAAAATGTACAAACATTTAAAGCTGCGCGCGCACGAAGAATAAATCTTGTGTCATCTCGTGCTTCCTTCCACGTATGCCATAATTATGATATTAAATATTGTCATCACTGCCTGATTCTTTTTATTCACCTCTATATGTGTACATGTTCTATGAAATGTGTCAGTTTGTAGTGTAAAATAGTAATAGATTGAATCTCTGAAGTGTTCCGGATCCAGGTCTGTATTACAGTTGTGCTGCTATTTTCATACATTGTCAATCACCTCAAACTTCATGAAATTGCTGAATTTTGCATCAGTTCCAAGCTACACCTATCAAGCTGTATGACATAGATATAGAAGTAAAACGCGAGGAATAAAACAATTCTTTAGAAATCGCAACATTTCCAAAATTGTAAAGCATATTTGTTCACCTTTTCTACAGACATGTTCTTTGATTTTGAGATTGGTTTTCATATGATGTGATAAATTGTGAAAGTAAATAAAAATAAATAAATTAAGGTAAAATCATGTGTTATTGTATATGCATGTATTTGGTTTATATAAAATGTTATATAAACAGCCTTGACTGACGTTAGACAGAGGGAAAAAACTTTCAAACTCTGCTGTATGACATAAGCCGCCCGGACATGCAAAGTTATCAAGAATGAGCACATAGACATAGACAAAATATTCCATAGTAATGTAGTTGTGGTCAGTCAGTAAGGATGGTCAGTTAAAGTGACTATTATCACTTATTTAGTGTAGTGATTATATTAAGCGAACTTTATTGTTTTCACTCAGGAGATGACATAGAGGGGGCTCTATAGATTTTAGGAAGTGGATTGCATCAATCAATAAAATTTTCAGGTTAGGAGAAAATTTTCCACGGAAGAAAGATTGAACCTTCAAAAATATGCAGAAGTTATCTCGTTGGGTGTTTCTTTTTATTTTTATTTATTTTTTTTTTTTTCGTATTTATAGTTACCGCCTCTGAATTCGCCAATGTGATATTTACAATATATTGACAAAAATGTGACATATGTACTCTTGTCAACCTTTCGTCGACGCATAATTGACAAGATGTTTAGCACAGATAAGCTATTTATACTAAAATTATAAAATTACTATTATTACATGAAATAGAACCAGCATAGCACTATCAGTAGCAAGCCAGTGGCGGATTTAGAGGGGCCACAAGTATGATTAAAACTTCAGATTTGGCACCCAAAATGACTGAGTTTAATGATTAATACTTGACTTTCACATGTGCCTCCCCCCCCCCCTTTTTTTTTTTTTATTTTGGAAATCCTGAATCCGCCACTGCAAGCTTGACTCGGAGCTGATTGGTTTCGGATACAAGACAAACAAGCGTCTCGTCGGTACTCTGTATTTCAGAGACAGTAAATACCAAAGCTTCTTGTAACAATAAACGTTAGTTTGTAGTGTTTTGACGGTGTAGATGCAGTTTAGCGTATTAACATTGTCGTTTTTGACGGCGAACATGCAACTTAGTGGCTAGAGGTGGTTTGTCGCCTCTTGAATTCGTACACACAGCTTAATGATTAGACGTTGGTGCGCCGTCTCTTGGCGGCGTACATGCAGCTTAAATATTAGACGTTGATGCGTCGTCTCGTGATGGCGTACACAGCTTAATGATTAGACGTTGGTACGTCGTCTCTTGGCGGCGTACACACAACTAAATGAATAGACGTTGGTGCGTTGTCTCCTGACGGCGTACACACAGCTTGATGATTAGACGTTGGTGCGCCGTCTCTTGGCGGCGTACATGCAGCTTAAATATCAGACGTTGGTGCGCCGTCTCTTGGCGGCGTACATGCAGCTTAAATATTAGACGTTGGTGTGCCGTCTCTTGACGGCGTACACACAGCTTAATGATTAGACGTTGATGCGTCGTCTCGTGATGGCGTACACACAGCTTAATGATTAGACATTGGTGCGTCGTCTCTTTACGGCGTACATACAGCTTAATGATTAGACGTTGATGCGTCGTCTCTTGACGGCGTACACACAGCTAAATGATTAGACGTTGATGCATCGTCTCTTGACGGCGTACACACAGCTTAATGATTAGACGTTGATGCGTCATCTCTTGACAGCGTACACACAGCTTAATGATTACACATTGATGCGTCGTCTCTTGACGGCGCACACGCAGCGTACATATAGCTTGATGGGTACACGTTATCTTCTCTTAACGTCGTATATGCTGTTCAATAGTTAGACGTTGTTCTGTCGTCTCTTGACGGTCTACACGCAGCTTAATTATTAGAATGTTCAGCACAGGACCAAAAGGTTCTGGTTTCGAATTCGGCCAAATTTCCCGTTGGTATCCTATGTTTCGGATGAATAATAAGAAAACCCCGCTTTCATAAATAAAAAATAGTAAATTTCACCGTAAGTTGTTGTCAAATAACCTTGGTTAAGCTTTGATCAATCAGTCCATTATTTACAATGCTTTATAAAGCGATCATACCAGTATTACCATCTTATCGTATTAAAACCATAACGCATTAGAACACTTTAAATATATTGTAACTTTTTAAAGCAGAAAGTCAAAGATATTTCTCCTTCACGTGACAAAACCCCATCCCTTTATAATAGAAAGAATAACAAAATAAAACAAAATACATGGAGCACGTCAAAAGATATTCCATGAAATTGCAAATATAGTAGATCTACTGACTTAGAAAGGTCACATGACGATCAATTGGTGTGGTTAACTGGTTTAATGGCACTAGTTTTTCTAGTTGCCATAGAAACAGTGCTATCAAACAGACCATATATCTAAAAGCCTATAGACAGAATTCCCGAAAAGCTTAAGGTCTAACGTCATGGAATGGTACTATGTGACTGCTGGTTAGCAACATCCGACATGAATGCCTAAACTATACATACATACATACATACAGAATACTTAAACACTGTATATACCAAATGAATGTGGGTAAACACAGATATTATGACACTGAAGTCAAACCCTCAGGAAGGGAATGGGGGGCCTTTAAAAAGCAAGGGCAATAAGTGTGACAAGCATAAAAATACGAGAGTGATTTTTGCTAGGTGTGGTACTCGAGATAAATGTTAAAGATTAAGAGGGTATGAAACAAGGATTGTAACAAAACGTGACGACAACAACTTCGAATTAGACAAAATCTGGTGACAACAACTATGGGGTAGACAACATGTGGCGAAAACAACTTCGAAGTAGACAAAATCGGGATATATGTAAACGTGAATAAGGAAGAGTATAAACTTTGTGATATCAACAACATTCTAGCTCTTTTTTTATGGAGACGAATTTGAGACCACAGTCTCCCAGCTCTGAAGAGGTGTGGACTGGGCCACTCATGTTATTCAAAGACCACTGTTCAAGACGATGTTGCATAAAGTTGTGGACAGGACATTTTTATGTTTATTTTTAAGTTCTTTAATTTTCTCAGAGACATTGTTCGGAGGCATTTAAAGCAAGTTATTTTCCTTTCATCACATTTCATTCTTTGACATGATCTCGTCTCTGGTGTGCTACACTGGAAGCATTTTTACGTTATATTCTCAGACTGGATTTGTATCCTAACTGGGTCATGCTTTTAATACATTTTATTCATATTGTCCCTCGCTGGCAAGCTGTTCATGTGTGTATGATCTGGCTTTTAGTGTTAAGTGCAGAAACTATACTGAAAGTTGTGGGAGACCTGAAATAAAACGATATGCATTATCGGCGATCGAGAGCTGACTACCTCTATTATCGGCGATCGAGAGCTAACTACCTCTATTATCGGCGATCGAGAGCTGACTACCTCTATTATCGGCGATCGAGAGCTGACTACCTCTCTTATCGGCGATCGAGAGCTGACTACCTCTATTATCGGCGATCGAGAGCTGACTACCTCTATTATCGGCGATCGAGAGCTGACTACCTCCATTATCGGCGATCGAGAGCTGACTACCTCTATTATCGGCGATCGAGAGCTGACTACCTCTATTATCGGCGATCGAGAGCTGACTACCTCTATTATCGGCGATCGAGAGCTGACTACCTCTATTATCGGCGATCGAGAGCTGACTACCTCTATTATCGGCGATCGAGAGCTGACTACCTCCATTATCGGCAATCGAGAGCTGACTACCTCTATTATCGGCGATCGAGAGCTGACTACCTCTCTTATATAATGCACTATACTTTCTACCCCTCCACCTTACTGTTATTGTATTTTGTCAGAAACCAATGTTTAAGAAGATATAGGACTGTTTAATAAGATGAGTTATCTGCCCTATTTATTCAGGTAGTCCCCGGATGTATAAAATGAATGGTATAAAAGTAGTGCAATACTGTTAATTAAATTCATATTTCTTATTTATATAGCTAATTAACCATGAAATAAGGTCAGTCACTGAATGATCTTGCTTTTAAATACAGTCCTGATAATTAGAAAGCGGGAATATTCTAATCAAGGGCAGACAAATCACCTTATTAAGTCATCCTAAAGTAAGAGACTCTGGACCAGGTGATAACACAGAACGCTCAACATTTTGCACAGCTGATAATATCCTCTATACCAGGAATGATCGATGATAACACTGTTCTGCCATGACCATCATAAGTAATGTGATCTCGTCTTCATCTTCGTTGTAATTTTTAGACTAGCTCTCCTCTAGGTAGGATAGTAATTCTTCCGCCTTCTAAACATGTCGATGACATCATAAAAGCTTCTAGCCTCTATCACACAAAATGTCTCCTTCATTGAACAGTTCCACTTACCGGAGGTGCTCCAAAACAGGCCATCTGTGCTCCGACACAAGCATTACTATATGAGATTTGGAAGGGGGAGGGGGGGTTCGGTCGACTCTGGCTACAATACATTTGATGATATAAACTTTAAATTAATAAAGTAAAATATTCTATTACGTTAAATGGTAGTATAAGTTGTGTTTGATGTACATGTACTTTATGCTTAAAGTAATGTTGTTAAATATAATATCATATCAAATTTAATCAAATTGGACCAGAGTCATTACACGTCTTCAAAATGTCATTGTTTTTTAAACGAATATTAAGTAGTTTATGTTCATTGTTCATTATACATCATTGTTTTCAGTGTGTTATATATCAATTCAACCTTTTTTCACACCTTTTGTGAATCTCCGAGGGACAATTGCCGCGGTACATCCCTTCAAGATTATCCCTCATTTTAGAATTTACTCTGACTGCACAAACCTCGTGACACGTGTATAATCTTTTTAATACTCTTTTTGTTTTCTAAGATATTTGATTCTTTAAAGAGTATTACATCACAGAAAGACAAATATGTTAGTAATTTTCCTAACTGAAACTCGATATTTTTTACCGCTTGCCATCAAAGTACCGGTAACCCCTGTGTACGCAGCGTGTGGATTTAAAGTTATTATATTTACTGTAAAGTATGTCAGATTTTTTGGAGAGCCATAACATGTTAAATCCACGACTAGATCTAATAATATCATTGAACTTTTCATGCGCGATTTACAAAACAAACGAAATTGTTTGCGTCGGCTGTACTCCAAGAGAGATAACTCGCGGAGAACATATGCGGATTCAGAATTATTCATCCAAATTGACAACTAAGGATAGAATTGACTTTTCCATTTACATTCGAAATTTTGTTAAATTAGATGACGTCACAATTAGTGTTGAAACGATTATCGCCGACGATCGAATATCGATCGCTAAGTGCGCCGATTTCGATTTTCGATTCTATTTTCAAAAATCGAAAAATCGCCGAAAAAAAACGAAGAAGTTTTATCACCCAAATTGACTCGTAAAATGTAGTGTAACTATCTACCAAAATGACTTAATTGACCGGAATGCTCCATCTTATTACTGAAATGACCCTGAAATGGAACTTAAATATCAATAATTTTTTTTACATATAAATTTGAATGAATCAGGATAAAAACGTATGAACATATAGTATTTTTGTTTGATTCTTTTATCTTTGTATAAATTTCATTGTTTAAAAAAATCGTAAAACTCAGAAGATTAATGCTATATTTTGCCGATTATTTCTCAACTAAATTACTATTTATGCCCTAAAACTCTAAATCAACATGAAAAGCAATGATTTGAAACTATTTGACTAGAAGGAAAAGGGAATATTGGTATATATTTTGGGCATTTCTGCATTTTATAAGTTTATTTCGGCAATTCATGGGCATTTCGGCAGATAGTACTGCCCTAGTACTAATAAAAATGGCGGACAAGAATAACAACATGCTCCCGGATCGTGAACTCCCCGAATTATTTGATTAATTTCTTGTTTATTGTATTTTTCAAATAAAAAAATTCTACATACATGATAACATTGTCAAATGATAAAAATATCCCCTTGCAAAATGGTTTTCTTATTCGTCCGATTATAATCGATCATCGATGGGTTATGATTTCCGATTATGAAAATTGTCCGATTCTGCATCACTAGTCACAATGCTTTAAACCTCCGTCATACCTCGGACAAACATTGAAAATGTATTGTGACGTCACGAAATTCGACAAATAATCCGCGAAATGGAAGGGTCAATTGGTCGTAGTGCAAAGACTTCAACCAATCAGTCTCACAATCGCTTCTGAATTTGAAGAAAAAACATGTATATTATCGTCACTATAGACCCTTTCACTATATTAACCCTTTCGACATTACTGCGGGACTAACATTGTAGTTGGCAAAATGATAACTGTTCCCGCAATATGACTTCAGAGACAATCACTTCTTTTATTATGACGATTTATGGGAAATGTTATCATTTGCCAACCAAAATGTCAGTCCCACCGTAACACCGGAAAGGTGAGACTGACATTTGGTTGGCAAATGATAACGTATCCCGTAAAATTTTTGACGTTATAATGAAAAAAATTTATTGCCTTTAACGTCATTTAACATTTTGCGGGATTAGTTTTGCCAACCAAAATGTCAGTCCCGCAGTAATAGTAAAAGGGTCTATAGTTCATATTTTAAATCTGAGCAACCCTTCCATTTACTAAAGATTCGAAGAAGTCCTCCAAAGGTAAGTCCGGTACATAAAAAGTAAAGGAACACAAACACTCTATATTACAAATTTTCGGCCTCGCGACCTTTGTCAAGCAATGGGGTTCGTCGTTCTTAACTGTGGTCCTGATATTTAGGGAGGAAATACAACATATTCCCGCAAAAATGACGTAAAGAACAATGGTACGTTACTGTGACGTCATAAGGTTGCCAACTCAAATCGACGTTTCTAACTCATAGTACACAGGCGCCGCCTAACGGATGATAACAGGCGGCGAACCCCATTTAAGAGATGACAAAATACAAAGCTATGTAAAATAAATGTTTACGTTTCAAAGATACATAAGCTTCAGGGAGAGCTTATGTATTTTTGAAACGTAAACATGGATTGTACATAGTTTTGTATTTGTCATCTCTTAAATTGCTTGATAAAGGTCGCGAGGCCGAAAATTTGTAATACAGAGTGTTTGTGTCCCTTTACCTTCCATTTACGCTCGAAAAAAATGTTAAATCGGATGGCGTCACAATATTTGATGAAGTCTTGACGTCATACTAAAAATTCAGGCAAAACATACTTTAGCTGTAAGCCTCTTGTAGCATGTAAAAATTTTTCAGTCCATGCCAGACATATGATGATTTGCCGTAAAACTTAACACCATTTTACTTTGATGTCACTATGCTAACATTAAAGTCATAATGAAAATTTGTGCAAAAAGTAGCATGTCTGGCATAAGGCCCTTTACCTTATGTAAAACGGTAGACATTCATGAACTCCTGGAATAAAAGGTGAGACCAGGTGGTGGGAAGTGTAACTAAACGTTCTCTATTTAGCCAAGTACACCAGCTATCAATGTTCAAAAAATAAACGACGCAAACCTATATAGATAGAATGACTGCGAACAATCGCTCAATATAACGTGGCACAATGGGTTGTTACAGATATTTACTGACAAGTATGCGTGCATTATATGTTATTATGCTAGAACAAGATAATATAACTGGTAATTATTGTTCTTCTGTTATATTGATATCATTCGAAAATCATAACTGCATATCTCTCGATAAAAACAGACCCCATGTATTACTACATACAACTCAACTTTCTACCAATGCCGTACGGACGGACGGGATGGATGGATGGATAGATGGATGTTTTAGCACAACAACACCATACGTTCGAGTCAGCTGTTTTCATAGTGAATATGTCCCCTACTGCAAAAGTATTTGTAGAGATTCATACACTGTCCTAAACCACTGAAAATCTGGGTAGATCGGCTGCATAGAATGTACCCAACCACTGACAAAGTGGGTAGAGAGGCGGCATAGACTGTACACAACCACTGACAAACTGGGTGGAGAGGCTGCATACACTGTACCCAACCACTGACAAACTGGGTAGAGAAGCTGCACAGAGTGTACCCAACCACTGACAAACTGGGTTGAGAGGCTGCATAGACTGTACACAACCACTGACAAACTGGGTGGAGAGACTGCATAGAGTGTACCACACTACTGACAAAGTGGGTAGAGAGGTTGCATAGACTGTACCCAACTACTGACAAACTGGGTGGAGAGGCTGCATAGACTGTACCCAACCACTGACAAACTGGGTGGAGAGACTGCATAGACTGTACCAACCACTGACAAACTGGGTGGAGAGGCTGCATAGACTGTACCAAACCACTGACAAACTGGGTAGAGAGGCGGCATAGACTGTACACAACCACTGACAAACTGGGTTGATAGGCTGCATAGACTGTACCCAACCACTGACAAACTGGGTTGATAGGCTGTACACAACCACTGACAAAGTGGGTAGAGAGGCTGCATAGACTGTACACAACCACTGACAAAGTGGGTAGAGAGACTGCATACACTGTACACAACCACTGACAAACTGGGTAGAGAGACTGCATAGACTTTACCCAACCACTGACAAACTGGGTAGAGAGACTGCATAGACTGTACCCAACCACTGACAAAGTGGGTAGAGAGACTGCATAGACTGTACACAACCACTGACAAACTGGGTAGAGAGACTGCATAGACTGTACCCAACCACTGACAAACTGGGTAGAGAGACTGCATAGACTGTACCCAACCACTGACAAAGTGGGTAGAGAGGCTGCATAGACTGTACACAACCACTGACAAACTGGGTAGAAAGGCTGCATAGAGTGTACCCAACCACTGACAAACTGGGTAGAGTGGCTGCATAGACTGTACCAACCACTGACAAACTGGGTGGAGAGACTGCATACACTGTACCCAACCACTGACAAACTGGGTAGAAAGACTGCATAGACTGTACCAAACTCCTGACAAACTGGGTAGATAGGCTGCATAGACTGTACAAAACTACTGACAAACTGGGTAGATAGGCTGCATAAACTGTACCAAACTACTGACAAACTGGGTAGAGAGGCTGCATAGACTGTACCCAACCACTGACAAACTGGGTGGAGAGACTGCATAGACTGTACCAGATTACTGACAAACTGGGTGGAGAGGCTGCATAGACTGTACCAACCACTGACAAACTGGGTGGAGAGGCTGCATAAACTGTACCAAACTACTGATAAACTGGGTAGATAGGCTGCATAGACTGTACCACACTACTGACAAACTGGGTAAAGAGGCTGCATAGACTGTACCCAACCACTGACAAACTGGGTAGAGAGACTGCATAGACTGTACCCAGCCACTGACAAACTGGGTGGAGAGACTGCATAGACTGTACCAAACTACTGACAAACTGGGTGGAGAGGCTGCATAGACTGTACCAAACTACTGACATACTGAGTGGAGAGGCTGCATAGACTGTACCAAACTACTGACAAACTGGGTGGAGAGACTGCATAGACTGTACCAAACTACTGACAAACTGGGTGGAGAGGCTGCATAGACTGTACCAAACTACTGACATACTGAGTGGAGAGGCTGCATAGACTGTACCAAACTACTGACAAACTGGGTAGATAGGCTGCATAGACTGTACCCAACCACTGACAAACTGGGCGGAGAGACTGCATAGACTGTACCAAACTACTGACAAACTGAGTGGAGAGGCTGCATAGACTGTACCAAACTACTGACAAACCGGATAGAGAGGCTGCATATACTGTACAAAACTACTGACAAACTGGGTAGATAGGCTGCATAGACTGTACCCAACCACTGACAAACTGGGTAGAGAGACTGCATAGACTGTACCAAACTCCTGACAAACTGGGTAGATAGGCTGCATAGACTGTACCAAACTACTGACAAACTGGGTAGATAGGCTGCATAAACTGTACCAAACTACTGACAAACTGGGTGGAGAGACTGCATAGACTGTACCAACCACTGACAAACTGGGTAGAGAGGCTGCATACACTATCCCCAACCACTGACAAACTGGGTAGAGAGACTGCATAGACTGTACCAAACTACTGACAAACTGGGTGGAGAGGCTGCATAGACTGTACCAAACTACTGACAAACTGGGTAGAGAGGCTGCATAGACTGTACCAAACTACTGACAAACTGGGTGGAGAGGCTGCATAGACTGTACCAAACTACTGACAAACTGGGTAGAGAGGCTGCATAGACTGTACCCAACCACTGACAAACTGGGTGGAGAGACTGCATAGACTGTACCAGATTACTGACAAACTGAGTGGAGAGGCTGCATAGACTGTATCAACCACTGATAAACTGGGTGGAGAGGCTGCATAAACTGTACCAAACTACTGATAAACTGGGTAGATAGGCTGCATAGACTGTACCAAACTACTGACAAACTGGGTAAAGAGGCTGCATAGACTGTACCCAACCACTGACAAACTGGGTAGAGAGACTGCAGAGACTGTACCCAGCCACTGACAAACTGGATGGAGAGACTGCATAGACTGTACCAAACTACTGACAAACTGGGTGGAGAGGCTGCATAGACTGTACCAAACTACTGACAAGCTGAGTGGAGAGGCTGCATAGACTGTACCCAACTACTGACAAACGGGGTAGATAGGCAGCATAGACTGTATCCAACCACTGACAAACTGGGTAGATAGGCTGCAGAGACGGTACACAACCACAGTCAAACTGGCTAGATAGGCTACATAGACTCTACCCAACCACTGACATACTGGGTAGATAGGCGACAATAATCCAAAATGTTAGACCGTTGGGTCTGAATTCCTTTCATAAAGAGAATCAACAGTGAATTATTAAAATCGAAATTTTCCGCTGATAAACTGTGCAGATAGACAGCATACAGTATTCCCTACTTTACCGATGAACGAGGCAGATAGATAGCATAGAGTGTACACTCTTCTACTGACAAACGAGACAGATAGACAGCAAAGAGTGTACACTCCTCCACTGACAAACGAGGCAGATAGACAGCATAGAGTGTTCATTCCTCCACTGACAAACGAGGCAGATAGACAGCATAGAGTGTTCACTCTTCCACTGACAAACGAGGCAGATAGGCTGCATAGAGTGTACACTCCTCCACTGACAAACGAGGCAGATAGACAGCATAGATTGTTCACTCTTTCATTGACAAACGAGGCAGATAGACAGCATAGAGTGTACACTCCTCTACTGACAAAGGAGGCAGATAGGCTGCATAGAGTATACACTCCTCTACTGACAAACGAGGCAGATGGGCTGCATAAAGTGTACACTCCTCCAGTGACAAACGAGGCAGATAGACAGCATAGAGTGTACACTCTTCCACTGACAAACGAGGCAGATAGACAGCATAGAGTGTACACTCCTCCATTGAAAAACGAGTCAGATAGACAGCATATAGTGTACACTCCTCCACTGACAAACGAGGCAGATAGACAGCATAGAGTGTTCAATCTTCCATTGACATACGAGGCAGATAGACAGCATAGAGTGTACACTCCTCTACTGACAAACGAGGCAATTAGGCTGCATACAGTATACACTCCTCTATTGACAAACGAGGCAGATAGGCTGCATAAAGTGCACACTCCTCCACTGACAAACGAGGCCGATAGACAGCATAGAGCGTACATTCCTCCACTGACAAAAGAGGCAGATAGACAGCATAGAGTGTATACTCCTCCACTGACAAACGAGGCAGATAGACCGCATAGAGTGTACACTCCTCCACTGACAAACGAGGCAGATAGACAGCATAGAGTGTACACTCCTCTACTGACAATTGAGACAGATAGACAGCATAGAGTGTACACTCCTCCACTGACAAACGAGGCAGAAAGACAGCATAGAGTGTACACTCCTCCACTGACAAACAAGGCAGAAAGACGGCATAAAGTGTTCATTTCTCCACTGACAAACGGGGGAGATGGACAGCATAGAGTGCACATTTCTCCAGTAACAAACGAGATAGACAGACAGCACATAGTGTATACTCCTCCAGTGACAAACGAGGCAGATAGACAGCATAGAGTGTTCACTCCTCCACTGACAAACAAGTTAGATAGACAGCATATAGTGGACACTCCTCCACTGACAAACGAGGCAGATAGACAGCATAGAATGTACACTCCCCCACTGACAAACGAGGCAGATAGACAGCATAGAGTGTACACTCCTCCACTGACAAACGAGGCAGATAGACAGCATAGAGTGTATACTCCTCCACTGACAAACGAGGCAGATAGACAGCATAGAGTGTACACTCCTTCACTGACAAACGAGGCAGACAGACAGCATACATGTAGAATGTACACTCCTCCACTGACAAAAGAGGCAGATAGACAGCATAGAGTGTAAACTCCTGCACTCCTCAATCGAGGCAGATAGACAGCATAGAGTGTATACTCCTCCACTGACAAACGAGGCAGATAGACCGCATAGAGTGTACACTCCTCCACTGACAAACGAGGCAGATAGACAGCATAGAGCGTACATCCCTCCACTGACAAACGAGGCAGATAGACAGCATAGAGTGTACACTCCTCTACTGACAATTGAGACATATAGACAGCATAGAGTGTACACTCCTCCACTGACAAACGAGGCAGAAAGACAGCATAGAGTGTACACTCCTCCACTGACAAACAAGGCAGAAAGACGGCATAAAGTGTTCATTTCTCCACTGACAAACGGGGGAGATGGACAGCATAGAGTGCACATTTCTCCAGTAACAAACGAGATAGACAGACAACACATAGTGTATACTCCTCCAGTGACAAACGAGGCAGATAGACAGCATAGAGTGTTCACTCCTCCACTGACAAAAAAGTTAGATAGACAGCATATAGTGGACACTCCTCCACTGACAAACGAGGCAGATAGACAGCATAGAATGTACACTCCCCCACTGACAAACGAGGCAGATAGACAGCATAGAGTGTACACTCCTCCACTGACAAACGAGGCAGATAGACAGCATAGAGTGTATACTCCTCCACTGACAAACGAGGCAGATAGACAGCATAGAGAGTACACTCCTTCACTGACAAACGAGGCAGACAGACAGCATACATGTAGAATGTACACTCCTCCACTGACAAACGAGGCAGATAGACAGCATAGAGTGTAAACTCCTCCACTCCTCAATCGAGGCAGATAGACAGCATAGAGTGTATACTCCTCCACTGACAAACGAGGCAGATAGACCGCATAGAGTGTACACTCCTCCACTGACAAACGAGGCAGATAGACAGCATAGAGCGTACATCCCTCCACTGACAAACGAGGCAGATAGACAGCATAGAGTGTACACTCCTCCACTGACAAATGATGTAGATAGACCGCATAGAGTGTACACTCCTCCACTGACAAACGAGGCAGATAGACAGCATAGAGTGTAAACTCCTCCACTGACAAACGAGGCAGATAGACAGCATAGAGTGTACACTCCTCTACTGACAATTGAGACAGATAGACAGCATAGAGTGTACACTCCTCCACTGACAAACGAGGCAGAAAGACAGCATAGAGTGTACACTCCTTCACTGACAAACGAGGCAGACAGACAGCATACATGTAGAATGTACACTCCTCCACTGACAAACGAGGCAGATAGACAGCATAGAGTGTAAACTCCTCCACTCCTCAATCGAGGCAAATAGACAGCATAGAGTGTAAACTCCTCTACTGACAAACGAGGCAGATAGACAGCATAAAGTGTACACTCCTCCACTGACAAACGAGGCAGAAAGACAGCATAGAGTGTACACTCCTCCACTGACAAACGAGTCAGATAGACAGCATAGAGTGTTCATTTCTCCACTGACAAACGAGGCAGATAGACAGCATAGAGTGTACACTCCTCCACTGACAAACGAGAGAGATAGACCGCATAGAGTGTTCATTTCTCCACTGACAAACGAGGCAGATAGACAGCATAGAGTGTACACTCCTCCACTGACAAACGAGGCAGAAAGACAGCATACATGTAGAATGTACACTCCTCCACTGACAAACGAGGCAGATAGACAGCATAGAGTGTAAACTCCTCCACTCCTCAATCGAGGCAGATAGACAGCATAGAGTGTAAACTCCTCTACTGACAAACGAGGCAGATAGACAGCATAAAGTGTACACTCCTCCACTGACAAACGAGGCAGAAAGACAGCATAGAGTGTACACTCCTCCACTGACAAACGAGTCAGATAGACAGCATAAAGTGTTCATTTCTCCATTGACAAACGAGGCAGATAGACAGCATAGAGTGTACACTCCTCCACTGACAAACGAGAGATATAGACCGCATAGAGTGTTCATTTCTCCACTGACAAACGAGGCAGATAGACAGCATAGAGTGTACACTCCTCCACTGACAAACGAGGCAGAAAGACAGCATAGAGTGTACACTCCTCCACTGACAAACGAGTCAGATAGACAGCATAGAGTGTTCATTTCTCCACTGACAAACGAGGCAGATAGACAGCATAGAGTTTGATTGATTGATTTATGTTTTACGTCACACCACGAATATTTCTCGTATATGGTGACGGCATCTGCCTGATGCGGGGCATACAAATTTTGACCTTTGCAACGGACCCACCCGAAGCAGTGAGGGATCTTTAACGTGCCATGCATACCACGACACGGGGCCTCGGTTTTTGCTGTCTCATCCGAAAGACAGGACACCGGCATGACCAGAGCGGGACTCGAACCCCGGCATCCCGATCAGGAGTCCGACACGATACCACTAGGCCACGCCGGCTTAACAGCATAGAGTGTACACTCCTCCACTGACAAACGAGGGAGATAGACCGCATAGAGTGTTCATTTCTCCACTGACAGACGAGGCAGATGGACAGCATAGAGTGTACACTCCTCTACTGACAAACGAGGCAGATAGACGAGTGTTCACTCCTCCACCGACAATCTGGGCAGATAGACAGCATAGCGTATACTCGTCTCTACTGATGAACTGAGGAGAGAGACTACACACGGTGTACCCTCCTCCACTGACAAGCGAAGAAGATAGACAGCATAAAATATACTCTCCTTCACTGACAAACAGAACAGATAGACTGAATAGTATTCCCTCCAAGGCAGTTGAACTAGATGGTATTCAAGGCTGATACAGGAACTAGTGTGGGGATGCTTTACCCGTTATTCAGGAACATATGGGAAGAGAAAACAGTAGTAGGGACTGGAAAAAGGGATACCTCATAAACCTCCCGGAGAGAGGTGACCTCGGCAAGTGTTCCATTTTTAGAGGGATCACACTATTGTTTATTCCGGGGAAGGTTCATCCCGAACAGAATGAAAGAGTATGTGGACCCCCTTCTACGACACCAACAAGCTGAATTCAGGAAAGGCAGATCATGTAGAGACCAGATTTCAACCCTTCACATAGGAACCGATAAGAAGAGATAATGTGCAGAGTGGTACATGGCCAACAGCTGACCCACCCAAGCATTCCAGTCCTGACCGAAGTTAGACAGGGGTGTTTGTTATCTCCCTTTCTATTTCTGCTTGCCATAGACTGGTTTATGAAGACATCCACAGATGAGAATAGAAACGGGATTCAGTGGAACGTCTTGATGATTTGGACTTCGCCGACGCCCTTACTCTCCTCTCTCATACACATCAGTAGATGCAGTTCAAGACAGACAGACTGACGCAGAACCCAACAAGCATTGGACTCAACGTCTACAGAAGGAAAAGCTAGATTCTCCGGGGCCAGGGCAGCCAACAACACCCCATCTATCTAGAAGGCCAAGCACTGGACGATATGGACTGCTTCAAATACCTTGGCAGCATAGTAGACAAACAGGGCGGAACTGATGCCAAAGTAATTGCAAGAATTGGCAAGGCCAGGACAGCATTTCATCAGCTGTAAAATATCTGAGGTTCCTTACTTTGAACACCAAAATCAGGATCTTCAACACAACTGTGAAGTCTGTACTGCTCAATGGCTCGAAAACATGGAGGGCAACAGTCACAAGCACAAAGAAAATCCAGATCTTCCTTAATTCCTGTCACAGAAGAGTACACCGCTGTAGATGGCCAGTTATCGTCAGCAACTATAACCTGTGAGAAAGAACTAAGCAGCTGCCAGTTATCGTCAGCAACCATAACCTGGTTGGTTGGTTGATTGGTGTTTTACGTCGCTTTCAACAATATTTCAGTTATATCGCGACATGGAAGCAGGAGGTTACCAACCTCTTAAACATAGTGGCGCAACCCGGGAATCGAACCCGAATCGTCGGCGCCGCAACAACCATAACCTGTGGGAAAGAACTAAACAGCAGCCGGTAGGAATAGACAGTCTTCACAAACACTAGAGGTGGATTTAGATATCATAATTATTCCAAATATATCATAGGAAAATACCCTTATTTGAGAAAATTCCGATACACCAAAACAAGTAATGTTTAAAACAGTGAGAGAGAAAGAGCCCATTTGGGCCTCTTGTTTTATCTCTTTTTTTTAACCCAAGAGCCAATAGGTAAACACTCTACGCGGATATCATAACGTGTGTTAAACCTTTGACGCGTCTTATTGCTTTCGATAATCAATCAACTACACTTAATTACTCGTAAACGTGTTACCCGTATACGAGGATGAGGAATCTAACGAAAATCAGACTGTAAGTTATATTTAAGATCAGATTTAAGAGAAGATTTTAAGGGAAGATTTCTTTAAAGTCGGTAGTGCATGTAACAATGCAACACAAGCTCTTGCGAGCTTTTGACCGACATAAGTAACATAGAAACAAGAAACAGTTTGATGCAAGCACCAAAGTGTGAGTCGGGATGGGATGTTTGATAAAACGTTTTAAAATATGTATTGTACAGCCATGTGACTGTTAATTAGCAGATACATAAAGACCATTATGATCGACCACAGACGTATAAACCTCCAATATCACTTCCGTTGACATTTCTGCAAATAGTATATATTTGGGATCATTTAGACCCATTCAGTACTTAAAGCAATAGCGAGTTTATAGTCTTACGGATTAGATGGAAATGTTCTTTTATAATTACTAGCCATATCATTTACTATTTGTTTTAAACGGGTGGGCTCAGCGGATGAGGCGACCGAAAGGTCACGGGTTTGACTTCCGCCGTGGGAACATCAGTGTCCTGTCTTTTAGATGAGACAGTAGAAACCGAGGTCCCATGTCACGTTAGGCATGGCACGTAAAAGATTCCCTACTTCTTTAGGAGGGTTCGCTACAAAGATATAAATTTCTATGCAATGCATCAGGCAGATACCGTCACCATATACGTGTAATAATCGTGGAGTGACGTGAAACAATAATTAATCAATCAATCTACTATTTATTTTTAACAACAAAACATAACCAATCTATAAGCAACTTGCTGTTTGCTGAGGTAACCAACCCTTTACTGGTTAAACTTTTGGTAGTGGTATAGTCGTGCTGGTTGGCAATCTTTTTATTCTCACGTTTTCATTCATAAACAATAATTAAGGTTTATCGCTTGCCAAAAGAAAGAATTGTAGAATATAGAAAATATTCGAACAATTTTTTTAAATACTCCTCTGCTGTAACGTAAATCAGCGAAAGTCTCTAAGATACTACGCTTACATAAATATATCAAACTGGGTCAGCAAGGTGACACGTGCTCTCTTCGTAGTAAATATAATCCTAATTTTATCAATGGCGTAAAATCCTGGGGGTGTGGCTTTACTGTACCGCAGAAACGCATGCAACTTTCCCAAAATTACAACAATAGATGGGCCGGCTAGTGCCGGTGTTATATAGTAGTTTTCCCCCTAGCCATTTTTCCCCCGGAAAAATGGCTATATAGTAGTTTTTCCCCCCGGAAAAATGGCTATATAGTAGTTTTTCCCTCGGGGGAAATTTGGCTATATAGCCATTTTCCCCCTTTTATAGCCATTTTTCCCTTTTTTTCCCCCTTTTATAGCCATTTTCCCCCAGGGAAAAACTACTATATAGTGGTTCTCCCCCCAATTTGAAATTCCGGATTTCCTTTTCACACCTACATGTAAGTAAATCCAGCTTGTTACATTGTTAACAATAAATAGATTTCCATTTAAAATAGAGATATCTCACCTTTTTACATGGAGATATATCCAATTAATTTAGAGATATCTCATTTTCTTAAGTAGAAATGTCTTCAATTTAAATCTCTTTTCCAAATACAAATGCATATATTTAGAACAGAGATTTATCTACTAAAATTTCATTTGAGATATCTTTATTTAATCCGAGAAATCTATATATATACAAATGGAAAAAAGAAAAACAAGTTCGTTTTATGCCCCAAGAATAAAATTCGGGGGCATCTAGTTTTTGACCTGTCTGTGACTCTTACCCTGTGGTAAAAACTTTACCTATATCGTTTGTACCAGGAGGTACGAGGCTTTGAAACTCCACATACAGTTTTCTTTTGATGAGACCTTTTATTTGGGACCAAGATTTTTAACTAGTGACTTTGACCTTGGTGTTCTACGTTTTCAAAAACTTAAACTTTGGCTGTATGTTTTGTACTAAAAGGAGAATGGGTTTTGAACTTCATATATAGATAACTTGTGAAAAGATCTTTAATTTGGGACCATGACTTCTGACCTAATGACCTTGACCTTGAAGTGAGACCTACTTTTCTAAAACTTTAACCTTGACTATATCTTCTACACAAAAGGGTATAGAGCTTTGAAACTTATCATATAGATACTTTAAGATGAAACCTTTCATACTTTGCGTAAGGGACAAGGAAATCACATTCTTATGATCATTATTTACAACATCTGCGACTAGACAAGCCTTGTCGTAAATTGCAAATCGTGGACACCTGGGTGGAATTCCCTTCTGTTATTCCGATATTGTGACATATATATATATATATATATATATATATATATATATATATATATATATATATATATATAATGCATCAGTCTTAATTTATTTAGGAATTGAATGTTCAAAGAATTCTTACACGTTCAGTTCTAATATTTGTCATTGGAACATTTAGATTGATAAATTCCTATCTTACTTATGATGTATTACGAAAAGTTGCCTGTGATCGAATCTTGAGTCCCAGCCTGACGTCATTATTGACATCTATACGTAAGTAAACGACAATTTTTACAATGTAATAATAGAAGAAAATAGCATACATTGGTAAATATATAAAAAGAAAGACTTGTAAATAAATAGATAAAACAAAAAATAAATACACACACACACACACACACACACACACACACACACAAACAAAACACTTAACAGTATATAGAAACCCATTAACCATAGCACCATCGGTTTGATCCACAGGTTATTACTATAGTACATTTGTATTTCAAATGTTATCTGACTGATACAGAAGAAATGTGTGTAATTTCCAAACCGTTTCGTAAAGGGGAAAACTACTATGGGGGAAAGACTACTACATAGTAGTTTTTCCGCCATGGGGGAAAACTACTATATAGTCATTTTCCGGGGGGAAAACTACTATGGGGGAAAAACTACTATATAACACCGGCCCACAATTAACATATAATAACAAACAAATACAAGTATATTTACACTACAAGTCAAGATCAACAACTAAGAACTAAGTTAAGATATTCTCTTTGTTTCTTGGGTATAACCCCGAGTCTTCTTATTGGATACGGGTGGTGGATAGTTTCGTATATATAATAGACATAATGTTATTTATATTGATGTCAACAATAAGTACATGGCTTATCTGATGAAGAATTTTGTAAGAAGGGATTACAGGAAAACATTGATACATGTATATTGATTACTTCTTCCGTCAAAATCTCCAGACTATTATGTGTATGGTTGGTTTGATGGTACGAACAAAAGAAAGAGAGAAAGAATGAAAGCCGAAAGAAGCAGTTTCATTACGCAGTAAAAACGCAAAAAATAACTTTCATAAAATTCCGAATAAACTGTCAATGATTATACGAAATTGCGTTCAATCATTCAGATTTCAAAATCAAAGCGAAATACATAGAATCTGTCTGTGGTAATGAAACTCCTGTTGCTAAATAATTAAAGGAAAAGTTTTCAATGACTGAGAGATTTTATATATATTAATAAGATTTTGTGCTCCAAATATCAGAAGGGCATTTATATTTTGTTTTGTTAGTTTGTTTGCTTTTTTGTGTTCGACTTGATCAAAATCGCATGGCATGAACATATTTATCGTTTTATATACAAAAATAATATTTCCATCAAAATAAGTAATGTCTCAGTGTATTACTTAGAAATAGTTGAATTGAGTGCTTTACGTTTACCGTGACCAGAGGCTTCGAATTTAACCGCCTCAAATAAAAACGGGACACAGACAATCCACCGACGGGATCGAACCCAAGACCTCTTGGTCAGAAGTCAAACACCCTACCTATTCAGATACGACCACTGATGTAGATCTCGGGATCGGAATACAAATAAATATAATAACATATCTGACTATTATGTAATATATCAATAAGGCATTTAACGCTACTACACACATTTCTTTCAGCTTGATGACCGTCATACTGTTAGTGTTTGTATGGATATACTGGAACCAGGGGACATTTCTTCGCTTCATTCGTATATCGACTCCGCTAACCAGGAATATCCAATGCGAAGAAACTATTCACATCGCCTTTGTCAAAGTTCACAAAGCAGGCAGCACAACTTTGCAGAATATATTACAGAGATTTGGACTGCGGAGAAATCTAAGCTTCGTCTTGTCGAACTCATCGGATCCGAAGAAACCAGTTGGATTCCGACATTACCTTGGATGGGAGGGCACTATTGATATACCTACCTTGTTACCACTTCCGAAAGGCAAAAAACACTTCGATATATTGACCAATCACGTTGTGTTTAACAAATCGGTTTTTCAGGAGGTTATGCATGAGACTACCCAGTATATTGGGATCGTGCGAGAGCCTTTTCAACAGTACAGGTCAACAGTGAGTTATTATGGTTACGATAAACAGTTCTCCTCGCTCGCTACCAACGATACAGCCATAGGCAAACTTCTGAATTCGCCAGCCAAGCCATCTTTTCTCCATTCCAGGATGTCGTTTGATTTTGGACTTTCCACATCACTCGTGCAGAACATGACAGCTATTGAAGCATTTATAGGAGAGTTAGATCGAACTTTTAAATTGGTGCTTATCTTGGAGTACTTTGACGAATCGTTAATTCTACTGAAAAGAATACTGTGTTGGGAAATAAAAGATATAATATATCTAGCACAAAATGTGAACCCCCGTGCCTTGCCTTATTCTCCGAAAGATTTAAATAAACATAAACGATTGATGAAAGCCGACTATTTGTTGTATGATCACTTTTATCGTAAATTTTGGAAACTTGTGAAGAATGAATTAGACTACGGTTTCGCAGATGATGTACATTATTTTAAAAACGTTTTACGTCAAGTGGCTTCTTTCTGTGCATCATCTGATCAGGTTTTGACTATATCTCCATCGATTTGGTCCGATTCATTCACGGTTACTAAAGAAGATTGTAACCTGATGCACAAGAGTGAAATAGATTTCTTAGCATTGTTAACAAAACTACAGATAAATCAATTATAGCGCATCTTACACGCCAGGAATATTATCTAAACATTTCTTTAATGTTTTGAGGAATCAATACATCAATAGATATTGCATGACCAGTATGTATAAGTAAATCAAAGCCCAGTGGTGTAAATAGGCCTACGCACGTGTTTCCACATCATTTTTGCAGATTTTTCTCGCAGTTAGGCATCTGCATTCTCGCACCTGAGATCGACTGAGCCTGTATTTTATCAGTACTGGGACATTTTTAACGGGAACACGTTGCACCCCTCAGTGCGTCGTTTGCTTTATTTACAAAAAACAACATATCGATTTTTGGGACAGAAAGATAGTAAACATTAAAATTCTGTTCTAAAACAAGAGGAAAAATAATTGATGTTAATAACTGGTGTTCTATCCTACTATGGCGGACTACGTATTTACTTCAGTGGTGATGCGGTCATACAAGTAGCGCACATTAAAACGCTTAGGTGCGGCAAAAATAATCAAGCACCAGTTTGAATCCCAGATAAAAAATGGATAAATCTCGGGCGGCAAGAGAAATTTGTTGGATAATCCCACTCTTGATTGATCTTTTTCTATCCGGAACTCAAACTGGTGCTATATTCTATTGATACGGAACGTATTAAAATGATTTTTTTTTCTTCAGCCGTGAACCTGACAGTAACATTCTGAACAGGTCTTTAAGTGAGGGTTCGAACTACCCCGATTTATTTGCATGTACGAGGAGCATAGAAAGCTCAACGTGCATATGGGACATGCGACGACAGGAATCGCTCATGTAACAACGAAGATTTAAAGAATTACTTCTTTAATTTATCAACATCTACATGGAATATATCGCAGAAATTTGATTTCCTTTAGGTGAAGAAAACTTGAAATTTATATTTTACTGTAGTGACTGTGTATTATTACTTTTTTTAATTCTATTTTTTTTCTTTTTTGCTTTAAACTTGCACGTGCAATGAAAATATAACTTCAGTCGAAAGAAAAGGAAGAACCTGTATTTGAGTATGAGCTTTCTCTTAATACAGAATTTGAATTTCGTATATGTCATCGCTATTTTCTTTAAATTCATACTCTTACTTTCAAAGTCGAGACGTAATCACTTTGTCCGGCGTCTGTCTGTCTGACAGTCCATCCGATAGTCACATTTTTACATAAATGGCTTTTAATGACTTTGTTCACAATATACCTCCATCAAACTTGCAGGGATGATCAAGCATGATGAGACTCAACACCCTATAAGGGTCTAGGTCACATACTTGGGGTCCGACATACGACAAACCTGTTCGTGAACAGTTTAGTCTTAATTCACTGAATGCATGCGATGAGCCAGGGGACGTCACTATCCGGACAGGAGATGCTCCTTTCTCACCTCTAGATTGCTAGATGCCTGTACAACAGATATACAAGCAACAAAATTAAATTAAATGATAAATCTTTGAATTGATAAACATGTAACTCTTTCTTCAGTAAATAAACAATGATTGTCAGATAAATTAAATGCCAAACATGCATTTGACCACAACTTACCATGTATTCGACTAGTATTGGTCAAAGAACATTAATTAAGGAGAGTCTAGAGGGACTAATATTTCAATGTATCAGGGGCTGTGATTGGATGAAATTGTTTGATCAATTTATAAATAAAGATTAATTCTGCTGTAAAATCATGATTTTTATCTCATTTCGCTGATGTAATAATTTTATGACCTAAAAAGTGGTTGTTGTTGTTAACATTTGAATTCTGGCGAATTTCTCGGGGCGACCTCCTTCCAGCATGATTTTCTTGAAATGGTAAACTATTAAAATTCTGATAGAGGAGGATCTGACAAACATTTTGATATATGGATTATATGTAGCTAAATTGTAGGACGTTATGTAAATCTTGCTGGGAGTTTGGTAATTTAACATGGGAAATGGAAGTACTGTGCCTTGACCTATTTTGCTCCCAATGGAGTACCCTTGGGAATACTTACATGATATGGCGCTCGATATACTTTGAAATGTACAGTAATACATGTATGTGCATGTATCTATGTCATGGTGTGCTGTTTGTATGGTTAAGTGATATGTTTAATCTCCTAAGAAATTTTGTCATCTTTCACGAGTGTGCTACTCGTACATTTTGTAATATGAACGCGCAAATCATTGACGGACCTACGGTCGGAAAATTTTACCCAAAAAAATTTTCGACTCTTTTTAGGGTTACAGCCCCCATTCCGGACCGCCTTTGTATCGATATTACTTAATTTATGCATATTCAATCAATCAGTATATACACTTTTGGCATGACCATAACTCCTCAAAATGCATTTATATGTGTCTTGAATTTGCTGAAATCCATTTTCGTTCGGTGTGTGTGTGTGTGTGTGGGGGGGGGGGGGGGGGGGGGGGGGTTGCTACGCCTCTGATTCCAATGGTGAAATGACAAAGAGCATGTGATTATTTTCTATTTTACGTATTTCAATAATCTAGTAATGTAAAAAAAAATCAAAATTTTATATGAAAATAACGGCTATTTATGCGCAAACGGCTGGCAATATTACTTTACACCCAAGCTGTCACACAGACATTTTTACAGCTCGTGTCAAATTTCCCGGTTGTTTTTTTGAAGTGTGAATTATTCACACGTTTGTTTCTGCATCTCACGGGCAATTGTACGCAATAGGGCCACGTCTTAGGGTTATGAAATAGTCTGCTTGTTTCTTATAAGGTATACATTTCCACTTACATATGAAGAGAACATCACAAGCAATTAGCCGAGCGTACTAGAGGACAACCACAACATTTGTTCATGTATACATGTGTCAAATTAACATATGTGTGACATAAAAGCATCAAATAAAAATCAACATCTGGATAATTCTTCATTTCATGCTAAACACCCGGTAAGCCATAGGTATATAAATAACAGCCCAGGAAAAACCTTAGATAAAAACTACTAAATTTCACTATGAAAACCTGGGTCTGTGGTTGTCTTAAAAATTTATAAACTTCATACTTGCTGTTAATTTACCATTAAAGACATCAAGATGTGGCACACGAGTTTAAAGAAATGCGACATGTCCCATGGCATTTTTTTCGTATATGAAAATTCCATTTGCATACAATTATAAATATCAAGAAATAATTTTATATTATTACCCCAGAAATTATTCACATAGCCAACACCATACCCCGCGAAAATATTACTGCATTTTCATTGGTTTACCATCGACCAATCAAAAACATTTATATTCCCTAATCGAACACTCCGCTGTACTTTGTACAGTGCGTTCCAAAAAGACATAATCTTACACATAATCTATCGAATCACGGTAAAGATAATCTTGAATTCACAATAGGGCCAAGTGTTCTTTCTGTCAGATAGTATCCTATTTTTGTTACAAGATATCATAGATTCAGAATAGGACCAAGTCTCAGAAGTTCTCATGAATTCACCACATCTTACAACTATAAAACAATGTGCTTTACTTCTGATAAGTTATCGTAAATTCCATAGAACAGCCATGTCTTTCGACTTTTCATTATAATTGCTATGACAAAGCAATTCCTACTGATAAGGCCTTTACTGGTTGGCCCTACATACAAACCGAACTCAAATGGTACATGTACTCAAAATGGCCGACAAAATCTTGTTGTCGCTACTCCTAAACGGCAAAACCTTTCGATATAGATAATAAATTGGACTAATACAGGATATGACCCCAGGTCCGTCCGAATTGAATTTGAACCCGAATGATGTTTAAAATGGAACTCCTGTGTATTTGGTCCATTCATACGTTCAATCCATGTTATATACATTCTAATACCCACCTTTATATCTACAGCTTACTCGGGTATTTTGGGACACAATAGTCTTTCTTGAGTGAGCGATACATCTGAAATAAGCCATGTGACGACACATAGATATTGATTTATAATTGACAATATCACAAATATAGTATTGTGAAATCATTAACAACCGATGCGGACGATACTGTACCACTTAATGTATTGGTTAAATATCCAAGACTGCAAATATTTATTCCGTTCATGTTTTGAATTTTAGTCGACTACCTATCCGTTCTAAACTTTTGGGCAGATTTTCTGCCCCACTGGAGAACAAAAGAATGCATCCGGAATATCTGGTCGGTTTCTTTTACTAGAAAACCAGACCAGGACGTGAACACTCTTTAGTTAGGGAAGGAAGGTCACATGACACGAAGATGGTAAATGCCAATACGCCGATAGAAGCGTCTGTATTTCATAATATCGCATAAACTACGAGTAATAGACGATTTATTAACTGAGTTGCTTAACTCGGCTAATTTAAAATTTGATGTGAGGTGTGCGGGCGGGTGGGCGTCTATCGGCAATTGATTTCCGGACCATAAGCTCAATATGTTAAGTGTTACTGCAATGAAATTTCATACATTTACTCACCATAATTGGAAGATGTGCCCTATTGTTTCTGGGGTCAAAAGGTCAAGGTCATAGGAGTGGAGTATTGAAAATTCGTTTTCCGGACCTCAAGTCCAATACCTTTAGTGCTATTGCAATGCCTACACTTACTCATCATGATTGGAAGATGTGTCCTATTGTTTCTTGGGTCAAAAGGTCAAGGTCATAGGAGTGGGGTATCAAAAATTGGTTTCCGGACCATAAGTCCAATACTTTTAGTGCTATTGCAATGAAAATTCATACACTTACGCACCATGAGTGGAAGATGTGCCTTACTGTTTCTGGGGTCAAAAGGTGAAAGGTCAAGGTCATAGGAGTGGGGTATCAAAAATTGGTTTCCGGACCATAAGTCCAATACGTTTAGTGCTATTGCAATGAAATTTCATACACTTACTAAGCCGGCGTGGTCTTGTGGTATCGCGCTGGACTCCTGATCGGGAGGCCGGGGTTCGAGTCCCGCTCTTGCCATGCCGGTGTCTTGTCTTTCGGACGAGACAGTAAAAACCGAGGCCCCGTGTCGTGATATGCATGGCACGTTAAAGATCCTTCACTGCTTCGGGTGGGTCCGTTGCAAAGGTCAAAATTTGTATGCCTCGCATCAGGCAGATGCCGTCACCATATACGTGAAATATTCGTAGTGTGACGTTAAACAAAAATCAAATCAATCAATCATACACTTACTTTTCATGAGTGGAAGATGTGCCCTACTGTATCTGAGGTTAGAAGGTCAAGGTCATATGAATGGGATATCAAGATTTATATCCTTTTCCTGTTTGTTTGTTTTATATTCTTTTGCTTTGTGCACTCATTTAATACAGCCCTGGTTCCAACATTAAATTACTAGACACTCTTCAACATCAGCCCTATCATAAGCCAGAATGACATTCCATACTGGTTTACTTTTGCAGCGTTATGGACCATAGACTGAAAATTCATGCAAGTGTGCTGCAGGTAGTGGACTCTAATCGGTCTTGAAACAGTGTTGCAAGACATTAATCACTCTAAGGTGCAAGTTTTGCAACTAGGCACACTGCATCTGTGATGCAAATCTCTTGAGTGTAAAATTTAAATGTGTTCATGGTCAAAGAAAGGTAATTAACGAGAGACGTGATTGGCTGATGTGGTGTAGGGAGAGGGGGACTACTATTTCAATGTATTGGGAGTTGTGATTGGATGAAATTATTTGATCTATGTATAAATAAAGATTGATTCTGCTGTAAAATCATGAATTTTTATCTCATTTCGCTAATGTAAAAATTTAATGAGCTGAAAAGGGGTGGTTGTTTACATTTGAATTTCTGCTAATTTTGGGGGGTATCCCCCTTCCAGCACGATTTTCTCGAAATTAAGGTGGATAACCTATGGTAAACTGTTAAAATTCTGATAGAGGAGGGTCTGACAAACATTTTGATATGTGGATTATATATAGCTAAAATGTAGGATGTGTAAATCTTGCTGGAAGTTCGGTAATTTAACATGGGACCCTATGGGAAATGGAATTACTATGCTTTGACCTCATACATTCACGTCCGAGTCGGGTTACTGTTACGTAGTATAAAGAACCAGGTCAAAGAAAGGTAATTAACGAGAGCCGTGATTGGCTGATGTGGTGTAGGGAGAGAGGGACTACTATTTCAATGTATCAGGAGCTGTGATTGGATGAAATTATTTGATTTATGCATAAATAAAGATTGATTCTGCTGTAAAATCATGAATTTTTATCTCATTTCGCTAATGTAAAGATTTAATGACCTAAAAAGGGGTGGTTGTTTACATTTGAATTTTGGCCAATTTTGGGGGGTATCCCCCTTCCAGCATGATTTTCTCGAAATTAAGGTGGATAACCTATGGTAAACTGTTAAAATTCTGATAGAGGAGGGTCTGACAAACATTTTGATATGTGGATTATATATAGCTAAAATGTAGGATGTTGTGTAAATCTTGCTGGAAATTCGGTAATTTAACATGGGACCCTATGGGAAATGGAATTACTATGCTTTGACCAACCAACTCGGTGTTCCGGATGTAAGACTGGTGTGTATAAAAGCACCAGCGAAAACGGTCAATCAGTAATCAAGATCTAGCGTGTACCGTTAATGTTAAACCGGGATCACTTAACATAACCTACATGGCAGCGAACCTAGGAGGTGTATGCATGGATTCTGCTTTAACGCAGCGAGAATTCATTAACATACCAAAATGTATTGTGGGATTGAAACTCGGTGCTACCTTTTTCGTCCATTGATTCAAGGAAACCATCCAGAGTCCGGTGGGATTTGTATACACCTTCCGACCACGAGTCAAGTACTTTAACTATGCACGCAATATCACATTAATTGATTATTGTTTTACGTCATTCCACGATTATTTCACGTATATGGTGACGGCACCTGCCTGTTGCATTGCATACAAATTTAGACCTTTGCAACGGACCCACCCGAAGCAGTGAGGGATCTTTTACGTGCCACGCCTACCGTGACACGGGACCTCAGTTTTTACTGTCTCATCCGAAAGACAGAATACCGGTGTGCCCAAGGCGGGAGTTGAACGCGTGACCTCTTGATCACGAGGCGAGAACCTCTTCCATTAGGCCACACCGGCTTCGCAATATCACAGAGAGACTAATCTGACCTCAAGTTCAAAAGGTGAATATATGTAGTTTGACGTCATTGACCTAACGTTCACCGTCCTAAGTCGGTTCCACAGCTGCGTGTAATAGAAGCTTCATGTGGCGTTACTGTGCTAGATTTTGTCATACAGGCGAGTCAGATCTGATCTAATAAATCCGATTCGACTGCATCTCAAAACTCGCCATCATATCTTGCCTTTTCTCATTTCTTTTGGTGGACACTACAGAAGCATCTATCTAACCTACCAATGATCAAAAGTTGTACGATTGTTAGATTCATACAAGTCTGTCGCGTAGACAATTACAAATGGTGCGCGCTCTCTCATCTCTCTCTCTCTCTCTCTCTGCACGTCCCTTCCGCTTCCTTAGAATCCGCCACTGCAGTGAATTAATCTATAACTACTGATTAATTTTTAATACTTCCAGGTTTTATAGCTAGCCATCATAAAAGGGTTATTGCGCATGCGCGAATTCCAAGACCACATTTTCCGTTCAAAGATATCTTGTGACAGAAATGAAGAGTCGAGAAACAACATATAAAAAAGGTTTTAATTCAACATAGCTATAGTACAACACAATGGATTTCATAACAATATGTTCACTTTCAAATGCCTGAAAAGAACATTCACTCCCCTACCAGCAGCTATATAGTACACGCTCAATCTATAGATACTTAGCATAAAACAAAATGTAGAAAACATTTATTCGATATCAAATTCAACAGTAAAATAGTAGACCAACAAATCTGTCCCAAAATACCACCTGCATGGTATTACGTTCGCATTGGTCAGCAAGCTGACCGATACGTTTAGATGACCACATGACACTGGCCATCAGGGCGGATATGTTCGACTATTGAAATGTACATGAATATATATACGATACGATTTACGTGGTATAATTTATTTATAAACTCGACTCGTCAACCATGAGTATATATTACATATGAAGAAAAGTTACACCACGTCATGTGACATTAATATCTAGGTCAAAGGTCGACAATGATATTAATTCAAACACTCCTAAAACACAGCGGGGAAATAGACAACACGACTGTTTTGCCATTTGTTCATAACGAAACATTTGTTGCATATTAACTACATTTGAGAGATGGAAATGTTGCAATGCATAGGTCGTATATTATTATATATTAACTAAGATTTCTGCAAATCGAACACGCTTAGATTCATGTAGGTAGTCATACAAGCTAGCTATACACACAGAGAGTACGATTTAAAGTCGCCTGCTTCGGGATGATCAAAATAAACCCGAACTCAAACGACCTTGCTCTCTGTGGATGTAAAATGACGAAGAGAACCCATTACTTATCACGTAGGTAGGGATACAAGCTAGAGACAAATGGCAAAACTGACACTTTGTCAAGAAAAGGAAATAATCAAAATAATTGACAGCAAAAATAGAATACTGAAATCCATGGTACAATAACACAACAAAACCATCTTCAGTAGAAGTCAAAGATGAGAACGTATCAAACTAATAGCCTCTGAATATATAATGAAGTTCAAAATCATACATTTTCCTGATTATTCAGAGGTACAGATTTTGCCGCGCGATACAACAACACTCAGTATGAAAGATGACAGAAGTCTTCTACACAGTGAACCATGTGATCTCACACTTTCATGACTCCGATTATTTGAGAATGGCAGTATTACTTGCTTGTTCATAAACACTGACACACCCTAAAATATCCAATTCCTTAGAGATTCATTGTCAAATGGAGGTTTTTAAACTGAGAAAAATATTCCCTGTGGGTATGACGTCATCATTATCACGTGATTTCAACACGTTATTCAAACTGTCATTTCCTTTTTAAAGTTTAAGGGTTACATTGGTAGATCTAAGTATTGTAAATATTACTGAAGCTGTAAACATTGCCCGTAGTGCATGCAGTCTCCAGATGAAACAGTCAAGCTAATGCATAGAAAACATCAGGAACAAGTAAAGAGTTATCTGGAAGTTGAACATTCATATCACTACATTATAATCATTCCTGTACATGCGACATATTACTTGCTGGAAATCGCATCGGCAAGTTAGTACGTTGGTAAATAAATTCCAGTCATTCCAGACCACAAAACTTTTTCTACTAAGACAGACAGAACAACAAAAGTAAATCTACAGTACAAAACTTGAGTACTATGTCTAAAGTTTTTGATTTCTTTCAAACAGACAATTTTGGCTTGGAAAAGAATCTGTTTTGAGGAAATAGGAAAAATCATTACACATACAATTAACAACCGATATCATAGAAATCAAATCGAATGCACGAAATACAATCGAACACTCTTCTATCATTGTTAATAGTTGGCTTTAAAACTTATCTACGACATTTCACTCACAGTCCTATCTACATACAACATTGGGATATAGTATTAATTCCTAGGTCTCATTAGTGTATATTTCATCCATTGATGTACAGTAAATAACCGCTATCCTTCTCGGGAGGAGGAGTATGGGGCCCTCCTACTTCAGAGTTCCTTATCCGCAGTGTTAGTAGTTTCATTTCTGCAAGAAATGTTAAAGCAGTGTTACTAGAAAAAAGGCCCTTGAATCCAAAAAGCTAAGCACTTGGAAGTATTCGAGATATATTTTCACAACAGCTACGAATAATTCATTAAAGCTTGAAACAAAATATGCCAAATTTTGAAGAATTTAAAAATATACAAAAGGCTGAGTGAAAATTCTTGCAAGGAAATAGAAGAAAGTCGAAGTTATTTCAAATTGGTGAGTTGTTTTTTTTTTCACTTTGAAAAAGAGCGAAGAAGAACAAAGACCACTCTGGTACAGATAGTATGACAAGAATGCGAAGCGTTTGAAATCTGAAGCAAAGAGATCAGACTCAATAAAATCAGATTTTCATCCCATGCAAAGTAAAACTGGAAAGAAATATCACGTTCCTTAGCAGATATAGAAAGCCTTCCAATTCCAAGGTCGAGTTTGACAATGATAAAAAATTTGATAAAAATTAGGTTCTATCTATCTGCCATGTACATGTATGAAATTCTATAAATTTACAGAGTTCTTTCAAAACAGATATTATCGAAACACCTTGAATTTTATTTGAAGATCAAGCTCAAATTTAAGGCGACAATGAAAAAGATCTAAATCATTTTCTTCCTTCGTGTGTGACCATTTGAACTGCAACTACACTAAACTACGCTAAAATTCCAATTCCAAACGTCAAATGTTGAAGTGAAGATGCATTTGTCATTCAGTGATCTGGTGAAGTTACAAGACACTCTTAGTAGACCTACCAACATCAGGACATTGACACAAAACGAACATTTATGATCAAACTAAGTTCAAACTAAGTTTGCTTTGCAATCCAGCCAAAAACAGGCAGGAAACTATACACCCCCCCGGGGACATTAGGATGGAGTACTGTCCGAGTTGTGAATGGGATTTTAATGAAAAATAAGATATAATGATTATGATACTGTGCATGGTCATAGTGACTTTATTTCGTAAAAGTCGAAAATTTTCATTTCTTGATTCCTAAGAAGTTTGGGATAGAAAACACCGATTTCTACTCAACACGACATGCAGTACGCTGATCATGACACCTTTGAGCAATATGTCTCAATGAATATTATTCGTTCGAGTTATTTTTTGTGAAATTAGGTTAAGTATGATCAGCGTTGAGAAACAATTCCACATCATCGCTACGATCAAGACAGCACGTTGAATCAACACATCATACGGTCAATGTTTACAAAATGAAACAACTTGTTGTGAATGTTCGAAAGTTATGGGTCTGAGAGTACCAATGAACCAGGTCATTGTGATCTAGTTACAAGCTTTCGGCTAATTCCGGCAAATTCAATTCTGACTATTTGATAGCATGTATTCATGTAAAATTTGACCGATTGTAAAGCTATTTTACGTTGACGGTTATAAAACTAATTTACGTGTTTACATTAGAGCGAATAAAGCATATATCATTTTTCCTAATAATAAAAAAAAAATTATAAAATAAAATTAAAAAAATAAATTTCTGATTTCGAGCTTGTCAGGATTAATCCGAAAGGTGATCTTCGTTCAAACACCTTTACATTAAGAAGAAAACTAAGACACTGTCTCTGGTTATGAATGTGCACTGCTAAATTTAATTTTATTAATCACAAGTCCAAAAAGAAAAGATACTTCAGGAAACCATTTAGCCGGAGAAGGAAAGAGGACCAAAGAGAAACGGATGAGTAAAGGTCATATGAGGATTTCCCAAATTTCCTATGTCAGCAGTGAGGTCATTTGGGATTTCCCTTTTACCAAATATTCCAGGGATGAAAAATGAGTTCACTTGGGATTTCCATTATACCTAGAAATACAGGGGTGAACAATGAGGTCATTTTGGGATTTCCCTTATACCATAAGATACAGGGGGTGAATAATGAGGTCATTTGGGATTTATAAAGTTGGAATATTCACAGTCTTACTAGACCTATCTATGATGAAGATTTGGTGCTAAAATTAACATTCATCAGCATAGGGTATACTCTCTTGGCGACCAAGCCAAGGTGATCTTGTGGAGGCGGTGTTCTCGTCTATTTCGGGAGAACTGGCGAGGGTGGGTTTTTTAGATATGCCAGTGCGTTGTACAGATTGTAAAGACTGAAGGCTAATTACTGAAGGTCGACTACGCTTGTCGTAACTGTCCATATGGGAGGTATCCAAGTCCATCTGGAAAGCATTCACGACACGAATCTGAAAGATAAATATAGATAATATAACAATGTCATAACACCATACTGTATTTATAGTTTCCTGGAATAGTTTCAACGAGTCAAATATCCCTGCTGCTTCCATGAGAGAATTGTCCTTAACACTTCAATACGGAATAGTGATTTTGACCTTGACAGCATTACCTCTGGTTGAGGAAAAGTCTTATTCTTGTTTTATGGGTAACAATTCTTTGACTATGGAACAAAAACTATTACTCATATGACTTTATATATATTAAAGGTGGGTCCAAGTTTAATGCAAGTCTTGACCTTGAAGGTATCATCTTTAGGTCAAGGTCGTGACACACACGTGTGCCATGGGTAACAGTTGTGTGATATATGAAGCATATCCATGGTACTGCTAAGATTTTTCATCAATATTTGCGGTAAGGTCAGAATTACCTCAGGTCAGATTTTTTGTCCAATAATTAACAGTTCTGTAAAGTATCAATGAGAATAAAGCTAGCATATAGACACAGACAGACAGGATCATTCCTGTAAAATCCCAAACTATGTGGAGCACTCATTCAATTGAAACAGGAAAACCTCGGCGCATATATATATATATATATATATATATATATATATATATATATATATATATATATATATAATATATATATATATATACATACATATATATATATATATATATATATATATATATAGATATATATATATATATATATATATATATTTAGAATACATAGAATGGTAGCTTGAACAATTTCCACAAAGTTTTAATATGTATGAAAATGACTTGCTTCTTATAATTCATTGGAACTACACATGCAATTCAAGAATCATGCAGCAGTTAAGATGCAAAATAAAAAAAAATAAGAAAGAAACACAACAAAAGCATACACATGCATTTCTGACAACTGTGCTGCAGTGTTTAGAAGGTATTGTTGTGAGTTAATAAAACGTTACCTTTGACCTGTTTGGAATCTTCATGAGCATTTAGATAAATGACAATGCATTTGTAAAAAGTGTCCAGTGTGTGAGGATGACCATTGTGTATTTTATATTTTGATGCACTTGTAAAGGTATTAAACACCAAAGGACTTCAGTGAAAAGAAAATAACTTTGCCACCTAATAAATAAAACTTACAGGAGGCTGGAAATCGCATTCTATGAAATTAAATTACAATAAATTTATTCAACATACACAATTTTTCGTGAACAACAAGGCATAATTGTGAAGATGAAAAATGGGGAAAAGGTATAAAATGGTGCAACATTTACAAGTGCATAATTTATGAAAAAAAAAGAATCCTGAAAATAGATAGAATGATAAAAGAAAACATGTATCAGGTTAAAAAACTTTATTAATTATAGTAAAAACCCATGAACAATGTTTAAACATATTTGCTTCTAAACATACTGTAAAGATTTCATCTACATAACTTCCTAAAAGCAAACAGTGTAAGTTAGTACCTACTGATATACATACTTCATGGAAAAAAATATTTAAAGATCATATAAATACAGTACATGCTAATATCCATAAATACAGTGTCAACATGACATCAGAATGAGGAGTTGATCAATGCAATAGTTCTCAAAATCAACAACGGTTTTTTAATACAGCTTTAGTAACTTTGCAAAAACCAGATTCTGGAATTCAATAACCCCACCCATTTATTATAAAATACTTCAGAAAAAAACCCCAATATATCAAATTTCTCATTTTTTTCTATTTTTCAGTAACCGCGTATTTGTCTTCAAAAAACCCTTTTCCCAAGTAAATTTTGTATCTTGTTTTGCTGGGTCTTTTTTTTCTCTCTCTCTCTGAAGTGTCCACAAGCCTCCTAAAGTTAAGTAACATTTTGCAATATGTATTTATAATAATATGATATTTTTTCTAAATGTTTTAGTAACAAATATGATAAAATGTATTATGATTATTGTTGGGGAACGACAGGGTGTTAATATTTCACGTATGACATTAGTATAGCTTACATTTCCTTTAAATCTGATTGAAATCCAGAGAAAACATTTGGCATACAGTGTGCACAAAAGTTTGTTCATAACATTAATAAGTGTGATACATGTCAACATACAGTGTTTATCACATCACTCTACATGTCCAATAACTGGTGATGCATATCATATTTTATATTATCTATGACATTTTACATATAATACAATAATAATACTATGCTTTCATACAAGAATTGGAAGAAACCCTATTCAACCCTATAAAATGTCATCTTTAATCAAAGTCAGGCTTCACCTCATTACATATTCTAATAATCTTTAAATCAAGAATAAGAGTGAAAACTTAAAAATTACTAACTAAAGACTTCATCTTTATTATTCTTAAATATTCCATTTACTACAAAATATAATCTAGAAAGATATAACCTGAGATGCCCTGGATTGAATAGAATGTTCTGAATATGAATGAAAAAACTATAGAAAACCATACAACTTTTATTATAAAAAGTCACATGATCCCAAAAAGGTGTATAAAGTACATTTGTATTTATAAACACTACCATAATTTAAATATCTGCGATGCTAATCATGTTATCACATAGTATGCAACACACGTACACACACATCCACACACATACAAGCACACAGACACTCGCACATATCTCACATCATGTCAAGGATGGGGCTTACACTGTACTCATGTCATCAGCTAATATCTAAAATGTTCAGTTAGTTCATTCACTCTAATATCAGGACTTATAAAAAGGAAAACCCCCTGTTTAAAGGGAATCCCAAACTTCTAACGGAAGATGCTACAATGACAAGGGCAAAATCATTGCCGAGTACACATGCACCTAACACCTTTTCATGGAGTACATTAACATGATACATAAATATACATGAGAGGAATGTACTGAATAAATAATAATGCTTAATCTTTCTTTTTACCTTTCGACTTTCAAAAAAGTAAGAGAGAAAATCTTGGATAATATTTGTCTGATGGACAATGGTTGAATTTTTATTTCTCAGTCTTCTGACAATTTTCAAGTCTGGAATTTATCAAGATGTCCACTGCTTATATATATATGAATATTTCTTCCTTTTCTTGCTTCTGCCTTCATATGTGTATTTGTATATAATTTTTCTTTTAGTTTTTCATTATCAATCTTTCCATGAGTTTTGCTTTTATCATCTAGCCTTTTTCATGATTGTTGTTTTTTACTATCAAGCCTTTCTCATCATTTGTTTTTCACTATCATGCCTTTCTCATAATTGTTATTTTTCCACTATCAAGCCTTTTCCATGATTGTTGTTTTTAATTATCAAGGCCATCTCATCATTTATGTTTTTCATTATCATGCGTTTCCCATGTTTGTTTTTTCACTATCAAGCCTTTTTCATGATGTTTGTTTTTTCACTATCAAGCCTTTATCATTATTTTTGTTTTTTCACTATCAAGCCTTTATCATGATTTTTGTTTTGTCACTATCAAGCCTTTTTCATGATGTTTGTATTTCACTATCAAACCTTTTTCAAGATGTTTGTTTTTTCACTATCAAACCTTTTCCATGATGTTTGTTTTTTCACTATCAAGCCTTTTTCACAAATGTTGTTTTTCACTATTATGCCTTTCTCTTGATTTCTCAAAAGTAATTCTCTACAACACTTAAACAGTGCACATTACAAATGACTGTGAGCAAAACAACAATGTATAACATAGTATGGAAATAGTGGGTTATCCAGCCTCAAAGATAATCATGCCCCAACTGTTCATAACAATTCATGTTACAATCTTTCTACAATTCAAGTCGAATGCTACATCATTTTGAACAATGAACACCGTCATGACTGAGAATTTCTTCAAATAAATTAAACTACTATCGAACTTCAATTCATTTACGTTTCTATAATAACTTTAACATCACTCTGATATAATTGTCTAGGAGACTGCATGTGGGAAAAAAATTTCAAAATGCCAACGACTTAAAAACAAAAAGTGAAATAAAAAGACAGAAATGAGCAAATATTCTACACGGGTCGAGTTGAGAGTTTCCTCTGAGATGAGTTTTTTTGATGTCACAGTGTATTTGGTAACGTTAAAGTTGGGATTCGGCATCTTTGTGACCTGATGCGGCAGGTGACGTCACAAGACGTGAGCTTGAAGCAGGTGGTTTCCTATGGGCTTGTAAATTATGGTAACTGTGAATGGATGATAAGCTATGACTGTCATATCGTGCATCTATACCCATGCGGAAAGCATTTACTACGCGAATCTGAAAACAAGAAAAATCAAAAGCACATGTAAGACGTAGACATAATACAGATTTACCATAACAACGTCAAAATGTGGTTAAGTTCCTCTAAGACAGAGACACAATCCTCTATCTACTGAAAACGTACTTCCTTTAAAAAAAAGGCATTTTTTCCTATAATTTTCTTCAATTTATTTCATTTAGCTTATCGCTTACTATGACCATTATTCCACATGGAAAAAGCAAAACTCTTGGAAGAAACTTTTCTTTCCGATTGATTTGTCATTCTTTCCAAGAGGTTTATACATACAGAAACAAAAGAATTTTCCAACTATATGTAAATATAACTATAAATATTCAGTTTTGCACAAAGTTAGAGAATTAGTAGATTTGAAATCAATTATAATATCTAAATGATCTTTTCTTTTTATGCATAACAAATTTCTCTACTTTCAAGTGAAAGTAGGAAATTTTGAGAAATAGAGTCAAGTTGTATCTCTGTCTGCACTGAGGCACTGTAATGCAAAAAGCCCTCTCGTCAACAGGATACGGAAATCACTAATACAAAGCTAGAGAAATGAATAATACAGTGCATCATGGGTAACTGTGACCTACAAATAACAACGACAGGGAAATTAGACTGAAGAAAAAAGAACAGCGTCTACAATAATTATAAACAAACAAATCACGGCATATACTGAACAGAACTTGTTCACAATCCTCTCATCCCGTCAGCAATATAAAACATTATTATATCTCTAAATAATTGACAAATTATATTAATAAATATAGGCAACTTTCCACTCATTTTACTACTGCCTCGGTTAAGCTTTACAAATATAGAATGTGCATATATCACTTCAAAATGGTAATACTAAATGAAGGTGACTGACCAATGGCCACTGTTATACAAGTACAAATTGATCTTGTTGAATAATAGACAAATATACATTGTTGTAAACCGCTATATTATTTATCACCCGTCAACAATACTTCACTCTGTGCCTCAAGCACTAGTAGCTGTGGACATACAAATTCACAAGAATTAAATAAATCTTTATACACTAATGCTCCCATTCTCAAATGACAACAATAGAACTTCCCCATCATTGACAATTACAACTTGTTACATGCAGAATGCCCTTTTTCCCCTTTGCTCTACAGCAGTACTGAAAAGTCCGACCAGGATGTAAACTACTTCACTCTACATTTGTATGTACACAGCTATGTACATTTAAATTCATATACAGTAGAATAAAAAAAATCTAACACATAATAAGTCTAGACAAGTATTTGTCACCTGGTATACTGGCTAAGTAAGGAACAATAACCTCTCAATGTAGTGTCTTCGGCAGATACCCAAATAACCAGCAACATCTCTCAATACTTATAATACAGACTGAATACATTTACTCCATTACACAATCCAAGCATGAGGAGATCACCTTTTGTGCTGTGTAAAAGATCATTTTAAAAGAGGGTATACAAGAATCTGCTTTATAGCTGAAGAGACGTTTTGATTCTAATGTTAATTGGCAGACAATTTTGTTCCCTTTTTTCCCCCCAAAACCTTTAAATGACTAAATGTTTGATATGATGCAGGAGCATTCAAGTCACACACAAGTCTATATGGAAGTTTCTGTAACACTCTTGATGTCAGAATGACTGCAGGTCTTGGGAGGAGATTCTTTGTGCGCAGGGTTCAGTGGGGCTAAGAGAGGCGATGGTTGTTTTGAGACAAGGGGAACATTTTCGAAGGATTGACTCTTTAACCTGAATCCCTGGTCGGTTGAGGGGGCAGTGGGATATGCGGGGTAATGTCTCTCGAAGGCAGTGGTCAGCCTACGGCAGATTCGGTCATGGTTATTGACTATAGCAATGGAATCATATATAGGCCGAGTGCCTTGATGGGAGCGAGAACTGCGTAAACTATGCAAACTGTGAAAACTGTGTATGCTGCGTTTCTCTTCAAGATCTTCTAAAGTGCTTTTAAATGCTCGCACTACACGTAGCTGTCAAGAAAAAGAGAAATTAAAAGCTGCAATCATAAGATGTTTCGTAATGGGAATTCTGGTGCCTACCAAGGTGACTGAAGCCAAAAAAAGAGGACCACAGAAGTCCTGAGCTATCTCATGCATTGTTCTAAATCACAACACTGCAAAAATGTGTTTCACGTCAGGTGGATTTGTATGTCTGTGTGTGTTGACAGGGCAGCACAAGAAACTCAAGATGACCAACAACTGGAATAATATGTAAACAGAAACTCAACTATAAAGAGGTGACAGAGAAACTGAGGAAATGGAGGGGGGATTAGATACATAGGGAAGGTCGGTTGATGAAAAAGTAGGTGGGGTCCACGTAACAACAAATGCTCACAAAATTGATATTTAAAATACTTTTGTAAGAAACTCCATTGAAATCAGCAGATTATAATGCCATTCTTGATAGATATCGCTACTCTTCAATGATCTAACTAGAATCTAACAAATAAAAATACTCTGCATAACAAAATAGGGTAGAAAGTCATCATGATGCCAAATCAGTTTCTATGCATAATGATCACTCATGTGCTTAAAAACGATCCCAATGTGGGGAAAAAAACAAATCAGCAACACACCCCGATGTGGCAACATGCACTGCAGCTACATGTAAACTGAAAACTCAAGAACTCTGCATGTTTTCTCAACTACTATGTATGGTGTCTTATATATATACCATGTACGCAGAACTTAATGATCAATGATACTGGTAATACAGATCACTGTTGATACTATGTCCACTGCAGATTGAAGAATTTGTTAGGAAAGAATGCCAGTGTTATTGATAACGAGGAAATCAAGATTCTGTTTATAAATACTGTACATCAAATGCAACTGAATGTGAAAAAAATTCTAAAGAAATTCATTTAATTTCTGCAGTGGACAAACAATGATGTCATGATTCATAATAATGTGATGTCATATTTTTTTTTGTAATGAGAATTTGATTAACTATGACTTGTTTACCACAAAGTACATCAAGACATTATGAATCATGTAAACTATTTCTATAATGCTAGAAGATGCATGTGCCTTTGAAGATGACAAACTAATCTTCTTCTTCTCCGGCAGCTACAATCAACTGAACAATCATGATTATATATGTCAAACATCTATTGATAGGAAACAATATTAGTGATGAATCGATCATTGCAAAACTAAGAAAAACTTCTGTAATGTACATAACTGAGAGCATAACCTATAGGACACTACAGCTCCACCTACCTGAGTCTGCAGCCTGGTCAGTCCCCGCAGCCACAGAATCTGTCCACGCCGTCCAACCCCATCCTCATCATGTAAATCAGCGATATCCGCTTCATCTTCATCTTCCTTAGTGTGACGTCCCCAGGAAAACAATTTCTTGGGAAGTTTGTGGGTAGGAATTGTTGTTAAAAGCTGCAAAAACGCAAACGCAAACCATAATCCAAAAAATGAAAAACTGAACAAACTAGTCCATACCGTCTAAATGGTATATAAATTCCTATGTATACTACCATTATGTGTGCTTTGAGGAAACTTCGGAATCCGTCTTTTTAGACCCAAAATAAAGGAACATTTTTCAAGTATATCAGTATTACTCGTTTTTTCATTTTCAGTTCGGTACTTCTAAAAAATACTGCACTTAAAATTGACATGTTTTTGTTTACACACTCTATCATGACATAGGATCTTTGTTATTACCGTCTTATACAAAGGTCAGAGACCCAGCATGACTTGACCGCAGGATTTCGAATCCCAAGTTAAACACCATACTCCATGAGCCATCTCGGCTGTGGTCTGTTAAAAAGGATCTATTGATAACCAATATGGACCTACATTGTAGTAATCTTATAAAACGAAGATATAAGTACAAGAGTAACGCCAAGCGTGGCATTCCCTCCACGGCAGCAAAATCCATGGTACTAAACTGACCTTGACCTTTGACCTTTGACCCCAAAATCAATAGGGACCTTCCTCTCATTATACTTAAGCTATGCATGAAGTATGAACCCAATAGGGCCAACGATGTGATTCTAGAGTGGCTACAAGGTTTTGTTACAGACGCACGCATGCACCCCCACACTAACCATACCATTACTATATCCTTGGGGATAATAACCTTTGAAAATTTGTTAACTTAAGACAGACTGATCGATTTTAACATAAACTGAACAGCACTCTGCTTTAAAATCTGTAGAAACTAAATCAAGAGAAAGTGACCTCATTCTCTTTTGAGGTCTCAGTCAATGGCCAGTACCATAATACATGTACAGGCATAAATCCAGCATCTGAAAAAAACCTCGGAATTTGACTCACAATATGGCTGCCAGCGGGAGGTAATTCCTATCAGTTCTGGCCCATCGAAACCTACCTAAAACCTAAAGATGTTTTATGCAGCAGTAGAAATTAACTGTCCCCACAATAAGGTACAATAAATACTAATATAAGCAAAGCGTAAACCGCACAGATAATTTATGCAGCGGAATATTACCTGTCCCCACAATAAAACACCCACTCCTAGAAAGAAACACCACATCCACTGCTCTAATGTCAGCTGAGCTGTCTTGAAAGCGATAGTTCCAAATTGTACAAGAATTATCTGGAAAAAAAACCAAAGATTATCAATCACATGACATCTTCCTTACTCAAAACAGTGTTTGAAGGAGCACATGGATTGCCTGCTATCCATTTTTCATAAATGTGACTCCTACCAGCCAGATGAACAAACAGACAGATGGACAGAGGGATCTCTGTATGCTGAACTACTGGGCAGACAACGTAAAAATACATTTAATCAAGTTAAGGAGAGAACGATCTGATTTCAAAAGAGGGGATTTTGACCACAAGTCAAATTTTCCATATACATCCAAAACTACATCCTGAAATGGAAAATCTACATTTGATTGCAAGATTAGATTTCATCCATGTAATACTGTAAAGAGTATGTTAGCATATGCTTGGTTGAATCTAAAAGCTGGTTGGCTACGTGTGCTTTACTTTACAGTAAAGCATATGCATGATTAATATGCAGAATATATTAGCATATGCTTGGTTGAATCTAAAAGCTGGTTGGCTATGTGTGCCTTACTTTACGGTAAAGTATATGCATGATGTTCCTCATGTATGGTCATAACGTCTACAATGTTTAGAAAAAAATGTATAAATTAGCATTTTAAGCAAAAGAAGAAGTTGCACAAGCACTTAGCAGGTATACACCTCTACACGAAAATCCCACTCTTCATTCTGGATACCCATATTTATTCATGCTAGGTCCTTTCAATGTAACTACCACCATGCATTACAATATTTACTCAGATAACCATAAACACTGATGTTAAATTTCTCGTATGACCTGAACTTGATGGACAACATCCTATTACTTGAACCACTAAATAGACTTGAACTGACCTAATTTATCATTATCTCTTTCGCTTTCTCGGACATTCCCAGTAAATTTTCTAAATTAAATGCCTCGGTGTTTTGCAATCAACGATAATCACTTAATCAAAGAACCAGCTAGAATGCAGTGTTCCAACCTTAACATTTTTTTTTGACCAAATAAGAATGTGACCTGTATTTTTTTCACAGTACAAAATACATAATTATGAAAATTACAGTTCAATATCCTCATTAATCATTGAGAAAATGAACAGAACCTACAGACAACCCCCCTTCCCCCATTCCAAAATGAAGGCATATGAAAGATACATACCTGAGCTACAAATGTACCAATCCATATTCCAATAAAAACTGGATTCCTTCTTAGTCCTTCAAACACATTACGCTGCCCATGGATTTTACGAGAATTAATTTCATTAAATAATGTCATCATTACAAATGCATTAAAAATAATAGTGAAGTGTTGAGTGGGAGGAGCATGAAGTTCTGTCACTTTTTTCCCGTCATCTATATCAAAGAGATCTGCTCCTGTAAACAAAAAATTGGAGACGGTGATTTCAAAATAATGAAACTAGTTGTTAGAAGACAACATATCTCGTCGAAAAACAGTGGACATACAGGTAATAAACAGGTCCTTCCCAAACAATGAAAATTACTAAATAAATATGAACAATTAAACATGTTAAGGTCAAGTTTCTTCAAAGTTCAATAGCAATCGGTACAAATGAATATTCGAATATTGGAACAAATATTGAAAACTGGCTATAAGGCCAATTGAAAAGGTTAAAAGGTATCAATAAAAGGTTCTTGTTATAATAATTTGTAATATAAAATAGGAATGTTGGATCATTTCAAATTAATTAGAAAAAGGCAATGTCAACATTTTATTACAATAACTCAACTTTCAAGGTCAATGTAACGAGGTCTATTGGTAGGTAACCATAGAGAACACAATGTAATGAGGAATGATCATTCTTACTTGCCATAGCTTGCTGTTCAAGACATACAGTAAATGTTAAAGTTTTGTAAAAAGTGTTATAGGTCAATGTTAAAGTCAATAGAACTAGAGCTAACGACACAAACACCCCCTCCTACTGCTTTTGTATGTCATAAATAGCACTCGTTATAGATAGATAGATCTCTACTAATAATGACTGTGGTATGCAAATGAAGACAATGACGCTACCACAGAGGGTATGACAACAGCTCTACAGACATCTTAAATGGTGAATCAAGGGTCTTCCAACAGTAGTGAGCTGTTGTTTTTACTACAAATTTGCTGTTTCTTCAGTACTTTCTAAATTTTTTTTCGCTTTTTTTCTTTATTGCTGTACAACAAACACCAAAATGTGACTTTCTGTTGAACGTTTTCAATCATTGAACAGGTTTTACTCCTTGGCACATGTAAACATAATCCATCACACTGGTCTTTGATGAAGACAAAACTAGTGCTTCAGGCAGACTTAGCTAGACCCCAGATAAAGGCCAAGCTTGATCTTGACAAAAGCTAAATTAATTCTTGACAAAGGCCTAGCAAGTTTGTGAAAAAAAGTCAAGCTAATCTTTGAGACACGCCAAGCTATTTTTCAATAAAAGCCAAGCTACTTCTTGACAAAATGCAAGCAAGTTCTTGACAAAGCAATGCTAATTCTTCATGCAGATTTAGTGGTATCTATCATCACTATGTACTGGGACAGGAAATCTTGCCCAGTCATATAAATTGCAAACCCTTTACTAAAATTCCTTGTACAAAATGGTGACAGTTCGTTTTTTTCTCTCATGCTGCCGTGCAAGCCTCTCAGTACATTTATAACTAAACAGTTCCCACATTTTCTGAAATGGTTTACATGTACACATTGCACAATCACTAGAGGTTTGTAGCATCTTATTGAGTAAATAGCAGGTAAGTCCGTCGGGATGAGAGACGCTAGATTTTAAAGCAAGCAAATGATTTCTTGATACGCTAGCAATAAACAAAGGTCATGGTATTCCCTGAACACGCTATCCAAATGACCTATTTACCTTTACTTTGCTTTCATCTGCCACTCAGCCGTGGTTGTAACCAGATATAGGTGAAATATTCCTGATGGGGCATCCCATACTCATACAACGATGGATGCCACAAACATCATTCAGTCTTTACCACTGGCCTACTATGCCCCTTTATTATGACAATTTGAAGTTTTCATGTATTTTTAACAAAGTTTTTAATTTTAGCTCCTACTTTCATATATACAGAAATAAGTGCAAAAATAATCATTTGTCTTATTCCAATAAGTAGTTCTTTTGTTACATATCATGCCATGACTATTTCACTTAATATATGGTGAAAGTATCTCTCCAATGTGCTGAACATAAATTACAACTTTCGCAACAGAACCTCCTAAAAAGAGAGGGATCTTTGACATGCCAATCTCTACCGATACACAAGGCCTGATTTTTTATTCTCTATCTGTAACACACGACATTAATGAGTCATCCGACAGTCTAAAAACTCTGAACCTCTTGGTCCTGATGTAAACACGCCACCAACAGAGCTATCCCAGCCCCTGAAGTGAAATATTATTAAAAATGTCTAAATTCAGGTTTCATTTTCTACTCTTTCAATCACAAACAGTGCATCTCACCTGCAAAAAGTAAAACAAAGACTACAATAAGCTGATATACAGTGTGACCACCAATGTTTTTCATCATCGTTCTGGAGATGAGAGGTTTTGTCCGACCATACGGTTTTCTATCTAGGAGTTCCATGCTAGGCAGCTCAGTGGCCAGAGCAAGAGAAGCTAACGTGTCCATAATCAAGTTCACCCACAACATTTGTATAGCCTTCAAAGGACTGTCCTGTAACACAAAAAAAAAACCATCATACAAAATCTTATCTGAACCAACAGTATCTCAGTAGGATTTAGTCATTTTAAACGATTTGTAGTAATCTTGAATACGTTTCAGTCGTCTTGATTATTATTTCAGTAATCTTAAACAGAAAGTCAGTTACAGAACCTTTTTGCTGTTCTGTGGGACTAACATTATGGTTCTGTCGGACTAACATTATGGTTGGCAAATGATAACGTTTCCTGTAAAATTTTTGACGTCATAATGAAATACTGATTGTCTCTGACATCATTTTGCAGCAACAGTTATCATTTTGCCAACCAATATTTTAATCCCGCAGTAACAGCGAAAGGGTCTATACCATTTAGTCGTTACATTGCAGTCTTTAAAAAACCAGACACTGCATAAAAAACAAACTTCCTTCATTGGTGTGGTTAACCGGTTTAATGGTGCCCACCTTCCCACTCACCGCAAAAGCAGCACAATCAAAGAACATGCATTTAAAAAATTTATAAATAATCCTCCATATAGTGAACAAGGATCAACAAGTTTCTCAAGAAGAGAGGTCATAAAAATCTTTTTACACATGAAACATTATTCAATTGACTCTGATCTCTGACAGACACGACATTGCAGACACCTACTGAAATTACTTCTCAATTAAAAAAATTGTTAGAACCTACTACATGGGTAATTATCTCAAAATCTGTAGACTTACAAAATACAATCCAATGAAAGGAATCAACCCTTCATGTATCTGAGAAAAGTAATCAAAGGAAACAATTTCTTACATTGATGAAACAAGCACCAAAGAAAGCTGCCAGAACAGCAACAATGTTGACTGTCAACTGAAATTGCAGAAATTTTGCGATGCTGTCGTACACGTTTCTACCCCACATCACAGCTTTCACGATGCTGGTAAAATTATCATCTGTCAGAATGATATCCGAAGCTTCCTTAGCTACATCCGTTCCTGATATTCCCTGTAAAATGATTCAAGAAAGGTCATTTAAAAGCTTCAACTAACAACATTCAAATCATTGAAAAAATTATGAAAGATCAGAATTAAAAGAATTGGGTCAATTTTTTATCATATTTACCGAAATGAAAATCAAATTCTGTGTAAACATTACTGTCTATGTTCCCTTTTGCTGCACACAACATATACAAAACATAAGAGTATACCGCAGTTGGTTGGTTTGATTCTTGTTTTACGCTATACCATGATTATTTCACTTCGATAGTGATGGCCTCTCCCAGATGCAATGCAGAGTAATTTATACTTCCAATTAAGACACACATCCAATGTGACACTTGATCTGTGACACTTGACCTCTGTTTTACTGTTTCATTCAAAACACTCGACACCAATGAGCCATCAGCTAGATTTGATCAAGGGATCTCTTGGTAACAGGCCAATCACCTAACCAACTAAGTACAGCTCATCCTCTTATGAATACTCAGAAAACAAAGTTCTAAAATCCTGTAATTTCAAATTGACAACAACTATTTCAAGTATGGTCCTTGCTGATGTGAAATCTTGAAACAAAATGATGCAGGAGAAATACCATAATGAAGCACTTTTCACAGCATAATGACTTTTACAAAATATCAAGCATGTTTGATACTTTGACAAGCCAACTTCATGTTATCAAGTGGCTGAATTATACCATCATAAAGTTTGCTCCCTTTAAGCCATGGATTGTATGAACATGGTTCCATATACAAACTCCTAAGTTCTAATCTGTAAATAAAGACACTTAAAACAAGCCATGTTCGTGAAACACTAATGCCCTCAGCAGCAACAAAGTCCAAAAAGTTACTTTAAGCATGAAGGTAAAACATTACAGCCAAGGTGAAAGCTGACAAAAGACAGACAAACAGACAGGACAAAAACAATATGCCCCCGATCTATCAATCCGGGGACATAAAAAAGACAGGTAGATATTTTTCATGTCTGTCCTAAACATGTATACCCTTTTACCACCAATGGCAAATGACATACATCAGCAAAGAATACTAAACCTGGACACTTCTTGTTCAAACGAAATAACATCTATACATCCAAATGCAAGTCCCACAATATCTGACCATTGGGAATCATAATATAGGGATATACAAAGTACATTACCATAGCAAAGCCGACATCTGCCTTTTTGAGAGCTGGTCCATCGTTGGTGCCATCACCAGTTACAGCCACTACCTCTCTGTTTGCTGTTACTTTACTGTCGATGATGCCTTTCACCAAAACATACTTATCCTGGGGGGAAGATCGAGCCAGAACGCGAAGGTTGGGCCATACTTTGTCGAATAACTCTTGTGAAACCTACCAATGAATAATGGAAAATACATGATAGATAGTCAAGCTAATATAATTATCTCATTATTTAATGCCACCCCAATATTATTGTGTGATTTATGTGACTTGATTAGTCTTAATACTTTCACAAAATTTCATTTTGATTGATAGGTTACAAACACAAGCCAGCAAATATGCATTGCCGAGAAATATTGAATAATGATAACATATATTAAAGATTTTTTGTCAGAAATAAAGCATCAAGACAGCTTTCACATCTCTACATGTGGAAATCTGAGCAGGACTTCAGTATTTAGTTTGAATTGACCATAAATAATCTTTTCGCCAGTTTTACATGATGTAAGGGGCAATACCAGACAAATGCAAAATTACTGCTTAGCTTTGCATCAATCATTATGACGTCACATTCCAAGCGTTAACGTCATAGTGAAAATTCCGACAAAAAGTGGTTTTTCTGGTGTAAGACCCCTTACATCATTTAAAATTGGAAAGAGGTCTATTCATACTATCTCAGTCTGACAAACTGCAATAGATCTCTTCCTGTTCTATCCTACCTCTCCATCAGCATCGCGGATTCTCCTGTTGAATTCCTTGCCATCGAGTACCAGGAAGTCTTCTCCGGGAACCAGGATACCACATTTGGTGGCTATTGAGCGAGCAGTGTTCACATTGTCTCCTGTCACCATTCTCACACAGATTCCTGCATGTTTACACTGTTTGATGCTGGCAGGTACCTACAGAAACGGCATTCCGACATTCAGTATTGTTATCATATTGATAATATGGAGTACAACCAGATCCAAACATATAAGGAAAGAAATGTCACTTATGAGAAAATCTATTCCCCACAGTTATTTATATCTCACATGATTTTTGCACTATTCTCACTTTGGATATACTAGCAGGGCACAGTTTTCGATGTAAGCCATGTGTAAATCATATACAAGTCATCTTTAAGTTATATAGAAGTCATATATATCATATTTAAGTCATATATGTCATATTTAAGTCATGTACAAGTGACATATGTCATATATAAGTCATATATCATTTTTAAGCCACATGCAAGTCATACTTGAGTCATATTTAAAGTTATAATTTAAAAATTTACAGTACATTTAAGGTCATATTTTCATCTTGCTTACTTGATAAATAAGTAAGTGTGGGCATGATTTTTGTTTAAGGTTAAACTTTCTAAAATGGTATACCACAACTCCTTCACCTATATCGTGCCACGAAGTCTTCTATATTGGAGGACACTGGTATACACTACCAAAACCACCAATCTTTTACATGTACACTGTTAAACGTTATGCATAGCTCTGTCCTTAGACAGGCTCTATGGTTGTTACTTATAGCTTAATTTGGTAATTTTACACTTTGGATTTCCACAGTTTCTGCCTTAAGCATCACTTAAGACACTTATGGAAATATGAATATGGTGCACTAAATTTATATTTATATACATATATAATCATCTCGGTCTTTATCAACTTTCTCTGGGGAAGACCGATTTGTCTATGCCATTTTTTATGTTTATAATTTTTGAATAATAAAAGACATTCTGCACTGTGACATGAGTCATACACCAACTGTAACACCAACATAATGCACAAAACCACCACTTTTAATTACCATATTTAAGAAATTCATGCTTGACTTTTAAAAAAAAATGTCACAATGACCATGATCAAGTTTAGAAAGCTTTTGTCAGAAACTGGAAGTTCTATGTCAATGTAGCCATGTCTATACCACTGGATATTGGTGAAGACCCAGTGTCTATGCCATTTACGTATCCAAATTCAAACACTGCGAATGGAAACATGGATTAGATTATCTACATTTACCTCAGGTCGCACAGGGTCTTCAATTCCTACAATAAATATACAAGTAAGGCCAGAGATGATGGCTTCCTCATCTTCCCAGTCCAAGTTGTCCTTAAATTCCTGTTCATTCTCTGCTGTTGCTGATCCTGTTACAAAAGTAAGTCCATATTAGTTGCAGGAGAGACATTTAATAAAATTTTTAATATTGATTTCTTTTCTTATCATGCTGCATTTTGTGCTGTTGCATTGAAAATATTTCCTAAGCAATGGGAAAATTATGGATGCAGTGCATGTAAATGGAAAAGAGTTTTTGCAGGAATAAGATAATAACAAGTTACCAGTCACTCTTTACTTTGATCTCATCAGAGTTACCTGGTAATAAGAAACTCTGATTTGACCCTTTATGATCTAAACTCTAAAAAGAATACCAGTCTGGACAATTTATACTCTGTAGTTTTTATTTTCATAACTGAACATTAATATCAAAACTTGAAGAATTTTTGCATTTAACATCAATTCCATAAAATCTACCACTCTATAGTCCAGTACAAAGTACAATTACAGTACCAAATGCCTCACAATCCAGGATAAAGAGCAAAAAAAATAATAATAATCAAAAACTGACCTCTACAGAAACAGTCAAATTTGTATACTAGTAATGGCAAACAAGGTACTTATAGGACAAATAAGGGGAGTTGTCTGCCCTTGTTTAATTAGAGTCCATGGAAGTGGAAAACAATTGGTATTCATGATCTCTAGATTTCCCTCTACTATGTACATGTACAACAAAGGATCGGTAACATGCCGGGCCTGACCTTGACATAGACTCAGGGCCTGACCTTGACACAGACTCAGGCTTTATGTCCAAGCCACCCTATGTTATATAGCTTATTTGTTTCCATGTTGTTTTACTTTATGCCAAGAATATTCCATTGATATGGTGTTTACACTTGTCTGGTATACATATACTGACCTATGTAACAGAAGGTCGTTTCACAAAATATCTTACAAAATTTGTAAGGATTTTTCGTAACTTTTGACCCAGTTTTTGCAAACAGAGGGAAACCTGAACTGGAGATTATAAAACTTAACATGCATTTTTTCATACAAATATACTACAAAACATTTCATATTCAGAATACTAAAGTTTAAAGTCATTTTCTATCAAAGTAAAAGTGACGAAAAATACTTCAGAATTTGTTAAGAACTTAGTGAAATGGTTAGCAGACCCACACATAAGAGTGATGAATCCTTTAGCCACTATCTAATGTTATATGGAGCCTTAGATTTAAGCTACATGACAGGACAATAATGATGATCCTAAAACAACAGGCCATTAAAATAGTCCTTGTATAGTCCTAAGACCCCAACAAACCAATGACAGTCCTTGAATGATATACAGATGGTCCTAAGACCCCATCATACTATTAACATAGTCCTTGTATGCTATACAGATAGTCCCAAGACCCTAACATACCATTAACACAGTCTTTGTATGCTATACAGATGGTCCTGGGACCCCAATGTACCATTATCATAATCCTTGTATAGTCCTAAGACCCCAATTTACAATTAACATAGTTCTTGTATGCTATACAGAGAGTCTTAAGACCGCAACAAACCACTGACATTGTCCTTGTACACTATACAGATGGTCCTGGGACCCCAACATACCAGTAACCTAATCCTTGTATGCTATACAAATATTCCTAAGACCCAAACACAAACTGTTAACATAGTCCTTGTATGCTATACAGATAGTCCTAAGACCCTAACATACCATTAACATAGTCCTTGTATGCTATACAGATAGTCCTAAGACCCAAACATACCATTAACATAGTCCTTGTACGCTATACAGACAGTCCCAAGACCCTAATATACCATTAACATAGTCCTTGTACGCTATACAGATAGTCCTAAGACCATAACATACCATTAACATAGTCCTTGTATGCTATACAGATAGTCCTAAGACCCTAACATACTATACAGATAGTCCTTGTATGCTATACAGATAGTCCTAAGACTCCAACATACCAGCTATACAGATAGTCCTAAGACCCTATCATACCATTAACATAGTCCTTGTATGCTATACAGATAGTCCTAAGACCCTTACATACCATTAATATAGTCCTTGTATGCTATACAGATAGTCCTAAGACCCTTACATACCATTAATATAGTCCTTGTATGCTATACAGATAGTCCTAAGACCCTTACATACCATTAACATAGTCCTTGTATGCTATACAGATAGTACCAAGACCCTAATATACCAGCTATACAGATAGTCCTAAGACCCTAACATACCATTAACATAGTTCTTGTATGCTATACAGATAGTCCTAAGACCCTTACATACCATTAATATAGTCCTTGTATGCTATATATATAGTCCTAAGACCCTAACATACCATTAACATAGTCCTTGTATGCTATACAGATAGTCCTAAGACTCCAACATACCATTAACATAGTCCTTGTATGCTATACAGATAGTCCTAAGACCCTAACATACCATTAACATAGTCCTTGTATGCTATACAGATAGTCCTAAGACCCTAACATACCATTAACATAGTCCTTGTATGCTATACAGATAGTCCTAAGACCTTAACATACCATTAACATAGTCCTTGTATGCTATACAGATAGTCCTAAGACCCTAACGTACCATTAATATAATCTTTGTATGCTATACAGATAGTCCTAAGACCCTAACATACCAGCTATACAGATAGTCCTAAGACTCCAGCATACCATTAACATAGTCCTTGTATGCTATACAGATAGTCCCAAGACCCTTACATACCATTAATATAGTCCTTGTATGCTATACAGATAGTCCTAAGATCCTAACATACCATTAACATAGTCCTTGTATGCTATACAGATAGTCCTAAGACCCTAACGTACCATTAACATAGTCCTTGTATGCTATACAGATAGTCCTTAGACCCTAACGTACCATTAACATAGTCCTTGTATGCTATACAGATAGTCCTAAGACCCTAACATACCATTAACATAGTCCTTGTATGCTATACAGATGGTCCTAAGACCCTAACATACCATTAACATAGTCCTTGTATGCTATACAGATAGTCCTAAGACCGTCACAGGCCATTGGTTCTATAACCGTTTTCACCATCTTCTCTTGGTCTTCAATAGGAAATGGTTTGGGATTTCCTTGGCAATCCAAAATGAAGTCGCATCTGAATAAGTATATGAAATAAAACATTAAAACGCAAATTACAACATCACTCTAGGTTTAACAATAATTTTATTTATATTTTCATCTTTTCCTTTTTTGTACTGAGAAGCCTAGATCTTACTTCTGTTTCCCTTCGAAGTCTTTTTTATGTAAGTGTGTAACATGAAATGGACCCATAAAAATCAGTATGTGCCATGAAATGGAATTTTTTTGGTATATATGTGTATACAAGAGGGGACCTTTGTTCTTCAAAGAGCAGACCAGAGTGTCCAAAGGTAAATGTTGCCTGTTCTCCACTTTCTAAAAGTGTACACGACAAACAGATGGATTAATGGACAACATACAAACTGATTCCTTCACTGGTGGCACAAGAATTGACCGGTCAACAGTGGTGCTAGGAACCACAACTTCTTGGTCCTGAACTGAGCAAGTAATCATTTAAGCTTTGCCAGCTTGATCACCTGAACGAGATTACAGACGAGAGAAGCTTGAATTTAAAAATGAAAGTTATTACTGTTTTGCAGATTAATTCTACTTTACATTCCCATTTCGTATACGAATAATTACGTTTTAATGCCAATACCATTACGTATAATGTGGGTATGTTATTCAATGTGCATCATAACTTCCACACAATAATGAATTTTAACTATTAAACTTGCACATAAAACATTATTTTATTGTACAACAGAATCTGTCAATCTAATGAAATTGAATCTTGAAAGGATTCATAAACTTAAATACATGGATCTTAAGAAGGAATGTCCAGGATTTCCTTTCACTACATAAAAATTGATGAGTCTGACCTTCACTTTGAACGTTTATTCTTATCCAGAATCGACAAATGAAGCCGTTCCTAAAAACAAACTGAAAAGTGCAAAACTATTCTAAACATCATTATGTGGTACTTGATACTTACTTCTTCAAAACAATTTCCGAGGCTCCTTTAGTAAAGAGTCTGAACCCAGCCTCGATTGGGATAACAGTGCTCATGGACTTCCTGACGGAGTTAAAGGTGTAGACTTTGTAGAGGGCTTCCTCTGGTATCTCCTGTCTGACGGCTTCGTAATCCTGTCCCAGGTCCGTGATGAAGCCTAACAGGGCACATTCCGTCTTGTTACCCACCTGAATGGGCAGACCCCCATCTTGATCGGGCTGTGAAATGATAAATTGTAAATCTATGTCAATATCTGTACCATTATAAAGACAAAAGAAACAAAAAGGTATGCAGTGAATATGAGCAGTTTACTAGTATGTTGCTTGATGCCACAAGAGAGTTTCACTTAAAAAGTGTCGGCACTTGCCTGGTGTACGGCATTACAACTCTTTTATTTTTTCTATAAGCCATGACGTACTATGACGATGACACATGACACTTCCTTTATTCTGTATCATCTAAAGCACAGAAAAAGAGGCAGAAGAAGAAGAAAAATCCCCACAGAAAAATCCTCTCTGACCGTCAGGTTAAAATGTCAACCATAGTTTTTTTTTTAAAGTAAAATGCAATACATTACCAACAGACCTGCCTACTTCTCATTAAAAATAAAATTTGAAAGACAGAAACTAAAAACCTATGTAGTAAATTAATTTAAAATTAATTAAGCTACATGCACATTCTAGATTGTGAGAAGCTTTGAAGACCCTACAAAATGCATTAATCAGCCAAAAAAAAAAAAAAAAAAAAGAATAAGAATGCCTTGAAAGGCATATAATTACAGGTCTCTTTGAGTAATAATCAACTAGCTTTCATCAAAACTGATAAATGGAATAGCACACTAATTTCAGTAACATGTGATATGTTTATCACCCTTCGTGTTCCCATCATGCACTCTCTTTTACCATAACAAAGAAAAAACAAAGTGTGTAACTTTGTCGAACACATACAATTAGGCAGTGATCTTTGAAGGTAGAAGAAACAAGAAGAAAAAAAATTAACAATTCAAAATCTGAATTAACGCTGAAAATTTTACATGCACAGACGAAAGCATTAACAAGCGAGTTTTCTCTTTATTATACTTGATGTACTGAAAAACAAATTCTATACTGACGCAGATACAAATATCCTGACATATATATGAGGACTTTAACTTAATGATCACTGAAATCTGGTCATGTAAGAAAGTATAATTCAGTAAATATATCTTTTTCTAGATTATAACTGAAATGAGCATCTCTTGGATATATATATATATATATTCCCATCTTTCTTGAAAACATACACAGTTGACTCTCGTTTACTCAAACAACAGTATCTCAAATTTCCAGCTACATCATACTAATTTTAAGTCATGATTCTAATTTCTTTTCCATATTTAATATACATTCCTGGCTCAAAAACCCCTAAACTCAAACTATTTTACACAGGCCCTTCTAATTTGTGACAGAGTGTTCTTATTATTATCCTTATAATCTTTCTGATCTGAGTTATCGAATGTCCACTGTGTTTCCATTACATAAATTACATGCTGCCCTCCCTAAACTAAATTGTGACGCTCCAAGAAATGTGTGTCGTCTGCGAAAAATATTTAAAACAAGCGACACAAAAAAAAGCTTTCTCTTTCTTCAAAATTGTTATTTATTCCATTTTTCTAATCATTCAATTTTTATTGCCATGGCGAGGAATAAATCAACAGAACCTCAGCATGCTTATCACCTGATTTTTTCTTTTCTATCAAAAAAGAAAACGTCAAATGAAATAACAAATTTAGTTTTCAGATCTACAACTTCTTTGTATATATCTCAAAGCATTCGATTTTTACTACTAAATACAACATGGTATATTCATTTCAAAAAGAGAGGGCTTGTCATATTTGGGTTTTTTTTTCTGTTTTTTTTTATCATTTTGTAGAACATTTATGGGCTGAAATAGACCAATCACAAATATATTATAGTACTATTAGCTTTATTTCTTAAATACCTTTCAGGTCAAAACAGCAGAGCAGATTTTCACTGTTCTTTGATTGTGCTAAACACAGTAGCAAGGCAACTTACCAGAATACGAGATGTGTAGCCACTGTTGATAGCTACACTTTTTACCATCAACTCCCTGAATCGATCGGCCAAGGTGGCAAAATTAGGGGTCGACTTGTAATGAGCCCCTGAAATGAAGACAAAAATAAATAAACTTCATCCAATACAAATCTCACATTCTGAATTTCTATATTCCTATGAAATAATTGGTCACTCGACAACTCGTAAGTCATTTCAGTGTAAAAGCTTTACAACATATAAAGAATCAGAAAAAAAAAAGAAATTTATGCCCCCAAGTCTTTGATTCCCAAAGGTTTTTAATTCTTAATACATTTATGTATTATGAAGATTAGATTTCCTTTACCTGGTATTGAAATTATTGGAAAATTCTGTGATTTGTATTGACTGATTGACTGATTATTGTTTTACTACACCCCACAAATGTAACTCACCTCCAATATAACTCTGAACAACTATAACTCACCTCCAATATAACTCTGAACAACTGTAACTCACCTCCAATATAACTCTGAAGGAATGTAACTCACCTCCAATATAACTCTGAACGAATGTAACTCACCTCCAATATAACTCTGAATGAATGTAACTCACCTCCAATATAACTCTGAACAAATGTAACTCACCTCCAATATAACTCTGAACAACTGTAACTCACCTCCAATATAACTCTGAACAAATGTAACTCAACTCCAATATAACTCTGAACAAATGTAACTCACCTCCAATATAACTCTGAACAACTATAACTCATCTCCAATATAACTCTGAACAAATGTAACTCACCTCCAATATAACTCTGAACGAATGTAACTCACCTCCAATATAACTCTGAACGAATGTAACTCACCTCCAATATAACTCTGAACAAATGTAACTCACCTTCAATATAACTCTGAACAACTGTAACTCACCTCCAATATAACTCTGAACAAATGTAACTCAACTCCAATATAACTCTTAACAAATGTAACTCACCTCCAATATAACTCTGAACAACTATAACTCACCTCCAATATAACTCTGAACAACTGTAACTCACCTCCAATATAACTCTGAACGAATGTAACTCACCTCCAATATAACTCTGAACGAATGTAACTCACCTCCGATATAACTCTGAACAAATGTAACTCACCTCCAATATAACTCTGAACAAATGTAACTCAACTCCAATATAACTCTGAACAAATGTAACTCACCTCCAATATAACTCTGAACAACTGTAACTCACCTCCAATATAACTCTGAACAACTGTAACTCACCTCCAATATAACTCTGAACAACTGTAACTCATCTCCAATATAACTCTGAACAACTATAACTCACCTCCAATATAACTCTGAACAACTGTAACTCACCTCCAATATAACTCTGGACAACTGTAACTCACCTCCAATATAACTCTGAACAAATGTAACTTGCCTCCAATATAACTCTGAACAACTGTAACTCACCCCCAATATAACTCTGAACAACTATAACTCACCTCAAATATAACCCTGAACAACTGTAACTCACCTCCAATATAACACTGTACAACCGTCATTCTATTGGTGGTTAGTGTGCCAGTCTTGTCTGAGCAGATTGCAGTAGCATTACCCATGGTCTCACATGCATCCAGATGCCTCACCAAGTTGTTGTCATCCATCATTTTCTATTCAAACATACAACATAAACTACAATTAACCTCTCCCTTCTAAAAAGGAAAGAATTCTAAGGAACATTTTCTTGTCAACTACAAGCTTCTTTAGGAGCAAGATTCCTAACACAAGCATCTCTTTCATCTATAATTCTCTCTCCTTATTTCTCATTATGATACTGATAATGCAGTCATTAAATGTGTTTAAGCATTGGAGGTTTTTTTTTTATCATACTTTACTATAAAAGGAAGTTTTATTCTGACATGAATTTATATTTTATTCTTATGAGTTTGTTTGCTACTTTTAGATTTGTAACTTTTATGGCCAAACACTGTAGATTATTTTCATCCCATTTAGGTTATGAACTTTACAAGAGCGACATACAATTTCATTACAAACAACAATTACAGGTATATGTAAAATCAATCTTAAAATGAAAAATTAATCTCTTTAAGAATTAAAATTGGAATTAATTTGCTTTCTGCAGACTTATAGACAAAATATTTTCCATAATTTACTTTACATTCTTTATCAAATATGCAAAAATTACAGCAGAGAAAAAGACTGAAATACAAGCAAACTTAATTAAACATCTGCCACTTAGTGCTCAGTTATTTTTAGAGTAAAAGAGAAAAGACGGCACAGTTTTCAATGCTACTTGCATTAATTTTCTCACAGCACATTTAAAGAAAAACGGTATGATTCTAGTCTTTACCATTAGACTGAGAAATAAAATTATTTCCACTCACCCTGACAGAGTAAGCCAATGACAGAGTAACAGCCAATGGGAGACCTTCTGGGACCGCTACCACTAAGACAGTGACACCGATGATGAAATAGCTTACAAAGATTTCTATGTATCTTGCCGTTTCATCCGATTCCCAGCTTTTTTTATTGATCACAAAGTTTTCAATACAGAATTTAACTATCAGAAGCAGAACAGTGATAACAGCTATAGCAGTACCTGAAATAAATGAGTAAGAAAATATTCAACGTTTGGATTGGTTAGAAATAAACGCCAAGGTAGAACTTCGTTTATATAATGACATCACAATCTCTCTCATCGGAATACATCTCTCCCATCATTCTGGGATAACTCTGTCTTGTACCATCAGATGAATTTACCCAAATTTCCTCTTGTGATGCCAGTATGCGGAAACATCCATGTCACACAGACGTCATAATTGTGTATACATCCATATCACACAGACGTCATAATTGTGTATACATCCATGTCACACAGACGTCATAATTGTGTATACATCCATGTCACACAGACGTCATAATTGTGTATACATCCATGTCACACAGACGTCATAACTGTGCATACATCCATGTCACACAGACGTCATAATTGTGTATACATCCATGTCACACAGACGTCATAATTGTGTATACATCCATGTCACACAGACGTCATAACTGTGCATACATCCATGTCACACAGACATCATAATTGTGTATACATCCATGTCACACAGACGTCATAGTTGTGTATACATCCATGTCACACAGACTTCATAATTGTGTATACATCCATGTCACACAGACGTCATAGTTGTGTATACATCCATGTCACGCAGACATCATAATTGTGTATACATCCATGTCACACAGACTTCATAATTGTGTATACATCCATGTCACACAGACGTCATAGTTGTGTATACATCCATGTCACGCAGACGTCATAATTGTGTATACATCCATGTCACACAGACATCATAACTGTGTATACATCCATGTCACACATACTTCATAATTGTGTATACATCCATGTCACACAGACTTCATAATTGTGTATACATCCATGTCACACAGACGTCATAATTGTGTATACATCCATGTCACACAGACATCATAATTGTGTATACATCCATGTCACGCAGACGTCATAATTGTGTATACATCCATGTCACACAGACGTCATAATTGTGTATACATCCACGTCACGCAGACGTCATAATTGTGTATACATCCATGTCACACAGACGTCATAATTGTGTATACATCCATGTCACACAGACGTCATAATTGTGTATACATCCATGTCACACAGACGTCATAACTGTGCATACATCCATGTCACACAGACGTCATAATTGTGTATACATCCATGTCACACAGACGTCATAGTTGTGTATACATCCATGTCACGCAGACGTCATAACTGTGTATACATCCATGTCACACAGACATCATAACTGTGTATACATCCATGTCACACAGACGTCATAATTGTGTATACATCCATGTCACACAGACTTCATAATTGTGTATACATCCATGTCACACAGACGTCATAATTGTGTATACATCCATGTCACACAGACATCATAATTGTGTATACATCCATGTCACGCAGACGTCATAATTGTGTATACATCCATGTCACACGGACGTCATAATTGTGTATACATCCATGTCACACAGACGTCATAATTGTGTATACATCCATGTCACGCAGACGTCATAATTGTGTATACATCCATGTCACGCAGACGTCATAATTGTGTATACATCCATGTCACACAGACCTCATAATTGTGTATACATCCATGTCACAGAGACGTCATAGTTGTGTATACATCCATGTCACAGAGACATCATAATTGTGTATACATCCATGTCACACAGACCTCATAATTGTGTATACATCCATGTCACACAGACATCATAATTGTGTGAACATCAATGTCACAATGTGTGAACAGAAATGACTTCTGCATATTGTCAAGTTTATCAATTATATGGTCAAGTTTATAAATTACACAAAATGTAAAACTTTGGCACTTGGGTTGTCAAGTTTAAAAATTCTACAACATGTAAAACATTGGCACTTGGGTAGAATCTCCCTGTTCCTATTTTCATCATAATCAGTGTGCTTCCTTTTCGAAGTCTAAGAGTGCTTTCTGAATTGTTTTACACTGTTTGTTTGGCAATTAAAGCCGAAAAGACAAAGATGAGAGGATATAGTGAATTCTGGCTTCCACTACAGTTAACTTAACATTTATACATTTATACAGAAATTTGAATCAATAAGCTCTGTACTGTCTGATGAGTTTTACCTCCATATCCAATCTGAATTGCCAGTTTGGTCAGCTTGGCTTGAAGAACGGATTTCTCCTTCCTTCCACCTTCAGATTTGGCCTTGACCTCGGATTCCCCCTCCTCTTTCTCCTTTGTAGAATTAGCATTTGTATTGTTATGAGAATTACCATGGGGCTGAATTTGTGGGTTGATGGAGTCGATATCTGTAATACATGTCTATAGTTCAACTATTTCCAATAAAAAAAACCCACAATAAATCAATTCTCCTTTTGATTGCCCACTTACTCAATACATCGCCCACTTACTCAATACTTCGAACAAGCAAACAACTTGATGATTTGCTAAATCAATTAGATTATTTGTCTATCAACTGCAATTTGAATCATCAATACTGAAATCTTACCCATCATCCTAGTCAGATTTTCATTTCATTCAAGAGATTTACACCTACATTACTGAAGAGCTAAAAGTATACATGTATTTAAACTACATGTACAAGTTATATCCCTACATTATCCTTTATTATTTATAGAGTTCAACTTCAATATTCTATTATTTCCCGACTTTTTATGTGCTACATATAACTTATTTTAAGAAGTTTTATACACCTTACTTTGAATAACCAAGAACTCCTTAGTTTTTCTTCATATTACATTAGATTCTCAAATTCATTTTTTTCTGGTACAATTGAAGGTATTATAACCAACCCTACTGAATATTTGATTATCTCAAAGTAATTGACTGCTATTTGTGAAAATGAAGTTTCACTTCATTAACTCTTATTTTTGCTAACACTAAACAACATACAATTCGTGACCTGAATGTCAGGGCTGAAAAAGAATTCTCACACAGGGAGTGATACAAACTTACCAGGTTCTCAACTTACAGTCCTGACTACACTTAAAACTATCTACAATCAATATTAAACTAACTCAATTTGTTTCTATGCAGATTCTAGGCCAAACTAAAAGCAAATTATAATCAATGTAGCAAGAAAACATCTGAAACATATTTTTGAAAATACGTACTTAAAATATTTATGATTTTATCAGAGACATAAACGACAAAACCAACCTCCAATATGTGCTAGAATTCTGATCTATTTCCCAAATATCATATGGTACCACTTCTTTTCTCTCTTTTTGCTTTTTTTTTTTCACAGTATTATAATGTACAATTAGAGAAGTAGATCTTTACAGAATGTCTGAATCGTGAACACGTTGACCACATTACACTTACCTACATAACGCCACATGGGAGTCACTGAACACAGTATATTAACACACTACCTCTACACATTTCTTTAAATTAATAACAAATACAGAAATAATTAGAGTTACAATAAAATTTGTCAGGGTGTAATGCAAAACTCCATACATGGCATTCAGTGGACCACAATCATTGAACCAGAGTTATCTCCCTCCCTACACGTCTAAACACAGTGGTCTATCTTTCAGCTACATTTAATGAACTCTAAGCAGTATTTTATGTCAGTTGATTAATAGGGATTTAATTTCGTTTTCAATTTCTTCAGTCATATCATGACATGGAAGCAGGAAATAACCAACCTCTTAAAAGTAGCACAATTCAGGAATCAAAACGGAATAATCCCGGAATCAAAAAGATCATTCGAGAGTATAAAGACATACTTGCTGGGCACGTTCTCTTACAGGACATTAGGAGAAGCATAATAGTCTAATATAAATAAGGAAGCGAACTTTAGCTTTTGCTTCCTGTAATATAAATATATTTCTTCCTACAAACAAGGCAGTGATGATAAAGGGTAGAAATTTATGTGAACATAGCAAAACCAAATGAATACATGTTACATTAACGTCAAAAATGCATGATTTGCAATGCGCTCAAGCAAAACAGCTACAGATTGTTAAGTAACGAGATGACATAACAATGATAGATGTCACAGAAGCAGGGAATAATAATGACAAATAAAACTATAACTTGTATATGATATTGCTGAGAAGAGGAAAGGCATAAACAGACCGTGTTGTTCAAAAATCGCAGGCCAGTATTGCATAACAACTAAAAACGGAATGTTTGAAAACAAAAACAGAAAAGTTTTCTTACAACATAGATCAATGTTACAAGAACATTCAATTATTCAATATAATATTCTATATTGTAAGAATAGAGATCCGGCAAAATCTGGAAGGGCCTCATTGTGTGACCTTGATCTCTGTATCGAAAATCTATGGGCACGTTCCTCTCATCATTCTGTATCTGTGCTAGATATTTGAAGCTTTGAGGTTGAAAACCTTTTGAGTTATCAAATCACAACCAAAGTGTTGATAGACAGACAGACAGACAGACAGACAGACAGACAGACACAACTCCTATAGTGAACCAGTATCAATTCATGCCCTTACTGGTTCAGCAGTCAAAGACATAACAAGACAGAATTATATGAAAGGATATACGCCATGCCTTTTACACTGTAACAATGAGAGATGTATATAATTTGAGATAGGTGCATCTCAAGAAATATGTTACGAAAATGACGAGGTATAATCATGCAAAAACATGAAATGATGACATATGATGTGTGATAGCATGACATGAGATAGGATGTGTTACAATACAATGAGACATAATTGTGTAATTGCATGACATGAGATAGGATATGTGTACAATGAGATATAAATGTGTAATGCTATAGTATGAGATAGGATATGTTACAGTATGAGATATACCAGTGTAATTACATGATATGAGATATATGTTACAGTATATTGAGATATACTTGTGTAATGGCATGGTATGAGATAGGATATTTTACAGTATAATAAGATAATGACCTGAGATAGAATATGTTACAGTACAATGAGATATAATTGCATAATTGCATGATATGAGATAGAATATGTTACAGTATATTGAGATATACTTGTGTAATGGCATGGTATGAGATAGGATATTTTACAGTATAATAAGATAATGACCTGAGATAGAATATGTTACAGTACAATGAGATATAATTGCATAATTGCATGATATGAGATAGAATATGTTACAGTATATTGAGATATACTTGTGTAATGGCATGGTATGAGATAGGATATTTTACAGTATAATAAGATAATGACCTGAGATAGAATATGTTACAGTACGATGAGATATAATTGCATAATTGCATGATATGAGATAGAATATGTTACAGTATATTGAGATATACTTGTGTAATGGCATGGTATGAGATAGGATATTTTACAGTATAATAAGATAATGACATGAGATAGAATATGTTACAGTACGATGAGATATAATTGCATAATTGCATGATATGAGATAGAATATGTTACAGTATATTGAGATATTCCAATTCTATGTTATGACGAGATAAGACCATGCAATAGCACGTCATGAGACAGGATTTTGTAAGAGAATTAAGAGAAAGGATTGTGTATTAACAAAGCATGATGGGATAGCAAGACATATTATATACATGTCATACTCAGTTACTACACAGTGCACAATACAGACCATCACCCAAATTCATGAGCAGAAGACAAATGAAATAATGTGACACATACCCACTTTCGCATCTGCATCGCTAGTAAGCACTAATAAAAAAAAAAAAAGAAAAATAAAATCAAATATATATCGAATATAAAATCAGAATAATGTCTCAATGAACCAATTCATTACATCTCAAAATCATAAGAAGAACTCTATTGCATAGATAACCATTCATAGATTATATCTTATTCTGATTACTTAACGTATTATATCACAATTTGGTTCATGAACACCAGAAACCCTCCGTTCCCTCCAGCTGAGCAGAGGATTTACGTACCTCTTTTCTAGATGTTAAAATCTGATTAAATACTGAATAATAACATGATAAAAATGCATGCATATCAATGTGTAAGTTTCATAAATAAATATTAATCATACAAATCATATTCAGAGTTCAATAAGTAAACATCCATTAAGGAAAAGATTAAAAATCTACAGTGGTTGACATCTGATATTTACGAAATATAAAAAGTCTTTAATTTCTTGAAAGAATTAAGATAAAAAAAGAATTTGTGATGAATTTTACGAGCTCTGTCATCCCTTGACATCAATTATTAGGTCTGAAAGATTTTTATCTCTCAGTATTTAACTGTTTCAGTGGTAAGACTTGTATCACACCTAGAAAACTGACAAATTCATAAAGGTCAAAGGTCACCGTCAAGGCCACACGATCAAAACTTTTGGTACCAAAGGAAAGGTCTAGTCATAAGGAACACACGTCAAATATGAAAGCTCTACCTGTGACAATGTATTAGATATAGCCGATGTTAAAGTTTTTATGGACAGACAGACGGACAGAGTGATTACTATAAGGTACCCACTTATGAAGCAGGCCCTAATAAGGGTGGAAAACAGCAGGCTAGACATAGTGGCAAAATCCTAAAATCCATCTCGATCACATGCACCACGTGACAAGCCCTTTAAGTGTCTGTGCAACTTCCCTAAATCTAGCCTGCCTTATAAACGGCAAACTGGCTGATATAAATTAGGCACTAATAGGGTGTACGCATCAAATACGCTCTAAAAACTAACTTTAATCACACACAGACGCTATTATTGTTTTTTATCCTAAAACAAAGAATATTCTTTGAGCATATAAGACAGGGCTTGATTTCAGTGGAATGTTCTAGTGTGTCAATATCATGCAGTTGTAAGTCTATCACCATTCACACATCCTCAATAACCATCTGTGTTCTCTTTTTAGCTACAAGCAAAATATGATGCACGCTGAAGGTACACGTCACATGTTCAAAATCCCAGCATATTTTCTTCGTTGCCAATTCTTTTTACCTTTTTCAAAGACAAGTCTGAATTAAATATGGTAAGGTCACACGATTGACCTTTAGATTTGATATAGAACGATAAATAAAACAGTTAAAGCAAAATTCAGAGACATATTGTTAATCACTATTCACTTTATCTGAATTACCTTTAATATTGAATTCGGAATTTAATTGAAGGAATAATCGCCATGATGTCAAGAAATAATTGCCGCTACATGAGCAACTGCTGTTGCTTAAGTAAATCATTGCCAATGATTTAAAGCCATTGACCAAATCAATTACTGTCTATTAAACATATATTTTATAAACTAATTATAGGATAAAAGACAAAATTTTACATTAGTCAACCGTGACCTTACCATCCAGACTGCCTATCTGTAACTTGGCTTTAAAGCAGAATAGAGATAATTGCCATCTACATTTATCCGAACACAGAAAATTACAGCTTTCCACAGGGGACAATGACATTTGCTAGGTATACAGAGCAAGAAACAAACTTCCATGAATAAGGCATTGCATGTTACAATGTTACAGCCATAGTATTAAGTATGTAATTTCATTGTTCAACACTTGTCAGTACTGGTAAATACTGATGGAAGGTTTTTCCATGGGAAGAAATGAGAGAGAATGGACAATACATGGTAACAATGCCACATGGAAGAAAGTTTTGTGCAAGCGTCTTACTAGTATTTGTGTACGAGACACCTGGAAGGATTTTGTAATTAAAAACATTTTAAAAAGAAATTGTGAAATCAAATTAGTTTATATCTTATAAAATTGTTTTCTGACAAAAACAAAATGAACATTTTAAATTAAAATTTTTTACTAATACAATCTTAAGCATGAAAAATTTATCTTATTAATAATATAGCAAATTTTTTTTACATTGAGATGGGCAGATAGAATGTCAAATGCTTTATGCTTATACTCCCATTACAATGGGGAATAAACATTCCAAATATTGTTCGTACGGACTTTTATACAAATAACTGCTGACGTGATACGATACCTAATCCACAGATATCCTATATAAGTGGGTAAGCAGTTAGAAGTGTGCATTTTTGGCCGGGAATATATGCAATGACCAAAGCTTGTGAAAATAGATTTTACAACAAAGTGGTTAAAACTATTTATTTCTATCATTTGCTGTCACTTACCTCAGCTTTTCTTTTCACATTTTATATAACATATGTGCAAGCTTAAAAACTAGCGGAAGTGATGTGGACATTGGGACATGGGATATAGAAAAAATGTCAGGTAGAAGTCGGGGGTAATTCCTGCGTTAAAGATGTCAAAAGGCAACCATCAATACTGTATGTTACAACAACTACCTTTGATATAACAATTTAACCCACATATTATATTTGTTATATTTACTTAACTACAGCAGTATTTATTGTAATAGAATGAACATATTGTAAAATTGAAGAAGAAAAAAAGTAGAATGATAATGCATAAAGTGCACTCAAAAATGCATTCAATGATGCAAATAAACCAACAAAAGTGCAAATTCATTCTCTGCACAAAATTCATGCATAATAATGACATAAATAAATTCAAATGCATCCAATATTCCTGCAGGAACATTTTATTTATCAAAAAGTGGAAGATACAATTTTATTGTGTGAGTTAACCGAGTTGCTTTAATCAATGCAAACCATTACCTTAAAATTTTTGGCAGTGAAGTAGGTGTCTAACCTTCATTTCAATGTTCAATTGACCAATTTACTTTTCCTACATTTTTCCCCCCATAGACAGAAATCACCATAGAGCCGAAAGTTTTGGAAAACTCTCAAAATGTCTATGAACAAACCCATACCACACTATCCTAATTCTTATCAAGCAGTCAAACAGACAAAATAAATTTTTTCAATTTAGTCGAACTTTGATGACTCGAACAGAAGAAATTAGAAAATACCAGGAAATTCTAAGTAATTATGCTATCCCAGCAACCTTTCTATACATTTTTTTTAACAGCAAGGAAACCTAAAAAAACTCAACCTACAGAAATTCATAGTGAATTCACATCTCGAGTCATCGAAGGTCGACAGTAGCGTAAAGAGAGGTCCAAATACGTATGCTCTAATGAACTTATTAAATATCTTATACATTTTTCTCTGATATTACGTGTAGTACTTAAAACACAACCACTTCTGCAAATTTAACAAATTTACTCAAAAACTGATATTTCAGCAGATCTTTCGACATCTTCACAATAATGAACGAAAGCCTCCAGAAGCTTCAACGTTCCTCTCACTAGCCTATCATTTAGTCTAGTTCCCATCACAGAGTAAAAGGAGAGTTAGCATTGTTTACTAAGCGAAGGTTACGAGTGCAGAAATAAGATGACTTACATGGTACAGTGGCTCCACCTTGAGATCGTGCTCCTGTGGGCAGAGGGTGTCAAGCAAAGATACTCATTATAAAGTTCTGTATGCACAAGTCTAGCAGAGAGCATGTGGAAACTCAAGTCAAAAGCAAGTTTGCATAGAATGAGACCATATCTTATTCTATAATATTTACACCTTTTTCAGAAAAAAAGGGGGTTTTTTTTAAATGACTCCCTCCCTCTCAAATTCACATGAAAAGTGTGAAAAGAATTTAAATCAAACTGTTCTTCTCCAGGACTATTAAATTGGTTTTTAAAGAGAGAAAGAACTCATTTTAAATCTATTCCAAATATCTCTTTTCATTGAAAATGTTCTGAGCTTGAAAAATCTATCTGGTCTAATTTCTGTAACTTCATCTGTTTTTTGAATGACTATTATAAAATAATCACTTTTGTTCCCACACAGATCAATGCTAGTCTGTTTCAAAATATCCTGTTATTGAAGGATATTCAGTAATAACTTTACAGGGTTTAATGACGATGCAAAAATTATGCACAGGGTCATATTACATTCATAGTGGTGAAACTATGCACATTACAATACCTAAATAAAAAAAAGTTGTTTATGAAGGAATATGCACCAAGGGTTTCATTTCAAAACTGAAAAGTCTGGAGATATATGTATTATGTGAGGTGTTTCAGAGGGAACAACAAACCAATACTGTACAACATTTGACCACGAGTTCTCGGCATGCAAACCACCCATGTTATGTTATAGTCCCACATACAGTTAGTTTATGACCAAAACTCGTTTAAATCACTGAAAAGAGCTTTCCATCCTTTTTGGTTTGTTCTGTTATTTTTAAATTACATTACCCATAATACGTTGCTAATAAGAATTTCATTGATTTTTTTTTTCTCGAGGAAATTAGAATTTTTTTTCTGATATCCTCTGAAAAAGAAAACACAATGCACTTCTTTAGAATTTTCTTTTAAATCTGTAAGCAATTTATAAATTTTTAGAGTACTTTGCTCCTTAACAATTCCTTTATGGGAAGATCATACGAGAGCAGACAGTCAAATGTGTACCTATTCATAAAGTATACACTCAAAAACAAGGTTAGTAAATGTACTACAAGAATAATAGAATATACACCAAAAGCGAATAGAAACTACAAGAAATAATTGTTGCCATGGTTACATTACCTCTATATGATACAATGGCCACATCTAGATAGGTTGTCAATAAAAGACATCAAAATCAGTGACATAAAACTAACACAATCCTACCAACCTACACTCTTCATAACCGTGATACATACCGAAAAAAAAAGGTAACAAACAAACGACATGAGAAAAGTGCAGACATATGTTCACGTGCACACTGGGTTCTGTCCTCTGATGATTGCAAATGAACAAAATTATATTCAAGAACACAGTAATGATGAACAACAGTAAACAAACGTAAATTTGTCAAATCGGAGGAAAAGGTGTGCAAAGACCCTGGAGACTGATTTCTGTGCTGTATGTGAAGAATTCAGCTCTGAGCTTATATAGATGGTGTCCTTGTAAACTGAGTTTATACATGGACTTCAAGAAAAGATATCTACCCTGTACTGTGATGATAAGAGAGCAGATAGATATCTACCCTGTACTGTGATGATAAGAGAGCAGAATAGATATCTACCCTGTACTGTGATGATAAGAGAGCAGATAGATATCTACCCTGTACTGTGATGATAAGAGAGCAGAATAGATATCTACCCTGTACTGTGATGATAAGAGAGCAGAATAGATATCTACTCTGTACTGTGATGATAAGAGAGCAGAATAGATATCTACCCTGTACTGTGATGATAAGAGAGCAGAAAAGATATCTACCCTGCACTGTGATGATAAGACAGCAGAATAGATATCTACCCTATACTGTGATGATAAGACAGCAGAATAGATATCTACCCTGTACTGTGATGATAACAGAGCAGAATAGATATCTACCCTGTACTGTGATGATAAGAGAGTAGAATAGATATCTACCCTGTACTGTGATAAGACAGCAGAATAGATATCTACCCTGTACTGTGATGATAAGAGAGCAGAATAGATATCTACCCTGTACTGTGATGATAAGACAGCAGAATAGATATCTACCCTGCACTGTGATGATAAGACAGCAGAATAGATATCTACCCTGTACTGTGATGATAAGAGAGTAGAATAGATATCTACCCTGTACTGTGATGATAACAGAGCAGAATAGATATCTACCCTGTACTGTGATGATAACAGAGCAGAATAGATATCTACCCTATACTGTGATGATAACAGAGCAGAATAGATATCTACCCTGTACTGTGATGATAACAGAGCAGAATAGATATCTACCCTGTACTGTGATGATAAGAGAGTAGAATAGATATCTACCCTGTACTGTGATAAGACAGCAGAATAGATATCTACCCTGTACTGTGATGATAAGAGAGCAGAATAGATATCTACCCTGTACTGTGATGATAAGACAGCAGAATAGATATCTACTCTGTACTGTGATGATAAGAGAGTAGAATAGATATCTACCCTGTACTGTGATGATAACAGAGCAGAATAGATATCTACCCTGTACTGTGATGGTAAGAGAGCAGAATAGATATCTACCCTGTACTGTGATGATAAGAGAGCAGAATAGATATCTACCCTGTACTGTGATGATAAGAGAGTAGAATAGATATCTACCCTGTACTGTGATAAGACAGCAGAATAGATATCTACCCTGTACTGTGATGATAAGAGAGCAGAATAGATATCTACCCTGTACTGTGATGATAAGAAAGCAGAATAGATATCTACCCTGTACTGTGATGATAAGACAGTAGAATAGATATCTACCCTGTACTGTGATGATAAGAGAGCAGAATAGATATCTACCCTGTACTGTGATGATAAGAGAGCAGAATACCACACTGAACAAAACTCATTTTACAGTCTGACAATTTAACATAGTACATGTCCATCTTTGAACTTTGAAAACTTGATCATGGAAAACTGTCACCAAAATCACATGTAATTATGTTTTCCCAAGGAATGTCATCATTGTTTATCAGTACAACAAATAAAATGACAAAGGACACCGTCAGCCTCATGGATCTTATAGCCCAATAAAACGAATATTCATAACGATGGAAGTTTTCAAGTTTATCGATATATGAAGAACATAAAGATGTATGAATAAATATTGACCCCCATGGAATATCCTAAACCTCCTAAATGAAGAGAGCTCACATGATTTATGACACTTCTTTAACACCAACATCAAATAGCAAGGACTCGAAAACATAATTTTGATTCTAGTCAGCAATATTCCATAGAACAAATGTGTAGCCTGCTAAGATGGTCAAAGCAGACAAATGGACACAGACAATGGAAAAGACTCCTTAAAAATTTTATTTTATTTGCAGGCAACATAAAAAATGTGCACATGAAACGACTGAGAAACCATTTCTTCATTATGTGATATGACTTTTTCTATTGTGCCTAAACAACAAGGTGAAATGACGTAATAATCAGTGCCTACAAAATATTATGACTGGATAATCAGTGCCTACAATATATTATGACTGGATAATCAGTGCCTACAACGTAATATGACTTTACAGTAAGTTCCTACCATGTGATTTTACTTTCCAATCAGTGCCTATAATCATGCCTACAATGTGAAATTACTTTTCAATCTATCCTTTAATGTGAAATTACTTTTAAACAATCAGTGCCTAAAATAGGAATTACTTTACAATCTGGGCCTATAGAGTGAAATTATTTAACAGTCACAATCAGTGCTTATAACGTGAAATTCAGTGCCTATATTGTGGAATTACTTAACAACCTGTGCCTATGATGTCTAATGGCTTCATAGTGTTATAGCGTAGCAGAATGTTACAGCGACGAGAACCAGTGTTACTCATTCGAATAAGTGCTTGGTTTGTGACTGAGAGGTTCCAGTTCCAGACCTTCCCTTGGTTTGACGGTGTCCTGGCTTTCAGATGAGACAGTAATAATCGAGGTCTAGTGTCACAGCACACATAGCACATAACCCATCCTTACGCATGGCACATAACCCACCCTCACTGCTTTCGATGGGTCCGTTATACAGGCCAAAGTTTCCAGGCATCAGGCAGATACCGTCACTGTATAAGTGCAGTACTCCTGGTGTGACGTAATACAACAATCAAACAAACAAACGCATCGAGTGTCAAAGGTGTGACGGACTTTGTAGTACATATAGTGTGACATTACTTAACAGTTGTTACTTAACATTGTAACATGACTTTTACAATCAGTGCCTTTGATGTTATATGACTTTACGACCAGTGTCTACAATCTGACATGATTTTTCAATCAGTGTCTACAGTCAGACGGTAATGGCCATACAAACGGTGCTAAAATCTGAAATAATCTGATAATGTCACTTACTAACAACCCTGGCTTGAAAATCAGTGCTTACAGTCCGATATGAGACATTAGACAAGATATCTAAACTTACAAAACTGGCTTACTCTGTACCAACAATCTGACATATGATACCAACAATCTGACATTTTGGCTCACTTGATACCAACAATCTGACATTTTGGCTCACTTGGTACCAATAACTTGACATTTTATTACCTTTCCATCACATAATCCATTATTTCATTACAGAATCTAATAAAAGATGCCATTAAAGACCTAAAACCTTATATTTCAATGTCCTTATTCTATATGACCTTCCATCTGATCTGATATGATCCGCAATTTAACATCTATGGTCAGTACATACCACCTGACAAAACCAATCTTTCAATGTATTCAATCAAAAACTTGTCATTTAAGATGTACTGCGTATCATGATACTGAATCAGGCAGAAAAGATCATCGCCATACTGTGAGCCAGACAACCGATTTTCTTCGAAAAGTTTCTAATCCAACACTGAAGCTGAAAGATTTTGTTGTTAGCAAAACTACTGATAAGTAAACCTTAATGCATGTTAGAATGTGTAGAGAGAAAAAGCCGACCCACATCACCCAAGGAAAATATGTATATTTAAAATGTAGAACATGAAATTTACACAATGTGTATAGTTAAAATACATACATGTATTTATCAAATATGGAATAAATGTCAATTCATTTTACAAAATGTATATAGTGATTTGAAATATGTTCTTGACTCATAATAGTACATAAAAGTTCCAATACAAAGAGGTAAAGTGAAAGTAGAGGAGAGCGGAAAAGTGAAAGTAGAAGAGATTATTATGATGCACATTTCTATTTATATATCAGGATACATGTACCAATACAAACAGGAAAAGTGAATGTAAAGGAGATTGGTCATGATGCACATTTCTGATGTTAGTATGACTAGAGATCATTATGCTTGCAGGAGAAGAGACCATGTGAAGAAGTCTACAGTGTGTAACAAGAGATGAGTTAGTCAACATGCTTAACATGAAAGTTGTTAACAACATCTTGATGCATTGCAAGTTATCAATACATATATCATATCATAGAAGTCAAAATTACACAAATTCACAAAATGAAATTTGTCAAATCATGCACAACTCTTAAAAGTTATTACTGACATAAAAAAAAAATCCTTTAAAATTGCATTGATGGTACTGGCAATGACGTGATCAGAGGTCAAAAGCTCTTTTAACCAAAAGAACAAAACTTTTTGAAACTTTTTCTAATCTCATTTTCAAAATTGAATATTATTCTATCTAAGAATAGGCTACCTTGTCTCTTTTACACATGTTCATGATTGAAATACTTGCAGGAATACATTTTTACTCTTATGGTAACATACTCATTCAACCCTGCTCTTATTCAAAGTTATTCAAAATTTATAAAAAAAAAAAAAAAGAAGAAAGAAAAAAAAGGTGTTAAGAGAAAAGCATTTTAACTTTTATGATATGATATACATATATACATATTGGAGTCATTACAAAAACACCTCACAAATACGCATCTCATAGTACTAAATTTAGAAATGCGTAGTGCAGAAATCTTCAATCTCGATGATTTATTTAGAGTATCATTAACTGTAAATATAACACGACACAATAAATGGCGAGTCATTCCTTTATATCGTAAATGTTATAGACATCGAATTTAACACACTACAAATTTATTTTTTTTAAATCTTAACGATTATTATTCCATGAGCCAGAAAATCCTGTGATGATATGGGAAGATTTTGTCCTTAATTTTCTGAACGCTATTTCAAACTTTACATTTAAATACCATCACAGAGAGTTAAGAGATTGAAAAAGTAAACTTTTAGAAAGTTAGTTTCAATCAAGTGTTCTCTTATATTTTAATCATAGACACAATATAGGTGCATGGTTTCACAATATGAAAAATGCATTTTTCATCAAAGTAAAAATTGCGAAATTGTCACAATAAAGAAAAGTGAAATTTTCATTTATAGAATTCAAAAGAAGGAAATGTAGAACTTTATTCTTTAAAGAACTGCCCTGTGAAAAGAAGGAAATCACTGTGATTTGATACATTTTTTATTACAAATTTCCACAAACTTACTTGTTACCAAAATGTCATGCAAACCAATCTTTTGTCTAACAACATACTGAAAACCATTCCTTCTTCTCACATTGGGAACTTGTCGACAGCTAATCATGATGCACAATATGCTTGAAATATTAAACTCAAAACAGAATAAAAAGATTCTTAAGAAATTCCGTTAACATTCCATTATTTTTCTTGTCAAAATATAAATATTGGTTGCCATTCATACCTGCATTTTGATCTTCTCCTTTCTTGCCTTTTTTATCTTTCTTGTTTTGTTTTTCTTCTTCCACTGAGGCGCCCAGTAGTGCAAATATGATGCCGGTCTGAGAATTAATGCCCACTGCTGTAACCAACATTTTACCACTGCCTTCCATAACATGAGTACCTACAATCAATCAAAAATTAAATCATAAATTTCAATGTTTCAATAATTTTTTTGATCAGTGTTTTAATCTATACTTTTCTAATTTATAGTTCACGCTGCATTTTTTTCAAAGGCATGAAGTTACAGAAAATTATAATTTTCACTCACTCAACCAAAAAGAACTAATAACAAGAAGGGGTCATAATAATTCAGTTTCGTTTGCTTGTTGCTTTTCACAAACCAGCATTACACCAGCAGCTGCCAGCGTTTGGTTCCTGATTGGGTATGAACCTGATTTGTGAAGTATGAGACCACAGAACAGCATTAACCAAGTGTACAAGCAGATCTCCAAAGGAAACAGGAACGTACCTTCGGCTTGTTGAGATGGAGGCTAGACAGAGTGAATGTCAATATGGTTAATATTGCGGAGGTTGTATTACCTTCATATAACCATCGTTTAACGCTAGGATTGTTTATAGTACGGTAGATGATGGCAGCACCTACCTGTGCCTCCTTCATATTTTTAATTCATACTGCAGAGCCAACCAGGGCAGTGAGAGATTTTTAATGTGAAGACAAACTATGACAAATCTAAGACTAAATACCACAACATTTTGATGTGGAGATGAAAATAAGGAGTATCAATTATTCGGAGATAAAAATTATAAAATGAAGCCGATTGTAATTTATAATGGAAATTCTTGAAACAGAAAGGCAATTTATCGCCATTATTGCTATGGATGTTATGTAACCAGGCAGTTTTCTTAATTTAATGAATATTTTACATTGATGCTTATTGAATTTCTCTCAGTTTCTACTAGTTCCATGTTTGAAGGTGGGCAATACTGAATCAACAAGACTGCATGCTCCCGAATTTCAATTATATATCTGAATTTTACGTTTAAATCTTTTGGTTTTGCTTTTTTTTTTATTAAGGTTTTATGTCACTTACACTAAACTCTTTATCATGCAGTGGAATCAAAACCAGCTCATATCAAATGTCAAGCACTTTTCTGGTACACGTAGACTATCCTTCCACAATTAACGATTGTGACTTACAATAACATGAAAAGTAATATTGAAAATTGACAAAAATACAATTTCCAATTTGAAAGGGAGCAATATAAACAAGGTTAATTAGTTAATCCCTGGAAAATATCCTGATCAGATACCAAAGCTTGCACATAATCACTAGGAGAGCAAATTTTTTATCAATAATTACTATATGTGTAATGAAGGAATAATCATCATAGCTATGGATTATAAAGCAACATACAAGAAAACAAGGTGAAGGTCATCAACTGAATATGGCCAAGACAGACCATAGCCTGAATTTTATATTGGCAAGTTTTCAATATCCATAGAAATACTTCTAAATAACAGCATGTACAATTCTACATATTACATATGAGGCCAAAGGTATGTCATTTACACTACATTTAGAACAGATGTGGAGACAACATAAGCAAGTATAAATACAATAATTCACAATTATTTTTCAGGTCACTTTTTTTATGTTTTCCCCCTTTATCAATGAGTGGGGGGGGGGAGGGGTCAAGTTTGCTCTTTTTGAAATTTGTTTTTTTCTATTGTTGTCTTTTCTGTAGTAAATTTTCCTTTTGGTTTTGAAAAGGGAGGGACAGGCAGGAATACATCCTTACCACCTGAATGACATATCCATAGAAGAAAAATAAACAAGCACTAATAAAGAGCACAAAGTGGTTTCGCCTCGGGTATCCCAACTCCATTCAATCAAAATGCTCAGAGAGCCGATATGGATGACGTGACGCCCGTGATAATTGCTGACGTTGCAAATGAGACAATATCCCCGAGTCAATCACTACTTCATGCCTGACGATGGATAAACCCTCATTACTCTGATGAACTAGGAAAGAAATTACATCTCCTGTTCCAGATCGGCATACTAATCAATGTTCCCCCTAATGGACCCACTCTGATGACTATTTCTCCATTTTCAGGTCTATCCACTCTCAGTATGGATTTATTTTTCTGACGTTTCTTCATGACTGAGCAGGCAAGGACATGGAATATTAATGCAATTTTCAGCTCAATCTGGGTTAATTAGACTTGGCATCTCCATATGAGTGTAAACAATATGCAAATAGCATATTTCTGAATATTGCAGTACAGAAATAACATCAGCTATTTCGTTTAATACTTACAGAGACTTAAATTTTTGACAACACTACCAATTTCAAATAATACACTCCTACAAGCCTCTCTTTCCTGTGGTGCCAGAGCGTTTTTTCCACATCCTTACCTGATAGTAACATAGGGTCGTGCTCCCCTTTCTTGACATGATCTGATTCTCCAGTTAACGAACTTTCATCAACTTTTAAATCATTACTTTGTATAATTATACCATCAGCTGGTAGAAGATCACCTGCAACAGAAAGAGACCTCATGTTATAATATATCTCTACTACCTTCTTATGATCATTGACTACCTTCATGAGTTCTCCATCCAATCTAGATAAAAGATAAGAGAATTCAATTACTAATATAAAAAATATGAAAGCCCTACCTCTCACGATTCGAAATTTATCACCAATGTTAAATTTTGTGAAATGTGGGTCAAAGGTCATGGTCAAAGTCACAAAATCAATGACCTTGGTGTAATTTGAAAGGGCTTTATTAGTGGAGTATGCATATTAAGGCGAAGGTTAAAGTTGACAACAGGCAAACAAACAGACAGACAAAACAAAAATAAAATGATCCTGACCCATCAATCCGGGGCATAAAAAGAACAAGGATACAAGTTTTTTCTCCTTCAAAGAATCTCCTATATCTCCCCTAAGTTTCCTTTCGAAACTGAAAGGAATCAAAAGTTTTCCTGAAATCTATTGTAAGTACCAGGTATGTTATTCTTCTGATTACCCAAACTCTCTCTCCTAAATGAGTATTTTCCTCTAGGTATCTATCAGACATCAATCCAATTTCATTTGTACTGTATATTGGTTTTATAAAGAAGTGTTTTCCTCGAGATTCTATCAAACTTGACACAATTTTCGCAGATAACATTCATTATTAAGAGATTTGATGCCAGTTCCTTTTTATGAATTGTCTAGGTCTTCCTAACTGTGATGAGCAGGAAGCTATAATCTGTCTTTAATTTACAGAAAGTAAGTCACTAGGATGAGATGAAATTGAAAAAAACGCTCAAAGCATCGAGGATGTTCACAAATAGACGCCATGGATATAAAAGGTCACAAGTGAAATTTTGCAACTTTTTAGTAGAAGCCAAAAACTATTTCCCTTTTTTCTAAATTTGAATATAGTTCTTTTACTATAATGATGAAAGATTAAATATACAATCACAATAAAAATGAATAACACTGATAAAAATAGCTAATAGGTACCACATAAGACCGTTTACTAAAAACCCTGAACAGATGGACAGACAGAGTGATTACTATAGGGCACCTGCTTATGAAGCTTTTCTCTTGAGCAGTAATGGTATTACCTCTTATCTACTGCTGCAATTGTTTTAGGAAAAATTTTATTGGTAGTAAAATTGCTGCCTTTTCTATCTATTTTGCTCAAAATGTAAGGATTCATCTCCATTTTTTTTTTCCAATTATCTATATTTCCCTTCTTTTCCATTTCAATTTCACATTTCAGAAACGTTGAAGAAAATAAGTTTTATAATTTTATTACATGTGTTAGTGCTAGGTGATGATCAAGGTTTGTGAATGTATTAATATGAAAGAAATTTCAGGTAATCATGAACCATCAAGGGGTCGTAATCTCTTTTCTGTTTGAATTTCTAATAAAAACAAAAATCTACTGGTAATCAAGTAATCGATTATTGTTGCATTGCTATTCCATCATTGTGTTTATCATTTTTTCGTTTTACGTCATGTTAAAGTTTCTTCATTTCTAAAGTGACAACATCCGCCTGATGCACTACACTGGAAATCCAACCTATGCAATGGAACAACAATTTGATTCTAAATTATACAGAAATTAATATATATAAAGGCCTCTTAAACGTTTTACTTGCTACCGATATAAAATCAACAATTTGATTCTAATAAGTAATATACAACATTCACACTTCCTCAAACTCTTTTTTCAAAAATTAAAAAAAAAAAATTAACATAATATATAGCCTTTAAAACCTTTAACTTGCTACCACTACATAATTCAATCATATAAAATTATATTATTTACCCTCTATCGTTCAAGGAACTACAAGAATTAACGTTTCTATTTCAAATCACAAATCAAAAATCCTATAAACCTTATTTTCCTACTTTATCAATAGTCACTTCTTTGACTTCACTCCCCGCTCCTCATGATCGTCAAAATGTATTTCAAAGCACTTCACCGTAACATCAAAAGCATAATACCTTTCCAAAATTCATTAATCTGTAAAAAGGCAATTTTCAAAGCCATTAAATGATGCTAACCATCTTGTTGAAAGGATTGCAGCAAGCCAGTTTACGAGTCCGATTAATAATATAATATAGTTTTATTGGGGAACGTTATCATAACACTCCCAACGTAACTAGTTCTCTTTTCATTAATGTCATCGTAAAATTGAAACGGCTGCTCACGCAATGTTTAAATATTGCCCCAGTGCATTTTGCTAAAATGTAATTACTGTGGTCACAGCCCTGCAGACTGGCAGTAATGATATGGAATAACCCAGCACCCCAGAGGCTCTTACTCTACCGACACTTTTCTAATCACATCTATTGTGTTGATCAGAGAAAATCTTCACAATTTACATAACAATACATAACAAGAATTACAAATGGGCCATGTGTGCTCACTGATGGTTGTACTGCATGTCACACGGACCAAAAACCCCAACTTAATTAAAATAAATATCAAGGGATGCAACATACAATACTATACGAAGGGATGCAGTCTGCAGATTTCTATAAGCAAGAAGTCCAGTGACACTCATGGTCAAGGTCCTAAGAAGTATGCTAAATCTGACACACTTACCCTAAGGTTCTTATTGATAGAGGTTAATGAAGAAATTTCAAAAAAGTTCTTTCTTGTTTTCAGATGCGATGAAATATAACCAGGAACAAGACTAATGTGGCAAATACCAATACCAATAGAAAATTTGTACGCTGCTTCTATCCAGTAAATTAAATTCACATCCGTATCATTGTTCCCTTATAATTAATTTTCAGACATATCTCGACAAACAGATCCAGCATTCACATACTTTACTATTGTACAGAACATGCCAGACAACACCTTTCTCGATTACAACTGAAATAATTCATTTCAATTTCAATAAATTCTATATGCTCGCTATGGCATTCCATGGTTTTCTGTATTTTCAGTTTGGTAAATTTCCTTTTTAATTCATGAAAGTGGCACTTGAACCAAAATGGCTTCATAGTTTGAACTACATGTCCAACAAGATGATTAATTTCTTTAATTTTAACAAATAGCATACCAGAATTATGTATTTTTTTCAATATTCAATGCACTGTTAATGAAAATTTGATGAAGATTCTCTTTTTTCCAACTTGGAAATATCCCATCCTTGGTTGCTAATGGTGATACACATCGTATCATGAGGGGAGAGAAGCATTTCACTCCAAATAATTACAGACCCATAAAATTAAATATTGAACGTTATATTCTAGTATTTCCCATTGTAAAATTCAATATTGAATGACATATGGCCTAAATTTTACCCCAATATAAATTCAGACATCTAACACTGTTATATGACCAAAACTTCCCTCTCAAAGAAGTCTCACCCTTTGATACTGAACATTGTCCCCTAGATATTTCTCTCTCATACAACTCCAAATATGTAACACTATTATATACCAGTAATTCTTTTTTCTCTTACATATCCATGCACAGTCGATCTCCAATAATTCAAAGGTCCTATGACATACAGTTCAAGAAACAAAATCCAAATTGTAAAATCAGTTTAAACTAACAAGAATTCAGTTATGTTCGAAATTGATGAGTCAACTAGTTTTAATATCATTTACATCAGTGGAGGTTTTTTTTTAATTTTTCAAAGGTGCCTGTACCTTTTTATTCGGGAATTTTTTGCCATATTTGCATAATGCTAAATGTTTTGGAAAAAATTTAGACAAATTTTTGGAAAAATCAATGAAATTTCCATTGGGAGGATTGATGAGACATGCATCCTGTTGGCAGCCATATTAATGGACAAATTTAGTATTTATGGGCATAACTCAACCAAACTGATAATTCTTCAAGATGGTCTTAAAAAGCAAACTTAATGTATTCTGTTCAAAATTGTCTACATTATTTATTTTCAAAATTGTCACAGTATCATACACGAGATGTAAGGAATGCTGTTTAAAATGATTTGTTTGAAAATAGTAAGAATATGAAGGACAAACTACTGTTTGACTCACTAGAGGACCAACAAAAGATAACTCAAACGCTCATTGTCCGGAAAAAAATCTATCTATGGATTTAAAAACCATGGAATGCCATAGCAAGCATATAGAATTTATTGAAATTGAAACTCTGACTGAGGCAGAATCTGTAACTCTTTATATTATAAAGATTAAAAAATTGTTTTTAGGTATATTCAGGAGTATCTACGATGCTACTGGTCACCTTATACCAGCAGATCCGAACAACATACGACACACTAGTTATGTAACAATCTATTATCTGAAATATTTAAACCATACTTTCTTTTAAGAAATTTGGAAACGTTAATCTGAAATGAGGTTGCATTACTTTCTGCAAGTTTGTTGTATACACTGGAAAGAACAAATCAGATTTATAATGGCGACAACAACATGTTGTTATTCATTACTGATCACGTGTACAGCGTTCCGCTAATGGAAAAAGACTTGAAGATTAGACTATATCCATATAACATATCTAATTATCTCTTTTTGAAACAACAAGAGACCAATTCAAATATCTAATATTGAATGCCATTTACCACCAATTTCCCCCTTGTAATTCGAATACTCGATATTAAATTTAACATGCCCATTATGCCGTTTTAATACAACTATAGATATCACATATCTCGTATTGAATGTCATTTGATATTCTAGTAATATCTCTCTCAAGTCACTAGGGATTTTTCTGACTATTTTTGAAATAATCTGCACAAGTCACGTAACATGTTTTCCCACTGCAGTACAGTACATGTTGCCTTTCCGAAGAATAAAGGCTCAATAAACAGAAAAAGAAAATAACTCTACATGAGCTTCCAGTAAGGTACCAGTAAGTTATCTGCCCTTGCTAAGAACTCTCTAACTTCCTGTTTATCATGTCAAGGTATATAAAGGTGACTCCTATTTGACTATTCATCTCTCACAAGTTAGGAAATGTTTTATGTATAGTTGTTGCAAACTGTCACACCACTTCTTTCCCAATTCTCATGGACAACCTTAATAAACAGGGGCAGAAAAATCACCAAATTAAAATCTCCAGTTACGATCTATTATAAAATCAATGTACCAGATAAACATTTCGATTAGTATGTCACTTCCATTATGCTTAATTCAGAGTTACAAAAAAACACTTTAGTCCAAAATATCCGAAACGCAAAATAAACACTAAAACGAATTCAAGAGTATGTTCTCCCAAGGGCATATTCTAAGAAATCTTGTTTCACAAATACATTAAAAGCCAAATCTAAAAGTCTTTCCATGGTTTAACCATCCCTGTAGGGGCAACATTATACCATTTCCCAGAATAAGCCAGAGACATGTGAATCAATAGACATGTTATAAATTATCAGCACCATGGGGAGCATTTTACTGTATGCTCTACAATTTCTACTTTCTATTTAATTGACTTGATCTTATAAATCTTTAGAAACATGTGGGAAGAATGTACTTTGATTACAAGTCTGTGTCCAATAATTTACCAATTTGGAGAAATAAGATCAAATTATAGTTTACAAATCATGTATTTCTCATTTACCAAAGCTGGCCAGTGATATTGATTGAACAGGTTCTCCACAGTTAGCAGATTGTAATCTGCTTGAACCATAATAAAGGCAGTATCATACAAAACAGTCTGAAGTGCTTTGTCATTATGTGAATGACCATCAATACTTGCCACTCTATTGATGAAAAAGACTTGCAAATACTTAATTTATGTCATGCAATCAACTCCGATGGGGCATTAAAGGATATTAACTAGATCTACCTTGAGTGTGAATACGCTCCCCATGAATGAAGCCATAATTTATGTAAAAATTGAAAGAAAAAAAAAGCAACTGCATTGTATATTTTGCTCCTATCATGCTTTGGATTAATTTATAGCTAACTGTTTAATCAGCACTTATTTCCGCATTTCTTATTTTTTCAACAATATAGAAGCAAACAAAAATCTTGATCAAAAATCATAAGTGGTACCACTATAAGAACTGTATCAAACAAACAATGATGAAGCTAACTAGCAAAACTCCCTTATTTACAGTACAAGTTTTGAAAAATTTCAGTCCTAACGCACAAAATAACTGTGATTCCTGGAAGTCCTGACAAACTGTGATTCCCCATAGTCAACACAAACCAACTGTGATTCCCAATGGTCCTGACAAAGAAACTTTCATCACTGTAATTTCCCATGATATTAACAAAGCAACGTTCATTCCCCAAAGTAAGCACAAGCAGCTATGATTTACAAAGGCCCTAATCGAGCAAAGTGCACTTTACCAAGCTCTGCACAAAGCAATTGATTCCCAAAGTTCCTGACAAAGGCACAGTGATTGCCAAAGGTCCTGAAAAAAGTAAATGTCAGTCATCAAGGTCCACACATAATAGCTATGATTTACCAAGGGCCACACAAATCAATTTTGATTCACCAAGGCCCTCATAAAGCAAATGTAACCCATAGTAGTTGTGATTCTCTAAGGTCTAGTTAAAGTACCTATCATTCACCAAGGCCCTCATCAAGCAAATATGATCTATAGCAGTCCTTCAAAGGCAATTTACATCATGACCAGTGAGATTTTCTCCAGCAAGAGAGCTAAATGTGGAAATTACCAGGTCTCTAATTTCACTCCTGTATAAATCTCTGATACACCACTACAATGACAGGTATCAAAAAAATGTAAATGCTGCTAGTAAATCTTGGTTTTTAAAGCCAAAATTTTTCATTCAAGAAACATAAATTCTACATCTCTGAGAAAACTGTACATCAGGGACATACCTTTCAACAATCAACATGGGGGCCAACTGGGCCCCAAGCTTTAGAAAATTTAGGAGCCCAGAACAAAAATTTTATTTTAATTTATTCCATTGTCAAACGTTCAAACAAACTCTCATGCAGAGTGATGAACAGAAGAATATGAAATTTTGACTGAAGTATATTCTCAGTTTATGGCGCCGGACCCTGAGCTTGGCCGTTGATGATTTAAAAAATTTACATCACTCATGTATGTGTTGGTGTCATTGCTTACATTGATTTATTGTTATATCACATATGACAAAATCACATTTGTGAGAAACATTTTTATGCAATTATTGCAACATCAATGGCCTGTGATTTGGGTTTATAATGCGTTTACATTTAGACGTAACACAACAATTACATGTAAAGAGTTTTGCTAATTAAGACCAATTCTTTTAAAATGGCTGAAGCCATATCCAAGAATTCGATTCAAAATACGAAAAGTTCGAGTGTTTTTAAAACCTGTACTTCTTTAATTTTCAGTCTCCACATGGGCGATCAGGACTCGAGGTTTTGGAGCCCAGCTAAAATTTTGGTAGCCTTTGGCAACTGGGCGATCGCCAATTTCGGTTCCTGTGTACATGTATACCAGTTAAAGCTGTATACCCTATGTTGAACAGTTCTCATAATAATATATATATATATATATATATATATATATATATATATATATATATATATATATATATAGGATTATATTTAAGCCTAAAACATATTTTAAAAAGGCCCTTGCAAATGTTGTGATCAAATTCGTCGTCTTAAGTGAGATACAGCTGTCTGAAATGCAGAATGTTTACTAAAACTTATCACGTGATTAATTCGGATGCCGCATCATGGAAGGCAAGGTAAATAAACTTGACGAGTAACTTTAAAATATGCATTCAGGTCCGCTAAAGTTAGTATTTACAGAAATTGTTTTCTTTTGAAGTCTCCCTTCATCGTATTTCTTTTGATTAAACAGTGCATGCGCGTGAAGTCAGGTTATGGTTATATTTATGAAATATCCCCTTTATTTACGAAGTATTTTCTTTTTAATTTGATATCTCTGAAGGATTGAAGCAACAAAACATGTCATTAACGCAAAGTTAATAACTTCTGCCATACGAGAAAAATACAGTTTTACATTTACATGCCTTAATTTTTGAAATTATACCAAATTGTTTGGTATAGAATTTTAAATAATCATTTCTAAGCGTTCCATTATAATATATATCTTAATTAAGATTTTGCAGTTAATAATCAATAATATTAAAAGTCAATGTGACTTTTTCCACCCGCCTCTCGCAAGCCTTTAGTAATTTCTACTACAAAATGCCATTATATCCAATTAGATTGGCCATCAAACCTGCAAAACCTGAAAGTCAATAAACTTATAGTCAGTAGAGCTAATGCCTGGCCTTTTTCTGCATGTCTCAAACAATGTCAATAGCTACCACAAAAATCTTAGGAGTTTTGTTGACTGGAGACAATGAATAAAGATCAAGAAACCTGGAGAAAGCATAGCTACGACTCTATGTAATCTTTTCCCCTACATTCAATATAACTTTCACCTTAAAACCAAGTCTCTCCAATGAAATCGATGCAACTCATCGCAAGACAAGGAGGTAGCTACAAAGATTTTCCCACCCACACCACTATCATATATTGGAGGTTTCATGTGTAGCCAAGGGCCTCAATTCCATCACAAAGACTACATGTCTGTAACTGCTTATTAATTTTTCACATGTATTGGTTCACAAATATATCTACTTAACACAGCTGGTAAACCAAATCTTTTTTGTATTGGCCGTTTCACATGAAAAAAAAAGCAAAAGTATATATTTAGTTTAGTATATTAAGTTTGTTGAAAAAAACCCCAGTTTTTAAATGTCATTTTAAGTTGTGATAACTACTATTAATAACATTACCTTTGCAGATTAGTCTAGTGGAACTAAACATTGATTAATGAGTGCAAGGTACTTAGTAAATTGAGATCTGGAAGATCAGTATATAAGATTCTTCTTATCTTATGTAATTTAATCAAAATCGCTCAAGAAAGTGCAACTGGGTCTTTTTGTTATTGAGTTATTTCCCACATGAGCAGGTATCTAACGTGTGATGTCATACAATTTCTATATCATTTCCCGTGACTTTACACCAGTTTCCATTGTATTGGTTGATGTCACAATGGTTTGACGTCGAATAGCTGTTCATATGAGAAATAACGAAAATACCCAATTGTGACTCAAAATCAGCCTTGACCATTACAGCCCTCTAGCACATGGTAAACTAAATATATGAGTATTATGTGGGAGGGCGAAATGTTAAACTAAAACGAGGGGCATTTTTTGCCATTAAAAAACTTTCATCCTACATCTTACACTATCACTTCCATGAATTTTTCATTCTTAAGATTTGAGAGTTGAGAGAGAGTTTATATCACAATTAAATACTAGTGTGTCTCAATTTTTGCCTTTGTTTAAAATCCTTGGATGAAACAACAAGGAAACAAATATTATACTAATGAACCTCATACTGTGTCAAGATTCAAATTACACAGATATCCAGAGAAAACGATGAAATGCGAACTTCATATCCAGAGAAAATGATAATACATGGACTTGATATCCAGAAAAAAAATAATAATATATCAAATGGGTATCTGGAGAATAAAAATTTGCTAGCAGGATATCTAGATATAATGATCATAAAATACCAACTTCATCAGTGTTATTGTGATGGCATATAGTCTTGGTTTGATAGAATGACGTCTTAAATCAAGTGATACGAAATAACTATAAATATTTACATTCCAAATACGTGTTGCTTAATTAAGGAACTAACAAAACTGCACATTTAATTTTCAATAATGGCAATCATTAATAGCATTTGCTTATCACATGACTTAAAAATATGTCACAAATTAATATCACATACCAGGTAAGCCCGTTCTATTTTTATCAGATATTTATTGTTTACGTTAATTTTCATGTTGTAGATCAAACTAAGAATTGTCAATCACGAATAAACATTATTAACATAACTTTCGCTTTTCACTCATAAAAAACAAAATCACAGTGATTAAAAGTATTGCCATTCCATCATCATCGCTACCCCCCTTGTATCACATTTCATAAATACAGGTCAGGGACCCACTGAGGTACAAAATAGACAAAAACGGAAAATATGATGTAAATATAAGGATTGTTTTTATGTTTCTGTGCTTCATTGGTTTGTATTGGCAGTAAGGAACAGCAAAAAAATAATGTAAAACACTTTGTACATCACAAAATTTTTTGCCATTCCCTACCGCCAATACACACCAATGAAGCACAAAAACAAAAACAATCCTAAAATGAAATCTATGTATACTTTAATTATTATTAAACATGTGCAGGTGCTAAAGAAATTCTTTAAGACTTTGAATCCTATTAGTGAAGTTAATTACCATGTACATAGACCAAAATCTCCAAGCTTTCGTTGTCTCAGACTTTTAACCTCTAAATCCCAAACATAACTCTAGCCATACACAAACACTTACCATATTTAACCTGGCATATATCTCCCACAACAATTTCTCCTACTGGAATATTTTTATCTTGGCCACCACGGATCACAGAAAATTGATGTTCATGTTCAATTTTACTTTGAAGTCCTCTGAATTGTTTTTCTTTACGCCAGTCATTAAAAGCTGTCACTAACACCACAATTATAACAGCACCTAAAATGGCTACACCTTCAATCCATCCAGCTTCCGATTCGGAATCTTCGTCATCCTCATCACCACCCTTTTCTGAAATTTTAATCAATATGTATTACCAAACATTATTTGAAATGTACATCTATTAAAGTAGATTACAGTAAAACCTGTCTTAGCAGCCACTTCTATTAAGAGGTCACATTTTAAATTCCCAAAATCTGTTTTCCTAAATAAAAGACCTCTGTATAAAGGCCACCTGTCTATAAAGATCACTTTTGACTCTTCCCTTAGCTGACCTTAATAGACAGGTTTGACTGTATTTCTAAGCCAATGGTGAAACTTTTTTTATATTATTTTCTTTTATTCACATAATGAATATTAGTTGTTCCATATCTATACCTTAAAAAGTAATTCTTTTTAAATTTCATACCCAAACCTCCGACTCTAAAATCGTACAGCCATTTACAATACGAAGACTTATTCATTTTTCTAAATAATATCAATAAAATAAATTGGTAATTTGTTGTTGATACCATCAAATTGATTAATCATAATAATGGAAAGGTTGGTCTAGTGGTTTCATATTGGATTTTATGTCTTAGGACCCAGTTCTATTCTGGCTGTCGACTTGGACTTTGTGCTAAGATGATTTAGGCCTAAATCAAAATAATGTTTGTTTCCACAAAGGCGACCTACCCTAAATAATCAGCCCAACTCAAACAATTTTATTGCTATTTTTTCGCGATAATTTATTTTTCTCGTTTTCTGTATTATGAATTTGTATTTAGGTCATCAGTTTATATATAATATTTTTCCTACCTACCTACCTACTACCTGGTAGGGTGGGTCACTTTAGGGGAAACAAATAACAGTTTAATTTAGGCCCTATTATCTTCAGCTTCCCTATCTGTGCTTCTTACAAGACTGTATAAAACAAAGTCTGCCTCACAGTAAACGTTGGCACGTAAAAGATCCCTCACTGCTTTGTGCAGATCCATAGCATAGGGCAAATCAAGCAGTGCGCCAGGCCAGTGCCACCATTATGTAAATGTAGCAATCTTGGAATGGCATAAAACAAATAACAAAACAAAAAGTTCGCCATAAAAGTTAAATTACACACCAGAATTTCAAATTCAACTATGCAATACATTTTAGTCTGGCATACTGCTCGATATCTTTTATTTATGTAAACTGGTCCAACCTATTACGTAGTGACAGTTCTTTTACACCCCAAAATCTAATGTGACACATGACCTCATTATTAACTGTTTTCATCTGATTCCAACATCTTCTGCAAGATCTGAACATGGAGCTTCTGCTCTGCAATCCGACACTCTTTACCACTGAACCAAGCTGATTTTTTACCACTGAACCATGCTGATTCTTTACCACTGAACCATGCTGATTCTTTACCACTAAACCATGCTGATTCTTGCAACTCTCAGACGCAAAATGAGAAAAGACAAAAACACAAAATTAAAGTGCTATTAGAATGATCACAATTTTTCTATATTATGTACCCATCTACAAAAAAGAGTTGCTCACAAAATATTATGCTCATGCGTGACGCCGATCTCAGATATATACAATAAACAATTAAACCTTCCATAGCTTTTTTCAGTAGTTAATCGCCGTGATATAAGACGTCAGATGTTGTACAGGTGTTACTTTTCCCTGATTTTTCATTATTACATTAATCTATGAATTTTGATGTCATACTAAATGACTTTAAAAGTTGTACAAAGGTTCTGCAACAAGTTAAACCGGAAGTCTATCATTCTGTTCGTGATACTAGGCAAATCGGTAATTTAGAAATCTCCCAGAGAAATTAAATGAAAACGCAAAATTCTACAGCATTCTAATAGCACTTTAAGCTTTCTAGTCTCATTTGCAAACCAACGTATCAGGGAAAAGGGGTTGGAGTTTCTTTTTTGTGAAGAAATAACGACATAGAGAAAGCAAACTCAACAGTCTCCATTCATGAGAACACCTGTTTGTTTCATTCTTACCTGTATTACATGTAAAGCCTACAGGTTTCATTGTTCATTACTATTATTACTATATGTTGTGGCAAATTTTCTATTCATAGAATCCACTATTCTTAAAATGAGTTATCCACCTGTTACCTGATATGTATGTAGTATGGTTTTCTTGCATTATGATTTACTATACCGAAAAAAAAAATCGCATAAGCAGGGAGAATAATACAGTCATACGACAGATGTTCTCGACGTGAAAACTGAAATACATTCTATTCTCATATAACTTGCACAAGGATCACTCAAACTTCCAGATGAGTAAAACCAACTTTCAAGATCCAATTCAAGTATACCGGGGTCCGGCGCCATAAACTGAGAATATATTTAAGTCATAATTTCACATTCGACTGTTCAACAATGAATTCGTAACTGGGATTTGGATTTTTATTGAGTTTTATTCTATCAATAAATATAATTAAACCATTCTGCATGACAATCTATTTGGACGTTTGATAATGGAATAAATTAAAATGAAATAAATGACTTAAGTATATTCTCAGTTTATGGTGCCGGACCCGGTACTTCTTCATTAAATTTCAAGTTGATCCTCTGTTAGAACTCAAGCTTTTTTCTTGGTCACTTGAAGTTTCTTTAGAATAAACTGCATAAATAAGCATGCAAACTTTATTCATTGACAACTCTTCTTTAATTACCGTCATGATTGATAATGTAACAGAATATGCACCAAAAACTTGCCAACTCAGTATCTTTTTTTTAATTCATTCAATTATGAAGATACTCCTACCAATGCATAGCACATTTCTCACAACAAAAAGTACTAGTTATATAATCATAATGTATGTAAATGCAGCCTCTCTCAAGACGCATGCAGCTGATGTCATTATCATCAGATAGGACACATGATGAATTAAAACTACTGCGAGAATCAGACGACATCCACTGAGTGATAATACTACTCGCATATCTCGGCAAACATTCAAATGAACCTCCTGATATTTATCTTAAAGCTGTTGGTTAATTTGATTATCAGTCACTATCTTCAGACAGTTGGAATTTGTATTCAGTAGATTTACAACTATCTGTGTATGCTTCAAATTTCTGACCTACTCTTAAATGCCTTCACTATATAGGCAGAGGAGCTCTGTCAAATGCCCTTACAATACCGGCAGGGAGATCATGCCTGCTTTGCGAGCTCTGTCAAATTCCCTTACAATATCGGCAGAGAGAACATGCCTGCATTGTGAGCTATGTCAAATGCCCTTACAATGCCTGCAGGGAGATTGTGGCAGCATTGCGACCTCTGTCAAATGCCCTTACGATACCGGCAGAGAGATAATGCCAGCGTTACAAGCTCTATCAAATGTCTTTACAATGCCAGCTGAGAGATGCCTGCATTGTGAGCTCTGTCAAATACCCTCACTATAGACAGAGAGATTATGCCAGCACTGCAAGCTCTGTCAAATGCCCTCACTATAATATGCAGAGAGATCATGCAAGCAGTGTATTACAACCTAGTCATTGGATGTACACTTGAAAACTTGCAATCTATTTAACTCTTCAACCATTATCAATTCACATCGATACAAATATAAAATATCATTGTAAGATTAATTCCCCCATCTTTTCTTAAGACAAACCCTTAGCTGGACGGCTAGACAAAATAATCCCAACTTCAAGTCACAACATTCAAGAGCAACAACACAAGCACATTTACAAAGCAATCTGCAGCCGAATATCTAAAGCATGTGTGATGGACCACACAGTACGAGTATTGAATATTGCCAAATATCCTATCAACAAAATAAAATCTGAAAACATTCTGTAAAATGGTATCACATCTTTTAGTCTGCCTATTTATTGAACATGCATCGTGCCATTTGCCAGAGTGTACCCCCTTCTATCTTAGCAACACTTTCACAGCATATAGTCCTTATTTTGAAATGATCCCATCTCTATCCTTTGGGACACCATCTCTATCTTTTGAGATCTAATCTATTTTACATACCCGTGAGTCAGAGAAGAATAGAAACTGTGACCAGAAATGACAAAATTGTTTACCACTAGGCCTCTGTACACTTATAGGCAAGCACTCCATGACAATGCCCATAGCACTTACTTACAGCACAATATACAACCAGCATCACCAAAGGTACTAGGAATTCCACCTAATTTCCTGATTACAAGGATAATGTCTCATTACGTGCTACAAATGACCTAATTCGTATGAGTCCATGAGCATGAAACATTGATATCTTCAACTCTTGTGGGAAATCATTTTAAGGTTTATTTATCAGCCATCAAAGCGCAATTAATTAATGAGTATACATGACCAGCGGGAAAAGCAAATCTCACTCCATTCTTTACTAATAATAATGCCTTACTTATCTGCATTTGGACTTACTTTTAACTGAAGGCAAATGTATCATTAGTAAATATCCATCATGTTGAAAATCTGTCCTTAGCTCATATAATTTTGATAGATACAAAAAGCTATTGGGTAACTCCATTTGCATAAATGGACTATGCTATTATATGTACTAAAGGGGTGTCAGGCTAGACTTTTATAAAGAATTTGCTTACTGTGATTTTTATAATAGGGATCTTTAAACAGTTACAATTAGGCACTGTAAGAAAAATAATCTATATTTTCCGATATTCTGAATATTCCAAACTTTAAAAACTTAAACTGGTAATCATGAATGTTGCATTTCATTAAAAGCTTAAACCATTTGAAGTAAATATTGCAGACTTACTAGGTGGTTTGTAGAATGATAAACCTAGGGAAATTAATGCAGCTACAAGAAGGATGATTAATGTGACATCCTGCAAAGCTTCCCAGACTAACTGAAGAAATGTTTTAGGAGGCTTTGGAGGTATAATATTAGAACCAAACACATTTCGTCTGTCTTCAAGATCAACTGGTGCTCCTGAGAGGCCTGAAAACAAACAGAGTATCATCATTAAGTAAAATCAAGTTTTAATAAACACTAGCGCTGTGCAAAATATACACTAAATGTCCATATCACTTCAAAACGACTGACTTTTGTGTCGCACTCTTCCGATGTGTATCTCAAAAAAAAAAAAGAAAAGATCTTACTCGCTCTGACACAAAATAATAGAACTAATAAAACTAAATGTATTTACATCTTAATTCTTTGTTTTATTTTGTTTACTTTGCTTCTCTTCTTTTTATTCAGTAGATATTAAAACCCTGACAAAAAAAGAGAATTTTCCAACATTTCAGTTCAATGAAAGGTTGAAGTTACTGTGCTGAATCTAGGCTGTTTATCCTGCTAAATAAGGGCTGTAACGCTCCATGAATTTTTTTCTAGCAACGGGAAAAGTAAATTACAATCATATAAAGGAAGTTAAGAAACGGTCAGTCGTGGTGATTTGAGCGGAGTCGTTACCCCATAATATGAATTGTAGATGAAGACTTCATCATCATAACCACTGTCAATATCACAAGAACAATCTGTATGGTTCTATCTTGTTAGACCATGCTTACCGAAACCCCTTACATGATTTTCTCCATCTCTTATTTAGACACTGGTTGTCAATCAAATGAAATCAAATCTTGCAGCATTGATCATTTACTGCACACAGTGGGCAGGAACCTTATTGAAGTGGATGAATTATGCAATTACAATTGGATTTCAATCATATCTTCATAATGCACTTTTCCAGTCATCATTTATTTACAACAAATATGTTCTAACTAGACACTAAAGGGAATAAGAGCTCCGTATCATCTGAAAACAAAATCACAAGGCAGAAAAATTTATATGATGACTTCATCTGCCAGATACAATGTACAGAGATTTGTATCTATGCAGCAGGACCATTCCTTGGCAGATACAATGTACAGAGATTTGTATCTATGCAGCTGGACCATTCCATGGCAGATACAATATACAGAGATTTGTATCTATGCAGCAGGACCATTCCATGGCAGATACAATATACAGAGATTTGTATCTATGCAGCAGGACCATTCCATGGCAGATACAATGTACAAAGACTTGTATCTATGCAGCAGGACCATTCCATGGCAGATACAATATACAGAGATTTGTATCTATGCAGCAGGACCATTCCATGGCAGATACAATGTACAGAGACTTGTATCTATGCAGCAGGACCATTCCATGGCAGTTATGTAGTTGATTGGTTGGATTATCTTACTTCACTTTCAATAATTCTTCAGTTACATCCCCAAATGAAATCAGGAGGTAACCAATTTCTAAACCACAATGGCACAACCCATAACTCAAACCCAGACCTTCTACACTGTAAACCAAGCACCTAACCCCTTACTTAAAGCCTACCCCCCTCCCCACTCCCACTCCCTTATTCCCAGTTAAAGATGTTTTATGTGCCAATATCGACAGAGAAATGGGCCTTGGTGTTGACTTTCTCATCTCAAAGACAGGACACAGGTATATGACCAGCCAGATTCCAACCCAGTACGTTTTGACTCTGGGTGAAACCGGATACCAACAAAGCTACATTGGTTCCTGGAGATCTGCCAGCTACAACATGATACCAACACCATATCGATAGCGATATAATTTGAAATTATAATGGGTAACTTTAATAACATACAATACAGCTTTACAAGATAGAATGTACAATTTCCTCACAGGGAATATCTGTTTTCATTATGACAGCCAACAGGCTTAGCCATTATTGCGTAATACATAACACTTAATCACAGATTTTTCAATATCGTTGAGTCAATCTCTTCCTGTTATAAGGAGTAGTTGAAACTTTAATTGTAAATACAAGGTTGAAACTTGAATAACCAATATAAAACTGCAATACTCTATTTGAAGATTAGCATACTGGGTTAATTATAGTCGCAGTTCCAAACATACATTCTTTGTTCCATTTTTTAATCTGTACAAATTACGTGAAAACATGTGATACATCAATTTTTCTGTCTTAGTTACATGTTACAACATCAACTGAGTTACATGCAACTTAACATCAACTAGTGCAGAAAGAGAACTGTTCTTTGAAGAGCTATTTTTCATAAACGAAAATATATAAAACAAAAACAAACCTCCTATAAATGTCAGTATATTTCCAGTTGTTTTGTAGCTAAATAACCTTCTACAACAAGCTGTGTTTGTGAAACACTAGTGCCCCCAGCGTCAACACATGTCAAATATGAAGTCTCTATCTCTCATGGTTCAAAAGTTAAGGCCAAGGTTAAATTTGTCACTGACAAACAGACAGACAAACAGATAGACAGAAAGAAAGACAGACAGACAAACAGACAGACAGACAGGACAAAAACAATATACCCCGATCTACTGATCCAGGGGCATAATAAAAATCATAAGAGAACTCAGTTTACATGTATTGTAGAATCACATGCCATCATGTAATGAATCTAATGAATTATCTTTTACCGGAGATTGGCTTTAGACAAAGTACAGCAGCATTGTAAAACATTTCTTTGCAAGTATACATGTATCCTATTTTTAGATGGCTTTTTACTATAATTCACCATAAATAATCCTCTGTTACCTCATCTTGAACTTACCTTCGTTTGGCGACGTATACAGCTTTTTACAGAGCTCTATGACACCGCCATACTTTTCTTTGATTTCGTCATGTCCCTCTTTTTTCCTCTTCTCCATGAGGGTCCTGAGTTCCATGAGAGACACGCCATACTGACCGTCGACCGGGCGGGAAAGCCCCAAACCGTCCATCTCATCACCTGCCATACCATACGTTATCTATCCCAATAAACCTACAAAATGTAGAAACAAAAATTATGTTAGCTTCCATAAACCTACAACATGTAGAAACAAAAATTATGTTAGCTTCCTTCATGAACTGACCCATCGCTTTTGCGGAATATTTACTGAATTTTGTGACGTCACAAAACATATTCAACGATTGTCCTAGGTATGATCAAGGTGTATAGTGACGTCATCTGATTTAACATTTTTTCGCACATGAATGGAAGGGTCAATTACACAGATTTGCAAGCATTCATATCACAAATCTCAGAATGTTATCCCCTGTCTATGACAAGACAATGCATTATAAATTTGGCCGCTAGAAACCTAATACCTACAGAAGATACCTCAGTAAGGCTACGATCAATGGCAAGTTCATGTGGTTTTGTTCAAGTTTCTAGGTCTTTTTCAGTAGAGTATTCATGAAAAATGCAGAAAGTCTGGAAGTTTCAAACATGTAGAACCAAGTTAAAAAAATGTTAAATCATGTTAGAGACGGACAGACAGATGGACAGACAGACACACATATATTATATGAGTTGTATCTCCAGTGGTCTATATACTGACACTAGTACTGAGGTAGGTTACAAACTGATATCCTTTATTGTACAAAACATGCAGCGTTATATCAACTTTTTAATCTATCTATCAAGTCTGATAGAACATATCAGGTAACAAAGGCAACTAGTTCCTTTGAGCTTGCAGCTTAAGCATGTGGAGAGAGCTATAAAGGGCATTTCACAATGGTAACATCTTTCTTCTCCGCTGGCTCAGTCAACAACAGAAGAATACTTTGTCATTACCACCTGCGACATTTTATCTATAAGCGATATATTTTGCGCGGCCTTTCTCAATATGCTTCACATTACACCATAATCTCATGCATATGGAACCTTGGTAATAAAAAAAATACTACAATAAATACCATGTTTTCAATATCACTTATAATATACGCCATCTGATAAACTTCAAACATGAAATAAGTCCTCCAAAGGAAGTATGAATTAAACAACCATCAAGAAACAATTATTGTTCGTGAATTTCAGCTACTTCGCCTTTATCAAATGGAAACAAAAAATAACACTTTTTTCCATTTGATAAATGCCAAGTGGCCGAAAATTTGTGGACAATGAGTGATTCTTGTTACTTATTCAAACATATCGGGTTTTCCTTTCAAAAACGTACAATAGGCATGTACATGGAATAGTGAGTTCACACTAGTGCAATCATAGAGATAGCATGTACATGGAATAGTGAATTCATACTGGTGTCATCATACAGATGGTATGTACATGGAATAGTGAATTCACACTAGTGTAATCATACAGATAGCATGTACATGGAATAGTGAATTCATACTGGTGTCATCATACAGATGGTATGTACATGGAATAGTGAATTCATACTGGTGTCATCATACAGATAGTATGTACATGGAATAGTGAATTCATACTGGTGTCATCATACAGGTAGCATGTACATGGAATAGTTAGTTCATACTGGTGTAATCATACAGATAGCATGTACATGGAAAAGTGAATTCACAGTAGTATAATCATACAGATAGCATGAACATGGAATAGTGAATTCACACTAGTGTAATCATACAGGTAGCATGAACGTGGAATAGTGAATTCAAACTAGTGTAATCATACAGAGAGCATGAATGTGGAATAGTGAATTCACACTAGTGTAACCATACAGGTAGCATGAACATGGAATAGTGAATTCACACTAGTGTAATCATACAGGTAGCATGAACGTGGAATAGTGAATTCACACTAGTGTAACCATACAGGTAGAATGAACATGGAATAGTGAATTCACACTAGTGTAATCATACAGGTAGCATGAACGTGGAATAGTGAATTCAAACTAGTGTAATCATACAGATAGCATGAACGTGGAATAGTGAATTCACACTAGTGTAACCATACAGGTAGCATGAACATGGAATAGTGAATTCACACTAGTGTAATCATAGAGGTAGCATGAATGTGGAATAGTGAATTCACACTATTGTAACCATACAGGTAGCATGAACATGGAATAGTGAATTCACACTAGTTTAATCATACAGGTAGCATGAACATGGAATAGTGAATTCACACTAGTGTAACCATACAGGTAGCATGAACATGGAATAGTGAATTCACACTAGTGTAATCATACAGGTAGCATGAACGTGGAATAGTGAATTCACACTAGTGTAACCATACAGGTAGCATGAACATGGAATAGTGAATTCACACTAGTGTAACCATACAGGTAGCATGAACATGGAATAGTGAGTTCATACTAGTGTAATTATACAGGTAGCATGTACATGGAATAGTGAGTTCATACTAGCGTAATCATACAGGAAGCATAAACATGGAATAGTGAATTCACACTAGTGTAATCATACAGGTAGCGCGTACATGGGATAAGCGAGTTCATATTAGTGCAATCACACAGGTTACTACCCTGAGATGAACTGCATCCCCTGTACAACCACAACGATGCAAAGAGACGGAAAAGTTAATGAGTAAAGCACTACAGTGGGCTGACGTTCTGGCTTGACACATTCAGAGGTTCCATATACAGATATACCTACATTTCAAGCTACTGTTCACAGTATACTTAAAGTTCTTAACCTTTCAGCTCTCTAGCAAACAAATGTACGATGGGCAACCAATCAGCCAGTTTAAATTAAGATCTCTCAAAGCGATATATACATGAATGACGATTTACATACTTAAGTGGAAGGAGAACTTAAAGTTAACCATTTTTTAAAGCCTTTGTATTTCTATCGACATGCAAAAGAAAACATGCATCACCAAATGTCGCGGCCGTGTATGCGTACATATGCATTTCAAAGCGTGTGATTAGATGAGATATTGACCTGACCAGGAGACTGAAATCTGAACTCTTATGTTGCATCATTTACATACTTCTTTCTTTGGGCCAGGCAATGTAATTATACTGGTACCAGCCGGACTGGACCAAGCTGTCTTACCAATGCACCATGTTTGCCTAATCACTATGGACCAAGCTATCTATTCACGATGTCAAACTGTCTAATTGTACTGGCACCAGCCAGGCTAATTTAACACTGGACCTAGTTGTCTTGACTATACATCACTAAGTGCTATGGACCAAACTATCTAATCACTAAGTCTAACAATGTAACTATACTGGTACCAGTCAATGGGCCGAGCTGCCGTGCAAACAGGCAAAGCAGACCAAAGACTGGAACAAGCCGTCTGACCACTGCAGTAAGCCGTTTGACCACTGGACCAAGCCCGATGAACCATTAATCTTAGCTTTGATTACAATCTTATGTTCTAATGTTGTTCCTGTTCTATTTTATTGTATTACTGAATATATCAAAAGAACGTGAGCATCCCTTTAAAGGAAGATAATGACAACGAAGGCTGTATACTGTCCGTCCATACGACAACCTTAATCGTACGCTGAAAGCAAGACTTACCACGCTGACACTTTCTGATACAGACCGGCACAATATCCTTACAGACACTCAATGCACGCGCTGCCCACCTATACGAAGCAGCATTCACACCACGCTGAACGAAAGTTCAACTCTCTCGGTATGATCCCATCGTAAAATCCTGACATCTCGCACACAAATAGTCCGAGTAGCTCAAATATAATTTCTGTCGAGTTTGCACTAAATTCGACACGATAAGGTCACACCGATTCAATATCGTCATAGGTGTCAACTGAGGTCAAGGTCAAATGGATCGATCAAGGCTTTTTCAGAGAAACTGACAACATAAAAACACAATTTGCTTGTATGCTATAACCGCCATATGTTCACAGCGAAAAATGAATGCCACATTAACGCAAAGTTACGACCCGGTGTAAACACCTCTGTATCAATATAGACATGCATAACACAAACAGTTGGTATTCATCTTCGATGACAGCTTTAAACGAGAGAATATTGTAAATCAGTCACAACCATATAGGGGATTATTCTTACTGTCGATTCATACAACAGAATATTAAACTAGATTTATTCTTACGATGAAGCTTATCCTCCTACTGCTTTTTCCTTGACACGAGTGATGAATTGACATCCAATAATAAAGTGTCCCAACAATAAAGCTCGTGATGGGCCACATTAATTCTAGCCGACTGAGAAACGTCTCGGCGAGTTGTAACCTCGGAGGGGTACCTTGCCCCCAAGGAATACAAGACACTTGTGTTTTACGCGGTGTTCGTCGTGGCCGACGGCTGGAAGATCAGCAAATTAATCCATAAATCAAGCGTTCATTAGGTGAGAGTCAATACATGTAAGCAATTTATAAATATCGATATCCCTCTAAAAGCTGTACCCGAAAACCTCCCCACATCGCGATGGTCGACCAATCATCGTACCTAATTAACTATACACCAACTACGATAAACGTTTAATTCCTCGAGGAAAATCGATATAGGATTTGCTTTTTTTTTTATTTCGTTATATGTCGTTAACAGAAATTGACTGTTGCGCGCTCTCTCTCCGTCAATAAAATAGCAACTTTGTATTAAGTTAAACACGAACGTAACTTATATCCACTTCTCTGATTTCATCCACGAGATGGCATTAAAAATACCATGAGAAACCCAGTAGTTTATTATTATTATTATTATTATTATTATTATTATTATTATTATTATTATTATTATTATATTGAAAATGGGAGGGTTGTAACAAGGTTGTTCTGCATTTTCAGTTTTATTCTTTCACTCCAATGACTGCATCAGTACAAGTACAAACGACGTACATGTATTTTCAACTCGAGCGCAAATACCCACTCTCTCCAAATCGGGATCATCAATCCCCACGCCAAAACTTCAAAATATCATGTAGTATTAAGATTTTATTAATTTTTTTTTATATTTATATATTATTATTTTTTGCGGGAGGGGGGGGGGGGGGTAGTCTAGGAGAATGTTAAGTTTCGAAAAGTATGTTACAGATGACCTTAGACGATTATTCGTGGACATGAACATTACTTTAAACATAATGCTTTCAAGCTGTGTAAAAAAAATCAATAATTCAACGCTACACTGCATACAAGGTTCACAGATTTTGTGATAAATATTTCTCCAACATACAACAAGACATATGGACAGATGCAGATCAACAGGAGAGATCAACAAAAGTTGACAAATCGTACCCGGCACTGCAAGATTGATAATGAATGATGTTCTTCAACATCCAATCAACCCGAGAAACCAAACCCAATACAACCTCAACGTAACCTACAGTGCTCCACTACTATGTAACTTGCATGAAACATGGCATACAGCGAGCCAATGAAATCTTCGTGCTACCAACTCACGACAAGGCACTGCAACTTTTATGCGACTAATTTACGACAAGTCAATTCAAGCTTCGTGTAATTGACATACGACAAGCAAATGCAACCTTAGTGTAACTGACATACGACAAGCCAAAGCAACCTTCGTGTATTGATATACTACAAGCCAATGCAACCTTCGTGTAATTGACTTACGACAAGCCAAAGCAACCTTCGTGCAATTGACATACTACAAGCCAATGCAAACTTCGTGTAACTGACATACGACAAGCAAATGCAACCTTAGTGTAATTGACATACGACAAGCCAAAGCAACCTTCGTGTAATTGACATACTACAAGCCAATGCAACCTTCGTGTAATTGACATACGACAAGCCAAAGCAAACTTCATGTAAATGACATACGACAAACAAATGCAACATTCGTGTGACTGGGATATGACTAGCCAATGCAACGTTCGTATAACCGACATACGACTAGCCAATGCAACATTCGTGTAACCGACATACGACTAGCCAATGCAACATTGCGTGTTACTGGCATACGACTAGCCAATGCAATATTCGTGTAACTGGCATACGAAAAGCCGAAGCAACATTCATGTAAATGACATAGGACTAACCAATGGAATCTTCGCGTACATACTGAAATACTATGAAAACAACATGTAACGTGGCGTACCAAGAAGTCAATGCAACCTTAATGTAACTGGCATACGAAATTAATGTCATACTAATATGCAAATAACATGTTACCTGACACGAAAATTCCATGTAACTTACATCCAAACTGACATACAAAAATAAATATGGCAATTTATATAACGTGACACACAAAATGTCTTTACAATCCACGTGTTACGTGACAAACAAAACTAATATGCAATCTACATGTTACCTCATATACAAAACTAATATGTAATCCATATGTACTTTGACATGAGACGCAAATTCCTTTCTACTTACATGTAAACTGCGATAACAATTATAATGCGAAAGACATTTAATTTCTAGCATACAAAAAGTCGATACATCCTTTCTATGTAGCCTGACATCCGAGTTCCAAAGAAATTTAAGACAGGCAAATGCAGCCTGGAATTTTGGATAGCTAGGACCAGTGTTACTATGTATGTATTATTGATTGATTGATTATTGTTTTACGCCACTCCACGATTATTTCACGTATATGGTGGCGGCATCTACCTGATGCATTGCATACAAATTTAGACCTTTGCAACGGACCCACCCGAAGCAGTGAGGAATCTTTTACGAGCCACACCTACCGTGACATGGGACCTCGGTTTTTAGTTTCTCATCAGAAAGACAGAACACCGGTGTGCCCAGGGCGGGAATCGAACCCGGGACCTGTCGATCACGAGCCAATCACCTTATCCACTACGCCACACCGGCTTACTATGTATGTATTAAAAGGTTGGGAGTGAAAATAGTTTTAACCAACCTAATATAGAATAAAATTGATTTCAGTGTCCGCGAAATTCATCGGACCGTCGGACCGAACGGACAAAAGTGCGATCGGTCCGATTTGCGCGTTTTCTAGCCGGACCGGTTTGTCCGATGTTGCTTCCAACACTATGTATACCGCGGAAAGACGGAGTCTTGTAAGCACTTATACTATTTGATAACGACCTTTATATTTTGAGCGTTCCTGAGTGTACATGAATGTCTTTTCTAGCGAAATTAAAATATGTGGAGGGCAGTCCCCGGAAAACCACTAACAAAAGAAAATTGACATCGACGGACGCTGACAAAAAGGCGATGTTAAATACCCCATTGAAAATTCTTCAATTTTCTTTTTTGGTCAGACAGAAATGATTTCGGCCCTATGAAATATGTCTTCCAATAGGACCGCATGTCCTGTGGAGTTAAACAAAGTTTCGCGGACACTGGATTTATTAAATAACTGGTTGATTGATTATAATAGTTTACGTCACTCCACGACTATTTCATGTATACAGCGACGGCATCCGTCTGATACATCGAATAGAAATTTATACCATTCAAACGGACCCACCCGAAGCAGTGGGGGATCGTTTCGTGCCGCGCTATCCGTAACACGAAACCTCGGCTTTCATTGTCTCATCCGAAAGACAGGACAGCGATGTGCATACGACGAGTGTCGAACTCGGGACATCTCGGTCAAGCACCAAGCACCTTATCCACTGAGATACACAGGCTCAACTGGCACAGAAAACCCCAATGCAACCTACTTGCAACCTGGCACAAGATTTCACAACTGCACATCACTCAAAGTCTTGAAATTGCAATTTTCAATCATTGGCAAGATCATATCATATGTAATAATAATTAATAACCACATATCGAGCGTTTTTCAGATCCATCCAGCTAAAACCAAACCTAATTACCCCAAACAGTAGAAAGTATATGGCATAGAAAACTAATATAATTCCATTCCTGTGAAGCAGTTTGGATATAATTTATGGTTAACCACTGAAGTTGTTAATAAGTGACGTACAATCACCATCATTCGACTGGATTTAACAAAAATAAAACCCTTATGAAGAAGACATAGACCCCAGACGGCCAATGAACATTTTATACAACGAAATGCCTGCTAAGTGTCGAATAAGACAATAGAAGCTACCAAACGTCACATAAAAAACAAGTATAATAGTAACATTAATGTCATTTGGACCCTTGGGCCGTCCTCTTTGGGCTCTCCATTGATTACAGAAAGAATTGCTTTGCTTGTGACTGTTAAACCTCCCTGGGGACAAGCAATCGTAATGAGAATGATTACATTACGACGGCAAAACACTGTGACAAATGACAACTCTTCAACATGTTCTGCTTGGCACACTATAACGAAAATGACGGCTGGAATCAAAAGGACATGCAAGTGTGTCCAAAAGACGAGCGTGAATAACATATTATAACATTGAGGAGGGTGAAATCCCGAGGATTATACGTCGTTTCGTAACCTTAAGATAGTGTGCATACAAAAATTTGCTTGTTTGTTTACTTATTTACGGTCTAGCACTACACCATGATACATTTATACACACCGTGGCGGCACCATCCTAGAGCAGCGACTCGGTGTTTTGACCTTCGGCACGGACTCATTCGAAGCAGTGAGGGATAAGCAAGCCAGCGCAGCTCAATCGGTTATGTGCCTGACTCGTGACAGAGAGGTCCCTCGTTCGAATCCCGTCGTCGGTGCTCTGTCTTTCTGACGAAACAGTAAAATCCAAGGTCTCATGTCACTATAGATATGGCGCCGATGGGTCCGTTGCAAAGGTAAAAGTTTCTCTGCATTGTATCAGGCACCTGTCGTTTCCATATAAATGCATCACTTTTGGTGTGACGTTAAACAAGGATTAAACGTGCCTTTGCATACTGTGACACGGGGTCCTGTTTTTTTTACGTCCTTTAGCTAAAATGATGATTTACATGTCACACACACACACACACACACACACACACACACACACACACACACACATATATATATATATATCCAATACTACACACAATGCACTCCACTAGAGAGAATGTGCCGTACAGAAAGTGTCGCAAAAACGTAGGATCAACAGGGTGTGTTTGTGAGACACTATGTTCCCGCCGGCAACAAAAGTCTGGGTACTGAATGTGTTATATTAAGTATCATTTAAATCTCTCTAAGCAAACATGAGTTATTGTGAGACACAGATAGCATATGAATAAATGCTATTTTTAGCATACAGAGTACGGAATTTCATCAAAAACGAAAAGGGTTCTCTTTAATGTCCGACAGTGAATGCTTGTAATATCTCATTCTTTTAAGGCATACTTGAGATATCCCCAGACACAAAAATTGATGACAAAATCTATTTTTGGTATAAAGGTCAGGGTTAAGGTCACAAGGTCGTCGATCTTGGAGTGATTTGAATGGTTTCTTTTGTGGAATACACAAGTATTTAGTCTTTACCTTTTATGGTTCACAACTTATGGCCAAGACTGAAGTTACTGACAGACAGACAAACAGACAGATAAAAGTGTAGGCAAACAAACAGGACAAAAACATTATGCCCCCTCCGATCTTATGATTGGGAGCCATAGCCTCATGAAAGCTACTTTAAAATGAAATATGTTATTTGTTCATTGAACTGGCCCACTGATCATCTATACATGATAATAACGCGCCATTAAGATAAAAAGGAAATATCTATGTAAAACTTCATAGATGCAGAAAAATGTTCAAAGTGTTAAAACAATGTACATTTCAAGGAAGATAAAAATGCCCGAATTCCTTCCTTGAATTTAAATAATACAAACATAAAATTTTTGATAAATATTCCTGCTTTCAACGACAATCATATCATATTCATTCATATCCTTAAACTATAATGCGTGAATACATGGACTAGGCGAAGTTGTTGAATTATGTATAGCAAAGACAGAAACCATATCGCTGGAATATTAGACCAAGAACGGGTCCGGTGCCATAAAATGAGAATATACTTAAGTCAAAATTTCATATTCTTCTGTTCATCAATGAATCAATAACTGAGATTTGAATTTTGTTTAGTTTTATTCTATTGATAAATATAATTAAATCACTCTGCATGACAGTTTATTTGAATGTTTGATAATGGAATAAATTAAAATGAAATATTTGACTTAAGTATATTCTCAGTTTATGGCGCCGGACCCAGGTCGAACGGTTTTGGGGGGGTTTTTTCGGTTTTTTTTTCTTCCCCCGTTTGGGGATGATGCTATGATAATGAGACACAAACATTCCGACATACTGAATATCAAGCCATCTGATTGGTTGGACATTTCGAACATACTGAATATTAAGTCATCTGATTGATTGGACATTTTAAAATGAAAGAAAAACTGTGGCTACCGTATTTTAATTGAATGAAGATTGATGGCAACAGCCAGGAAACACTGCTTCACATTACTTTGTAAACAATCAATGGAATGTATCTGATGATGTCATGACTGATTGAAATTAGCTTTATTAAGCCAACGCAAATCCTGTTTCTGAAATCGGTATATTCTCCATTTTTTCTATGTCTATTCCTAAGGCCTAAATCCCAGCATACAAAACAAAACTTTTGGACTGTTCTCGGTCAACTATTTCATAGGAAGAAGGTTTAAAAACACTAAACAAGATTCAAATTTCCTCTTTTGTCCCAGTTTCGGTGCCCAATAAGGACTGGAAAAATTTCATAGGCAGAATGCAATTGAAACAATTCTTCTGAAAGGTTGAAATTGTTCCGTACAAAAGGAAAACGCAAGACAAAGGTAAGAAAAGCAACAGCAAGTTCAACATGATCCTTCAGCTGCTATACTGTCATAAAACAGGTAAAGTTTATAATTACTCACACGTACCTGGATTCTGGCCATTAATCACCTGCAAACAGAAGGAAAAAAACGTTAATATGTGCAGTAACATCAATGTCTTACACAGGTGTTACAAATTAACAATAATAATCGAAGAAATGACTAAGGAAGAGCCGAAACACGTGTAGTAATGGAATAAAATATGTTAAGCTTTGAAGACAATGTTCTTATTTTATATATATATATATATAAACATAAGTATACTGTGCCTGCAGCTGAAGTACGATTAAGACCGATTAATTAGTAAGTTAGCCTGCGTGTAGCTATTTACGTCGAAACAAAATTTATATTATATTATATTATATTATATTATATTATATTATATTATATTATATTATATTATATTATATTATATTATATCGTCATATATTTCTTAGCTTTCGACGCCGACGATCCGGGTTCGATTCCCGGGTTGCGCCACTATGTTTAAGAGGTTGGTTACCTCCTGCTTCCATGTCGCGATATGACTGAAGAATTGTTGAAAGCGACGTAAAACACCAATCAACCAACCAACATATATTTCTTATATTACGTCGGCGTCTACCGTGGTGCATGGTCTCGTAATTTTACCAAACCAAAGTAGTGACGGACCTTTACGTACCAATGTACACCACTATACACGAGACCTTGGTTCATGGTGTTTATCCGGAAGGAGGCAGAATTTGGCCTTTCAGATGCCGTCAGGCGTCAGAGGTTAAAGGAAACAGTTGATCAAAACGTTTGATGGGCTTATGCCGCTTTCATAGAGGAAAAATTCCATTACTACAGCCTCATTGATACTCTCAAAATTTTCTAAGACGAATTACAAAGAGATGTTGAAAAGTGTCAGTCCGAAGCTTTTGACTGACAAAATTTCTTTCAGACAGACAAAATTCTGAAATTGCTTCTATATATTTCATTGTCCTGACTGACAAAATTTTCAAAATCACTGAAATGACCGACATGTCTGAAAACTTTTCAATATCTCTGATAACATTTGTTCAAGTTTTCTTTTTCCACTTTGAGAGTATCAACCAGGCTTTATAGACAAATAAGAAACAGAAAGTATATCAAATGAAAAAAAGAAAGATTCTATAAAGCTACAAGTAATTCCTCCACCCACACTCTGTAAATCTATACAAATTCGTACACAATCATTTTATGATTATCATTGAATGACATTTTGCAAACATTACGTTCTATCATGCCTGGGGCATATAAAAATCCTACATATAAGTGGTTTACATTCACTTTGAAACGTCAATGCGATAAGCCTATATTCACTCCCAGGAAGCCTTTACGACCGGTTTACATTCAAACACTATCTCGCGATTCGCCACCGTGTACAAGAAAACGGAACAGGATGAGCCTACGCGATATGCCATACTGTACCCTAAACCGCAGTTGACAATCGCCATGCTGCTCTCCAATACGCCCGTGTAATTTGTCTACGTTTCCTCTTAATACGACCAATGCGATTTGTTATAATGAACTCCAAAACGCCCCATGTAATTTGCCTACATTCTTCTCAATACGCTCGAGCGATTAGCAAAACTTCACTCTAAAACGCCCTGTAATTTGCCTACATCTTCTCAATATGCCCGCCCAATTCGCCATGCTGCAATCCACAACATCTGTGTAATTTGCGTACGTTCCTCTCAATAGGCCCGTGCATGCGATTTGCCAAACAGCACTCACAAACGCCCGTGTAATTTGCCTACATTTCTCTCCATACGACCGCGTGATTTGCCATAATGCATCTCGTGCAATCGTGAATCGCCATACTGCGCTTCAAATCACCCTCGTTATTCGCTTACGTGCATTCTTAAAACGCACACAAGATTTACTAAAATTTTGCAACAATTTCTCTCAAAACGAAAGCGCGACCGTCATAATGCACTGAAAAAGCCCGCGTTATTCACGATATTACATCTCAAGACGCCCATGCATTCTGGCCACAATCCACTCTAAAACGCCAACGCGATCTGTGCCTACGTTTCTCAAACGCCCACGCAAGTCCCCCCATAATGCATTCAAAACGCCAACGCATTGACAACCTCTGAATATGGAATGTTTTTCATCATAGTATCAACACTTCGATTTATTCCCATTAGGAATGACATTTTCATCAGCAGCACTACACTTACACAAGATACTGGTGATCCTCCCAGGAGACCGCCGCTTTATGGGCAAGATTGAAGTTTGCAACTATAATAATCTAGTTTAACGTGAATGGGCTGGTTGGAATCAAAAAAAGGGAAAGCAATAAAACAAAACACAAGGATCTAAAGTGTTACTATATTAAGGACAGCTAGTCCCAAGAAAACGTTTAAAAAACACAATCCCGCTTGGATTAACCTAAATACTATACTTTCCGATCTTTAGAAAATCCAGAAATGATACGTTGATAGAATTCCAAGAAATAATCTTCGGAAACGTATACCCCCTCCTGCGACAGCAACTAGCACACTGACACCACACTGACACTGACACCTACACAAATCATATATCGGTGCTTTCTCCTTCCCTTAATTTATACAATTGATTGTATTTTTATTTATTGCAATGCGCAAGGCCAGCGTTACACTGTAATGACATGATTCAGAAACTGATGTCAACAACTTCTGTGTAAGACGGCTGACTCACAAAGCAAACATGCTCTTTTGTATAAACCATAAATATTAACACAAGACTGTTATCTACTTTGTAAATATGTATTAAATTAAACGCTGCACAAACGCGAGGCCACTTAATATCAAAGCTCAGTAAGTGAAGAATCGATACCAGTTTATAATTGCATGTAGATTGTATCCCAGTGGAGGAAATTTTTGTTCTCGAAAATCGTATGTATGAAATGATATCTTGAAACAGTTGAGGCGCGATGTCATTGTTCTTTGTAATTAAATATAAACCTAGGAGATGGTGGTCTAAGGCAGCACAGCACGGACGACAAAGTAAATCACGGCAATTCTGTAGAGATCTCTATTAATTATTCAAGTCGTAAATCTGTTACTCTCAAGGCTACATTCCCATAATCACTTCAGCCACACCAGATACCGTGGCGTCCTCTGTCGTGTCAAATGAAATGTTAGTATAAATAGTACGAGGGAATTTCGTACGAATCTAAAGAGAATTGATTTTGTCGAGTAAAAGCCTCCGTCCTGAACGTAGCTGATGAAAATATCCACCATTGTATTGATCTAGTCAACTACAGCATAGTCCAACCAGTAGCTACTATAGCGGCCCAGTTTGCCATTACGAGCGAAGTCTGGGCCAGACGAGCCGGTGTGAAGACCGACCTATTGGACACACCACTGTGATAACCTGTGTCAATCCTTCAAGCACTTCTAGATTGCTAAATCGTCACTCGGGGATCAGTGAATTGATTCTGTTGCAGAATGCTCGATTTATTTCCATTTTTATCTATTCCAAGACGGTAAACACAACATGCAAACAGATGTATATAATCCGTTTAAACTTTTCATACCGTGTGCGAAGTCCATCAATGAATGGACAGTATATCAGCTTCCAACAGCGGTGGATCAAGGCGTCCAGACCACATGGGAAGGGGGGGGGCTCTTTTTTTCTACAGAAAACAGACTTCTGATATAGTATTCTGACACATTTACACATGTGTTGTATTCATAAAAGTTCTGTTCAATAGGAGACAAGAATTTTTCCGAGTCCATTGCCTTACCTCACCCCCTTTCCCCACTTAGAATAACAGGAGAAATGCATCCGCTTACATTATAACACATCACACACATATCAATACGACTAAAATAATAGTGCATGATCTATACTCGATACTGGACTAAGGACCTCATCAAGACCCAAAACGCAGAAAAGAGCAAGATCTTCTTCACACCAAGTTACAAACACTATAGAGTGATTTCATTTTGCCGAGGAAAGAGCGAAAAGAATGGATTTAAGCTTGTCCCGAGAGTAATTCAAAACATAAATGTGAGAAAGAACAATGCCATACATTCAGATCTTCAATATTGCTAACATTTTGTCAGATGTCTCTTACACGGGGGGGGGGGGGGGGGGGGGGTGCCATTCAGTGGTTAATGCTAGCTCTATGGTCACGCTATGCGGGTTCCATTCCGAGATGGAGCCCCTATTAAAGAGGAGGATAACTCAATGCTTCGATAATCCGATATGACAGGAAAATCGTTGTATATTATTTGTTTACTATTAACTCCCAAGATTATCGTACTTATATGATGGCGGCACCTGCCTGATGCATTGCTATAGATTTGTTGCAACTGACGTAAAACCCTTTTCAGGTCAAACCATAGTCCATTTGAGGAAAATAACTACCGTATACTAGATATTCTCAAATGAGATATTACCGAGTCAATCTGGGTTTCCAGAAAGAGCAGTTGAGTATTACTCATCATGCTCGGTTTGGACGCCATCAGTCCTCATCATGCTCGGTTTGGACGCCATCAGTCCTAAAGGACGACTGAGTAATACCTGTTAGGACGGTTTAATAAGGCGAGTTATGTGCCCTTGTTTATTCAGGAAGTCCTCGGATGAGGGAAAGAAATGGTATAAAAGTTGTACAATACTGCTAATATAATTCAGTTTTCTTTCTTGTGTGGCCAATTAACCATGGAGAGATATTGTCAGTCAAGGAATAATGATAATCTTGCTTTTAGACTCAACCCTGATATGCAGAAAGTGGGAGAGTTCTAATCAAGGGCAGACAAATCAACTTGTTAATTCTTCCTATACATACTGGGCTTTGATACACACTGTCATGTTCCATGTAATGCCTAAATTTTTCTTGTGAACCAATTCAACAATGGCGTATGAATATACTATAGCTTCTACAGATAACATTTGGCTAAAAATGGAATTGATACAATAATCCGGATCTGCAGTCGCAATCAACCCAATCAAGATCGATGTAAAGCTTTACTAACATACTTATGGCTTCGGAATCAAAGGAGGACAAGCAAAGTAATGTCCCTGACATATTGCCTAATCAAACAAGATTTCCATCTCGACAGAAGACAAACAAAAAATCACTTCTTGATTTTAAACTTTACAATTAAAAGATATCTCTTCAATGCACAGCACAAAACGTTAAATAGATATCCACGCATTGTTCCGTCCGTGCCTTCGTGACTTGCACATCGCTTCATATTGCAATATGTCATACCATTGAATGATTTTTGTTCATGTAATAATCAAGGAACAACAAATAAGCAAGGTGAAGTGTTTGTGATAGGTCTATAATCGGACTGTAGGACTGTCCTACCTCGATAAGACTGCAAAAAAAAAAAACAGAAAAAAACACGGCGAGTCTATTGTATACTAGGACACGGGTGTCAGGTTGTACTAGGTATGCTTTTAATAAAGATGTGAAATTATACTTTGGATTCGAGCGCCAATATTGTTAATATTAACATTTCAGAAGTCACGGATTGATTGATTGATTGATTGATTGGTTTTTGTTTTACGTCACACCACGAATATTTCACGTATATGGTGACTGCATCTGCCTGATACGGGGCATACAAATTTTGACCTTTGCAATGGACCACCCGAACCAGTGAGGGATCTTTAACGTCAGAGGTCACGGACCCCGGACACACGACTGTATTGCTATTTTACGGACTTTACCATCTCCAGGCATTCAGGAAGATAACTGATTTGATTTGCACTGGTTTACACAGCTTTTAACTTTTTTTCAGTCATAGCACGATGCCGTAGCAAAGGGTTAACCGACCTCTTAAACACAGTGACGTAATTCGGGAACCTAACTCGTACCGCCTACACCACAATCCAACCACTTTGCCAAGTCCCTTTCGTGTGACCTTCAACATCTTGATCTCGCATAACCTTACATAGCCTCGCATGTAAGTTTTAACTCTTGAGAATGACCGTATTTCTCAAGAGATTGATGGAAGACCACAATTAATGGAAGCGTTTCAATAAGGTAAGATGAACGATACCCACCGTCGAGAACCGACTTGAAAAAAAAAGGTGTGTTCGATTGAACCAAGGTTTATTGTCGGATCAATGACGGCGGAGACCAAGTACTCCCTCCGTTTCGTGTGTCTTTAGCAGAGATTTAAAACACAAAAAGCCATAAACTTCACACAAACAACTCCGTATCCGATTATGTTGGCCTTTACCACTAAAACATGCTTTCCATGAATAATCAATACAATATGTGAGAGGCGCATAAAGCACAAGTTCTTACATCAGATTACTATCACATTATACAATTAATTACCAATCCTGTTTTGTTCGTGCAAGTTCTTAATGAACATCCACACAACTTTCATGAAATATCGCTGTCATAAAATCATGTGCTGCAGCACCTTTTGCTTTGAAGCAAAATTCTCCTCAAAATACGTAGTTTGTACCCGAATTTAGATCTCGATTTGTATGTGACTCCGTATCACAGATAAGACAGTCGAATGGTTGGGTGAAACGTGAAGCAAAACATGTAAATAGTTAATCCTATAATTAGTATCTAGACTAAAGTATGCGCGTATAAACTAGAGATGTAATTTTTTTAATAAACCGACAAAAACTACAGCTGTCTTAACGGGACAAACACCTGCGCGACAACAAAATTGAAACATGCAACAATTCATCCCAAGATACATCACTTGTATAAGTGTAATGGATGTACCACTTGCATATTTTGTGAGAATTCATTACCGGACAGACAGACGAACAGACGGACGGACAGAGTGATTCCTCTATACGTCCCTCAAATTTTATTTGCGGGGTATAATTAACGGTAAATGTCTCGAAATCCAAGGTCAAATAAATTTTTATCGAATATCAGAAATAAACCTATATAGTCAACAGACTGAAACTAACAACATCACACAATGACAAGATCAGGCGCCCTACAAAATAAGCATTCCCTGTCGATAAACAACACCCGCCGTATATAAAGTCAAATTCAGGACATAAAAAGAGAAATCAACTTCTCCGTCTTATTCAGGTATATGATGAAATCGCACAAATCACGGAAAAAAATTAACAAACTGGTGAAAACGGCTTTCGTAAATAACGTGACCTATGCAGAATCTTTAATTTGCTCTAACTTTCTATCACGACTATCTGTCACTAGAGCTATCTGCATTATCAATTATCTGAACTTTATACATATAACGAAGTTCGTTTTTGCAGCTTGAAATGACATTTCTTCTCTTTTTTCCAAACTGCGGTCGCACGATACTGGTCAATACATCTGTACACAAATCTGTGTCTAGAACGAGGCCAGTTAAGAAGTATTGCCCAAGTCGATGATGCACCACCACATTCAATGGTAAGCATGTATGGTACATACAGCGGCCTTGAGTAGAATCTCTCGTAGCATAGTGTACTGAACACCGTAATTATACGGAATACGGCTACAAGAATGCGAGAGTCATGCGAGGTAAAATATGACAAGTAAATCCATTATAATCGTGCCGTTCACGCTTCACTGGATGTCTTGATCGGTGAGTGTTACTGTAAACCCCGGCAAGATTTGTTTGTTTGTTTGATTATTGTTTTACGTCACTCCACGATTATTTCACGTATATGGTGACGGCATCTGCCTGATGCATTGCATACAAATTTAGACCTTTGCAACGGACCCACCCGAAGCAGTGAGGGATCTTTTACGTGCCACGCCTACCGTGACACGGGACCTCGGTTTTTACTGTCTCATCCGAAAGACAGAACACCGGTGTGCCCCGGGCGGGAGTCGAACCCGCGACCTCTCGATCACGAGCCGAGCACCTTATCCACTAGGCCACACCGGCTTACCCCGGCAAGATGCTGCCGACTTATTACATTACCTGTACATTGAATAACATCGGTACAAGCTGCTGTTAAAACAATAAATAACAGCATGCACAGGGTGGGAACGTGTTTTTCTCCTTCCTTCCTTAACCATAGTGTATATTTATATATCTAGTTTACACGGCCAAAAAAAAAATTATTGTACACGTGAGCAAATGTGCTCACATAAGTGAAAGTACATTTACTACTCGATTATCTTGGGTTTTACCATGAGTATTGTTGTAGCAATGTCTGCGGATTGATTCAGACTCGTAGGAACAGATTTTAAATCGCTTTAGCTCGTGTGTTTGTATTTGCATCTACCACTTACTAAATTTACTTTTCGGAGAAATATGTTACTTAATGTAAATTTACTTATCGGAGAAATATGTTGCTTACTTAATGTAAATTTACTTATCGGAGAAATATGTTACTTACTTCATGTAAATTTACTTTTCGGAGAAATATGTTACTTACTTAATGTAAATTTACTTATGGGAGAAATATGTTGCTTACTTCATGTAAATTTACTTATCGGAGAAATATGTCATTTACTTAATGTAAATTTATTTATCGGAGAAAACTTAATACGTAAGTAAATGCGTGCATACGACTACATTTGCTCACAAAATTCCTTATCAGCTCATGCAAGGAAATAAACAAAGCATATTATAAGCATTGATCATCTCCCTTGTCGCCGTCCTCTCAGAACGTGTCGATCACGGCATCCGAAGTTTATCACATCGTTTGAAACCTACTATAATAAAATGGAAAATTAATAATGTATTTTCCAATTATTTACTGCAATATACATAGTGGCCTACGGAATATATTACAAAACAAATAGAAACAATCAATATATCCGATATGATACTGCCAACATGGGCAAGTCGTCTGAGCCACTCTCAAACTCATACTTCAACCATAAACCTTCCAAACAATGGAAAATCAAATTAGTTCAATTCTAGGATTTCTTCCATTATCCTCCTTCCCAATAAGCACTTCATCAAGTGAAATACAAATCCGAGGAAATCCATTTGTCGGGGTCCAATTTAAAGCAATGCAGGTCTTAGGAATATCGCTGATTTAGCAAAAGCGAATTCACTTTGTCACTATAGAAAAATACGAAGACTCTATCTCCCACGGTTAAAAAGTTGTGGCGAAGTTTATAGTTAACAATAGACAGACGAACAAACAAACGGACAGGTCAATAACATTATGCCACCGATCTATCGATCCGGGGGGTATAAAAATAGCAAAGAAAACACGAAGCTGCTTTAAACTATAATGAAGTTTTACAACTGCCATTTCTAATAATTCAAACAGCAACTGACTACTTATATGTGCCTCGTTATTCAAGATGAAGAAGACATGCATATTGACTACCGCAAAGAATCATTCAATGTTTTCTCAATCCCTGCAAGCTCCAACGTATGGCCTCATTAATTCCCAGTCAAAGTTAAAACAGATTAAACACCACTCAGATGCGAACCCAATGACCTTCTCTACCCGGGTGAATTTGTAACCGTCACATTCGGAATATTACGGGTAAAACCGGAAGTATCAGGATCTCTCATGAGTGTCCGTAAATGTCACTGATGAATGAAAACCACGTAACACGCTTAATTGAAGAACATTATAAAAGAAATGATGTTCCGAATTAACAGCTAAATGTCACGCTCAACAGTATTTTGGATTTGGATATTTTCTACCGTGAGCATTATCGAAGAGACGAGCACATTTGACACATAAAATTAATGTCCGTATGTACGAGGAAGTAATTACTGTATCAATAAGTACATATACCATACCATTGTATTGCTTTCTCGCTGTTTAGATCATTGGTTTGTATATGCTTTTATGTCGACTCGAGTTATAATCACTTCACTTATATAGTAAACATATCTGCCTGGTGCACTTCGTCCAATGTATACAAGCGCCAAAGATAAAGTACTCGGACTAAGTATATGGTCAGATGAACTCTGTAATGTGTGTTAACAGAATTAGGAAGCAAATGTCGTATCTCCTGAAAGGAGTCGTGAACAAATGTATCGCCTTTGTGCTTACTTTCCTGGTTTCTTATCCTTACTATTCCCTATATTTCCGTGGTAGCATCAACATCTGAAAAGGAAAATTCCTGCAACAAAAGAACGCATTTGGTGTGTATGTGTGTGTGTGTGTGGGGGGGGTTAATCGGTCTATAGGCTTCTAGTATACGTAAATAAGGTAGATATAATAAAACCAGTCAGAACTGTTATTCTCATAGAAATCACTCAAGCGAAAGTTGCAGAGTAAACTGAGGATGGGAAGCTTAACTTCCCACATAGGTCAGTATTCACGATGCTCGTTTGATCTATTCGGAACCTGCACCTATAAACTCCAATGCACTCCAGCAAAAATCAAAATCTATCATTACCACTAAGCTTTCCATCGCTAAATGAATGCATCAATGGTGCATCACTGAACTACTAGATCTGCGCTTTATCTGAAACAACTCGCGTGTCATCCTTAAAACATAGTACTGTAAGACGCCTTATGCATCCTTTGTGAATGTTGATGCCTAGTATGTATTTTCACATTTATATTCATCTTAATATATGACTTCAGAAAATGTCTTTAAGCGGAAACTAAAACCGCATAGGTAGTTGTATATATCGATGATGAGATGTAAACCCACCCATCCTCTCACACAACACAAACACCACCACCACCATGTGTACACTCTATCGCAAACTCCATATTCTTATAAATAAGCTTGAATGGCAGAAGGAAAATCGCAAACTATTACTCAGTAACGAGACATTAGAGAAACGAAAAGGGTTTTTTTTTTCGCTGAATATACCGAGACAGTCTGTGATGTGACAGCCATGAGACAACTTTACATCTTTTATGTAAAGCCAGCATTGTGATGTGAAATGTCATCAGGGAGTAGTCGCCATTTCAACACCAATGACACTGCATTATAGTACAACATCTATAAATAATTCAACCAAAGTAGAAAATAATACTCGACGACACCCTTTCTCGTATTGCCCTTCCGACGCGATTTCCATAGCAATTAACACACTTGACACACGTGATAAACACAAGCGAAGTCAATTAATACAGGTACCATAATAAATTGATGTATTGTCGTCGGCGAGGGAGAAAATCGAGATAGTGGTCTACACTGTATTCCTAGCAAATCTGTTACAAAAATCAATGCCTTACCCCGATTTATTGTCACAAATACTGCTGACTGGCAATTCAAGGACTCCGTCTATATATAGAGCGTGGATTACAAACAGCAATCGTGAAATTCCCTATTTCAAGGTCAGTGTTCTTCGTAGAACGTGGGCCAATTTCGCCAATATAATTCCAAATCTGAGAAAGAAGATGATCAATGCAATCAATACTCGGATTTTCTCGGCACGTGTATTGGCGTTCTCTGTTGTAGGCTGCTTTAACTAAATCACTCAATAAAATTGTCTAAATGCACTAAGGCGTATCAGGACACGAAGCTGTTGTGGTCAGAGTTGTTGACGGAACGAACATGTCTTCTCGTTCTATTGGCTTGTATGCAAGATCTAACCCTGTGCTGTCAGATCAATAAAGACTGTAGAACGATAAATACACATTCAATAGATGATGTTTTTACTGAAGCTGTGAAGATCTACTGGTCAAATGAAAATCTCTTGTAGCAAACACAATGAAATCGTAATCCAACGGTTCAATAAAGTAACATTCCAAAGCGCAGGGACACGTAGCGCCACAATAGCTGCGAGCAAAACTAGACCATCAAATCCGCAGGGACCTGGCGGTACCACAGTACAGGAAAGTTTTAAAACTCGCAAAAAGTACCCCACTAGCGAGATGGCAACTGTCAAATATATAGAAGACACGACGTATCCTATCACAAGAGGGTAAAACAAAGCAATGAGCGTCAAGCATTGGTTTTTCGATTAATGTATGTCGCTGCAGCGTCAGCAAAATAATGAAAGTAAATATAATCCATAATCCATCGGAGGTATATTGTGACTGGAAAAAATGTGCTTCTCTACAGTACAAAGATATGGAAATTCCAAGGATTCCACCTTTATGTAGCAACGCTTTTTCTGTTAAAATGAGTATCAAATCTATTTATATAACCGACGGAAACCACCGTCAAATATTTGTGTTCTTCTCAGCATACCTTTGCTCATAGTATATGCACATCTGACAAAACTCTTCGGCCAGAAGTTCGCCAAGGTGTATTCCGTTACCATGACAACGTGTATATCTACTGACGAATCGCTAGAGGTGACTTGTCATTGAGTGACAATGCCGAATGGGAACAAAGAAATGTATTTCCTAGCAGAAAGGTGTGTAACAGCAACAATGTCCCAGGTGTCGGTGTGTTTCTGGCTTGAGCAGTAGAGATTCTCCCCCTAAACACCGAGATGCATGTAGCATAGATCGTAGGTGTACTCCTAGCATCTCCATGTGAGAGACAGTGTACTATGCCGTGCTAACAAATAATTTGACGTTCGGAATTTGCACCAAATCCCATTCCCCGTACATACTGCATACTGATCAGAAGCTGCTCCGACATCCATATGCATTTGATCGTTTGAAATGCACTGATAATCTAACGAACATAGTTCGCATTAAGATGAATTCATATGCTTAACTTTTCATGTCTACTAAATATTTTGTGCACACAATCAATCAAATACACAATGCACGGTTATCTGTTTCTTAATTCATCCAATATACATGCCGTCTGGTGCTGAGCAACATGCCATAATTTGGTGCATATGCACGATTTACTGCATGCCATTAAACTGATCATCTACACCTGTATTATATTACATAATTGTTTACATGGTCAAAATTTGACATACCTAAACCAATACACCAAGCATTCTGGCCGCGTTAACGTAGTGTTACAGCACGCATTGCAGTGATATTTTTTTTTTCAAAGGTGCCCGTACCTTTTCATTTGGATTTTTCGCCCCATTTGCATAATGCTAAAAGATTGATGTTTGTATTGGGAAGGGTCCTTATAACTGATCTGATTTGAAGAAAAAAACCTACTGCATTGTCTCTTCTGAAGATGACCAGTGTTCATACGGCGGGGTTCCATATGTATGTGTATATATATATATATATATATATATATATATATATATATATATATATGGCCTAGTGGATAAGGTGCTCGGCTCGTCACGAGAGGTACCGTCCCGGGTTCGACCCCCCATGGGCACACCAGTGATCTGTCTTTCCGATGAGACATTAAAAACCGAGGTCCCGTGTCTTGGTTGGCGTGGCAAGTAAAAGATCCCTCACTGCTTCAGGTGGGTCCGTTGCAAAGGTCTAAATTTGTATGCAATGCATCAGGCTGGTGCCGTCACCATATACGTGAAATATTCTTGGTGTGACGTTTAAAAATCACTCAATCAATATCTATATATTCATCGAGAAGTAAAATATATTATATTAACTACATGTGGGGTATGTACAATGTATAATATATCATATTAACTACATGTGGGGTATGTACAATGTATAATATATCATATTAACTACATGTGGGGTATGTACAATGTATAATATATCATATTAACTACATGTGGGGTATGTACAATGTATAACTTAATGTGAACCTGTGGTTGGAGAGAGGACAAGCAGGAAGGGAAGAGTGGGAGGTGGTGGTGGTAATCAATGACTTTACAGATCCCATCTTATAAATAGCTGCCCTTTGTAACATGGAACAGTGTAAGCGTCGATCAAACATTTGTATTCATTTATAAATACCCCATCCATTGTGAACTTTTACAGGCCTTGCTTTGAAATGGAAACATTTTAACGAGGACAAAACCTTTGTAAAAGAGCCTCAATAGGATTAGCAGAGACTGTATAGACATTGACAGATGAAGCATTTCACATGGGAAGTATTCACTAATCTCCTTTTACGAGATGCTTAAATCATCAACAGCTACATCATGAAATATGCAGTATGTATGGGACAACCAAGGTAAATCTCAGGTCTGACATCGCCCCGAATCATGCGTTCACGATTTGGTGGAATCTCATATCTATGTTTCCCTTTTACCTATAGGACGATCGAAAATTAGAATCTGGATCCCAAATAAAACAAAAATATCAAACAGAGAAGTAGACGGGAAAGAGAATTTTAAAACTGTTCGAGCTGAAATTTAAGAGAAACATTCCATATTTTCTACTTTTGGCATTTATCACGTGATCACGTAATAAAAGCTAAGAGGCAATCACTTGATGAAGTCCAAGAGGCCGAAAATTCGTGACAATAAGTATTTCTGTTTTCATTATAACAAGCGCGCTTCCCTTTGGAAGTCTAATAGTGTTTTCAAGATAATTTCCCGCTCTCGGCAGGGAAGGCACAATATTAAATCTACATTAAATTTCCATTTGTACCTTGTCAATTGTAAATTGACAGCCTCAACTGCAGGACACTTAAGCTGATATATAATCATAATACTTAATCATACACGAGACAATACTATACCATTACAGGCTTACTTTCGCGATATGATATCAATACTCCCATTAATGACGTCATTTCATTCCACGTTACGAGTATATGAATGACACCGATGCCGCTACGGAGATACATCCAGCTACGCTATTGATGAACTTTTAAAATAACAAGTAAAATTATTTACTTCATGTATATTTACACTCGCTATACTTAATTGTCCAGTCCATGAACTGAACCTGTCTTAATCTTTCGGCGGTATGGAGAAGTCGGTCAGTCTACTAGGTCGGGCAAGAGAGGTCAGTTAGCGAACCTGCCGGGCTGGGGGATCATTCAGTATACTAGGTCGGGCAGGTGAGGTCAGTTTGTGTACTAGGTCGAGCAGGAGAAGTCAGTCAGTGCACCAGATCGGACAGGAAAGTTAAGTCAATGAACCTGCCGGGCTGGGGAGGACAGTCAGTGTACTAAGTCGGGCAGGTGAGGTCAGTTTCTGTACTAGATCGGGCAGGTGAAGTCAGTCAGTGCACTAGGTCGGGAGGGTGAAGTCAGTTGTTGAATCTGCAGAGCAAGGGAGGACAGTCAGTGTACTAGGTCGGGCAGGGGAGGTCAGTGTATTAGGCCGGGCAAGAGAGGTTAGTCAGTGAACATGCCGGGCAGGGGGAGGACAGTCAGTGTACTAGGTCGGGCAGGTGAGGTCAGTGTATTAGGCCGGGCAAGAGAGGTTAGTCAGTGAACATGCCGGGCAGGGGGAGGACAGTCAGTGTACTAGGTCGGGCAAGAGAGGTCACACATTGAACCTGCCGGGCAGGAGAGGTCAGTCAGTGTACTAGGTTGGGCAGACGTCAGTCAGTGTCTCAGGGGTGGTACTTGAGGTCAGTCAGTGTACTATGTTGGGCAGACGTCAGTCAGTGTATCAGGTTTAGTAGGAGAGGTCAGTCAGCGTAGTAGGAGAGGTCAGTCAGCCATTGTATCTGCCGGACCGAAGACGTACTTCGGTGTACCTGGTCGGGAAGAAGAGGTCAGTCAGTGTACCTGGTCGGGAATAACAGGTCAATCAGTGTACCTGGTCGGATAGGAGAGATCAGTCAGTATACATTGTCGGAAAAGAGAACGCCGATGGTACTTTAGTCTTCTCCTACAATTAACACTGGTCTTAAGCATGTACGTGAAAAAAAACCCCCAGAGAGTGGCATTAAACAAAGAAAGAACCCCCAATGGTTAAGAAATCCGTCAAAGTGACCTGTCAGAATCGAAAGGTTATTGAATCATCAAACCGTCTGCCAAGAGGAGAAAGCAAAGATAATGATTTCTTGATGGTAACGGACACTAACTCCGTATAAATCGTTGAGTTCTCACTGAGAGAGAGGTATCTCTCCACTATCATTCTAGACGTACCTTTGGCCTCAATCTTTACACATCCTGACAATAACAATAACATCGTCTGACCAGGAAAAATGCACATATTTTGTCCGAAATCTATGAGCGCCTATCCACTTGGCGTACATAACGTAGCAATGTACTATACGGAACTCATTAGCCAGTCAATAGATTCAATTAGCTAATAATTCCTTGTATTTATTTGATGTGTACACAAATCATCTGCTTACACGTCTTATTTTTATTTCTTCGACTGCTCTTCTATTTTCGTTCCCTTGCATCAGAAGGCATCCACTCTGATTGCCTGTGACGATGTATACGAAAATATTAATGAATTTCATTATTAATTAGTGCTGAAGGCAGGATTACAGGGGAATTCGGCAAGAACCTGGAATGTTTAGCTGGCTAAATCAGAAGAAATTGCTGGGATCTTGCAACTAGACACAGACACTCTACATACTGGGGGTGGATCTCTTGTCTACAAGCATTCGACTTGCACAGAGGTGGACAGGTGGACGGAAGTGGCTCATTCAGTGTTTTCTATCTATTGATACGGTTGGCAATTTCAAGACTTCTTTATTCATTGAATAGTCGTGGAGTGTCGTAAAAACAATCATCATTTACTCTAAGACACGGCGGTCATAACTTGGTTGACGAACGCATTTGAAAGGTTTACCAATGGAAGACAGCAGATGAAATCGCATCCAACGTACAGAACGCACAATAGATTCGAACTTGTGGACTCAATTGGATGAATACTTTACAAAACCGTTCCGGGAACGTATGATACTCTGAAACTCGTTATTTTTACATTTATACGTAAATAAAATACTAGTACTCCACACTCTATTCCCAAATTTTCGACCACATGACCTATTTTAAGTGAAGTGAACGACGATTTCTAACTTTATAATAGATTTTACATGGCTCATCCTTTAGTATCGTTCATTACACTCCATAAAAGGTCATGTGGGTGAAAATTTTAGTGCGTTGATAGAAACAGTCGACCGATGCGTGTCAGCTCGGGGGGCGGCTCGGCTCGTACATCTGTTATCAAATGTTATAATGTTTAATAAGCAGTGCATACTACATTTAAATGCTATTATGGTTTATTATATTATGAATTTTAATGACTGTCGATGAATGGACGGTAAATTTTAGCACAATTTCGAGATATCTGCGACAATCACAATTAAAAAACAACAACAAAATGGAGAGGTGTATTCCTCGATACCAAATATTGTAAGAACGAAAAATGTGTGACTAGTTTAGCAAGCATTTTCTTATTTTACGGTTCTTTTTTACCATGTAACTTTCTGCTACAACTGATTCATTAATTAGGGGGTTCTTCTAAAGAACTCAATTACAAGGAGTAAATCTTCAGATGACTCCTTTTATTCTGCCTTTTTTGACATTAAAGTCGCATTTCTTGACCCTTTGCAGCCTCCTGGCTCTTTAGAGAGAACCCATCATTGATTAGTGTCATAATACATCATACACGACCACGAGATAGCTACGAGATCACATGTTATGCTTTTATATTGTCAGGAAAATCGTACCATATCCGACAGCAGCGATTTTAATGGCACTTCTGTGGAGAAAATCTCGCACCAATGCCAAACATCTCGCCCCTTTATGCCTTTTACCGTCATGGGCAAATGAATACTGAAGCAGCCATGATGGACGTATTTCTAATAAATAAAATATCATCAAACACTACTCACATTAAGGAATGAGACGCTACATGACTTGTCCAGCTGTGTGAAGCCTCCGCTGTAAGGGCACAGGTAAGCCTTTCGAGTGATGTACCGTGGTCACAGTCTCCTTCTTCTCCTGACCATATGTCACACTTGCTTATAAAAAGCTGCCCTACATAAATCAGAATCTAATTTACTTCCAAGAGGCTTCACCATTTTATTATTGATCTCGAAGTCTTCGACAGAGTGGGACGGTTGAAACAGAAAGCGAGATAACTCGCACAGTTGAAATATTAGACTCTTTATATTAATTCGACACCTGACTTAGAAATTACCTAGCCACGGAAAAACTGAACAGTCGTACTGCATAACATTCTATACACCAACCTTGTGTCTGTAAACTTAGATTTACATGTAAATCCCTACAGCATTATGTCTTCACAGATCAATCAGCAGTCTTTGTTTACACATAATCTTGCATAATACACATGCTTCCGTCCTTTACCGACCCTACCTCCAAGCAATTCTCATTATATTACGCTTAATGAGTCACCTCCATTTAATCACTAATTAACACTCAACTGTACGATATTCACTTCTTACATTTCAACAGACCACTGATAAATCCTAAAACATATAAGCATGTGGGGGAAACCTTTGATTTTTATTGTTATCAATAAAGGCTACCCTATATCGTACATATCCGGATGACCCCTTCGTTACGTTACGTCTAGCTACACATCATTCAATCCTATTTCACTCCCACCACTTATTTATCTAGCGGCTGTTGTTACACGAAATGAAGCTGATACGACCAAAGGTCTATAAAATCTGGTAGCAGGCAGCGAAAGAGGATCCCTGTACGTAGGTAGACGTTGGCATAACTCATGCTCTGTGGTTAAGTAAATTTTTGTTTTACTCATGTATTTCAACTCCATCCCATCCCCCATACACAAACACAAATCAAGTGCACGCAGGACCGACTAAGTAACGGTCTCTTGTCTATATTTTAATACGCCATACGGCAACCAACCCCCCCCCCCCCCGTAAACCTACCCGAGATGAAACGCGATGTCTTCTCGGTGTACTTTGTGCGCGCTGTATTAGAAACATCAAAAAGCTTTAGGTTTGTTGCCAGTGCAACGTGTCATGGGGTTTTGTGGGCTATCCATGGAAAGAATATTTGGCATCAGATTAAAATGTGGAACATGTTCGCCTAGTACCACATTTTACATTTTATTTGCAAAATACAATGTACGTAGCTGTATGCGGCCCATGTCTCCAATATAACATGTATTTCTCCATTAGTTAGAGCAGCAACATCCTTCCCACGGGACGAAAGAGCCTACGTTAAGGCGTCCAACCCCAACATTACCGAACAAGACAGAGACAGATTGTCTGAACTATAAAACCTTCGCTTAGGGTCGATGACCAAGGAAGTGAATGACCAACACATGATATTAATCTCTATTGATTTGTCACGTTGAAATGACAATATAATCAAAAACACTGAATGTGGCTGACGATGATAAATGGTGATGGAGCAGTAAAATGTATTCGACCGTATTTCCATTTTATATATAGTATAGTATATTAAATGATTAGGTCTTGTGTTCTATAATTTTATTGAAAACAATCTGATCTTCTGTATACTCTAATAAATCACACGTCTGAGGGGAATACCCTACATCAGCGTTGCATACTATGTTGTCGTGTGCAATTTACCGAAGCACGTGCACTGAGTAATGGTTTCCTGCTGATACTGGTTTTATCACAATAATCACAATAAATTCTATTTTTGGCATAAACAATGTGTCGTCATCAAGAACCTATATCAAATGTCTAGTTAGAATGTGATTATTGGAGAGGTCACCGACACCGCATACAAATAAGAGAGAGAGAGAGAGAGAGATTTTGATTTTCAAGGATGCACTTGATACGTCACGAGAGTTTGATCATGAATGAATCAAGCTGATGTACTTAACGATGAGCAAGACGCGAATGAAACCTCCGAACCATCATCGCCCTTATAGCTGCTTCTATTACGTCACCGAATCCTTGCTGAATGACGAACTTTACACGATCAAAGTCCTTCACTAGGCCAGGTTTATATCATCAGTCATACTGAATGAAAATCCAGCGTGTACCGCCATACCTTCGCTAAGTCAACCGTTACGATGGATATGCCGAAACAAACACGAAGTTATGAAGGAAATGTTGAAACAAGCACATGTCCGCACGAAAGCAAATAAACCGCATGTATGTATTAGTTTGATATTAGCCACATTAGAATTATTTCACGCAATATGGCGACTGGGATTTAGAGGTAAAGTGAAGCTATACTACCTGAAACATTAATCATTCCGGGAATTGACCACCATGCGTTTAAAATTTCATTTTTATACCACGAAAGTCCCAACCTAGGATATCCACTACGGAAAAATTACATTTTATAAAGAGCAGTGGTAAACAATGCCCATCATCGTTATAAATCCAGTATTTAACTAAAGTGAAAAGGCAAATGAAAACAATGAAACATTAATACTTTGAATTCACATTTTCCTCATTATTATTTTTTTTTAATGCAGCAACTACAATTCCCAGAGGTTCATGTCCCAGGGAGTTCTATTATAGAACGGCGATAAATAATCCATATCATCATGCCATTTAAAATATTTCACTTTTATACGAAGAGACAGTTAAAACATTGAAACTTCAACAGCTTAACGCCTATTTTATCATTACATTACACTGAAGTAACGCCAGCCCCCAGGAGTCCCACCTGAGGGAAAAATACAACAGATGAGTGGAGCCAGATAACTCAATAATGACGTCAAATCAGCGGTATATCTGGGATACCCGGGGCATGAACAAATGCACTACAGAGTTTGTTCTGTCAGTTTCTCCTTATGTAACCTAAAATAATGAAATACATTGTATTTACTTTATTTCTTTAATGAATTACCCTGGATCTCACTTCGGCTTTGGGATTCATTTCTAAACCCACTGAAGCAAAACCAGATCGATCAAAATCAACTAAAAGAGGCACTACCACATACTGATCATCAATTTACATCAAAGTATGAAGTGCATCCACTGAACAACAGGGAAAAGATTCATCACAGTACTAAGGTACAAAACATTTTAACATCAGAGTCAAGGCTTGAACCCCTTGATATACAAATACATGTTGGTTGGTTGATCGCTGTTTTACGTCGCTTTCAACAATTTTTCAGCTATATCGCGACATGGAAGCAGGAGGTTACCAACCTCTTAAACATAGTGGCGCAACCCAGGAATCGAACCCGGGTCGTCGTCACCACTACACCAAGCCTGTCCCTACAAATACACGTAGTTTATCTTCTTTTTTGTACTGTTACTTAGTGAACATGGAGAAGTGATGATTGTTCAGGTCTACCACACACTTAGACTTTCTAATTCCTCGTGGATGGATCCCATATATTGAAAAGATGCATTCTGATCAATGTTTATCTACCTCAAAAGTGGTTCAATCAGCATAAGAATGCCAAAGCGAAGCGGAGCTTCCTCTTATGTGACACGGACTTCGGACACCGAAAATCAAAAACTGACATAATAGGAGCATAAGCAATAAGTAGACCTGTTTGATGAATCTTCGTTACAAACTCAGTATTTCATCTAAAGTATCCACTAAATATGCGGGAAAACCGAGGACGACATTAACGAACTGCGCCTCTACATACCCGCAATAACAAAATGGGCCAGGGGATAATTACACTAAAACGGAAATATATATCAAAGGGCCAGAACGTAGCTTGGAAGAAAAAAAAAACAATCCGACCCACCGAAAATAGTAAGAACATACTCAAAAGGTCAAAAATCTGAAAATATCAGTTCTCATTTTTACCACAGACTTTGCTCGAGATATCATTCCGACAAATTTATCTACTTATAATTTATGGAAGAATCAACGGATTGGCTGACAAGAGGAGTTCAGTATACAGGTACCTCTTTTCAAACTTCATTAGCCGAGGATATAATTATCACCTATCATTCTTCTAACAAATACTCGCATACTCTCCACTGGTACTCGTAAAGAAATCTGCTTACTTTTAGACCATCCCTCAATTTTCAGTACAGAAATACGTGCGATCGCAAATACACATTCCGTTCATGTTTTGTATTTTAGTCACATACCCAATCTAATGTTCTAAATTTGTCTTGGGCAGCTTTTCTGTCCCACTGAAGAACAAAAGAATGGTGTGTGTAAAAGCACTAGCACGAGTCAAAACGGTCAATCAGTAATCACGATCTTGCGTATGCTTGATGAGGGGTGATCTCAAGGTACAAAAATTTATTTACGAGTACCTGCGATATTCATCATACTACCATTTAACGATCTCGACTTTAATTTGAACTCCAATCTGATAACGGTTACGACATTGATGCGACATGCCAATCTGGTAATCAACTGTAGCAATACACACTACATTGTTCGAAAATCCTATTGTGTGACGTTTCGTCTTCTATTAGACTTTAAGTAGATTTACCTGTTTATCCAGGGAACAGGAAGTACAGGTATTAATTGTCTCCGGCTTCAGTATCTGCAGAAAGATGTCACTCGATCAGGTGAAAATCAACTCCTCGTTCCACTAGCGTCACTACCTGAAAACAGGCGATCACATATTCAGCACAAACGAGATATTGATACACAAAAAAGTATATATATGAAACTCGTTTGTTTAGAGTATTTGTCAAGATTTATAACTTAGGCGAACGTTGTTAAGTACTATAAATCTTGTGGGCGAGGAAGATGAAAACGTTCCTCAATATCATTTCCGGATGGTACAACATGCTTTTACTGCGTACCGCACATCACAGGTGTCGGACAGTGTATGCATGTAAATTAATGAATAATAATTATATTAATAAAACCTGTATAAAAAGGAAAATAGAGCGCACTGTAGGCATGTTATTGGTTCCTGTTAAGGAAACCTTAACTACCACTGCAAAGTCATATGGCTCTGATTTAATCCAATTTCTAGCTTAAACTGAAAAATTTCTCCAAACTATAAAATCATCTCAATATAATTTGAGATTTACGAGATTTAATATGCTTCCTCACAACGTGCCCGAGATCTTAAACAAATACAAAAGTACTCAATAACAAGGCTTTTATCAATAAAGATGACGCTTGCAGCTCAGAGGTCTAACAATAGAGGTCAAAACTGACCCAATAAGTCCAAACTAGCTCAGAAATATTTGCGACTTATCAGAATATCTACTCTAAAATTAGAAATGTTAAATTCCTACAGTGCGGACACTTGTGAACCGGTTCGGAATATTTGTGTAACATAAGCCCTGATACTATTGTCATCTCAAACTAATTTCTATTAAAAAGTGAGCAAATGGCTAATCTCTCTCTCTCTCTCTCTCTCTCTCTCTGAACGCCACGATATCAAAAGTGAACGGAATATCCTATAAACATGTTATTCACGTCGATTTAAAACCAAAAATTCTTAGACAAACTCTAACCATGGAAATGCCTGGCTGAAAAACTAATTCATGTAATCCACTACAGCATTCACCTGAGCTAGTTTCGTGATACCGTCGTACTAATTACCCCCTCCTAAGGTCCAAGTCGCGGAAATGCAGCCCTTGCACGGAAGCTTGTCAACTACCAGTGACAGACATTGGGGTGAATTACTCATCATCTTTATTACTTTCGGCCGTGGGTTAACCAGATCACGTGCTGAAGGAAGTGTTATTTCGTTACTTTTGTAGTGTGTAGATCTATAAGTAGTACATTCACTACATACACCCATAATTCAGTGGTCGAATGTGTTCTCGGCTTTATTGAATTAAGCCAGAACATTCTATGCTAGTTTTAAAGATCAAAAGTCCAAGAATGGTAATTAAATCATCTTAGCATGGCAAGAGAGCTGTTTTACTTGATCCTCGGCGTCGGCTAAATCGTTAAGCAAGCACAGGGTGGAAGAAGCTTAATCATGTAATGTGGATGGCAAGATCATCTCCATCGGATACACAATGATTAAAGAGACAGCTCTTCGTTGCCAATAACCCGACTCGACAGACTATTGTACACAATAGCATACACTGTATATACATTCTAGCCGGGTTCTCATGTAACAAAATTCACCACAATTCCGACCCTTTCACACTTTCTTTCCTTCCAATATAGCTGATCATCAACCTTGTGTCCCTCTCGGCCCTCCTTTATAAATGTATACATACATGATCAACTACTTATATGCAACTCCCCGTATGTTATGAAACTGCAACCCCATTTCCTTTTCAGGAAATATTACATGTAGCAGCTTCTGTCTTTACAAGAACACCCAAGCCGGTGTGGCCTAGTGGATAAGGTACTCGGCTGGTCATCGAGAGGTCCCCGGTTCGACTCCCGCATTGGACACACCGGTGTTCTGTCTTTCAGATGAGACAGTAAAAACCGAGGTCCCGTATCACGGTAGACATGGCACGTAAAAGATCCCTCACTGCTTAGGGTGGGTCCGTTGCAAAGGTCTACATTTGTATGCAATGCATCAGGCAGATGCCGTCACCGTATACGTGAAATAATCGTGGAGTGACGTAAAACAATAGTCAATCAATCAACAAGAACACCCATAGTTGCACGGTTTGTTGGATGTTTTCAATCAATTTCAGAATACGTATTTCAGATCTTACCGCGACGTGGAAACAGAAAGTTATTCGCCTATGAAGTCCAGTGACCCAATCAGGGGACAGAACTCGGATCACGTGCATCGTAATCTGTGCTTCACCGATTCTGGCCCAAATCACGTGCACCGTAAGCTCTGTGTTTTGCCACTTCACTGATTCTACACCAGCAAAACACGATCGTTAAAATGGCCTTAATCGCTCATTTGTGCATCATGGGCACATGAGAAACATAGACAGTATCAATTTTTTTTCTAACAGAAGTCTCCTATGCAGAGAGAATCACGATGAAAACACCTGAAAATGGGGAAAAAACAACAGATTCCAAAAAGATGGAATAGAATCAAAAACCACAAAATTTCTGAAAGCCACCAGACACCATATTTATACCAGAAAGAAACAAATGCCTACCTCTGATACACGGTACCTCCTTATGTTAAAATAGTACCGTATGATTTTAATCGTCTTCAAGCCCAAAGCACGAGCAGTTACGTCACAATGAATCAGTATAGTAAAAATAGCTATAGATGAGGAAATACGGTTACAAGATTCATCGTGTGCCTGTTATGACGACATCATTACTAAAATTCTGCTCGCCCCTTATCATGAGTTTGCAAATTATTTCTGTCATGTTTCAGGGGGGGGGGGGGATAAAACTGCGAAAGAAAGTAGAAATTTCAGACGATAGGATAAATACATTTCTGTTTATTTTGAGACTGTGTATTGATTCGGTCGAGTGGACATGGATTCTTATAATCACACATGACATATTTCATTCATTTGCAACCTCTTTCACAAGAAATATATGACGAACAATTTCGCCGAAGCTTTGTAAAATTTCATAGTTTATAAGTAATGTACAGATCTACATAACAGCATCTTCGACAAATAATACGGATTATAACTGAAAGTTTCATTATTTCTGTTTGTGCTAAACTACCCCTTTTTAACTTTGTTTAAATCATAATACTTTAAAAGAAATATTACAACAAATTCTGCCTAAAAGTCCTATATCACACAATCATTTTGGTTCATTTAAGTATACAGCATGGAGGTCCGACATAAATTCACTTAATACTTTGTTAGGCCATTTTCGCCTTTTGCCGCCTCTGTTCCTTCTTGACTTAATAGTGTATGTACACACATGTATGAAAACTTGCTCGATCCATTTAAATTATCGACTAAATACCACATCCCTGTACGAACACTGTCAATGAAACATGGGCTGAATGGGCTGACCGATATATCCCTAAGACAACACTGTACTGCAATATCAATATCAAGCTTTATATCGACTGATTTCATTAAAGGTGTAAATGTTGTCAGGGCCAGATCCAAAAGTTTTGTCGAGAGGGGGTCGAATTTTTCGAGAGGTGGTCCGACCATGGTGTTTTTTTTAAATCACATATTTCACATTGAAAATTAAGAAAAGTCATTTTAGTTGAATCTCAGGGTGGGTCCGGACCCCTGTTCACCCCTCTGGATCCGCGCATAGTTGTAGACCAACTGCATACTCGGTGCTGTACTCCTGCAAAGGGGGAACATTCACACCATGCGCTGATTCTTTGACATCATAGGATAAAATTGCGAGTAAGCTGTATTGGGTTCGAACGCTTAACCTGTTAATTTGTCACCGAGCGCTGTCGGGTTTCATGTTTTATATGTATAGCCATACAAAAGCTATATAACTAATTAACACTCTACTAATACCAGTTAGTTAGTTGATTAGTGTTTTACGTCGCTGTCAACAATTTTTCAGTTATATCGCGACATGGAAGCAGGTGGTAACCAACCTCTTAAACATAGTGGCGCAATCCGGGATCGAACCCGGATCGTCGGCGCCGCAAGCCAAGCACTTAACCACTACACCAAGCCTGCCCCTGTCTACTAATACCATCATTTTATTGGTTAATAATCCAGCCATTTCCACAGTAGATAGTATCAGTGGCCGCAAAATTCGCGCCTTTCGTTCTTTTTTAAGACATAAGTCGGTCTATTTTCCATTTTTATGTCTCATCGGGAAAAGTTCAATCAGATCATCATAGCAGCAAAAACTTCCCACTACAACGGGCAGCATTATCTTCTTCTTCTTCTTTTATAAGTATATTCATACATAGATCGTTATACTTCATTATTACTGCCATCAACTAGAACATTCCTTATAAGCATGGTAAATTTACTCACTCTCAACAATTACTCTTTTAGCATATCATAAACCCCGGGGACTTTTCATTTGGTTGATTGAATATTGTTTTACGTCACTCAACGATTATAGGTGACGGTATCTGCCTGATGCATTGCACAAAAATTTATACCTTTGCAACAGACCCCACCCGAAGCAGTGAGGGATCTTTTACGTACATTCTGCGAACACATCTCTGACAAAAGGAGATCCAAACAAAGACATGACAACCCTTTTCATCCGCAGTCGTGACCAAAAAATGCCTACGTACTCCATCATTGTTAAACGGAATATATGGCATGACTTTAGCATTCTGCCAAACCGTCCAGGGACAGAAGCGAAGTATCCACATTAAGTCTCTGCTTAATGCTTACGTCGATCGTGTAAAGCAACTTGTATACTTACGGCAGAATAGCTATATATTCGATTTACAAATGGTCCTTCAGGGAGCTTGATCATTTGTGTACATAAACCATTAAAAATATCCATACGTGTGATGTCAAAGCCTCATTGTTTACTGTAGAGTGCGGCGTAGAACACAACTAATGTTTGCTGACATTTCCCCCTTATAAATACTAACTATACAAATATCTGCTCCAGTAATGGCAACATGTGTATCAATTATAGGAGTCAAATAATACAAGTCTATCCAGAATCGATTGTGAGCTAGGTGTTACATTAAAACTTTAAAATTCACAAGAGGCCCTTGAATCACTATGCTTTGCAGGCGAGCTAGATTTATCTCACACTGAGACAGGATAATCTCATGAACCTTTGTCCTTATACCGCATCACTTTTCCGCCAGAATATGTGATCAGCTTTATCAATGGACATCTACAGCATACCTGATAACACTAGAATAATAACAACAGGTTATGAGAGGTTAAATATATCAAGAGCTTACTGATGTCAGACAAACAACAGACAATAAATCCTCTCTACTAACTTCAAGTGCCTTTGGCTCAATTATGTAAAAATCTGTTCTACCAGTACACTTCTAAACAACTATTTTACAGTGATTTTTTTTTTCAAAGGTGCCTGTACCTTTCCATTTGGAGATATTTTTTGTCCCATCTGCATAATGCTAAAACATCAATGTTTGGGAAAAATTTAGACAATTTCGGGAAAAATCAATGAAATTTCCATTGGGAAAGGTCCTTATAATGGAGCTGATTTGAAGAATAAAACATACTGTTTTATTGCATATCATCAAGTCATATATGCATTCATATCTTCTTATCCTTCAAACAGAACCTCATTCATTAAGCATGAATTCCTGGACATTATGTAAAATGTCAATCATGCATTGAAAAGTATGCTCAAACCTGCTTTATGCAACTACCAAAGAAAGGGTGGAGAAGTGGTCACTTGAGGCTGGTGGTCACTAAATACAAGTTGATTTTGTATTGAAAATTTTAGTAAAATCAAAAAAAAATAACAGAAAAAGGTTTTCTTTTAAAGACAGGTGATTGCTTATCGCAAGTGCTCTTTAAGTTTAAAGCAGATTGGACTGTAATACCCAATCAAAGTGTTCTCAAATATGTATTTAAACCATTGTCTCAGCAACTCATACTTGATAATGTAAAGCTTTCATACAAGGCAATTAAATTCCCCAAGCAACAATGAATCTTTGATGTATTATGAAAATGCCAATATAACATGAAATACCAAAGTTCAGATAAAATGATGGATGCACTCATCATGTCATGATGTTCTAAACACATGTAAAGTATGCATAAGCAGATTGTGAAAGGAGGGTGGAGGATTTTTGATATATTGTTCTGTGGGGGTAGTGCTTTTTATTGTCTTTCCTCGGAATAATTGTTTCATGACTCTTATAATAACTACAGATCTCTGGCAAAAGATACCTTATACTGAGGAAAAATTCACACGAGTTATCTCCCATTGTCAGCCATTTTGTGGGTCAAAATGTGAAGTTTTGTGCTTCAATCAACAAAAATACAGACTGAATTTCTTTAAAATCATTTTTGAAAATATAAATTGCTTACAAACCAATAAATATTAAGATAAATTGAAACTCTTAATTTTGGTGCAAAATTATGAAAACCCTCTCCAAACAAAAGTCTTGACATTGGTAAAATTTATATTATGAATTAATGGGTATAAATAAAAATCTGCTGTTTTCCCCCAAATACGGCTGACTATGTGAGGTAACTCCAATAACTTTAGACTCAATGAGAACTATCTAATCAGGTATACCTCCTTCAAAGAACACCTGTATTAATCAATCACATCTGTAACAACCACCTTCCTCTGTTCCTTATACATGTACCACCTTTTTTCTACACAAAATCAACCTGTATTAAAAGCTCACCTGCCATATGAGGCCATTTTTCTACCTTTCCTTTGGTGGTTACATAAAACAGGTTTGAATGCTTATACTTATATATATATCAGTTCTTAAGTTAATTTCATTAAATTCCATTCATTCCATACAATTAAATGTCAGTAATTTGATAAAGTTATTCAGTTATCTGTACCTGCTGGCTGAATGCAGAATATTGAAGGCACTATGTAAGGTTTTCAATAAGAATTATTCGAGGAGGAGATTTAGAAATTCAAGGCATATCATTCTGTTCACTGTATGTGCAAATGTAAGTAGTGAATTCGAGATCATAAGAAATTTGAACCAACAATTTCTGTCATTTGAAGTGGCGGGATTTCACCAGATACCGGCTCTTATTGAAATCCTTGACTATATAACATCCGTTACACATCAATTTATCAGCATTCAGGGTGGGAGTTTTGTACCGAAACACATCATGTACACTAAATGTATTATAAATCTATCATCATCATCATCTTCATCATCAGCATCATCATTGTCTACAGGAAGAACTGAATGTTATATGAAAACTCTTTCACATCAAAAGAGGACAAAAGATTCCCACTTAGCATAAGCGTAAAATGAATTCACAAATCTAGAGGAATGCTAAAGACACAAAATAAATGATAAGAATTATAATATAATAATTTCATCTGTAGCCATGATATTTCCAGAATGACATCACGTTCAGCTCACCTTCTAACAATTATTCACTAAAAAGACCAAAGAGCCTCTGACCTGGTAAATGATGAATCCTCGGCCGGTATTCCTTTTCTGGCCATTGTAGATTACTCATTGATTTTGTGTGGCACAATCCGTTCCAAGGGACAAACAAATCCATTTATTTTTTACCAAATCAATAGGAACATCTAACGAGACCTATAAATATTCATCAACGGCATCAAATGCAAAACACATTGTTTTGTGTCTACTGGGATCATATATCTCCCTTTAAGTCAAAAGCTAGAGTGTAATGAAATCAAGGTTTGTAAAGGCAGAAAGCTGTTCGTTTTCATTGATTTGTCTGTCTAACACAGAGGTGTTAGACTCGTGTTCTTCACTCTTTGCTTATTATGGCATTAACATCATACTGTGCGATGTGCAATATCGTGTTAAATGTCAAATCAGTGTAATACAGCAAAGTTATGGTCGTTATGATTCTCCAACGAAGGTGACTAAGAGCCAAAGACATTTCACCAACGTTATCAACAACAAACTCCAATTATTCTACAAGACAAACAAGACACATGACTCAATGCATAATAATTAATGCTCCCTGAAGAGGCATTAACTTTATTTAACAATTAGTGCTCCCTCAAGTGACTTGAGTTATGGACGTAGACTTACTTATTGATTGAACATTTCTAAAAATATAACTCAAAAGAAGGATCAATTCTTTACCAGTCTAACTTCAGTATGGTTTCTGACAATTTTTTACACGTGTATAGCAAAAAGAATACAACTTTTACTATAAATTTGCTGAGTTCCCAACATGCTGACAGCTACATGTCTGCAGCTTTAGGCTGAACTGTTCAGTCCAATGACATAAAGTAATCAAAAGAGTCTATGTCTCTCATCAGGGCCTCAATAAAAACCAATTTTCTAAAAATTATCATTGGTCTTTAAAAGCGAACCTGACCAGTCTTAGTAAACATCCAATACTGAAGAATATTGGTAACATGGGATCCATTAAAGACAATGAAAGTTGTTCTATATTTCTGTTATCGTTATTGGTAACATACATACCAGGTAACTATAATGAGTAATGTACATACCAGGTTACCATAATGGGTGATGTACATACCAGGTTACCATAATGGGTGACGTACATACCAGGCTACCGTAATGCTTATTTTGTATGTGTAATATCTCTGTTGTTAATTAAACTACTTGAGTAAAACTTTCATTGCAGTCTCTACTACATCCAATCTACACAATGGCATAATGAGCAAGTCTGTATGTTTCATCACATCTCATCACATCTCCAATCAATTGTCTTAAATCTCACTAGAAAAACTATGTAACGTTGGCACTCAACAAAATTAATGAAAATGACATTTTACCCAAAAATCTCATAAGAACAATCATATTTACAATTTTCCTTTTATACTATATTGTAGGTACACATCCTTTGGATCTGAGAATGGTGGAGTTGACAAGGTTTATCTTGATTTTCATTTAATTATACCAGGTATTAAAATAACTATAAGGATTATCCATGAACCAGAAGCTTACTGCGATATTTGTCATTTCATAAATAGTTTAATTTTACAAAGAAATAAATATGACTGAGATTTTTAGAGTGACCTCAACTTCACACACATCACAAATCACAGAAGTACATTCTGAGAGGACTGACATGCTCATAGACACATTCATTATACATGTATCAGGATTTGTGGGGTTTTTTCCATTATTTGATAGACTTGATAATCGACCTGAATGTGACAGAAGTTGTAATGCGACTACCATTACAAAGACATACTTATGATATTCTATGCACGACAAAGCCCTGGTCACTAATGCTGTTCAGCTGTGAACACTTCAACAATACGCACACTACAGATCATTCACTTGCTGGACAAAAGGCACCATTAACTGACGGAACAGAACTCGTTTGTTTGTAACTGTAATTCACAAGATTTTAAGATTTAACCATGTACAAATAGTTACAATGTAATTATGATCACCAGTACTGACCTGTGCGGTGGGGGTAAGTATTGACTGCCCTTTGACAAACAAGGACCAAGTGCGCTCAATAGCCCTCATTAATATTACTAAAGTAAATGGTAATAGGGGATATGGTGTGTGTCCGGCTGTAACATTTACGAAAATGGTTAAGTAGTTACCACTAGGTATTCAGACCTCTATCCTTGCTGCATATGTCTTAAAAGTCAACAGGACTACTTCTAATATCAAATCACAGTCTATAAACATGGTCCTGGGTCAAAAGAGAAGTCAGAAGAAAATCAAGATGAAAGCAGTTTTATCACAAACAGTAAGGAACAGCAAAAGCAAACAAGTTGTATTTGTGAAATACAATTGTCCCGACAGCAAAGTTGTCAGTACAAGCTGTTATATTAAAACATCATCCAAGGTCAAGGACGCTAGGTCAAAATTTTGATTCTGTCACAAGGAATACACAAGTGAAATATGAAAGCCCTATAGCTTACCTTTCAAAATATTTACCAAATATTAAAGTTTTTGAAATGTAGGTCAATGAACATGGACAAGGTCACAAGGTCAAAAAGGAAAGACAGACAGTGCTTGATTACAGTTCTACAGTACAGTCCGGGTGGAACTTAATTTGCCCACTGGTTACAGTGGGCATTTTTTGAGTGGGCATTAAAAATGTCCACTGGACACAGTGGACATTCTTGTAAGAGATGGTTGGAATTAACATACAGGTAAGTGGACAGCTTGATAACTCAGGTAAATGTCCACTCCTAATGCCCACTGAAATTTCAGGTGGACTGCCCACTGTGGACAGTGGGCATTCAAAGTTCCACCCGGACTGTACTGTAGTAATCAAGTAAAGACTTGTAAAATGTGTACAGAATATGAAGACAAGTTTACAGATGGTGATCATCACAACTTAAAACTACGAGAATATTCTTTTAAGTGGGTGTAGTAATTCTAAAATTTGTTCTATCGTTGATGATGGAATAGTCTAGGATATGCTTGAATGTAGACACCATCAAATCCTTACTATTACTAAGCCTCCAGAGTCTGAAGTAGAAGTACAAACACAATTTGCTGATTAGGCAGGAAAAAAATTTGTTGTGTTTCCATCGACCGACCCAATTCTATCCTAAAATGCAATTAAAAAACAAAATTTTCTATTACCAACATACTTGCCCAATTTTTTTAAGCAAAGTTATTGGAAACATAACCAACTTTTGTATTTTGCCTAACACAAATGAACCACTGCCCTCTGAGGTCAGAACCCCAACTTTCGATTTTTCCAATCCAAACACAAATTTTCAAGTCATGTTTTTTCTCATATGCAACCATCACTTTCTTTCCAGGCCTCCTGGTTTATGAGACAAGATATTCTGACAACACCCATTTGCCACACCCCCTGCACCAGATCCCTCACTTTGGAACCCAAATGCAGAACTTCAAATTATCATCCATGTAATGTCATTTGTTGATATCTGATTCTTTCATAGCCTCCTGACTTTAAAATGTCATAAAATAAAGATATGGCTCATGGTTTTTAATAATAATTATTTGAAGGGGTGATTTAGAGATTTGAGGCATATCATTTTGAACGCCATATGCACGAATGTGAGTAGTAAGTTCGAGATCAGAGGAAATTCAAACCGGCAATATCTCTCACTTTAAGCGGCGGTATTTCGCCAGATGCTGGCTCTTACTGAAATCCCTGAAAGCCAATGAGGGCGGAGTCTCTGAAGAACTAACCACCAAACAGTCTTATATTTATAGATATGTTAACATTTGATCTATCATAGAAAATATTTGATTATTTCGAAAGCCTTTCACATGTTAGTTATCATTTTAATTGTCCTCCTCTCCTTTCTCTGTAAAGAGTTAAGCCAGTGTGGCCCAGTGGATAAGGTGCCCAACTTGTGACCGAAAGGTCCTTGGTTCAACTCCCACCGTAGGCACACCAGTGTTCTGTCTTTCGGATGAGACAGTATAAACCAAGGACCAGCATCATGGTAGACATGGCACGTAAAAGATCCCTCACTGCTTTGGGTGGGTCCATTGCAAAGGTAAAAATGTCTGCAATGCATCAGACAGATGCTGTCACCATATACGTGAAATAATCATTTTGCAGTTGCATCCACCACTTGACTGATCTGGGTCTGGCGCCATAAACTGAGAATATACTCAAGTCAAAATTTCATATTCTTCTGTTCATCAATGAATTAATAACTGGGATTTGGATTTTATTTAGTTTCATTCTATTGATAAATAGAATTAAACCATTCTGCATGAGAATTCATTTGAACGTTAGACAATGGAATAAATTAAAATGAAATATTTGACTTAAGTATATTCTCAGTTTATGGCATCGGACCCTGGTTGAAAAACAATAACACTTGTACAGAACCTCAAATACTTCATCTCTACCAATTTTGATGAAAATCCCTTCAGCAGAATAAGAAGTTGAAAGTATGGAATGTTTACAGACGATGGATGGATAGATGGGCAGAAGGAGGAATGGGGGTTGTGTATGGAAGTCAGATTGGTCACATGACCCAGTATGTGCCATATTGGTTGGGGGATATGTCTCAGGATTTATCGTCCCTTTACATGAAGAAACCAATATTCTGAAATCTTACTATTTCAAACTGTGAAGATAGCAAATTTAATGAAGAAAAGGGGACAATCTTCATCCGATTACTCTATGAATTTCGGTAGTTTTATTACTCACATAGCTCTTGTGTTCAAATCATGATTCAATAAAGTTGCATTACGGTCTATGATTAACACCGAATTTATCTCCCAAGTCATCCTCAGAATGCTTCAGAGATTATCTTTATTTACATAGTATAACGTCGCACAGACTTCAGTGAAAATGAAATATGGTCGGACCGACAGACAAGTCCCGTTAGATTGACGCTGGTCTGATTAATTATCTTAAATTTCTAGACCGATTGTCTGGTGTTTTCCAGAAGCGATTTCAGTTTCAAACTTATTTATAACGGTGTCATCGTTATGTACATTTTGCATTCAGTCTTGTAAAAATTGCGTCGGTCTGATAAATTGTCCTAGTTTACCAGACCGAATGTCTTGTAAATATTTTTACAATTTCATATTCATTGAGACTATTAGAATAGCTTGATTGAGCCAATGACTCAGGTGTGATAAAACCTATTCCGAAATGAACTGAGCATGATAAAACATACTGATTGTTCCCTGTTTATTTGAAGTTCAATACTTGATTGAAATCAACAAAATCTTAATCTAAATCTTCACACTAAGAATGAAATACTAATGACTATGCGATCACTCACAAAACGCCGCAAGGTATAACGTGTTTCATTGGTAAACAGTCGCTTGTATGCCGCCTTACCGGTGTACATAATGCATAGAAAATGTGTCACGGATGCCATTGTAACATGCTAGGTCAGAAATTTCACAAAACTTACTAGAACGTCTCTCTTGCAAGTAGGCAAATGCTAAAACACTCGTCAAGTACGATTAAATAGCCCCGCTCTGGACTGCCTGCATATCATTTTACATTCCGACGCCATTTTTTCACCTCCTCAGCCTAATTAACGTCCATTTCGCAATATTTTTGACCACTTAGCGTCTACAAATCTACAGACAAATCAATTCAGATCATGCATACTAACCTACTCTTAAAATAGGAACAACTTGGAAAGAGTTCTCACATCAAACACGACAATTTTCGGTAGCTTGTCCTTTACTTTCTCTTCCTAAGTCTTCCACGTGATGTAAAACGGGATGTGATTGGTTGATTGGAAATCTTAATGTCACCTAAGAAACTTTGACGTCAAACAGTAGCCTAATTTGTAGGCTACCATTTCAAAAAAGGAGAGAAATTATTTCATTATTGCTGTTTTCTCCATTTACTGACTTGAGTTAAAACTGTGCACGATGTGCAATGTGTCAGAAAATATATGCCACAATAATCGAAATGGGGGAGGGGGGAGATTCTACACTGTGAGTGACCACAAATCGGCGAGTTCCACACGGTCTTAACTAGCATAGTGGACAGGATTTCCTTGGAAATCTTCGATTCCCTACTCTTTTAATTCGTTCTAATTTTTCTTTACATTTTCACTTTTTTCATTTTAATTCTTTTTTATTCTCAGCTAAAGCACATACATTTCTTTGTACATGTATTGCTTCTGAGTGGATTCATAAGCACACTTCATTTCTATGTTGCTGACTCTGAAACTAAGGTCTGACGTATAAATAATAGCACAAAACAGTCAAAGTTCACGAATTATCTGTTCTTTTCGGTATTGATTTAATGAAATATTATATCAATATAGGTAAAACGCAGATTTGAGTCAAGTATATATATAAATGACGCGAGTGGGAGTCACCGTTTTTCACTGAGTACAGTATGGGTAAGGTTGGATTTTCAAAATTTGTGCAATAAGTGAATGGAAAGTTTGCTAACGACTCCCAGTGGTGGAATGGTTCAGAAGTGGCTAATACCCATTCCCCCCCCCCCACCTTTTTCGAAAATCCTGGATCCGCCACTGACTCCAGACCTGCTGCCTTACCCTACTTCATTGTAAGTTAACTCATCGTGGGCTAATCATGGTTTAACCAGCATTGGCGGCTTTTGGTTTTTTGAGGTTTTTTTTAGTGTGTCTGTGCATGTGTGATGTGTGGATGTGTGTCCGAAAACTTGTGGTTATTGATCCTTTCTTCTCCTTTCTATAATGAATACTTCAATCCCTCAGGAAATCTTCTAATCAATAAGGCATTACAATTTAAAAATAAAATTTAAACAAGATGAATAGGGACTCTTATGAATATTACATAACAAAGTTTTTAAATTTTCTCTTATAGATTTTTTAAATGCCACCGTGACACTACACAAATCTTCATCGTCATATATATGGAGTGAATCGACAGTTATCTTGCTATTATTGGACGCTAATTATATATTTTTATTTTAACATGCTTTTTAAGTGAGTCGTTCAAGTTTTGAATTTTTAAACAATAAAACTATGCAATCGTTGGCTTTCAGTGCAATCTATAGATAATTAAAACGTTGTCTGCACTGACTGTATCATATGACCTTGCTGACTTCACACCATGTTATGGAAATTCCTCTGATCGGCAATTTCAAGCTGTACGACGGATAGGTACAATCGCAACAACTCGTCCATTTCCGTACGCAAATTAAAAAAAAAAACCGAAGAATTGACGCGATTTGGTATATATCGCTGCGCCGTGAGTCTTCCGAGTCTATTTTTGTATAAAATGGCGACGGTGCGTATGCTCTACTTCTACCATTACATAGCAATTTAGCACTCTTTACACTAAAACTCAAATGAATACACACATTTTATAATTAATTTGATTAGATTCATAATCTATCTTAAAAATCAATTCCGACAAGTTCGTTATACACGTAAATTTATTTAATTCCAGATTAATGGAAAATCGTGCTGAGTCAGGACCAGGTATAATGTTAATTCTTCATTACACTACGTACTGGGCAGATATCTTTTAACTACTTAAACCTAAATGTATCACATGCACAAATGATAGGAACCCCAAAAGAAAATGTTTGTTTTGGTTTGTTTGGTTAGTTGGATTTTATTTCGTTTTGTATTCAATGTTTGGGTTGTAAACCGAAATCCCCACTTTGACTCCTAAAAGACTTTATCTAGGACCTAGGCCCAGATCACCGCCTTGCAAGATTTTGCCCCGGACTTGTGCCCAGGTATTACCATACAAGGTATTTCTGTTTGTTATTCTTTTAACCATAGATGCATGGAAAATGTGGAATTGACATAATTGGTATAAGATGTAGGTGAGCATGTCTCCGGAATGCTATTCCATGATATCGTATTCCGGTTTATTGAAGCAAGTACAAAAATTATACGCTAGCAATGTAATTGAGAATTGTGCTTGTTGCGTTGTATTCTTGATGTCTTTATAAATATGCCGATATTCGGTCTTTTCGCTATACAGAGTTTCTTCCCATTTGGGACGGTATCTGACGTAAAACACTTATGACGTCATAAAATTCTATGGAAACTGATCCAAAACTCAGGGAAAAGATGACGTTTTCATAGGAAATTGATGACGTCATAACACTTTTACGTCAAATACCGTATAAAATGGGAAATAACTCTGTTTAACGAAAAAATTCAATAAATGGACCTTTAAGGTTGTGCACATCGACTGAGTTATTCAGGTGATCTACTGCCATCGGTTTTCGTTCATCGTCGTTCGAAATCCATAAACTTCTCGGTCCTATTTTCTACTTTTGGTAAACGGTTGCATGGTTTAAGACGAATTCTTGTTTATATGCTCCTTAGAGAAAGAAAATTTGATTTCTTCAAATGGTGGTTATTGCCCTTAAATGGGGATAGAAGGGGGATATATAAAATGAATTGGCTATATTTTTAGAAAAAAGTCTCCGTCTCAAAAATCAGTTCCCCAAATAACTGCATATTTAGTATACACCGTCCCTATGATATGTAGTATCAAGTTTGTTCCAGAGAATGTCATATGGCAATATTTGACATAGTTTTATGTATAAGCGCCCCCCCCCCCCCCTCTCTAACTACCGGATTCCTCTGACCTATCTCCTCTCAACCCGCCACTACTGTGTGTGTGAAACAAAAGAAAACAATGTATCTGGGATATCTCCACAGATTCCTGAAACGACTGAATGTCTGATCTGTTCAATGGAGAATAACTCGAGTTTGACGATAATTAATTTTATATACCCCTCCTCGCGCGTCCATATTACATCATCAGCCACGATCCAGATTCGATTAACTTTCTTCAACTTGGAATTGTACACCGTATAACTCTGGTATTTTATTTTCTCGGATCCCTTGAGAAATTTTGTTGAAAATCATCAAAGCGTTTAATCATTCAGAAAAACCCCCACAATTATGTCACTTACACATGGAAGTCGATATCTCTTTTCAAGGAGAATAAGTACAAAATAAACAAATGATTAAACGCTCATTCGACGTTGATCAGGTACACAGAAAAATGTAATGATACCTCAGTGATCCAGAAACTCCATATGAACCAGAACTCCTTATGGTGCGGAACTGTCTATGATCCAGAACTCCTTATGGTGCGGAACTGTCTATGATCCAGAACTCCTTATGGTGCGGAACTGTCTATGATCCAGAACTCCTTATGGTGCGGAACTGTCTATGAACCAGAACTCCTTATCATTCGGGTCTCCCCTTGATCATGAATTCGTAACGATCCGGTTAATATGTAAATGTTTTGTCGAGTAAATCATTTGTGTATTGAGACATATGGAATCATGATCTACGTAAAGATGAAAGTCCGAATGCTAGAAAGGATACACCCCCCCCCCCTTAATAATAAAATTATTTCCTTTGCTAACATCTTCGACCGAATATTATTTGTATATAAATCAACCGAATCATGTAAGAGATTTGTCCAAACGGGGACAGCCCACTTACCCGAAGGCCCGATATTCCGAGGGCCCGCTTCTCCGAAGGTCCGGTACTCCGAAGGCCCGGTACTCCGAAAAACCCACTTAACTTGTTGTCTGGGTGTTTTCAGATACGTATTAGATGACCGTACCTCAGAAGCCCTGTGGGACAATATAGATAAAACATTTATCTAACTACATCATATTTACCTTTTCATGTACTCTGAGAGAGAAAACAATGACGCCTCCCAATAAATTTTTGTGTCTTGCATGGGAAATGGTTCAAGAAAAATGTTGAAATCCCTCATCTCGTTTGAAAAATATATGTAGCCATTCCATACTCCTCCTGAAAGTTTATGTCTGTTTTGACTTGCGCATATCAAGAAGGGAAAGCGTTTGCCTTACATTCTGTCTTATGTTGGACAATGGAATTTGAATCAATTACCATACCATAAAAACGAATTATTTCGACAAAATACCAGTGAAAACCACATTAGCTACTCGGACATTTAGTGCACCCCATAACCATACCATGTCACGTAGTAAAACAAGAGCATCGCAAAGCGGAGCATATATACCCTCGCGCAGATCGGAGACTTTTATTTTGCAGAGCACCATATTGAAGAATTGAACTTGTTTAAAGATCATGACACACATGCGCGGATACAGAGGGGGCTACCGGGGGTCTGGACTCCCCCCTGGAATCCAAAAAAAATATATTTGGGCATTTTTGGGGTTGGATCTCCCTCCCCCCCCCCCCCGCTCATGTAAGAGAAAAAATTCTATTCTGTTATCATGACTAATCAACTAAGCCAAGTTCTTTAGTCACATACATGTGTATCATGTGTATCATAATAGAAATCAAGTTGTTGTTTTTTTCTTCTCAGTCTGATAAATTGGAGATCGGGTAGTGTTTTGTTGAAATTCTAGGTAGAAATATCAGTGCTGATAAAATGTCTAAACCCCCTTTCCATTCTTGCATTATTTATCAGTCCTTTTACATGAAATTCATTAAAGTTTTCTTAAACTTGCATTTTGAATTGCTTTACCTATACATGCAAGTCCGAAGATTTTAGAACCTTTCTAGGTTCCTACGTTTCCAGAATATAAGGATAGAATCGGTAAATATTATAAGTCTGTAAAATATATAGTCTTGCAAAATAAAAAAGACTGTAGACTGGGGCAAGTGCAGGAATGGGGGCACGTCTGATGAAATGGTAGAACGTTTACCGTTTAGAACATTGAGTGCTCTAATTATATAGCAAATCCTTGTTTTTGTCGAGAAATAAAATCAACCTGGCCTTCGGAGCATCGGATCTTCGGAATACCGGGCCTTCGGAGTAAAGGGCCTTCGGAGTAAAGGTCCTCCGGAGTAACGGGCCTTCGGAGTAAAGGACCTCCGGAGTAACGGCCTTCGGATTATCGGGCCTTCGGAGTAACGGAGTGTAACCGTCCAAACTAAGCATGTTTCCAGAATTTGTGCCAATTCTTATGCAATATTCGATTCATTGAACAATGTAAAAATACTTTCAAGAAAGTGTATTTATAGATAACCTTCTCAAAATAATTAAATGAAATTAGCATGAATATGAGACAAAAACTACAGTTTCGCCGTCTAGACGGCGAACAAGGTGTGTTGTGTTTATTTATATGCAACGTATGCAGTTTGCATGACAGTTTGTGCTTACTCTGTGTCAGAGGAGAGGCCTTTGGATTTCTATAAACAACCAATTATGCCTAAAATGAAATCTGCACCTAAGTGTATAATGTATAAGCACATTATTGATCATAATACATAACAGTAAACCCCGTAAAACCTATTCATAAACAGTATCAGATGTATATCAATAAATTACGTCTTAATCACAGTTTATTGAAACGGAGTCAATACAAAAATAAATCTCTATAGAAACGTACTTGTTCATTACGTAAGTCTTTTTTATTAAAAAGACGAAAATCATTTCAACTTTTCTGTCCCTTATATCACAATATAACAAGTACGTTTTTAGAACCTTATTACTATCGTCGACCCTATGTCTTTATATTAATCAAACTTTAAAGCACAAACAATACTAAAGATCCGCGGAACGCGAGAAAATCTGTAAAAGATGCATGCCGTTAATATTAGAAAATTTGTGAAAATTAATAATTACGTATTAGTATTGTAATTTGTTCTATTTTATTGTTAACATCAGCATTATTATGTACTCAGTTACCGACACCCATCCAGAACCATCGCGATATCGCATATCAATATGAAGAGTGCATATTGCAGTCATCAACTGAGGCGATGGTCAGTCTGTCGTCTTAGAACCATACCGCTCCACTGCCAAATTATCAATTGCGAGAACATCCAGTTTAAACTTTTAAATACAGTTGTTCGCTTTTACATGCTTTCTAAGATATGAAATATATATCCTTAACATTCAAAAGGTCAATCGGAACACCGTCGCCATTTTTTACAAAAATAGAAATGGACGAGTTGTTACGATTGGCAAAAGGTGTCAAAGATTAAGTCTGAATCCTTATTAATCACAGATTTATAATCAGGTTTCTTCAAATTCGATTTATTCATTCGTAGATAAACATTTTTCTACTTTTTCTAATGAATCCGAGTAAAACCGCAAAGTTCTATGTCCATTCTGATCAATGACAAGATGATAAGATGATAAGATGACAAGATGATAAGATGATAAGATGACAATATGATAAGATGACAAGATGATAAGATGACAAGATGATAAGATGATAAGATGATAAGATGATAAGATGACAAGATGATAAGATGACAAGATGATAAGATGACAAGATGATAAGATGATAAGATGACAAGATGATAAGATGACAAGATGATAAGATGATAAGATGACAAGATGATAAGATGATAAGATGACAAGATGATAAGATGACAAGATGATAAGATGACAAGATGACAAGATGATAAGATGATAAGATGATAAGATGACAAGATGATAAGATGATAAGATGATAAGATGACAAGATGATAAGATGATAAGATGATAAGATGACACGGGATACAGAGATACAACAAAATCGTGTTCTTCCTATATATACTTCAGACTCTTCGACTGACCATCAACTTAGCGACAACTGACCACCAAGCTAGCGACGACTGACCACCAGCCTATCGATATTTAGCTCCCAGAGTATCCCAGCCTTGACTAGTCGTCTGCATTAATGACATCACCTAGACATCTGTAACCGATACTCATTTAGATGCATCTTGGGAAGGTCCTTTATCTTCTTTGTGCCCGTCCATGAGGAATCCTTTTGACAAGAAGATGACGATGCAGTGTAAATCGCATAGACGTAATCGCCTGATAAAAATCGAGTTCTAGGTACTCTTCATAATACTCGACCATATGGTGTATGAGGAAACTGAAACTCCGAGACTATTGACATCTTGGCTACATAACCAGTTTATGATATAAATCGAGTTCTAGTACAAATTGACAGTGATGTAATCAACTGCCTTTTACATATTGGGTTGATGAGTAATACTGACGGAAAACTGAACTCGGCGCAGGCAACGGAAACTCATTTAATAACATCTTAAAGAAGAGGGAAGGCGACATAACCCATTGGCTTTATTATTATTATTGTTTTTGGTGGGAGGGGGGGGTGTTGAGGGTATGTAATCATGCGACAGCAATTGAATATGGGGTTGATACCAAACTGGACGGTATATATACGAGTTCTTGTACCTCATGTAAAGAAGAAAAATAAAAAAAAAAAAAAAAAAAAAAAAAAAAAAACAAAAACGAGTGTTCTTGTACCTAAGGGAAAAAATTGAGTTATAAAAAAAAAAAAGTTCTTGAGTCCTTTGTAATGTGATGTATGTGTTGGCCTGGTATTACGTGAGCTGACATCCAGGATTTTCCATCTCACCTGGCGGTCGATTATCACAGGATTATAAAGTATACAGGTAAACTCTGCTGCTTGTAAGTATACAAAAAAGTGTTCAACGCTAAGGAAAATCTGTTGGTTATTAAAAAAAAAATTAATTAATTAATTTAAGTGATACTTTTTAATTATAAATCGTTTTGGCAAAACAAGCATTTTGGGATATGTTAATTTTGTCACACGAAACGATAGTTTTTGTCCCATTATAACTGTATATGTATCGCAACACTACCGTTGGATGAGGTGGGAGAAATCTTAATTGAAGTATGTAATGTTGTATCAATAGAGATATTTTTTCACCTTTTTCGCTTTATTTAATCACATTGCAATACATAGCGTTCTTTAAATTGAGGAAATTTCTTGAACATTTACTTCGGTTTCAAAACAAGCATGTTGTTGTATCGTGTAAACCTGTCTGTCACACGACAAGCAGGTTGGTTTACATCTTTGTCGTATTTCAAGCAGACTGATATATGTATCGCAACACTACCGTCACGGAATAATCTGGTTGCTATATCGTATAAACACTCCTGTCACAGAACAAGTAGATTGCTTTATCGTATAAACACTCCTGTCACAGAACAAGTAGATTGCTATATCGTATAAACACTCCTGTCACAGAACAAGCAGATTGCTATATCGTATAAACACTCCTGTCACAGAACAAGTAGATTGCTATATCGTATAAACACTCTTGTCACAGAACAAGTAGATTGCTTTATCGTATAAACACTCCTCTCACAGAACAAGTAGATTGCTTTATCGTATAAACAATCCTCTCACAGAACAAGTAGATTGCTTTATCGTATAAACACTTCTGTCACAGAGCAAGTAGATTGCTTTATCGTATAAACACTCCTCTCACAGATCCAGTAGATTGCTTTATCGTATAAACACTCCTGTCACAGAACAAGTAGATTGCTTTATCGTATAAACACTCCTGTCACAGAACAAGTAGATTGCTTGCTTTATCGTATAAACACTTCTGTCACAGAACAAGTAGATTGCTTTATCGTATAAACACTTCTGTCACAGAACAAGTAGATTGCTTTATGGTATAAACACTCCTGTCACAAAACAAGTAGATTGCTATATCGTATAAACACTCCTGTCACAGAACAAGTAGATTGCTTTATCGTATAAACACTTCTGTCACAGAACAAGTAGATTGCTATATCGTATAAACACTTCTGTCACAGAACAAGTAGATTGCTTTATCGTATAAACACTCCTGTCACAGAACAAGTAGATTGCTTTATCGTATAAACACTTCTGTCACAGAACAAGTAGATTGCTTTATCGTATAAACACTTCTGTCACAGAACAAGTAGATTGCTTTATCGTATAAACACTCCTCTCACAGAACAAGTAGATTGCTTTATCGTATAAACACTTCTGTCACAGAACAAGTAGATTGCTTTATCGTATAAACACTCCTCTCACAGAACAAGTAGATTGCTTTATCGTATAAACACTTCTGTCACAGAACAAGTAGATTGCTTTATCGTATAAACACTTCTGTCACAGAACAAGTAGATTGCTTTATCGTATAAACACTCCTCTCACAGAACAAGTAGATTGCTTTATCGTATAAACACTCCTGTCACAGAACAAGTAGATTGCTTTATCGTATAAACACTTCTGTCACAGAACAAGTAGATTGCTTTATCGTATAAACACTCCTCTCACAGAACAAGTAGATTGCTTTATCGTATAAACACTTCTGTCACAGAACAAGTAGATTGCTTTATCGTATAAACACTTCTGTCACAGAACAAGTAGATTGCTTTATCGTATAAACACTTCTGTCACAGAACAAGTAGATTGCTTTATCGTATAAACACTTCTGTCACAGAACAAGTAGATTGCTTTATCGTATAAACACTTCTGTCACAGAACAAGTAGATTGCTTTATCGTATAAACACTTCTGTCACAGAACAAGTAGATTGCTTTATCGTATAAACACTTCTGTCACAGAACAAGTAGATTGCTATATCGTATAAACACTTCTGTCACAGAACAAGTAGATTGCTTTATCGTATAAACACTTCTGTCACAGAACAAGTAGATTGCTTTATCGTATAAACACTTCTGTCACAGAACAAGTAGATTGCTTTATCGTATAAACACTTCTGTCACAGAACAAGTAGATTGCTTTATCGTATAAACACTTCTGTCACAGAACAAGTAGATTGCTATATCGTATAAACACTTCTGTCACAGAACAAGTAGATTGCTTTATCGTATAAACACTTCTGTCACAGAACAAGTAGATTGCTATATCGTATAAACACTTCTGTCACAGAACAAGTAGATTGCTATATCGTATAAACACTTCTGTCACAGAACAAGTAGATTGCTATATCGTATAAACACTTCTGTCACAGAACAAGTAGATTGCTATATCGTATAAACACTTCTGTCACAGAACAAGTAGATTGCTATATCGTATAAACACTTCTGTCACAGAACAAGTAGATTGCTATATCGTATAAACACTTCTGTCACAGAACAAGTAGATTGCTATATCGTATAAACACTTCTGTCACAGAACAAGTAGATTGCTATATCGTATAAACACTTCTGTCACAGAACAAGTAGATTGCTATATCGTATAAACACTTCTGTCACAGAACAAGTAGATTGCTATATCGTATAAACACTTCTGTCACAGAACAAGTAGATTGCTATATCGTATAAACACTTCTGTCACAGAACAAGTAGATTGCTATATCGTATAAACACTTCTGTCACAGAACAAGTAGATTGCTATATCGTATAAACACTCCTCTCACAGAACAAGTAGATTGCTATATCGTATAAACACTCCTGTCACAGAACAAGTAGATTGCTTTATCGTATAAACACTCCTGTCACAGAACAAGTAGATTGCTTTATCGTATAAACACTTCTCTCACAGAACAAGTAGATTGCTTTATCGTATAAACACTCCTCTCACAGAACAAGTAGATTGCTTTATCGTATAAACACTCCTGTCACAGAACAAGTAGATTGCTTTATCGTATAAACACTCCTCTCACAGAACAAGTAGATTGCTTTATCGTATAAACACTCCTCTCACAGAACAAGTAGATTGCTATATCGTATAAACACTCCTGTCACAGAACAAGTAGATTGCTATATCGTATAAACACTCCTGTCACAGAACAAGTAGATTGCTATATCGTATAAACACTCCTCTCACAGAACAAGTAGATTGCTATATCGTATAAACACTCCTGTCACAGAACAAGTAGATTGCTATATCGTATAAACACTCCTCTCACAGAACAAGTAGATTGCTATATCGTATAAACACTCCTCTCACAGAACAAGTAGATTGCTATATCGTATAAACACTCCTCTCACAGAACAAGTAGATTGCTTTATCGTATAAACACTCCTCTCACAGAACAAGTAGATTGCTTTATCGTATAAACACTCCTCTCACAGAACAAGTAGATTGCTTTATCGTATAAACACTTCTGTCACAGAACAAGTAGATTGCTTTATCGTATAAACACTCCTCTCACAGAACAAGTAGATTGCTATATCGTATAAACACTCCTCTCACAGAACAAGTAGATTGCTATATCGTATAAACACTTCTGTCACAGAACAAGTAGATTGCTATATCGTATAAACACTCCTCTCACAGAACAAGTAGATTGCTATATCGTATAAACATTCCTCTCACAAAACAAGTAGATTGCTATATCGTATAAACACTCCTGTCACAGAACAAGTAGATTGCTATATCGTATAAACACTCCTGTCACAGAACAAGTAGATTGCTTTATCGTATAAACACTCCTCTCACAGAACAAGTAGATTGCTTTATCGTATAAACACTCCTGTCACAGAACAAGTAGATTGCTTTATCGTATAAACACTTCTGCCACAGAACAATCTGGTTGCTATATCGTATAAACACTCCTGTCACAGAACAAGTAGATTGCTTTATCGTATAAACACTCCTGTCACAGAACAAGTAGATTGCTTTATCGTATAAACACTTCTGCCACAGAACAATCTGGTTGCTATATCGTATAAACACTTCTGCCACAGAACAATCTGGTTGCTATATCGTATAAACACTCCTGTCACAGAACAAGTAGATTGCTTTATCGTATAAACACTCCTTTCACAAAACAAGTAGATTGCTTTATCGTATAAACACTTCTGTCACAGAACAAGTAGATTGCTTTATCGTATAAACACTCCTCTCACAGAACAAGTAGATTGCTTTATCGTATAAACACTCCTCTCACAGAACAAGTAGATTGCTTTATCGTATAAACACTCCTGTCACAGAACAAGTAGATTGCTTTATCGTATAAACACTCCTGTCACAGAACATGTAGATTGCTTTATCGTATAAACAGTTCTGCCACAGAACAATCTGGTTGCTATATCGTATAAACACTCCTGTCACAGAACAAGTAGATTGTTTTATCGTATAAACACTCCTGTCACAGAACAAGTAGATTGCTTTATCGTATAAACACTTCTGCCACAGAACAATCTGGTTGCTATATCGTATAAACACTTCTGCCACAGAACAATCTGGTTGCTATATCGTATAAACACTCCTGTCACAGAACAAGTAGATTGCTTTATCGTATAAACACTCCTCTCACAAAACAAGTAGATTGCTTTATCGTATAAACACTTCTGTCACAGAACAAGTAGATTGCTTTATCGTATAAACACTCCTCTCACAGAACAAGTAGATTGCTTTATCGTATAAACACTCCTCTCACAGAACAAGTAGATTGCTTTATCGTATAAACACTCCTGTCACAGAACAAGTAGATTGCTATATCGTATAAACACTCCTCTCACAGAACAAGCAGATTGCTATATCGTATAAACACTCCTCTCACAGAACAAGCAGATTGCTATATCGTATAAACACTTCTGTCACAGAACAAGTAGATTGCTATATCGTATAAACACTCCTCTCACAGAACAAGCAGATTGCTATATCGTATAAACACTCCTCTCACAGAACAAGTAGATTGCTATATCGTATAAACACTTCTGTCACAGAACAAGCAGATTGCTATATCGTATAAGCACTCCTCTCACAGAACAAGTAGATTGCTATATCGTATAAACACTTCTGTCACAGAACAAGTAGATTGCTATATCGTATAAACACTTCTGTCATAGAACAAGTAGATTGCTATATCGTATAAACACTTCTGTCACAGAACAAGTAGATTGCTATATGGTATAAACACTCCTCTCACAGAACAAGCAGATTGCTATATGGTATAAACACTCCTGTCACAGAACAAGCAGATTGCTATATCGTATAAACACTCCTGTCACAGAACAAGCAGATTGCTATATCGTATAAACACTCCTGTCACAGAACAAGTAGATTGCTTTATCGTGTAAACACTCCTCTCACAGAACAAGCAGATTGCTATATCGTATAAACACTCCTGTCACAGAACAAGCAGATTGCTATATCGTATAAACACTCCTGTCACAGAACAAGTAGATTGCTATATCGTATAAACACTCCTGTCACAGAACAAGTAGATTGCTTGATCGTGTAAACACTCCTCTCACAGAACAAGCAGATTGCTATATCGTATAAACACTTCTGTCACAGAACAGGTAGATTGCTTTATCGTTTAAACACTTCTAACACACAGCAAGCAGATTGCTATATTGTGTAAACACGTCTACCACAGAACAAGAATGTTGTTATATCGTGTAAACACTTCTAACACAGAGCAAGCAGATTACTATATCGTGTAAACACTACTTGCACTTATTAAGCAGGTTGCTTTATCGTGTAAACACCTCTGACGTAGAGCAAGCAGATTGCTATATTGTATAAACACTTCCGTCACAGAACCAGCAGGTTGCTATATCATGTAAACACCTCCGACATAGAGCAAGCAGATTGCTATATTGTAAGACGCACGAAGCCCAAGAGGAACTGCTGGTTTTGCTTGACTCTTCGTCGGGAAAGCCTTTTAATAACAATAATATCTAATAAGTTGACAAACGATACTGTTCGTGTGTGTACATGTATATCCGTAGAATATTTACCACGTGTCATGTATTCCATGACTTCTGCATGACCTAGAACTACTTGTACCTATCTCAAAGGTTTATGCCCATTTTAGTCCATTCATTTGTTTCACGACAATATTTTGCCTTTCGTTTTTGTATACAAATATCAACTTTCTATTTGTAAAGTACGTATATTTGGGGAGGGGGGGGGGTTAGAGGTGGTCGTGATGGTTAATATTTCAGCGCGTTAGTCTGCAAACATACTTATCATTTTCAATGTTTGGTAATTTATTCCTATTTTGCAAATAATAATTGTGATATTTTTCTCCTCGTTGATATACTTAAATGATAGTTGATTCGTTAATCAATTGATTCAAGTTCTATGTACACCCCAGTATGATGGAATTAATTCTCTAATGAAGTTGGCCTTCTCCTGTGTCGAGTGTCGACGAAGTGGAATTAACTGTTCCAAGACGTATATGAGTTTATGCTTATCAAATATTAAGGTAGGTGTACAAGAAGACGTACAAGTAATGATAGAAATGACATAATATTGGTAATCATTCACTCATTAGAAGATACGACTGCTAACAGAATTTGGTAAATATTGTCATTATCATTTGCAAGAGTTATTGTTCTTATTACGGCGATATTAGAATTTAGCATGTATTACAAGTCCATGTGCTGCATTCACTTTAATTTCAGAAGTTGTAATCTGTATTCATAAATGAGAGAAAACACATTTTCTCGAACACGTCTCAGTCTATTTTTGCAGGGAATCAATCATTCAAGTAAAGGTGACGAAGAAGCGAATTGAGAGCTTCTTATCTGCAGTTTTTTTTTATACAATTCAGAAGTACATAAGGCTGAAGTCGTTAGCACCCTATTCATCAATATACTGGACACAGTGTGAAACCTTACCCATTCATATAGTGAACATGCTGAGAATCATACCTCAAACTTACGCTCATATTCTACATTTCGAGTGTAATTGCAATTATGTCTTCTACTTTGATTTACACATACGTTTTACCCATTGATATATATTTTGAATGAAGATAATTCCCATTCATTCACAGTGGCGGATTTAGAGAGGGCCGCCCTTTTGGTCACATATTTACTAGTAAAAATCCAGATTTTGCACCAAAAATGGCTGAGAAGTTGGGCTAAAACCAATTTGGGCCCCCCTTTTCGGAAAACCTGGATCCGCCACTGATTCATTTTTGTTGAACTGCCTTGCCAGGTAAACCTTATTCCCACCGCATGTCTGTACACTACACCTGTACATACCAGTGATAAACGAATGATCGTTACTGTGGCTTAGCCAAAGATATTGGCCTCATCCGTCAATGACGAGAAAACCATGTCAAACACTACATAAAGTTGTTAGTGACGATTGACAGCGAGATGTTGCATTAGACGGTTAACAAAACTTGGATGTTCATTTCAGTGATTTTTTGTTGCTGTTTCTGAGCGAGAATTGAGATCGAACGGTATATTGTTATATTTGATGTACAGGTACTGGTTTGATAACTTTTCATGTCTTATTTCAATCAAATTTAGCGACAGATAACAAACCTGCCGTTGTTCATCATTCATTCATATTAATTACTATGTTTAAAAATCTTGCTCTTATGATGAAAGCTGTAATGTAAAATACGAAAGTAACACGTGTCACATGACTATGGCTCTTACAACAATGTACCACAGTGAATATTTACGGAGGTCTGAAGTTCAGAGGTGAGACCAGGTGCCCGGGAGGAGTGAGTATAACTATAAGAACACTTGTATGTAAAGATGATGGATAAAGCCAAACCGCAAATCAGAAAATCATGAAACCAAAGAACCAATCTTAAAAAATGAAAACCAAATTGAAAACAACGAAAATGTCTACTTGAAGAGCATATGTGAACCCCCTCGATGGAGTGAGATCCTTGTCAACACCATGTGTCCATAACATATGAAGAGCAGTAGTTGTGGATCTTGTTTACAAATCGTTTTTCTTCAGTTTACGCTTGCGTACCCATTTTATATCATATCAATGTTAAGTACTCGAGTGTTTGAAGGAACATATGTATTGCCTGCTATCCAAGTTTCAAAAGTGACTCTAACAAGTAGTAGCTGGACAAAATAAAGATTATTATAAGGATTTAAATGTCATTTATTCACAATATAAAAGAAGCGTGTTCAGAATTGTCTAAAATACATAGTACTTTAATGTTGACAATACATATAAAATGTATGGATTTAAATACTAGCGAAGTTTGTGTCGTGGTATCACCTGATGAACATGTATTTTTAAAAATCATTTCATTGATGCTAAGAAAAATAAAATACATTGACTCAAATACTGATAAATATGCATTTTTTATACATCATTTCATTGATCTGAGGAAGTGCTCTAAATCCAAGATCAAGAGCAAGAACTTCAATGAGTGGGCGCTTAAAGTGTACTTAAGATTAAAAACTCATACCAAAGCGCTAATGGAAAGTACAAAATTTGTCAAAGATTTTAATTTATACGACAAACATGTTCTGTCGATGCAACAGAGGTGATTTTTGGAATTATTGATCGCTTTGATCATAATGATGTCATATACTGAAATGAGAGTGAGACTAGAAGCAGGAGGGTGAGGAATGAGAAAAGGGGATGGGGTGTGAAGGGAAGAGGGCTACGCTTGGTGAATACAAAAACTGACAGAGAAATGACAAAAATTCTAAAAATGTAAGAAATGTCGGTTCCGTTAATTCTATGAGAATGTCAAATTTTGGCATCTTCAAACTGCAATAACTTTTGATAGGACAGAGATGTCAGCAAAAGGAAAACTGTTTTGAATTTGTCTCACTAAGCCTTATCCAAATACATTAAGCGCATAAAGATATGAATACACTGCAAAATTCACCTGGGGTTGCTACTATTCCCTATCCACCCCTCATGAACCGTTTTGGCATATATCCAGTACAAACATTTTAGTTCTTAAAGAAAACGATAAACGCATCTTACTCTGGCGTATGACAGAAATGACCACGGAAATGCACTGTTAATAATGTAATAAATTGACGAAAAAACCCAGAAACAACTTGTCACAAGAACATCACAAAAACTTTCGATAAAGGTGCAATTGCGATACCGACTTCGGACGGTCAATTGATATGAAAGTAGTCAATCAGTTGGAGTGGGTAACCGGTTTATGGGTCTTCCTCCCCACTTTCTACAAAAGCAGTATAATCAAAGATCGCACATTTAAAAATCTATGAATAATTCTCCATATAGAGAGCAAGGATCAACAACTTTCTCAAGTTGAGAGGTCATAAAGATATAAACATGTATAGTAATGCTGAGTAAGATAAAAAATGTATAAATCGATATCAACATGAGTAAACTGTGCCCTGCCGATCTAGAAGCGAGCTCAGACCCTTGATCTGTAAGAGTCCTAATAAACAGTAAGAGGGAATGAAGTTCAGGACCATTTCTCCTTTGAAAAAGTTTCAACAAGACCTACCGTATGGTCCCCAAACGCCTGTTAGTCAGCGTACAGGATCAAGTAAAAATCTCTGTATAAGAGTGTAGAAGTGGTCAATACAACAATTACTGTCCTTTTGATAATCTCCAGGTCATATTATTGTAGATCACGAAGGCCTTTCATTATTTTAGAACCCGACGTGATAAACTTATTGGAACTTTATACCCTCAAGTGTGTACACCATATCATAAATATAGAACATATATACCTTATAATTTAGTGCACCATATGTGCATTTCGACAACTTATGTCTCTTCAGTGATGCTCGTGGCCAAATGATTGGAATTCTCAAAAGATATAAATCTTTGAAGAGCAATGTTGAATCAAAAGGACCAAAAAGTGAACCAAAGAATCCATCTAAGGACAGAGCTATGCATGAAGGAGATACTCCTTAGTTTTAGAGTGATTTATTTAATTTGATGGCTGAAAATTTGAAGTATATATTTAATATCACACAAAAGCACTGAAAACTAGACTTATGATGCCCTTGGGAGCTATCAGTCCACCAGCAGTGACACCGGCCCAGTGGTTATAATAAATATAGAACATATATGCCTTATAATTTAGTGCACCATATGCGCATTTCGACAACTGATGCTCGTGGCCAAATGATTGGAATTCTCAAAATATATAAATCTTATCGTAGAATTTTGGGAGGGAAAATTCCATTGGATACAAAGTAATATTTCCGAATTTTGATAAAAGTTCTGAATAGGACTTAAAAGAATTTCCGAAGGCTTTTCTAAGTTTATGATACTTGTAACTCTGAGTTGAAAGTTCCAAAGTTATTTGTAAAGTTTTGTATGAAAGTCCAAAACGTTAATGCAGGCGCCGGTATATCGAAGCGACTGAATTCTATGAATACCATATGATGGGAGTTTAGTCTAGGAACATTTGTATCTATCCAACTAAGGGAAATTACAACAGGAAATGTAAAATCGTCATGTTTATCATAAATATTGGTATGAATTTAATTGTTAATTGTCTTAATGTATAGGTCCAAGAAAAGTGTTTCTGTATCACAAATATTGTCTTTGTTTAACTGAAGTTCAGATGGGTATATATTAGCTATATATCTTTCAAACTCAGGTTTATCAATAAATAAAGATGTCTTCAAGAAACATGTACATGATACTAGAAGTATCATCCAACATATCAATAAGGTCGAATCGTTAGATTGTTGAAAAGAATACATGAAAGCGCCACTCAACAGTATAGAAACAAATCTGCTATAAGAGGTGCACAGTTAGTACCCACAGAAATCCCAAATATCTGCCGATAAGTCTTGCCTTTGGATTCAAGTAACTACTTAATATGGTAGGTTTGTCCATGATTGAATTAATGAACAAAAGATCATAATAAAATAAACAGTAAAAATTGAGTTTTAACACTCAATTTTTTCTAAAGTATGATTTTAGATTATGTTAGTCTATTGGAGACAGATTATCTTTTCCACTGTGTGATTGATCAAGATTATTTTTTCAGTCAAAATCAGGGCAAGAATTGTCCCAGGCCTTCCCAACAGAATATCAAATGGATGGTACCTAATGCGCTATATGATGCATTAATTTGATTAAATGATGAAAGCTGCTTACTACGTAATCATTTGTTACTCAAAAAAGTTTGATGATCTTGACATATGTAAACTAAAAGTTGTTTTACCACGCTGCGATAGATAAGTTAGAGCTGAAAATAACAACCATTTCGAGGTTTAATAACTAAAGTAGAAAAAGTTGTAGATATGATTTGATAAAATCTTCAAGGAAGTAAAGTTGTACCCTAGTAAATGCCAAGCAAAGATACCTAACATCCTAATACAATATTTAGCGCATGTACATGTAATTAGATTTGATTCATGCTTATTGAGGTGCAAATTTTGTAGAATTTGTTTGTAATTAACAAGTCTGGACACAATAGTGGATATATATCTATTAGACATACTGTGATATCATTTATTTTCATGGGGCAAAAAGCCGGAGTGGCGTAGTGGTATCGCGCTCGGCTCCTGATCGGGAGGCCGGGGTTCGAGTCCCGCTCTGGTCAAGCCGGTGTCCTGTCTTTCGGATGAGACAGTAAAATCGAGGCCCCGTGTCGTGGTATGCATGGCACGTTAAAGATCCCTAACTGCTTCGAGTGGGTCCATTGCAAAGGTCAAAATTTGTATGCCCCGCATCAGGCAAATGCCGTCACCATATACCTGAAATATTAACGGTGTGACGTTAAACAAAAATCAATCAATCATGGGGCCTAATTTTCGTAGAATTGAGAGATTATGTAAAAATCTGAGATGCTGATCCGATTTCCACAACTCGAAGTCCAAACCACAACACTAATGACTTATTTTAGCATTAAATCTGTGTTCCTGATGTCCTGTGATTTAAGACAAGCCAGTCCTTTTTTGTCCAATCATCTTAGGGTTTTATTTACCACGACACACTCTTTCTACACAAAAGGGCAACAGGATACAGAAAAGAGTTGAGAGAACTAAAAGTAAATGTTATCAATATTTTCTCAAAAGCTTTAGATTACATCTAGAAATATTCAAACTCCAGTCGTTGAAAATCATTTAAAGTTGTATACCCTATAATTGGTATAATTTCAAATAAATATAGAATATATGTACTTATTAATTTGGTGCACCAGATGCGCATTTCGACAACTTATGTCTCTTCAGTGATGCTCGTGGCCAAATGATTGGAATTCTCAAAATATATAAAACTATGAAGAGCAGTGTTGAAAGCAAAAAGACCGAAAGGTCAGCAAAATAATCTATCTAAGGACAGAGCTATGCATGAGGGAGATATTCCTTAGTGTTACAGTGATTTACTTTTAAAATTTGATAACTGATAATTTGACATATATATTTAATGTCAGTACAAAAGCACTGAAAACTAGACTTATGATGCCCTCGGGGACTATCAGTCCACCAGCAGTGACATCGGCCTAGTGGTTATAATAAAACATAGAATATATATACTTTTTAATTTGGTGCACCATATGCGCATTTCGACAACTTATGTTTCTCCAGTGATGCTCGTGGCCAAATGATTGGAATTCTCAAAATATAGAAATAATTGACGAGCAGTGTTGAAACCAAAATGACCGAAAGGTGAGCCATATAAGTTAGAGCATGTAAAAAAAACACTGTATTTTTCTCATATGGCTGAAGTCATTAGCTTTGCGTTAATAACATTTTTTTACTTCAAACCCTCGGAGATATCAAAATAAAAAAGAAAATATTTCGTAAATAAAGCCGGTATTCCATAAATACAACCATAAACTGACTTCCCGCATTCGAAATTTAATCAAAACAAATAAGATGAAGGGAGACTCCAATAAAAAACAATTTCAGTAAATACCAACTTTAGCAAACTTGAATGTGGATTTTTAAGTTACTCATCAAGTTTACTTACCGTACCCTCCATGATGCGGCTTCCAAATTAGATCACGTGATAACCGGAATATCCCTTCTCATTGAATATGCATAAGTTGGTTGCAAACAATCTGTTTACAAACATCGCGTTTTAGACAGCCATATCTCACTTAATACGACGAATTTGGGCCCTTTTTGATATGTTTTAGGCTTATATATATAATCAAAACAATTCGGAATAAATTTACTTATAATATGCACTGTACTAGCGAACATAGGGTATACAGCTTTAAAACACATTACAATATCCGTTACATCTACATTGATAAATTTCCAAAACATATTTTGATTCTTCATAAATATAAATTGTAAACAACAACAACAACAACAACAACAACAACAACAACAACAACAACAACAACAACAACAACAACAACAACAACAACAAATAAAACATGACTTACAAATCAAATTGTAGAACCTTATCATGATATGTATGCTTAACATCCATTACATTTACATATATATAATACCTTCTACTTTCGTAGTAAGTGACAAGGTATTGGTTGCATTTTGAATTGTTTTTCTATGTAATTAGGAATTTTATCTCATAAAATGATGATTGAATGGTTTAGATTCACATTGTTGTTAGTTAGTCTAGTTTAAGAAAACGTTATGATTGTGTGTTTATATTCGATCAAAGTGAGGAAAAGTGTCATTAGATTTTGTGAACTGTTAAAATTTTATGAGTTTGTTAAATTTCTTTGTTGTTCGAAAGTTCAAGATTGTGTGAAATCAGAAAAAAAAATTCAGTGACTGAAATATTACTTCTATCGATGTATTGGTTTCTTGTCCAAACCTCTTTCAGAGGAGACATGGTCCTGAACCTCGTCCCCTCTGACTGTTAGTCGGGACTCCTACAGATCTAGGGTCTTAGCTCGCTTTTAGACTGGCAGAGCACGGTTTATCATGTTGATGTCGCATATATTTTTATACCATTATGTGTTTTACAATACCTTACGTGTTTATATTTTTATGACCTCTCAATATGCGATACCTGTTGACCCTTGTTCTTTACATGGAGGATTATTTATAAATTTTTAAATGTACGTCTTTTGATTGTTCTGCTGTTACGGTGAGTGGGAAGGTGGGCCCGTAAACCGGTTAACCACACCATTTGTTTGGCTTTTGTCAAATTAAATGACCGTCCTAAGTCGGTATCGTAATTGCACTACAATCAAATATTTTTGTAATGTGTTAAATGTTCTATTATATTATTTATATTCATGTATTGTATAGCTCCATGGTGACTTCTGCCACATGGCTGAGCCGGTAACTCCTCTTTTTTCTTACTGTATCGTTAACATCCGTTACCATTATTTGAAGTGCCTTTGTATAAATAAGTCTAAAATCAAAATGCCATGACTTTCGTGACAGAAGTTCTAGAATATGTGAGATGTCCAACTTCTAATTTAGCAATAAAAATATCATTTAAAAGGTTTAATTTTTCATCTTATATTGACATTTAAGTGTGCTTTAGTATTGGAAATTGAGAATAGCTGAAAAAAAGCCATGTGTTTTCGGAGATGCCCCAAACTGAAGGTCGAGAAGGTGATGAATTACGCATTGAAGCATCACACTACGTTTTGTTTTTGTGTGCGTGTGTGTTTTTTTTAAAAATTTCTTCCATTCTAAACAATCGGAGGGAATACAGATAATATAGAACATATATACCGTGTAATTTAGTGCACCATAAATAACAGAAAATAATGAGTTCTGTTCTTCCTATCCATTGCCTTGTTAATGACATTTTTTTCAGTTATAACTTGATCGCTTAGGATATTATCCCCAGTCGCTCTCAGTTTCTTTAGGAGACGCTTTTAAGTTGGTGACAATGTTGAAAATAAGTTTTGTTTGAATTTATCTCATTGTTTATTATAAAACAAATGACATTGAGTTTTATACTATTCACCGATTAAATAACGTATCTTGATATAAACAGAAGAATCCATTGGCATTAAAGATATGTAAATTCTTGAATGAAGCAAATCAGGTATTTTCGTAGTATTCATCCATATTTATAAGCGTGGTGGTTTATATTGCATTTAAGTTACAGGGATGGAAAAAGCAAAACCTCAAATTGAAAATTAATGAATTCAAAGTAAACACGTATTAATTATGCACTTTCGGTTGGGGAATAAGAAAACAAAAGATTAACGCTGAATTCATACTATCGACACCCATTTTAAGTGAGTATTAACGTATGTATGTTTTTTTAAATAATTCATAAGAATAAAGCTCATGAGACAAATATATTTGAAAGAAGTAACCCAGTGTCTTAAAGGTGGACATTTATTATTGCTTTTGTAACAAAGGACATCTTCATTGTTTGAAAGCACAACCAATGTCATAAGAAATTTACAGTTCCAGTGACATAAAGTGATTTGAATAAATATAGGAACATACACATTAGTATAAATATTTTCATTTTGACAACTTATGTCTCTACAGTGACGTTCAAGACCAAAGCTATTTTACCTGACAATTTGCTGTAAAAGATTTACTTGAGCGGGCAAAGAATAACAGTTTGTGGATAATAATAGGTATTAATTTCTTGCATCATATAGGCAATTTGAAAATTTGTCTGTACGAGGCCAAACCCAAGAACGTAGTCATTTGTTCCCCATAATTTCAAAGTTGATGTAAAAGATTCGTTTGACTTGCCAAAAATGATATTGTTTAACAGTGGTGTTTTATTTTTTCAAATTTAATATCTTACATTTTATAAAATCTGATATTAATTACGTTAGTATTTTATAATTTGTTTTTAGATGAGAACCTATTCGACATTTGCTAGATGAGTTGGACGGAGAATGCTGAAACATCAATCATTGATTAATTTTCGACACGACCAGTATCTCATTTTTTGAATGAAAAATTTATTTCTGGAAAATGTACACACTTCATGTGTATAAAAGATAATTTTAATTATTGACCTGCGAACTTTGAAAGTATATAAAGACATAAAAGAAGTTCAAACCTGAAAATGCTGGCATGTTACGATACACTCACTATATCCTCTAGATGGGTTGACGGATTGGCCCGATTTCGCAAAAATCGTTCTTGTCGAAACATTAATTTATTAATCTTATCAGCTCTTAAATTTTGCAGCAGTATAATCTAAAACACATCAAATGAATGGCGATTGTCACTTATTTGACAATTCTCATTCGATACTGCAATCTCATTACAATCGAGTATATTTGCACTGGCGAATTTTACAGGGGGGTGGGGGGGGAGCTTTTCGCCACATATTTACATGTAAAAATCCAGATTTGGCACCAAAACTGGCTGAGTAGTTCGGCTAATACAAATGTGCCCCGCCCCCCTTTTCAGAAATTCTGGATCCGTCACTGATTTGTGATGTCATACAGTCAAGTCAGATGTCCACTTTACCTATTTGTTTTAGATAAAGATTCGAAGAAGTCCTCCAAAGGCACGTCCAGTACATAAAAAGTAAAGGAACACAAACGCTTTGTATTTGCAAATTTCCGGCCTCACGACCTTTATCAAGCAATTTTTGAGATGAGTGGTTTTGTTCTTTTGTTTTATAAAGATTTATCTACATTTATATCTACTGACATAACATGAAGATTCAGACCCCCGGTCCACCTCTCTGGATCCGCACATTTTAGTTTTGCCTTTATTAAATTCCGAGTATACTCTAACGTTTTTACTAGTGTAGTTTTGTCGGAAACACACATTGCATGGCCCTTGTTGACTCTCCTTGGGAATAATTTTTCTCAGGGCTTTTCTAATTTCAAACCACAAAACTCTGAACGAATGAAAACATCTTACTCACAATGTTAAAACTCAATTTGGCAAAATTAGAACACATTCATATAAAAGAGTCTCATTATTCAATACATATCTTGACGGTTTGAGGAATCACGATAAATCTAATTTATTAGTTGATGTCATTCTTGCAAACTTGAAAACCAGAAAGTTGTAGGCAGTTTACCATTAAAGATAAAATGTATAGAAATAATTAGACAAGACTCAAGGTCAAAATTCTTCTTCAGTAAAGCAAAAGGTCAAAATTTAACCAGCTGAAATCTTTGGTCACAATGAATCTACACGTGGAATCTCCATCTCTAATATTTCAAAAGAAAAAAAAACCAATCCGGGTAAAATGTTTTGAAAAATAGGTCAAATTTCAAAGTCACCATCACAAGGCCAAAAGAAATGATATCAAATGAAATTTGTTTACATAGGAAATTTTCTGTCAAGTATCAAATCCCTAACCCTATTTATTCATAGGATATAGTTCAGTTAACATTTTTTAAATGAAGATCAATGGACAAGGTTCATGATATCAAGTACAAATCAAAGATATTGATCTGATATCCACATATGTAAATAAAATATTAGCAATCACGAACCTCTGTCAAAACAGAGGTGGGATCAGGTGCCATGGAGGAGTAAGCATCCCCTGCCGACCGGTCACACCCGTCGTGATGCCATAAGAAAAAGCGGAAAAGTATTATTCGCTGTCACAGAATTAGGAAACGGCACAGCCGTAGTCAAAATAGGTATATGTCATAAGCAGTAAGAATACTGCTGTATAGTATAGGTATTACAGATGGTTTAGTTACTGTCAAATAAGGAAGTCAACATGTCAAACAACGATACATCATATGAACAAATAAGGTCTTTATAACGACCGTAAAATTTGCCAAATGAAAGCTTTTGACTTTGGGAACCTGTGTATGAAGAATCAAATCTCTACTTCTAATGGCTCAGGTTCAAAAGATATATCCAAATAAACAAATAAACGCAGAAAACGACACTACAAAAATATTCAATTGTACTGCAGTTACGATACCGATTTCGGACGGTCAATTAAAGTAATAAACGTCACTCAATTGGCGTGGTTAACCGGTTTATGGGCATCCACCTTCCCACTCGCCGCAATAGCAGTACAATCACACATTTAAAATGTCTAAATAATCCTCCATATAGAGAACAAGGATCAACAAATTTCCCCAAAAGAGAGATGATAAAAATGTTACCACAAGAAACGTTTTATGGAATGATATGCTTGTTTCAAAAATATGATAGGCGACATCAACATAGAAGGGAGAGGGAAAGACGAGATATCTTACTTAGCTGTAGGGCAGAAGTCACCAAGGAGATGTGCAATAAAGATAAGAAGAAGAATAAAATGTGTAATTGTAAATTATCATGCTTCCTCAAAGGAATATCTAATGTAAAATAAGAACAGTATTAAGGTTAAAATTGAGCAGAAAACATTTTTCTAGAAGTTTTTACCACATTTGCAACTTAAAACATAAGGTGTTTAAATAATTAAAAAGTGTTATCTAGATGACAGTGTGGAAATTAAAGTAGCTGGAACCTAATTGTGTTCCTTAATGTTTTTTGCAGTACAAAGCCTATCAACTAATTTGACCATCTTTAAATGACCGACGGCTAAAATTTACATATAATACCTTAGTAATCTGTACTTGGACTATCGTAATCCTGCATTAAGAAGACTGAATTAAGTATCTTTATACGGGAAATGTTTATAAAGGTGACATGGCACAAATCGCTCAACCATAGAAAAGATACCTTAATTACTCTTGCAGATGAATATTATTGTCATCACAAATATTTAAGATATAACATTGGGGAGGCCGATTACACATACAAGGAACATTCTATCGAACCTAAGGAAAAGGAGACTTGATATTACATTAAGACGAATTAAAAACGGGTAAGTGTTTTTAATCAATGTAAAATAATTGATATTGATTAGATATGGAAGTTTATGATAAATGATACATTGTTGTGCTTCTTTTTATTTCTTCTCATGACGAATTATTATAGAAACAATGTTTGTAAAGGAATAAAGAAAAGTTACTGACTCAGTCGTATGACAGAAGTAATCACGGAAATATACAGTATTTAATGTAATAATATGAAAAAAACACATATAAACATCACAAAAATGTTCGATTATTGTGCAGTTACGATACCGACATAAGACGGCCATTTGATATGACAATAATTGGTTAACCGGTTTACGGGCTCAGTTTCCCACTCACCGCAACAGCAGAATAATCAAAAGGCACACGATTAAAGATTCAGTGATGATTGATAGTAATATAAATAAGGTGCCCATGTGATTGAGATGACTATAATACTGTATCACCATTCTGTTAGGAGTTCGAATCTTGATCGGGCTTGGAATGCATTCGGGCAAGAAAGGTTCTTAATATTTATCTTAGTTTTCAGGGTCAAAGTAAAAACTGAATGAAGCCGGAGATATTAGATTTGCACGAATTAAACTAGACAGTCTTCAATGTATCATTCTTTTACCTCCATTCATTTGTAACGATTTGAAAAGGAAATTGGAAAAATAGAAAACACATTATTTTTACCTAAACGATGTTAACCACACACATGGTTGTTTCGTATTTTTTTTGCTTTGAGTCTGGTTCTTTACGTCACATTACTCTTACGTGGTGACAATATCCGGCTCATGCAATGCACAGACATTACCACCTGTACATGTACGAGGCAGCGATGGATCATTAGAACAACGTCTGCCGTGACACACAGAAACTTGGTTTATTACTGTCTCTGCAACCACCCCCCCACCCCCCCCAACCCCCCGATGATGATGAACTTATGATGTTCAATAGCAGGTCACTTTCAAAAATTCGTGTTCTGTATATCCTTGGGTTCTAAAGGTAATATTCCAAATATTATTATGTATATTTTAGAATTATTACATTATTTTCATATTTATCTAATCTTTAGAACAAAGTTACTTAATCTTGTGTGTATGCGCATTTAGGCCCGTCAGCCAGTTAACCACACCAATTGAGTGACGTTTATTAATTTAATTGACCGTCCTTATTCAGTATCGTAAATACAGTACAGTCGAATATTTTTGTAATGTTTATTTTACTATTATCATGTTTTATGTGCATGTCTTTGGTAATATGTGTATTCATGCGGCAGAAGAAAGCATAAATTTGTTTGATTTCGTCGCATGACTATAGTCATCACAGACAAAAAAGCAAACAAAAAAGACATTACAAAAACTTCAATTGTAATGTTGTTGAGGCACAGATTTAGGACGATGAATTAAAGTAAAAATTGCAAGAACAAATGAAAATTGACTTGATGTCAAAGTAAAATACGAAAGTAACTGATGTCGAATAATTGTGGCACTAGTAACAATAATCCACAGTGGACATTCACGGACACCAGAGGTTCAGAGGTGAGACTGGTACGTGGGAGGAGTGAACGTCTCCTGTTTGGCTAGTCTTGCCCTTCGTGAATGCCCTTGCATACAGACGAAACGAATATAATTCAGCACTGTATAGATACAAAAATGTGAACAAACATTCTGTAGAGAGTGACACAGCCGCATAACATCAGGAAAAAGGGTATAATAACATTTAAATCCTCTTTACGAGCTCCACACTGCAAAGGGAATAAATGTAATGGTAATGGCGGGAACATTTGCATATGGGAAACATCATCTGCGTTACATCATAATGTTAAATATTCTAGAATTTAGAATAAAAAAATTAAAGATAATGAGCAACTCGTAGACGAGTTTTGTTTTGTTTTCTTTTCTTTTTTAGATCTAAAATTCATGGATTCCACCAGATATGATGACGATGATATTGAAGAGGAAATGCGAAAAGCCTCGTTATACATTCTTTGGCTTATTATGTCTCCGAAAGATAAAAAGGAAATGAGAGAAGCAGTAGCGGAGTATTTCATATCCAGACCACGTTTATTGATGGCAACGGCCAGACTCATTGTAGATAATCCTGTTCACGATTCTGAACACCATCTACACAGAAATCAGTAACAATATGTTATGAAATTTATATTATCCCATACATCCTTTTTTATAAACAACTTATCCTGAATGGCGTAGAAAACATAACCAAGCATTAGACAATGGGACATATCGAAGAAATAACGGTATTCCTCCACATAGAGAAGATATAGCTCAAAAGGAATCAAAACTGAAAAAAAAAACCTGACCATAGAGTAAACATTGATATCTTTCCGGATTTTCGTTATTTTACCTATTGCCATTGGATTTTAGAATTATTATACACCTGTTGTGATGATGAGGTTATGATACATTCTTTTTGGTGTGTAAAGTAGAAACCTACTGATGTATGTCTTCTCTGCGGAGACCTTTCACTCTATGCAGTCACACTGCTGATTTATAGGAATTCATAGGTCATTTGTGGTATTCTGCTATTAGTGCGATGACTACAGAACACCAATTACATTCTTATATAAATTTACATATATGCGAAGGTACAGTCGGTTGCAGTCTTGCCTTACTTGTAGTGTAATTCATATTAACTTAACTGTTTTTCTTGTTAAAATAGTGACCAGAATAAACATAAATACAGAATATTTTGATACCAAAGTTGATTCCGAATTTCATCCAAGTGCATCTTAAATTCATGTTTACTTAAAATTTTCAGCCATAAAATTTTTTACATCACTTTAAAACTAAGGAGTATCTCCCTCATGCATAGTTCTGTCCTTATATTGATTCTTTTGTTCACTACTTCGGTCATTCAGGTTTCAAGACTGCTCTTCAAATATCTATGTATTATGAGAATTCCAATCATTCGGCCACGAGCATCACTGAAGAGACATAAGTTGTCGAAATGCGCATATGGTGCACAAAATTAAAAAAATATATATGTTCTATATTTATTAGGTTACTTTCTAGACTTCCATCGCTTGATTTGATCGGACAGTACAAATATTTATATTGAGTTTTTACTCCATTTAGAAAAATTCAAACGGATTTATATAACAGCTATCCTAGTCTGTAGTTGTGTTGAAATGGAACCAGGTATTTGTAAAATAACAGGATAATGTCAAATAAGAAAAGAAGTAAAACAAAAATATAGTGTATGTGGAATGAACTATCACAGACAAAATGTGATAATTATTAATTGCTACTTAACCATAAACAAATTAAGGGAAATATGGATTTATACATAATCAACTATTCGGACATTATCTAAATTAAACTTAAAAAAATATATTTATAATCAAATTGAGCCTTAAACAAATTTCTGGTATAAATCTGAAATGTGACTATGAAAAAAAAAATCAGAAAATGAGTAAAATTACACATTTCCCTATAGACAAGCATATATAAAAATCAATGGGTGAATTATCTATATAATCCATTTATCTATAATTTTACTGATGAATTTTAAAACTTACACTGTTCCAACCATAAAAAACAAAACCAAGAGTTTGCATATGGCCCACTTTCCAAAACAGGAAGCACTCATGAGCATGAATTTGATAAAATCAGAAACTAAAAGGTGGAAAAATAGAATCCGGAACATTAACAAACAAATTCAACCACGTAACGGATTTTGAGATATCAGAGGCTCGGACAACACACATATAGAATGTGCGACGCATACAAAGGGAAAGAGATCTATGGAGGATGTGGATTCCAGAGACAACTGGACTATGCTTTTGTCCCAAGGAGTCCATCTCAGATGAAAGGTATGAAGCTTGATAAATATAGAGATTTAAAGGGATATACCTGGTGTGACGCTAACATTACATCTGAAAGTAAAATAGATTGTGATTTTATCGGCAAATGGCTCATTTTGAATGTAGCGAAGATTATTTTACGTAAAAGGTTTGGTTCACATAACAATAGAAAATAAAATTTTACACCATTATCTGCAACCGGAAAAGGGGGATGGATATTGGAAATTAAATGCATTTTTATTAGAGAATGAAGAATACAAACGGGATTAATTTCAATTATTGAAAATCTGGAAGATATTGTGAGGGATTTTTCAATTTATTTTTCAGAAAGGTATACGTAATAAGATACAAACTATTGAAAGTTAAATATTATAAAATGACCATTCCATTCGATTGAGGAAGGAAGGATTTAGAAATTCAATTAAATGATATACTAATTTAAAATCAAATGGGGTGGAAATAAGATCACGATCGAAATGGATTAATGGGGGTGAACAGAAACAAAATATTTCTTGGGTTTAGAAGCAAAACACCAATCTCCAAATATCATTAAGGTATTATCTATTGAGAACAATAAATCGGTGTTGTCTTCAAATGATATATTAGGAGAAATGTGTGAAAATTTGTATCAAACTGCTTCAATATGTGATTTATTCTTTGATGAATATTTAGAGGAAGAGAATGTTCCTCAATTAGATTTTTTAGATAAAGAAGTTTTAGATAAATATCCAGATACTGAAGAATGCAAAGATGCAGTAAGCAATATGAAGATAAACAAATCACCGGGCTTAGGTGACATTCCTTCTAATTTTAGAAATGCTTTGGGATTTGATAGCTTCAATATTTTATCAGGCACTTAAAGAAATATTTGAACAGGGCAAAATGAATTATTCTAAGAAATTGTCAGTTTTAACATTATTATTCAAAAATGCGATTAAAGATTATTTTAAAAATTGCAGACTGTTAAGTTTAACAAATACTGATTATAAAATGATGGCATTTATCTTTGCTAGAAAGGTACAAAAAATTGTAAGGATGCTTGCCTTAAAGGTATATATATTGGTGAAAACGTCCGACTTATATTAGATATCTTCGAATACTGTTAATACAATAATAATTTTAAAAGGTAATATTTCATTTTTCCTGAAATTTGAGAAAGCTATCGATTCAGTAGAGTGGAATTTTATTTATAACTAAGAAAATTCAATTTTGGTGAGAAGTTCATAAAATGGATAAAATTTTTGTATAATAATCCAATTCTTCGTCCAAAATTGTAGATGGATTTCAAAAAGAAATACAATGATTAGAGACAATAAATAATGATGTCCAATTTACGCGAGTTTTGAACATATTTGTTGCCTTAATTTTAGCTATCAAGATAAGAAGAGAAAAAAAAAAAGAGTATACATGGGTTCACATGTAAACAAATGGATACTGAAATCAAACTTTGGTACTAAAAGATGCTGAATCTTCAGTCATGCTCTTGACACAATTATTGATTGATTGATTGTATTTTGTTTTACGTCAATCCACGATTATTTCATGTATATGGTTACGGCATCTGCCTGATGCATTGCATACACATTTAGACCTTTGCAACGGACCCACCCGAAACAGTGAGGGAGCTTTTACGTGCCACGCCTACCGTGACACGGGACCTCGGTTTTTACTGTCTCATCCGAAAGACAGAACACCCATAAGCCAAGGGCAGGAGTCGAGCCTAGGATCTCTTGATCACAAGCCGAACACCTTATCCACTAGGCCACACCGGCTTACTTGACACAATTAAACAATTTTATTTAATGCTGGTTTTACACTAATTTTAAATTTAACAGAAACAATGCTACTTGGATCTTTAAAGGGACAATTCAATTCAGTTGACGGAATAAATCTAAATAAAAATGCAATTAGATATTTTGGAATATTTATAGGTTAAGTATAAATAAAATTAAATTCAATTTTATAAACCCGGTTGAATTAAAAGATTTGATTGATTGAATATTATTCTACGTCGCGCCACTATTACTTCACGTATATGGTGACGGCGTCTGCCTGATGCTTTGTACAGAAATTCTGACCTTTTCAACGGACTCGCCCGAAGCAGTGAGGGATCTTTTACGTGCCATGCCTACCGCGACACAGGACCTCGGTTTTTACTGTTTCATCCGAAAGACAGAACACCGATGTGCCCAGGATGGGAGTCGAATCCGGGACCTCTCGGTCACGAGCGGAGCACCTTATCCACTGAGCCACACCGGCTTAGATTTAAACTTAGTGGAGAGTTTGGTATTGTAGATATATTTTTCAAAATTGAAGGCTGTGAAAGCATCATGGATTGCCAAAACTATGCAAAGAAAACACTATTTTAATTCATTTTGTTTGTAACACGGGATCTCACTTGCTGTCATGATACCTTACAGTTTTTGATTTGTGACGTCACTATACCCTACAGTTTTTGATATAATGTCACTGGATTAGCGATTTGGTTTAGAAAACCGAAACTTTTTGCGTAGTAGTTGTAACTTTTGGTCAGATGCATTAGTATTGGGTTACTATGCTTGTGTTTTACAAAGTTTGACAGGGTTTCGGCGAATACTCTGTCAGATATTTTCGTTTCACAGCTTGGGTAACGCCTCGCTGTCAGTCAGATTTTGTAAAACACTCGCATAGTAACCCCATAATATATTTTATTCTATTTTTATTTTGCCTCCGGATCAATAGATCGGGGGCATATTATTTTTGTCCTGTCTGTTGTCAACTTTCAGCTTGGCTATAACTTTTGAACCGTGAGGGATAGAGACTTCATATTTGACACGCGTACTCAATGAAGCCCTTTCAAATGACATTAAGGTCGATGACCTTTTGACCTTTACAATGACATTCACGCTAAAAATATCTTTTTAGATTTGGGACTATAACGTCTGAACCGCGAAGGATAGAAACTTCATATTTGACATGTATACTCAACTAATAAAGCCCTTTTAGATGACACCAAGGTCTATTGTCAATCAATAATCATAACTTTAAGGATTACATACATGAAATCTATCCCCATGAACTTGAGATAAAAGAGACAGCCGAAAGCAATAATTCCGCTTCATTTCTGGATATATTTTTAACTTTCGACAATGATGGTCATTTGAACACCTCTCTGTATGACAAACGTGACGATTTTAACTCACAAATAACTAACTTCCCGTTTCTTTGCAGCAATATCCCGTCCTCACCTGCCTATGGAGTTTTTATATTTCAACTTATAAGGTACGCAAGAGCCTGTTCTTTATACAACGGTTTTATTCCAAGGGCCAAACGACTGGCGACTGAGTAGCTCATGCAGGGATATGTTAAAGAACGTCTGAAATCGTCACTGAGGAAGTTCTACGGTCTCTATGGGAATCTTGTACGAAAATATGATGTGCCTCTTTCTAGAATGATTTATAATATTCTGGAATGCGACTAAATGACCTGTTCAGTGGACACCAAATATGACTTTGTATACCAATTTTGTACTTTCGTATGTACAATTAGGAAACCAAAACTCTTGATTTTGACATGTTTCTTGAGAACTGCTGTGATGGCTGATGCATGCAGACAGGAGACGCTTACGCTCCCTGGGCACCTGGTCTCACCTCGGAATTTTTCAGTATTTCGGGGTTCACAACAGTTCCTTTTTGAAACTTACACGATTTTGTATATATCCTTGGACTTTGAGAATGATTAACGGTTTGGTACTTCTTCGATATTGATTAAGCTACGTTCTTATAAGTAATATAAATAAGCATGATATACTATTAATATTTCTTGCGTTTTACAGAGAAGCAATCATATGGTTTATTGAATGTAAAAAAACCCCCCAACTCTGACTCTAAATGATATAATATCTAATGTTCTACTAGAACAACCCATACGGTGTAATACAAACCATTATTTTTCAAATATTGCTGAGTGGTATTAAACATGTTATGTAGAATATTTTTAAACAAATCATGTCTGGCTTGATGGGATTTTTACAGAAGAACAAATATGATGTAATATTATTTCCATATCGGTAAAAATGCATTAGGTATGACGATTTGGTAAGATCCCCAATGTATATGTAGAATGACTTTGATTTACGAAACACACCCTGGCCCCTCCGCCCCTTAATATTTATGGGGATCTACCCCTTCAAAATAATTGAGAACCCCTAGTAAAATGTGCAGTAACGAACTTGTATCTTGACTTAACCATTGAAAACTGTTTACTTATTTGATATGTAATATTATTAGAATTCCAATTTTTCGGCCATGATCACCACTAAAGAGAAAAGTTGTGGAAATGCGCATCTGGTGCACAAATATATAGCACATATATGTTTAAATATTGATTGATATATTAGTTTTGTTTAACTGCATTTATTATTCAATTTAGGTGGATAAATGTGACTGCCCTGTCAAATTCAGGATAATCACGTGTCAGTGTATTTCCTAGACAGTAAGGTCGTAATAAGGTTTGACATTTTCTCGAAAAAAGGAGAAATTCAATATGGGGAGCAGACTTAGTGCACATTGGAATCTCGATTATTGGTTTCTCGCCTAGCATCAACAACGATTATGAATTTGAACAATATTTAAAGGAGAAAACAGAAGACATTTTACCAAGCTGTATGACACAAATCACAAAGGACATGCGCATAAAACATGATAATAGTCAAATAATCACAGAAAACGACATTACAAAAATATGTAAAATAGGACGGTCAATTTAAGTAACAAACGTCAGTCGATGTGGTTAACTGCCCATTTCCCAATCGCAAAAGGAACACAATCCAAGGACAGACATTTAAAGTTTAGAAATTATCCACCATATAGAGAACAAGGATCAACAGGTTTCTCAAGATGGGAGGTGATAAAAATTTAAACACGCGAAACGTTTTATAGAAAAATATGCTAGTATCAAAAATATATTAGGCGACATGTGACGCAATTAAACAATGAAGTCGATAGGCACCAACATAATTGGCATGAATAATGACTTTTCATCTGTATGTTGGAAAAGAATATCACTGTAAAATCTCTACATGACATTTACAATGCAGATGTGTTATCTTTCTCCTAACGAAGAAGATATGATTAGAACAGTTTTAATAATTAATGTATTTTGGCATTAGTGGTGTTGTAATTGATAATACATGATATGATTCATATAAAGTGTCATTCATTTCCATAACTTACGTATGAGATTTCATTGTTTTGTAAATTGACTGACAGGTATTTTGCGGTAACTGCGGCATTGTGTGTTGCGGTAATTAAGTTCTTCTGCATTTCTGTTTGAACTTCTCCAGGCGTCAGGAGTATTACTGAAGAGACATGTGCATTCATCGTGCACTGATTAATTATTTGTATTTTCATATGAAAGTAAACAAGTCATGAATGTATCATAAAATTTACTGCAAAGGTAATAAATAAAAACTTATAAATTATAAATTATAAATATATATAATATAAATCTAATATAAATAAATATAATATAATATAATATAAATAATATAAATTATATTGACAACTCAGTTTTTTGACATTTCTAGACATATTCCTTTCCATGTTTAACACTTTATTTTAGTATTGTATAGCTTGTTTTATTGTATAGCTCTATGGTGACTTCTGCCACATAACTGAGCCAGTAACTCCTCTTTTTTCTTTAGTGAGTGGGAAGGTGGGCCCGTAAACCGGTTAACCACACCATTTGTTTGGCTTTTGTCAAATTAAATGACCGTCCTAAGTCGGTATCGTAATTGCACTACAATCAAATATTTTTGTAATGTGATATATGTTCTAGTATATTATTTATATTCATGTATTGTATAGCTCTATGGTGACTTCTGCCACATAACTGAGCCAGTAACTCCTCTTTTTTCTTTAGTGGATTGGTGACGGTAAATTGCCAGTTTGCCAATTTGCTTTCCTTTTCTTTTTCGACGAATGGAAGTTTACTATCAAATATAAATATCTTAAACAGGATTTGTATGTCCGTAGATTTGTAGTTCACGTATTTTTTCTGATAGAAGCGTCATCTCCAAACAACGCATGCTGAACACAGATTATAATTAAATCAATAAACTTCACATCGAGTTGTCTTTCTTTCTATGCTTATTTACCATTTTGCCATATTGACCTCATAACGATTAATCCAATGCATTATAAATGTGCAAGGAAATACGAAAGTACAAAAGCCGGAGTAGTTCAATCAATGAGGTGCTCGGCTTATGACCGATAGGACCCAGATATAAATTTATATGCAATGCATCAAGCAGATGTCGTCACAATAGATGCGAATCGTGGAGTGACATGAAACAATAATGCATCAACGAAATTAGTTTGACCATTCATCATTTACACATAAGGAAATGTTGAGCCGGTATTTTATCCACAACTTTTCCTGTTATTAGATCTGTAACACATTTGAGTCAACAGTCGTTCATAGTTGTAGCTGTCAATCAGATTGAAATAAAGTAAAAGGGAAAGAATTGAATGTACAATTTCGTATATCCTCATACATTAAGATACATTTAGCTACTCATTATGACGGTAGCATGTAAACTGACACCCGAGATAATCTGAACTCACTGAGGTACAAAAATGCCAGGTCAAGGGCCATTCATGATATTATCATGAGCAATTTAATGTTTAATAATACCAAAAACATTTCAACTGCTCATCATTTAAAAAGATGACCCGGTAATTCTGTATACACTTGACAATACTCTAGGTCATTTAAAGGTCATTTGGAAATACATTAGTAAATGTGATTGTTACTGGAAGTGCAATGAACATTGATATCGCTAAATGAAAATTCATGAAGCAACAAATGTCTATCTATTAATTGGAAGTAAGACATCGTAGTACAATTATAACGTATTCGCTTCAGAAAAAAAAAGAAAAAGAAACGACCCCCAACCCCCCAAACATATACGAAGAAATTGAGGAAATACATTTCTTTCGTATATTACTCAGACAAATTACGGAGCAGCACACTGGGATAATCAAGAGTTGTGGGGATATATCCAAAAAATCTGTTATTGGGATAATCCACGGCACTTCTAAAGATACTTGATACCTGTAAGAAGTGAGTAGTTTATATCAGTATAATTCAGTAAATCAATCTAAAACTAAGGAGTATCTCCCTCATGCATAGCCCTCTCAGATATATTCTTTGGTTCACTTTTTTGCCATTTTGGCTTCAACATTGCTCTTCAAATATTTATATATTATGAAAATTCCAATCATTCGGCCACGAGCATCACTGAAGAGACATAACTTGTCGAAATGCGCATATGGTGCACTAAATTAAAAGGTATATATGTTCTATATTTAATATAAAATCGGATTTATCTATACTGGTTAATGTGTGTCTCTACATTAACGGGAATACTTTCTTTTTTATTATTGTGACTAAACAAATGTATATTGAATAAAAAAGAATAAGAAGTGGAGTCATCCCAGAGGAACTTAACATTCAACATAAACAGAAATTATAGATAGAAAGACAACTCACTCGAGATAATATTTTTTCGGGGAGGGGGTTCATATCTTCTTTTCAGCATGTGATAATGCCACGATCACAAACAACTTAATGATGTGGTCTATAATCGACTTTGTGAGGAAAGCACGTTTAAGATATTAAGCATATATACGTTCTAATACTTATTAATATCTTTTCATAAATTTCGATTCGCCAGTTTTCCGTAATGGAATCAGAAAGCAAATGGTGTTTAAAAACAATTAACCTTCACCACTGCGCCTAGATCAATTGTTTAACAGAGAAAGGAATATTTTTGAAGTGTCAACAATTGAGATGTCAATATAATTCATTCTGTCATAATGACAAAGGTGTATCTATTACCTTTTATTTATGATACATTCATATGACTTGTTTATTTTAATATGAAACTACGGATAATAAAAATCAGGTAGTGCACAATGTTTGCAAATGTCTCTCACGTGATACTCCATGCCGACGCCTTTAAAAGTTCATACTAAATGCAGAATAACCAAAAATATGATATGTTACCTGTCCGTAGATTTTCATAAAATAAATGTCATACATAAGCTATTGACATGAATAATATTTTACATGATTCATTTCACGCGTTATCGATAACAACGCCACCAATGCCAAATAACAAATTATTAAAGCTGTTGTCATCGAATATACGTTATTTAGATAAAAGTAACACGTTTGCACTGTGCATGAAGAGACTTAAACTTTAAGTAATTGGGGTTGAAAATAAAATCTCAGTTATGATTGGAGTGCTTTATTGTCAAATTATTGAAAAAGATTTCAGATATTCAGAGGGTGTTTTAAGTTTCACAAAAAGTGAAAGAAACTTGCTTACCGTACAGTAATATCATACATATTAACAACCTTTAATTCTTGACCATGAGTATTGATCATTTACTGACTCCGTCCTGACGTAGCACACTCGGTAGGGTGTTCGTGTCATGTGTTTGAACCCGACTGGCCAGTTGTCTCTGTGCTTGCACTTGAAAAAAATCCTCACTTTTTCAGTTTGGTCTGTTGTAGTGGTAAATTGTTTATGTGCATTACATTATGCAGTGATGAAATCTTCGACAAATACAGTACAGAAGTAAACATACATTTCATTTGATGTGTTCATTTTCTTAACACAGGTATATATGTTAATATGTACCATGCATATTTCTGACAACTGAAACTGCATAAAGAATGCCACATCCACACAAATTCAGAATAGAAACTCTAAGGAGATGTTACGGGTTACAGTGAGTGATTCATGCCCTCCTGAATCCAGTGGAATCATATGCGACAGGATTCGTGTAAACCAGACGTCGAAGCAGGTGCGACATTCATGGACTATGAAAACTAGAGGTTGGAGCAGGTGCGACACTCTTGGAGTCATAAAACCCAGGGGTGGGAGAAGGTGCGACATTCATGGACTCTCAAAACTAGAGGTGGGATCAGATGCAGGGGAGGGGATTTTCCACGGGTTCCACCCTGCAAAGTATGTTAATGTGGCAATAATATGAAATATAACTAATGCAATGTTGTAACGGTAAGAGGAATAAAATTATAGCAACACATTGAGCATTATTCTCTTAAGTCAAACCGCTAACCATCTTGAAACTTTTACGATTATTTTATCAGTAAACATCCACTTGCATAATGACTCACGCTCAAAATTTTACTTTTTTCAGCAATTATTGTCTGAACTTTCGTATTATTGCTTCTACTGTAGTTTGCATATCAACGAGTTTCGATTTTTATACTGTAATTATACGCACTTAATTGCCGTAATATCATTGGAAGAAACGCTGAACTTATATGTACTATAAATATTTTATCTATGTATCTGTACATATGTACGAAAACTGAGGGAGCATTTCATCAATATAGTTAATATTTATGAAATATGTGATCACCTTTTCTTCAAAACAAAATAAATCGAGAAAATATTAGAACAATTGTAATCTTAGATTAACAATGGCTCACTTTGGCAATAATGAGTGAAATCCTGTAGGTCGAACACATTTGTTTGATCTCTACCATACTCCAGGGTCCGGCGCCATAAACTGAGAATATACTTAAGTCAAAAATTTCATTTTAATTTATTCCATTATCAAACGTTCAAATCAATTTTAATGCAGAATGGTTTAATTCTATTTATTAGTGGAATAGAACTAAATAAAATCCAAATCCCATTTATTAATTCACTGATGAACAGAAAAATATGAATTTTTGACTTAAGTATATTCTCAGTTTATGGCGCTGGACCCAGGTCTACAAGACAATTTTAATTCAAGAATCCACAATTGTTTAACCTATATGGTGCTGCATTTGATGTTTATATAATGGAGCTTTAAATTCTAATTTCGATAAAAGAAGGGAAAAATCCACTAGCGCAGATATTCAAAAAAGCTAGAATCAGTATAATAAATGTCAATAAAAGCCACATCAGAATGTTTTGAATTTATCTACCAATGTATATAGGAAATTTCAGTGTCAGTGTCCATATTTGTCAACATAAAAAGGGCTCTGATAGTGTGTGAAAATTGACTAAAAATGTAAACAACGAAAAAGTACTGAGGCGTTAATCTAATGTTGTAGTCAATAAAATAAAAGGACAATATTGTGTAAGGTGTCATATTCAGACAAATGCGAACCCCAATTAAATCAAGGTGAGACCAGGTGCCCGGGAAAAGTAACCGTCCCCTGGTTGCTTGCAACATCGGTCGCAAAAATCCTGCAACAAGTCGAGGAAATAAATACATAAATAAACACATATGAGCACAAGAAGGACAGAAAAATACCAAGTCATCTATTAAGAGTATGAAATGCCGTTGAATTGAAATTCCATAGGTGAACAAATGTCTGTATCTATACATATTATGTCAAATCAAGTATAGCCAAAAAGCTAGGATGGTTAGTCTGTATGGTCAAGTACCAAAATATTGGTTAACATTCTTGAAAGGGGGATCTCAAGTTTCACTAGATCCCTCTATCGACCATAGAACCATAAATATCTTTTATTGGTTAATTATCTTATTATAAGTATTGCTCGCAATTGTTGTCAATCTGCATTTGACAGTAGTGCTTAACCTCGAGAGGTCATTAGTAATGACCGCTTCGAGTTCTCTCACGCCGTAGATTGTTTACTGACGATCCTATTGTAAAATGACTCCGTGTCTTAATCACAATATAGAATACTTTATTCCTAATCGTAAGCGACGCTTAATTTAACTAAACGTGTATTCGAACGTAATGTATCAGCTGCACATGGAAACCCTACTATTGAAGTTTTGAATGACGTTAAAATTAAGTGAAAACAAAAATCTTAAACTAAAAAATTCATACATTTAACTCTAATTTATCTGTCATTGGAATCTAATTGTTAAACGGTAAGAAAAAGCACATTTTGATTTGATTATGTAGATTAAAAAGACAATGTCTCAATTAAAACTTAATGGCAGTGTCTATAATTGGTTACCCCACATGCAGAAGAGATACAAAGAGGAATATTCGGTACTAATGCAGCTGTGGTACCGACTTAGGACGGTCGATTGAAGTGACAATCCTCACTCTCTTGGTGTGGACAACCGGTTTACAATCCCACCGTTCAAATCAACCTAAAATAAGTACAATCAAAGAATGAAAGAATAATTACTGACGCAGCCGCATGTCAGGTTGGTTGGTTGGTTAATCGGTGTTTTACGTCGCTTTCAACAATATTTCAGTTATATCACGACATGGAAGCAGGAGGTAACCAACCTCTTAAACATATTGGCGCAACCCGGGAATCGAACCCGGATCGTCGGCGCCGGCCGCATGTCAGAAATCACTACGTAAATATATAGTATTTAGTGTAATGATATAAAAAAAGAAATCCCACATAGGGGCAGCACATGAATCTTTCAAAACGGACAAATGCATAAAATACTTTATTAAAACAATAACAACAACAACAACAATAATAATAATAATAATAATAACAATAAATGAAAAAAGAAAAGTTACAGATTCAACCGTATGGCAGAAGTCACCATAGAAAAATACAGTATTTCATGTAATGATATAAAACAATTCCCCATAGGGGCAGCACATGAATCTTTAAAAAACGGACAAATGCATAAAATACTTTATTAAAACAACAACAACAACAACAACAACAACAACAACAACAACAATAATAATAATAATAACAATGATAATAATAATAACAAAAAGAAAAAAGAGGAGTTACCGGCTCAGTTATGTGGCAGAAGTCACCATGGAGCTATACAATACATGAATATAAATAATATAATAGAACATTTAACACATTACAAAAATATTTGATTGTAGTGCAATTACGATACCGACTTAGGAAGGTCATTTAATTTGACAAAAGCCAAACAAATGGTGTGGTTAACCGGTTTACGGGCCCACCTTCCCACTCACCGTAACAGCAGAACAATCAAAAGACGTACATTTAAAAATTTATAAATAACAATAAATGAAAAAAGAAAAGTTAGATTCTGTATGGCAGAAGTTACCATGGAAAAATACAGTATTTAATGTAATGATATGAAAAACACATAATTACATCTCAAAAATATTCGATTATAGTGTAGTTACAACACCAACTTAGAACGGTCATTTAATATGACAATAATCAATCAATTGGTGCAGTTTAAAAATAACAAATAAGTATGGACCATTGGGGATGTGGTATTGCCCAGCGACAGAGACTCCTATTGGATATATATGGAATCTGTTTCCGTTCTATTCTGTATAGACATTGCTATTCTTTAAAAGCGGAACTCTATTTCGTGTCAATAATAGAGGAAAATTCCATTTTCTTTGTACGTGTATTGATCAACAAGGAAGTTTTCCATATCCGTCCTGTTTTGCTTACTAATTTCACAGTATCATTACTACATGCGACATTACAGGGACCATACATCTATAAAAGCAATCTATGTACTATATTGAAGTACACACATGGAGAAAATATTTACATCGGCTGTGATATTATTGCAGACAGGTAAAAGTTAATTTACAGTGATTGCTATTTTCGTTATATTTTATGGTTCATTTTGTTTTTAATTCACTTTTCTGAAAATATGGCATGGTGTATTCTGAAATTTTCAGAATGGCAATACATAGGAACGGTACAAAAGTAAAACGGAATTATAAATTATTATTTATAAATTATCTATCATTAATATTATAAATGAGGTTGTTTTAATAAGGAACAACAAAATTTCAAAATTAGAACCTAATTTTTCTTTCACCCTAACACATTATCCATGTGTTCACCCTTCCTGAATAACTCTTTCTTTCTCTCTCACGCACCCCATATGTTTATCTCAAACACTCTTAAGTAACGGAAAACTGTTGCATTTCATTTTAGAGCATGATGTTTATTTAAAATATATTGTCGGGTTTATACAAAGAGCTGAGAGATAAAAAAACATACATAAAGGAATTTTATAAGACGCCTCACTTATCTGAACGACAAAAGTCTCCACGGAAATAAATAATAAACTATTAAGATGTACAGGAAAATCCCATCCTTTTGTGAAGAGCTTGCAAATCTGTGACACTCTGATGGAATTTCCCTTTCCCAGTACAAAAAGCAGATGGATTCTATTATTACAGTTTTTGTTGGTCTTTGCTCATCAATGTAACACTTTTATTGATGAATGTATAGAGCACTTATTTAAATCGTCATATTTTGTTATTTTCTACTTTGTTTTCATTTTCACTGATTTTGTATGTACTCTGGTGTCATGATTTTCAGACATGGTTTGGATTTATCCATCATCTTTACATTACTTATCAAAGTTAGATGAAGCATAAAATCGAAAGTTAGAATTTACCATATGATTAATACATCCGGGAAGAATTGTTAGTAGTGATTCTAAGGCAAACAAACGCATATGTGTAAACTAAAGAGTAAATAAACTATTGAAATCGTAAGCAGTAATGATTGACATATTTCACAAGAAAGTGTTTCCGAATAGAGAATAATTATGAATAAAAATCTCTTTCATACATTACAGTAACATAAAACCATTCAAGCTAATCCAAGAAAATCTTTCAAATAACGGGGATAAATTTCCTGATTATGAGTTTCACCTATATCGTGAAAGGTGAATTCATTTAACATATCTTGATGCTTCAATAGGGTACACATTCCTCTAATCCTGCTTTACACACATTTACTAACATCAACAAAACTACCGATATTTAGTGTAGGCGCACATTTATATTAAAAGTAAAAGGAACCAGAAAATCAACATGTTAAGTATCAAAGTAACTCATGCTTTGTTTGTCAATGTGGCACGTACACAAAAGACGGTGTGCTTCGGATATCCGTTATGTTGAACATGGGTTAAATTCATGAGACTAAAATACTTCGCATATTTCATGTTTTGAAATATACATTCTTTTTTCTTTATGCAAAGGAAGCCGGCGTGGCCTAGTGGTATCGCACTGGACTCCTGATCGGGAGACCGGGGTTCGAGTCCCGCTCTGGTCATACCGGTGTCCTGTCTTTCGGATGAGACAGTAAAAACCGAGGCCCCGTGTCGTGGTATGCATGACACGTTAAAGATCCCTCACTGCTTCGGGTGGGTCCGTTGCAAAGGTCAAAATTTGTATGCCCCGCATCAGGCAGATGCCGTCACCATATACGTGAAATATTCGTGGTGTGACGTTAAACAAAAATCAATCATTCTTTATGCAAAGGCTTAAGTGAAGTTGTCACTTGTCGTTCACATTCCGTTTTTTATCTGAATGTTTTGTATTCTTTCAATTTTATATCTTGGCATTCTTAGGGTTTTCTTTGGCAATTGTATTTAACGTATTATTAGGAATAAAGTACCCAATGTCCAAAATAAGTATTGTTTATCGGAAGTACTTGCTGAAATGTCTATCCAAGACTGGGTAAATACAATGTAGATACTTATAGGTACTATGAACATCTTCTCCATCAAATGGGTAGTAGCATAATGTATCTTAGTGTTCAGTAATGTATAGAGAAGTGTTGTTGTTTTGGTTCCATTCCAGAGTCAAGTATTTGACGCCTTTTGGGTGCTATAAAGGGATTTGATGAAAACGCGACTTTGGTTTCCTTTATTCAACTAGATTCTCCCATGGATGGGCTAGATATGAGCAGATGCATGGGTTTATTTATTTAATTGGTTACTTATATTAAATGTACTTAAATAAATCTATATTTGAAAATACTTTTCATATTATGCATGTACATACACTGTATGAAAAGATAATGGTGCATTGAGTGATAGGTATAAAATATTGGTATTTAATTAAAAACATGCATATGCCTGTAGACTTATCATAAGGTATAAATTTTTATGATATCAGGTACAAATTTGTAAAAACAAGATGCCCAATCCATATATATACATGGTTTGAGATATGCATATTGAATATAACAAAATGTAATAGTTAATATTAATTCTCTTATGGAAATTCAGGCGATACGGTAGTTCTTTATTTTAATATTTTTCCGACAAATTGGCCATATTCCCCAACAATAAGATGCCCGTTTAATATTGAGATGGATAATGTTCCCTCCGCTACTAAAATAGTAAGTCAAATTGTATATAAAGACTGACTCGCCAGACCTGGTACTTGGTACAAAATCTAAGCTGTCTTCTTTTAATTGAAGCGGAAGTTCAAATGCTGATGACCACCACAACGGCAACAACAACTACTACAACGACTTCAGCCTTTCAATCAGGGGACTGTCGCTATATAAGTTATAACTTTCTGTATGACACATACAGAACGAAATACAGGTATTGTGTCTACAAATGTTGCGGGTCGTACTACAATCGATACTGTTGCAGTTCTCGGTGAGTATTCAAGTAGCATTTCAAATCAGAGGAACGTGGAGATTTTATAGATTTATTGATAAATTACTCTTATATGTTTTGTGTGCATGTCCTTGGTAATTTTTGTCCTACAGCTTTGTCAGATGTCTTCAGTTTTCTCTTTTATACCTCACTCTCTGATAATGTTATGTATATGGTGACGACACTTCGACTGATGCTTTGCATAGAAATTTATATTTTGTGACGGATTCAGTCGGAGCAGCGAAGGAAACATAAACTATTATAACTCTGCATATTTCACAATAACGGTCAGGACTAAACAGACTTGTTCACTGATTTTCTGGGTTTACCGAAGAGACCGTGATGTTTAAATATTTAAACTGATACTATATATACAGTAACCATAGAGTGAGAGAATTAATTATATTATAATATTTTTTATTTGAGGTATAAAAAGCCAATTATTGCAGTAATGAGTTTTACGTCGCTTTCAACAATTTCTCAGTAACATCGCGACATGGAAGCAGGAAGTTACCAACATCTTAAACATAGTGGCGCAATCCGGAACCCGGATCATATGTATATCATATGTATAATGTACACCAATCTGATTAAAACTATATATTTATTTCGCTGCTCAATTTGTCCCCTTGCGGATAAAGATCTGGCGAAACTCCGTCAGGGGTCATGTTCTGGTGAATTCTGACTTTCAGTCAATCAGTGGATCGGCTACAAATTCCTAGGAATGAAATTTACATCCATAGCGTGCGTGACCCACAAGGTAGTTGTTGAACAGTATTTGTTACATATTGCGTCACTATCACGTGCCTACCCGAGTCATTGATTGGCTATGGGAAATAACGGTTTCGGTGACTGAAACGTCATCAGAGTTCACCCGAACATGACCCCTTACGGAGTTTCGCCAGATCTTTGTCCGCAATACTGAGGACAAATAGAGAAGCGGAATAAGATATGGTTTTAATCAGATTAAATGTACACAAAGAAAAGAAGAGAACGGAGGTAGACAATGTATACATTTTGGAAGACATTTTTGTTGATATGCACTTAATTATTTATTATATGTAATATAAGATATCCCATTGGTATTCAAGAGGGATAGACTATAATGTTTATTTATCTTTTTGCATACATCTTAAGATATTCAACAGACTCTGTAGCTGGGAACTGTAGCTATCCAGGCTATAACTACTACTATGGCAAGAACAAAACGATTTATAAGTATTGTTCCACCAAATGCTGCGGGTCGTATAACAACCGCTACTGTTGTGGTGATAAGGATCCCAGGTAGATATTCAAGGATTATTTCATATCAGAACTTGGAATTTTATAAGGAAGGTGCCCAAAAGTATAAAAGTTTTTGTAGACGCTACAGATTACAGGTTCATAATTATTATAATTTTGAGAAGTCTTTTCTTCTGGACCTACTTGTGCTTTTTCAATTAAAGATACTTCTGTTTTCTAGAAATTTTGCTTTGAAATACTGAAATTGTTCTTTTAAATATCAAAACATCCACCAAAATGGTAGTTTTCCGGATTTTATGAGATGGAGCACTTGTATGTACCCTGAAGTCAATAAGCAATATGGAATACTTTTTGGGTTATGATAGAGTTCTGAACCCCAAAATTGTTGTTGAAGATTTTCTTTCTAAGTTTAAATATCACGAAAGATCACATATCAAACCATCTCAAAGTATTAACTCATCTTTTTAGTATATTCCTTGATATTGATTGTACAACATTGTAACACATATACTTTATTCGTAATGTGAATATGATAATTTGATTTAGTGTTTTTGTTTCTTTCGTGTGCTCATATGTGTATATTTATGTATTACTCGACTTGCAAATTGGTGTCAGGAATTTTGTGACGGATCTTTCATGCAAACAGGGGACGCTTACACCTCCCGGGCACCTGGTCTAATCTCGATTTAATTGGGATTGCATTTGTCTGAATATGATACTTACACGATATTGTCCTTTTATTCCATGGACTACGGAATATGCTTAAACCTTCGGTACTTCGTCGTTGGTTACTTGACTCTGGAAAAATTATTTGTCAAAATAACCAAATTAATATTTATGAATTTATAGGTAGGTATAATTTAACATCCACGCATGATTATCCATGATTATTTCATATGTAAATATATAATAACTTATTTAATACATTTGGGGTGAAGTAAACGACGAAGAAGTATCGAAGGGTTTACCACATCTCCATAGAGTAAAATGACAATACCTTGTACAATGTCAAATTCAGACAAATGCAAACCCCAATGAAAGTGAGATGAGATCAGATGCCTGGAAAAAGTAAACGTCCACTACATGCATACAACACCATTCGAGTTCAGGAAGTATATATATATGTATTTGTACACATACACATGCGCACATGAAGGAGACTAGGACAAGGAAATCAATTATCTCATTCACGGTATGAAATTCTATTTAATTGAAATTCCGATGTGAAACCTATTAACACTTCGTATTCCCCATAAAATTCCGATGTGAAACCTAATAATAAATAAAGAACATATATACCTTTTAATTTTGTAAACCATATGCGCATTTCGACAAGTTATGTCTCTTCAGTGATGCTCGTGGCCGAATGATTTGAATTCTCAAAATATATAAAAATATGAAGAGCAGAGTTGAAGCCAAAATGACCGAAAAGTGAACCAAAGAATCTATCTAAGGACAGAGCTATGCATGAGGGAGGTACTCCTTCGTTTTAGAGTGTTTTACTTAATTTGATGACTGAAAATTTGAAGTTTATATTTCATGTCAGTACAAAAGCACTCAAAACTAGACTTATACACTATTCTTATACCCCATTCAACTTTTACGTAAACACTTTTTGAAAGGAAAGTGAAAGAATTGTTGTCATGCATACGATGAGGTAATGACTGGCTATGATACCTATATTTTGAAGCTCCGGTAGCTCAGTCGGTTAGAGGGTCCAATACATGACAGCTACGCGATTCGGTACCATAGGTCGTGGGTTCGAGTCCCATATGTTTGTCTCATTTGTCTTTATTTCTACAGGTATTTCTTCGGAGATCCAAGGTCCATAGTACTTCCAGGTGTTTCACTGATACTATTTGTGATTTATATGTTTTTTTCTCTTTCGGTGATTGTATTCTTTTAGAGGACCTGCCTGCGTTTTCGTCGGGTAAATCCCTTCACTTTGCCGCAGCCGTGTTGTCATGCATACCATTAACAAAATATTGGCTATTAAAGCTCTATTTTGGGGCTCGGGTAGCCCACTCGGTTAGACGTTAGACATGCATGACTGCTAGGTGTTTCGGTACCAAAGGTCGAGCGTTAGAGTCCACGTTGGGGAACGAATATAAGTGAAATATGGGGTGCATTTTATCTGTAGTGTCTATATGCTTTATATATATATATATATATATATATATATATATATATATATATATATATATATATATATATATATATATATATATATATATATATATATATATATATATATATATATGGCGTATAATTTTGGCGTGGAGTAGAGGAAGCGACAAAGTCTCCAGAACTTAGGACCGTTTTAGCAATTAGTTCTTATTAAAAGAAATATTGTTTGCGTTATGAATTATGTCTAGATATTTTAGTTTAAGATTTTGTTGTTGTCTGTTTCAGGATTTATATCCTTAACATGAGATCATACTAGATCATACTATAATGAATAAATATTCTTACTGCTTATATCTGAATGATGAGGAAAGACATGTTTAAAACGTTGTTGTTTTGTTGCAGCTTGGCTGTATTCGGTACAGGTGTACTTGTATTCTTTGGAGTGTTTCTGGTAATTTATATGCTCCTGGTAATAATTGGTAACAGAAAGGAATTTGAATACATGAAAGATCCGAATGGAGTAAATGTATTCACTGTACAGGCAGATGGTATGTATCACCAAATGACAAATATTTCAAGTGTGGTTTGAAGTATAACTTGTATGTACATAATTTATAATTTAAATACTCAAATTTTTATCGATTCATATTTTATTAAATGCATACCAGTTCTGTTCAGTATCTATATTATTAAAAGCACTGATGCATCCACAATATTTTAATGCGCCCAGATTTCGTATCGCCTGCGTCAAGATATGTCTACTCCTATCCAGTAGAAGCTCTTCTCAGTGGTGTAAATACATACTACCAACCACCACCTTTCCAAACAGCACCAGGAGTAATGCCTCCACACCAACCAGAAATGGTGCCACCACCTTATGAACCACAAATTCCTGCAGGCCACATGACTAATATGGCTAATGACAAAACAGAAACCAAAAGTTGCTCCCCACCACCACTGTATAGCCCTTTAGCGATGTGAACAGGTAATGAATTATTCAGTATTTTTTTTAGGTTTATCAATTGTGATTATCTTTCTATCTTCACTTGAATAAGCCCGTCTAAACTGGATGTTGACTTAAAGTCATGGGTTCGAATATTATGGGAATCGTTATTAGGTATATCATATCTTTATTCATAATTGCATACACTAGTAGTTTTTTTTTCAGCCCGTTAATCCGAAGCTCCAAATGGTGGATATAACCAGTAAGATAGAATGGTTGCTGAGAGACAGGTTTGACATATGGATGCCATCAAGTATCTACGATATGTATATAACGAACCGCATATCTCTACATTGTTATCTATATATTTTGTTTATTTGAACAGTTTATTCTATAACTTATATTGTTTATTTGTTAAAATTTGTTCTAGATATTTGCATGACATTTAAAATGAATTTTCAACATTTTATTTTGAAAAGTATTTCCGGACACCAAATGGTGCTGTAATCAATGCTTTCTTCTTGAAATATTTCACGTTTGGTATAAGTTAATATGTGCTTAATGTGTGATTGCATTATCTATCTGTGCCATAGTTTGAACTATTTTAGAAGCGATGTGAATTGATTTACGCCTTCACTTTTACCTCTGTTATATCAAAATCTGCATTGTTGTTTTATATTGTTTATAAATCGTTTATAACTTTTCGTTTTATACTAATAGTCATGATAAGTATGAATGCTGTGATATTGTATTACCCGATTACAAATAGTACAATCAAATAAAGAAGTATATTTTAGGTCAATGAATCCTCACATGGGGACAACGCTAAATATTACACATAAAGAAGTACCTGTTATCCATGTCAGAGGAAACTTTAATTTCATTACAGATTAAATTAAAAAGCGTACATTTACCTTAAGACTTTTTCATAAATTGCATTTTGTATTTTTATTTGAATAATCTATAGATTGGGTGCATTTTAAAATAAAATATAAGAATATCAGCTTAACGTGTACTGTCTGTTTATTCTCTCAAGATTAGTTTGTACTATTAATGACCTATTGCGAATTTCAGTCCGGCACGTAAAAAGAAGTGCTTTTGTGATTCAATCCTCTTATTAGTTTGTATTTGTAACCTATTGTGTTAGCACGGCTGACGTCATTCGAGGATCAAGACAAGGGGTGTGTGGTGGGGCGGGGGTTCATTTCCTTAATTCAGCAGTCTTTTACAAGGTGAAAGAAATTTCAGCACGTGCAATTTTTAACGAATTTCTGATTGAAAGCATCTTTCTAAATATGATACTAAATGTCAGTTTATTTGAAAGGATTTAACTCTAGATTGACCAATTACAATTGTCTTATTATAATGTTAATATGAAGGTAACCGATGCTGCGTTACTATGTAACTACAGTTGGGTGCAGTCCTAACCTTACATTCAAGTGCACTTGACAAGTGCACTTCAAGTTTAGTTTTTCGTCCTGAAAACAGGTCATAAAGTTTAGTCAAGTGCACTTGATATCAAGTTTACTTTAGAGTAATTCCCTCTTCAAGTTTACTATCACGTGACACCCAGTTTACTTTTCACGTTTGTTTATTACAATTATCCAGTTCTGTATAATACAATAGAAATAATTGTCTTATTATGTACAATTGCATATTTTATATTAAAAAATTATTTTAATAGAGAAATATAGTGAATGTACATGTATATAGAAAGTAAACTAAACTTGACATGCACTTGGAGTAAACTTAGAATCAAGTTTAGTTCTAAACTTGGAACCAAGTTTACTACTAAACTTGATTCCATGTTTACTCTGTTGTCGCCAAGTAAACTTGAAAAGCAGTCATAAAGTTAACTTGAAGTGCACTTTATGTAAGGTTAGGACTGCACTTAACTGTATGTAGGGCACAAAACCGTAGCACTGTGGACATTCAAGTACTAAGACAAAGTGTCCACGAATAGTAAACGTCTCCTGCTTATCTACTAGCCGCCTTACATTAATGTAAAAAAACACCCACATGGTTATTGTTACCGTGGGTATATATGGGTATATAGAAGTATGTATAAATATGCACAAATATAATATTGAATCTGAGGGATAAAAGAAAGAAATTTATATAAGTCCATGTGTCAGAAATGTCTCTGTTCATCCCCCCTTTCCTTATAGGGAATTTTTCTTGAGATAATTTTCTGGAAACTGAAAACTACACAGCAAACAACCATTTTAGTACTTTTATGGTTTAGTTGATTTAACAAAAACCACTGAAAGTTGGAAAGATACCTTATTTACCTATTATATTTTGGGGTTTCTTAAGTTTTACATGTATTACAGACATTGAGAATAATAATAGTCTTAGCACATTTTATCACCGTTTCTGGGGCAAAACCTAGCAATACTCAACCGATTGACCACATCATTTGATTGAAGATAAGTGAATAATGTCACTCGAATTGACCAGTCGGTATCGTAAATGTATTACAATCAAATTGTCATGTAGCAAACTCAGATATATATATTTTTTCGTTCTTATAATCCTTTTCCCTCTAGGAGCCTAGAGAAAATATATCATCCCAGAAATGAAACAATGCCATTCTCCGTGTACTCTTTTCCGTCGAAAAAGGGAAGAACACTGAATAGGACATCTCAACTCCGATACATCCCTTTGTGTGTCATGAGTGGTAAAGGAAATATTATTTTTCCTGCACTTCAATCAGTGAACGCATTCAATCCCCCGAAACCTAATATAAAATGACTCTCAGCCACGTAGCGCTGACCACCCACCCTGTCCCATATTATTTTGGTCCATATTCAGGGTGGTTACATTAGATAATTCACTGCAAGTAGTGGGGTAAAAAAATCCAGTGTCTTTGAATCTTTGTTAAAATCCCGTTGTATGAAAGGTAACAATGTAGTTTTAATAAAATGAAACCCTGCAGGATAGAGGGACAGAGAAAGGCGGGGGGGGGGGGATGGGGGTTGATGGGGTAGAAAAACCACATTTACTAAAGTAGCCTGAAGAATTCATGAATGATTGATCCATTAATTATTGTTTACCGTCATTCCACAATTATTTTATGTGTATGGTAACGGCATATGCCTGAGGTATTGCATAGAAATCTATGACTTTGTAACGCACCATCCGAGGCAGCGAGGGATCTTTTACGTGCCATGCGTACCGTAACACGGAACTTCGGTTGTTTAGTCTTCTCCGAGAGATAGTACACCAGGGCACCCACAGCGGGTGTCGAATTAGGAAATGCCATGTAATTGGGCTATGATTGAAATTTGACGAAATAAAAGATTTATAGACAATCATTATGCTTTGCTTTGTTAGGAACTTTCCTATTCTCTTTAAAGCAGCAAGTTGTCTTGATGCTTTTTACAGGTATCAGACACATGGTCATCAAATTTTAGAAGGTAGTCAATGTTGACACCAAGAAGAGTACATGTTCTTCACAACTAATATCAGTATTTGCTACATTAAAAGATTTGATGGTGCTGTTTGGCCGAGGTATATGGCCTGAAATTTTTCCTGATTGGCCTTTATGTAATTGAAATCGAAGTTTTTTACGGCCCTCTCATGGACAGTTTTTAACTCGACACCGTCTGAGTTGACATATGACAAGGTATTATTGTCGGCGTTGTTAGATAAAACTGAGTCATGTATGAAGTAAAAAATTGATGCACACCTTGAACATGAGAGGGCCCAACACAGACCCCTGAGGGACACCTTTAATAAGCTTCTCCCAGGCACTAGTGTGTAGGCCAATTCTGATACACTGCTGTCGATTCTTATCGTAACTGTCAAGGATCCCGATGAGGCCCCCGCCCCCTGAGATTTTTCAAGCAGTAGTTCATGACGGGGGCAGTCAACGGCCCAGCATAAGAATGGCAGTAACACATTTATTTTGGTCGAGGGCTGACTTCCAGTCTTCCAGAAGCGGAAAGGGGTAGCTTGACAGCCGAAACCTTTCCTAATAGCTGCTAAAAACGCTAAATAATAAATATATCCTAACAAAACTTGTAAATGAATACTGAATAGCACTTTCATATATTTTGGATATTGTAGTGTATGTATTGTATGCTGGTGGGGCGGTGATTTTGATCGTCTAAATGGTCTTTTTTTCTTAATGTTATTAGTATTTGCGGCATAATATTTTGTTTTCAAAAAGACATATGCTAAATTACGGTATCGAAGAAGATACTGTATCGTTTAATAATACTTTTGTAATGCCATGCCATGAAGGGGAGTTGCCATGTACCTTCATCTATATTTAATGTCATTTAAAAACTTATCTACTTTCGGTTTTCTTTTTCTCTTGCTGTAATTTGATTATGAAACTCGTTATAAATGTCATAACAATTCATTGTATACTACCTGTAATCATTAAAGAGCACTATCCCTCACAACCTAAAATTTACAGCGACTGAAAAGAAAATCACTGATTTGCTATTTCTGTAGGCTTCCCCAAGACATAAACTTTTCGTTGATAAAACTTTACTTCTGCAAAGATCATGCATTATTTATGCAATAAAATGATGTTTTGTGAGGTGCACATCAATTGTCCATATTTGCCGAAAGCACCGCCTTCGCCGAATCGCAACAATAATTACGAAGCCAGATGTTAATAAAAATATTATCAAAATAGAGAAAATGAAAAGGAAACGGGGAAGAAAGAATTGAGTTAATGATTCGGAGATGAAAAGTAGAAAAACAGACGTGAATAAAGATATCTTTATGGTTTTAATGCGGCCACATGATTGATAAGCTATGAATATTCATTATCCAAGTATGAGATTGCAGGGAAAAGCACGATATTTCCGACGCTGGTATCTCTTTAATGGTACAATATTTTCAAAAGATTTTTTAAATCTTTGAAGTAGTGTCTAAAGTAGGGAACTTAAAAGCTTATACTAAACTTCAAAACTTATAAATAGGGATAGTGTTTCTTTAAGAGTTTATCTTTTGTAATAAAGATCAAATATGAATTTATTTTTTAAATTTAGATTTCAATGGGAAAAATGCTTTAATGCAATACATGTAAGTTTACAAATCGATGATAAAGAATATTAATGGCAAGGTTTTAAAATATGTCAGTACAATAGTCCAGTAATATAATAATTGCAGTTTATTTGTGGCTTGGATTAATGTTAGCGTAGAAATTAAGTAATTAAATCTTATGAGAGGCATAGACATGTAGATGGCAGTACACATTATTTTCAAACAAAAAATCAGACACGTTTTTAATCTTTAAAAGACAGAGAAAAGGCAGACTGAGTGAGGATTGTCATATCAGCTGCGTTAACAATGGAATCTTTTTGTTTTGTCTTTTAAGTGCTTATTCTTGTTTGATTTGTATGTTTGTGATGACTTTTCTCAAACAGCTGGTTCAGATTTTTCACTTTTTTGTTTGTTTACTATTATCTAATTTATGAATAAATTGTACACTCCCCTTTAATAGTTAAAACGTCTGATACACAAATTTCCTTATTAAAAATGTTACATATGATTTATCATATTGTTTACTCGTAACATTGTTTCCGTTGTTTTACTTTAATAATTATAATGGTGAAAAATTACATAACTTTTGTAATACCTCTTGGAAACAATTTTATGTAATTTTCAATTACAACCTTCCCATTATGGTATACTGCATTAACGTCGACGATTTAAATGATTTCATAAATTTGGTTTCTTGTATCTGATTAGTCCAGCATTCCTGTTATTATATGAGCATTTTATGTTCAACAGCGAATCTATGGTTGGATTTTAACTTTAGACTTCACGTTAGTAAAATTTTTTTCTTTATTCTTTATAGTTTATTCAGAAAATCTTGTTCGTACAGATTGATCTAAAATAGTTTATGCATATCGAATATAACTTTATTGTTTATAGATAAATAAAAAAGACAACGAAGGATGAAAATTGGACCACCCAATATCCTGTCACAAAACTAAAATAATTCAATTCTTAACAAATCTATAGTAGAAAAAGTAAAATTAATATTCAGAAAATACATTTACAAAATGTAGCCCATCTACGATACAGAATTCATAATAAAATACTTTTCACTCCAAAATATATAGAAATGAACAAAAGAATTATTTTGAAAAATTTATTAAAATTTCTACAAAATTCAGGTGTGGTTAACATGAGCACAGCCATGTCGAATGACCAGTTGTGACCTCTATAGTCCAGCTTATATACTTTAAAATATTTTAAATAAATTTCATTCCAAACCCGAACAATACTATGCATTTCAACGTAAGAAAATAGTTAAATATCAATTCTCTCCCAGTCAAACAAATGAAATTCAAATCTCATCTCGATTTTATTTGGGTTCGCATTTGTCTGAATATGACACTATTCACGATATTGTCCTTTTGATAAATCTTGAGATAAATCTACACCTTTCTTAGATTTAAACATCAAAATTATCAACCACTTAATATATACTAATATTTATGATAAAAGTGAGGATTTTGGATTTCCTATTGTCAATTTCCCTTAGTTGGATGGCGATGTTCCTCGACTCCCATCATATGGTATCTATAAATCTCAATTATTTGGGACTTTCATAAACGAAATTTACAAATTACTACTAAACTTTTAACTCAGGGTTACAAATATCACAAGCTAAGAAAAACATTCGGCAAAGTCTTCAGATCTTATTCAGAACTTCTATCTAAATTTGGAAATATTTCTTTTCAACAGTATGTATCCAATGGAATTTCCCATCCTAATTTTTACGGTGATCTCGTATATAAACTAAGGAAAGTAAAAGGCTCCGATAACGTTATTTTATCATGTAATAAAATAGTCAAACGTCTCCTAAATAGACAATATAATATTGAGATCATCAAAAAGACTATAGGTCTTGTATTTGGCCCCTCTACAGCCTTATGCAGACTTTTACTTGAACGTTGCACGCTGATTAAGGCCTTGTCCAAACCTCTTTCAGAGGAGACATGGTCCTGAACCTCGTCCCCTCTGACTGTTAGTCGGGACTCCTACAGATCTAGGGTCTTAGCTCGCTTTCAGACTGGCAGAGCGAGGTTTATCATGTTGATGTCGCATATATTTTTATATCATTATGTGTTTTACAATACCTTACGTGTTTATATTTTTATGACCTCTCAATATGCGATACCTGTTGACCCTTGTTCTTTACATGGAGGATTATTTATAAATTTTTAAATGTACGTCCTTTGATTGTTCTGCTGTTACGGTGAGTGTGAAGGTGGGCCCGTAAACCGGTTAACCACACCATTTGTTTGGCTTTTGTCAAATTAAATGACCGTCCTAAGTCGGTATCGTAATTGCACTACAATCATATATTTTTGTAATGTGTTATATGTTCTAGTATATTGTTTATATTCATGTATTGTATAGCGCCATGGTGAGTTCTGCCACATAGATGGGCCAGTAACTCCTCTTTTTTCTTTTATTCCATGGACTATGAGATATGGTTTACCCTTCGGTACTTTTTCGTTTTTTACTTCATTCTAATTAACATTGTCATTTTATTTAACTGTGCCCACTTTGGTTGTTGATTCAAAAAAAGAAACGAGGGAAACTTCTGTGAGACTTGAATACAAGACATTATACTTCTGTACAATATATAGGTGGGGGAATGAACCGATGTTCACAACAAAGCGAATGACTGTAATAAATATACCAAAAAGAATAAAGTCACAGGTACCCCTATCTTTTGAGCTTTGGGGAATACTTGACATAAGAAAAAGAACCATCTCGATATTTCACTCATTCCACTTTAATCGCTAGGAATAAACATGTAATCAAAACTAAATTTTACACCTAAATTGATTTCATGGTATAAAAAATAAAGTCTCTATCAATTCTGAAATTTGATATCACTACAAACCAACAACGTCATATAATAAATTATACTCAAGAGCGATATTAGCATATTATTTTAAAAACAACCATAATCAGTAGAAGTCGCAATTTACATGTAGAATATGGAACTTTAAAATCTAAATGTTTAAAATGATGTTATTATTTAGGAAGAGGGGACCGCAAAATTACGCAGTACTGAGTTGGATGTACTAAAATCAACAATTCCGTTTACTGAAATTATGTTCACTTTCTACAAGACAAAAAACTTTATTGAAACTAAGTAGTCGTTACCTATTTAGGTAATAAGACATAAGTGTTTACATAATGGTCTGTATGAAACGAACTTCGAGTTCATTTCGCCAGGGACGTTAAAGTGGGGATTGCCCCTCCCCCCACTTACCCCCGACCGAAGTATGATCTTTTAGAACTATGGTTTTTTTTTTTTTTTTTTTTTTTTTTTTTTTACACTTAAGGATGCTTACCTTTTTGTTCTGTTTGATATATAATTTTAGTTAAGTATGAATATGGCTATTTTAGAGAAAATTCTTTGTACAATTGTTTTGATAATGTCGTTGGCATTGTTCGAGACATTAAACTACGCTCGTAAAATGATAACACAATCCCAACAACCCATGAGTTATGAGAGGTCGTGATTCTTCATCCACGGGACGTGGAAGATTATTTTGCTAAAATGTCAAGGCAACTGCCCAAGGCAATGCACAAAATTCGGTTCTGTACATGTACTATCATTAATTTTTGCTTACAGATGATGTCTTGGGCGTATTTCTAAAAGTTGCCAAAAGGGTTTTAGAATATTGCAAGCGTTAACTAAGTTTTTGACAGTGATGAACGCCTACTAGACGATATGTCTGCCATATCCTTCCAGTGGTTATCCTCTTCTTGCTGTAGATTCGGAGATTGTGCGACTTCCGACCACCCAGCATCTATACGGACACCACATGTTATAACTTTATGTTATCTCTCTCTTACATACATGTATATATAGGTCTTTTTTCTATGGGTGTATGTTTATCTAGATCAACACTATAGTGTATCTTTGGGAAAGGTATGCATAGAAGTATATATGAATTCATTTTATTAAGCATTTAATTTATTATTAAAAACGCGCGAGAAAATTCGAGAAATATGTTGCCTGTTAAAACGAAAGTTATACAGGATGATGGAAGTAAAATTATTTTTTCGAGAAAATGGCACAAAATAACGCATATTTTATTTTGTATTATATATCGGGGAGTCCCCTTGATTTTTGACAGTGAAATTCGATAATTCAGCTTTTTTTGTACACCAATGCCCGTTTCTCGGTAATTTTTCTTTTTGACAGGGCATTGGTAGGAATCCTCACAATGTTGCCATTCTATAATCTAAACCCTGATAATGAGAATTTAACAGGGTTATTAAACGATTTTCTCACTTTTGTTAACATGGGGTATCAGAAGATAACGCTCTCGATGGAATGGCAAAACTTTCAAAATGTTGCAACTATCATATAGGGCGTCCGTGAAACAGAAGACATCTGACATAGCTCTATGACACAAATCACCAAGGACCTGCACACAAAAATGACAACAGCAGAATATACACGGAACGACATTACAAAAATATTCTATTGTGCTGCGGTTACGATAACGACTTAGAACGGTCAATTGAAGTAACAAACGTCACCCATTTGGTGTGGTTAACCAGTGTACGGGCGCCCACCTTCCCACTCACCACAAAAGCAGCACAATCAAAGGACACACATTTAAAAATTTATGAATAAGAACAAAGTATTATAAAAAAGTTAATGCCAATAGCCCATCGTCAAGGTATCAAATGTCGTATTGACTCTACATGTATGTAATGAAAATATAAAAGCCGTATCCCTTAATGTGCAAAGAATATAGCCTATGTTTCCAAGTAGATCAAAGTTCAGGGTCAACAGTTCAAACGCTATGCTGTTAAATGAAAGTCCCGGTCGTGAATCTATGTGTGAAAGAAAAAAGAGGAGTTACTAACAGTCAGAGGGGACGAGGTTCAGGACCATGTCTCCTCTGAAAGAGGTTTGGAGAAGGCCCGTCATATAGTCCCTACCGCCCTGTTAGTCAGCGTGCAACGTTCCAGTAAAAGTCTGCATAAGGCTGTAGAAGGGCCAACTACAAGACCTATAGTCTTTTTAATGATCTCAATGTCATATTGTCTATTTAGAAAATAGTGAAATATCAAAGCCCTATTACTTTTAGTCTAAGAGGTATAGCACAACATAAACGTTTTTAAAAGTAGTTCAGAGTCAAAGGTCAAAAGAGTTGATAAAAGTAATGTCCCTTAAAGGAAGCTCTGGTCAAAGAAGTTTTTCATGTGGTTGAAAAGATACATAAAATATATATAAATTTCAAATGTAAACAACTACCCCCTTTTTATATCATGAAATCTTTACATAAGTGAAATAAAATTTAAATTTATGACTTTACAGCAGAATAAATCTTTATTTATAGATTGGTCAAATATCAAATGATTTCGTCCAATCAGAGCCCCTGATAAAATGAAATAGTAATCCCTCTCTCCCTACAGTAGTTAAACCAATCACGCTTCTTGTTACATGTTGTGATCTAAAGAGATATCTTCCTATTTTACTTCAGTAGAAAAGTAAATATCAAACAAATGTGTGTTGAGTCCTGAATAAAATGACTAAAATTTCATGAAAAATCCTTGTAGTATTTCATGATCGATGCTATTTTAAAGATGCTTGCCCCCATCTGGAGTACACTGAAAATGGATAGAAATTTAAATTAGGTGTCATATCCAAGCGCCTGTAAATTGATGACCCTTTATGACCTTGTTTAGTCTTTCGGTTTTGTTCATTATACATTATATGAACGTGTTCATAACAAGTGTTAATCAATACGCCAGTTAGTTTGTCAGTTAGATTAAGGTTTGAATAATACATGTGAAAGCTAAATATGCCATTTTCAGTACAAAAATACAGGCATTCCATGATGTTAATATTTCATGTAGATCTTTTGAGATTAATGATGTTATGTAAAGATGATGGATAAATCCAAACCATAAGTCTAAAACTCATGAAACCAGAGGACATACATACATACATACTTACATACATACATACATACATACACATTTTGGATTAATTCGTCATATGTTTGACTTGTACGAGGAAAATTATTCCATGAATTTCATCGAAAATTGAAAAAAGAATTATACAGGATTGCAGACTTTCACATATTCAAGTTTCACAGGTCACATTGCAAAGAATAGCACAATATCGAAGAAATTGGAGTAAAGTTCTTTAAATACTTTTTCAAACGCCTTAGATATCTCATACAATGAAAATTAATCAGCCATCCATGCCAAATACATGTCACAAAGTATAATAATATTATAAAAATTGTCACCTCTGTTAGGAATCGAACTCGGGACTTTCGGATATGCAACCCGACGCTCAACCAATTGAGCTAAAAGGAATTCCCTCCAGCCAAATTAGTAACAAGCTCCTGGACAGAGCAAACACTGGTGACATACAAAAAAGTAGATTGTTAAAATTAAAAAAATTAACTACCCCTTTTTTCTAGAAATTTCGATATTGAAAATTCTAGGTACTTTGAACGAAACTTTGAGACAAATTTGATCGGTTTTTAGGTTAAATGGATCGCAAGAACAAGAAAATGAGGTCATACTGCATTTTGAGAAATGTAGCACTTGGCCTACAGGTCAAAGCATAGTAATTCCTTTTCCCATAGGGTTCCATTTTAAATTACCAAATTTCCAGCAAGATTAACACAACTTTGAACATCTTAGCTTATATATAACCAATATACGAAAATGTTTGTCAGACCCTCCTCTACCAGAATTTTAACAGTTTACTATAGGTCATCCACTTTTATTTTCGAGAAAATCTTGCTGGAAGGGAGTCATCTAAAAAAAACTTGCCAAATTTAAAATGTAAACAACAACCCCTTTTTAGGTCAAAAACATATTGGTGAAAGGAGATTAAAATTCATCATTTTACACCAGAATCTATCTTTATTTATAGATTGATCAAAGAGTTTCATCCAATCAGAGCCCTTTATAAATTGAAAAGGTAGTCCCCAACAGCAGGTCAGCCAATCACATCTTTCCTTAGATACCATGCTTTGACCTATAAGTCGTAATGAATCAATGCACCAGAGGGCTTCCGGCATTATATAAGGGCAATAATGAACGACGAAGTAGCGTTAAATCATAATCAAAACTAACTAGACATGAATAAACGTCCTTTTCGTACCTTGTCAGATGCGTGTCGTTTAAAACTTTCCCAGTATTCAAATAAAAATACATTCCCGTGTTTAAAAAATGGCAAAGCAATAAAGAATGTATGAAATCGAAAGTATCTCGCACTGTTTAGTGCAACCAAACGTAAAACACTCAGCAGCTTTAACTTTGGTATTCTGGTACACATGAACTGAACTTGAATCTTATTTACGTAAGTCAGAGATTTGTGTTCTATTTCTTGTTAATATAAAGGAATGTGTGTTAGATAATATTTTTTTTCCATTCTTGTTGTTTTTGCTTTACGGCCTGTGCATCACAATCGTCATATAGAAAGTGAGCAAAGATTGAATTGATGATTTATTAGGGAAAAGAAAGGTGATCTAGGTGGATATTGGTAAGTTTATCGATTTGTCCTTGTTAAACTTGAATGAAAATAATAATATTGTATGACTTATGTCATATTATTCGTATTACTTGAATTCGTAAATTAAAAAATTAACTAAATATAAAACATGTTTTCCTGTAGTCGCCTCGTCTTTTGCTGACGCTCATAGAATAGAAAATCGCTAAAATATTCAAAGTCAAAATGATGTAAGGGGTATGATGACGATGAGATATTTAATGCAAAATCTTGAGTCTATGCGATAAAAAAATAATACCAGATATAACAGAGCACGTGTTGAGAATATCAACGAAATGCATGCTGGAATATAATTGTCTGCATGTTAATCTTTGTAACGTAGGTTAGATTGATTATTTACGTCATTTAATTGCAGCTGCGAATACTTCTGAAGTACAATTGTAGGTAGAATGGAAATGGAGATCATCGACTGTTTATCAAATATTTCATTTTTCTTTTACTTAAGTGTTATCATACGTTTTCCTGATATTATGTAGCAATGACATTTCATATACAGTGTTGCTTCACATTCTTTTTATATACAGTGCTAAGTTATATATGTGTCTTCAGTATGTAAGAGCTTTCATGGCGGATGTGGCTAGCCATTCAGGAGAATCTTACTCCTCTCGGGTATCTTGTTTCATCTCTGAATTTCAGGACTGTGTGCATTTCAGCTCGGGCCTTTGTCACTTTACACCAATTATATTTCGTATTATGTATTCCTTGATGCTTAAATATATTTACCCTCCCCCCTTCTTCCTAAAACTTTTGTTTTACATATACCTCACCTAATTAAAACATCATTGGGTATATGGCTGTTAAGTTCAAAAGTTGCACGTGGGCTGTCGCTGTCTTACGAGCAGTTGCTGTTATAAGAAAGGAAACATGAGATCTGAACTAGCTGTAGGACAAAGGTCGCCGAGAACATGTGGAGCAAAGTGAGATAAACACATAAAAGACCTTACAGAAATATGCAAATAGGAGTATAACCTGCTGAAACAGTTCTTCATAGTATGGTGAGGTAACGTTTTATTTAATCATCAATATATAGGTTAATTGGTGTTTTACGTCGCTTTCAACAATATTTCAGTTATATCGCGACATGGAAGCAGAAGGTTACCAACCTCTTAAACATAGTGGCGCAACCCGGGAATTCATCAATATAATAATAATAATAATAATAATAATAATAATAATAATAATAATAATAATAATAATAATAATAAATATCATTATTATACTTATTATTACTTTTATGATTTGTTAATTTTCTTTGTTTGCAAATAATTACCGCGGGAAAAAGATATTCTGCAAAACATCCCCTGGTACTGTTAGATGATGACGTTTATATCGTTATTCATTTTATCGGACGAATGCCATGTTTAAAATTAAATAGTTATAAAAACTCAAACCATCAATATATGATGGTCAATATAATGCCAGTTTTTAAAGTACATGTATAAAGGTATTCACATTCTCAGAAAATTTTGACAAGACTAATTTTGACTTTTTCATAACTACTCATTTCAAAACACTTTTGTCGACAATCTTATGTAACTTGACACTTGTTATGTTTGTGATACTCTCCGGAGGGTGTCTGTAAAATGTATGGGATTTCAGACTTATTTTAATTTTCATTCCGTGACAAGAAATAAGGTGAAAGATCTGAATGCCTCGCATTTTTTGATTGTGTATATCTTGCTCAATACATTTTAAATAACCCAGTTTTTGGACTTGTAAATGTCGGTTTTACTGTGGAAATGGGCATCTTCGACAAAAGAAAAAAATGGATTAGTTTTGTATGCTCTAATAATTATTTTGGTTAGGTAGACACCTAAGGAAGAACTGTCCGTAAACGAGGGTATCACCAGCCTAGCTTTATGTGCTTCGGTAGAGATACAAATTGCATACTATGAAACGTATTACGAAAACGGGTTTTTCTTTTAATTATTAAAGATTTAGGAATATCTTTCCCATGCACTATTGTTACACATGACAGCATTTTTGAGGTTTCTTAAAAGCGGAAGTTGTTCTATTTATTCTGTATCAATAATTTTAGATTTAAGAAAATCGATTCATTTAAGTCACCTCTTTATCTGGGGAAATAATGACAAGGAATTCTATGAACTTGGTGGATCATAAAGGACCTCGATGCTTTAATTATATAATCAAATCCTACAACTTCTTTGCAAAATACACCCGATGCCAAACTGCAATGGAGTAAGTTTCAGAAAAGGACAAAAATTACGTTGGAATAACATAAAACACACACACACACACACACACACACACACACACACACACACACACACACACACACACACAATTAGGTGCATGTGCACCCTGTTTGACGTACCTGGCCCAAATGGTTTTGCTTGTTATTTGTTTACAACCTCAGTTGACTCATAATGTTAAATGTGTGATCTTTACCTATGATCACTGACCTTAAAACCAATGAAGCCTCCTGTCCAAATTATTTGGACCCTGTCGACTTTGATACCATAGAAGAGAAAAGAAAAGACATCTGACCAAGCTGTATGACACAAATCACCAAGGACATGCACATAAACTTGATAATAGTAAAACACAGAAACGACACAACACTTATATTCGATTGTACCGCGGTTAAGATACCGGTTTAGGACGGTCAATTAAAGTAACAAACATCACTCAGTTGGTGTGGTTAACCGGTTTACGTGCGCCCATCTTCCCACTCCCCGTAAAAGCAGCACAATCAAACGACACACATTTCAAAACTTATAAAAAATCCTCCATATAGAGAACAAGAATCAACAGGTTCTCAAGACGAGAGGTCATAAAAATTTAAACACAGGAAACGTAATATGGAAGGGTATGCTAGTATCAAAAATAGGTTAGGCGACATCAACATAAGTAAACAGTGCTCTGCTCATCTGTAAGCGAGCTCTGATCCTTGATCTATAGGAGTCCCGACTAACAGTCAGAAGGGACGAGGCTTAGGACCATTGTCTCCTCTGAAAAGTTTTGGACAAGACCCGTTGTAGGGTACCCCAACGCCCTGGTAGTCAGCGCGCAACGCTCAAGTTACAGAAGACATCTGGCCAAGCTGTATGGCACAAATCACCAATGACTTGCTAATGAATATGATAAAAGTAAAAACACTGAAAACGACATAAAACACTATTCATTTGTACTGTAGTTATAGTAGAATATACACAGAAGAACATTACAAAAATATTCGATTGTGCTGCGGTTACGATACCGACTAAGGACGGTCAATTGAAGTAACAAACGTCATTCAATTGGTGTGGTTAACCGGTTTACGGGCGCCCACCTTCCCATTCACCATTACGTACATTTGCGACACCGAAATTTGAATTCAAAAGCGTTGCATACCGTGAATGGGATAATTTGATTTAGTATCCTTGTGCACTGCATGTGTTCATGTATATAAGTTGTTGCAGGACTTTTGCGACTTATGTTGCATACAAGGAGGGGACGCTTATAACCCCTGGGCTCATCTCAGTTTAACTGGGGTTGTCTAAATATGACATTGTACACGATACTGGACATAGAGATGTTGTTAACCCTTCGGTACAATGTTGAGGATGTGACCTTTACCTTTGTTAACTAATTAGTTTTATGGCAAAAATAATACACTCGGGTAATTATTTGTCAAATAAGTAAGTGTTTTGGTTAATAATTTTTTATCATTTTATACTTCCGTATCAATGACTTGTTATACCCCCGGATCGAGGGCATATTGTTTTTGTCCTGTCTGTTTGTTGTCAACTTTAACCTTGGCTATAACTTTTGAAACGTGAGGGAAAGATACTTTTGAAACGTGAGGGATAGAGATTTCCTATTTGACATGCGTACTCAACTAATGAAGCCCTTTTAAATGACACCAGGGTCGATGACATTTTGACCTTGACAATGACTGCGCTAAACCTTTTTGGACTTGCAAACTCTTTCCATCGGATTAAATTACTAAATTCTGCGCAGCCTTCTTTTGTTCTCCTATTTTAGTGACTAAACTTGCTTCCAATCTCTAATTTGTTTCCCTATGGCAAGGTTCAGTTGTATGCCACAATCTTTCTGTGCCTTTTTTCTTTAATTTTTTTTTCAACAGGTTAAAATTGACTAGTTTATAAAATGTTGCTCATGATTTTTTTTTCAAATTAGATTAGATATTTGTGTGGGTTTTAGTCATCTGTTTAAGTTTACGACCGACACATTTTCATTTGAATAATTTCTTGGCCATAAAAGATATCGTATCAACAAACTTTTAATTCGATTTGATAATTATTTTTAAAGTAAAACCCAAATGTATAGTCATTTTAAATAAGTTTAAAGTTAAACATATTACCATCTGTTTTGCAAATCTCAAGGATATAGACATAGAAAATAAAACGAGTTCTTAATGTGTATGTCACAGTGGGTTTTAATAATCATTTTTATTAATTAATTAATTAATTAATTAATTAATTAATTAATTATTCATACTAAATAACTATCATAATATTCATATACCACAGCTCGAGCACATCATTATTTAAACAAAATCTTAAAAAAGTTAATCCCAGATATAAGTTGATTTAAAAGCTTAAAACTGAATTACCCCTTTCGTTTTAGCAAGTTTTATTACTTCGTTACATATAATATAATTTTGGAGTGGAGAAAGGTGACGAGCAATTCAACGAAGTTACGTAAGTTAGAGATCCATTACCTTTCCACTTAACGGAAAAGTTAATTGTTACATAATTTACGTTAAGTCTATGTTTAAATACTAACTGTAGTTTGTAAATTTTCCGTAATGTATGTAATATCCGTTATGCGTGTTACAATTGTCATATGGAAAGGAAGGTCTACTTGATTTGAAAAATAAAGTGAGCTGCTGACAAAAATAAAATATAAAAGAAGCAGTTGTAAAAAAAGGTGAGTTTATCATTTCATAATTTTATATACAGTTAAGTTTCGGACTGGACGTCAGATCTTGCAAAAGGCGACTTTGCATTCGTGACGAGGTTGCATCGTGTAATTTTTTACAAAAAATGTGTCAGCTGCTGAAGTGTCACGGATGCAAAGTCGCGTTCTGCGAGATCTGAAGTCATATTGTATACACAAATGGCGAAATGAGAATCTTGTCGTTTTTGCAGATAAAACGGCAACTAGCAGAGGTTATAAACCTTATTTGGAAAAGATATCGCTATGATCGTGTAAGTTAAATGCTCATTTATTGGATTATAGGTTGCAAGTTCGCTGTTCAATTATTTGTCACCAGAGGCTTGTACATTTAGATTCCGGCTGGTATCGCTGAAATTCCAACTTTTGATGAACAAAGTCTCTCTGAACCTCTCCTACAAACCGCCGATATCAAAAGTGGGAGAAGGGCATAGGACCTAGGACTAGTAGTGAGGTGCAGTCCTAACATAACATAATGTTAACGTCGCGTTAACGTGAAGTTTGCTTTCCTTGTGGGCATATATATATATATATATATATATATATATATATATATATATATATATATATATATATATATATATATATATATATATATATATATATATATATATATATTATGATCTGATCATACCAACTAACCATCTTGAACTTTTTGACGATACTTGATTTGACATTATATGCATACATACGTGTGTGTGTGTGTAATGTATGTGTGTGTAATGTGTGTGTGTGGATGTAATGTATGGATGGATGGATGGATGCATGGATGCATGTATGCATGTATCTATGTATGTATGTATGCATGCATGCATGTATGCATGTATCTATCTATCTATCTATGTATGTATGTATGGATGGATGGATGGATGGATGGATGGATGAATGGATGCATGCATGCATGTATGTATGTATGTATGTATGTATGTATGTATGTATGTATGTATGTATGTATGTATGTATGTATGTATGTATGTATGTATGTATGTATGTATGTATGTATGTATGTATGTATGTATGTATGTATATATGTATGTATGTATGTATGTATGTATGTATGTATGTATGTATGTATGTATGTATCTATCTATCTATCTATCTATCTATATATATATATATTTACATCCTGAACTTGAAGAGATGTTGTAGATGTTGCATGCAAACGAGAGACACTTCCTCCTCCAGGGCACCTGGTCTCACCTTAGTTTAATTGCGAATTGCATCTGTCTGAATATTGCATTTCAGACGGTATTGTCCTTTCATTCCATAGATTCGAGATGTGGTTAACACCCCGGTACTTCTTAGTTGCTTACTACTAACTGTTTGATAACGTTATAAATAAACATTTGTTTGTATATTTTCATAAGTAAGATTTTAGGAGTGTTTATCAACTATGGAAGTAGTGACGGAATTCAAAGGTTAACACTGTACAAATCCAGGATTACTCACTTTTTGTTTTAATTCGGAAACCAATAGTTTTTAAATACCTTGATGTGTTTTTAATATTACACAAATTTTTATTTTAAGAAAATTAAAAAAAATTTTCAACAGACCAATTATAAACATTTTTCAAATAAAACTGATTTTTCTCCTTAATTATATTAATCTTTATTTATGGCAACATGAAAAATCATCGACAAATAATAATGATTAGTCATTGCAATTTAAAAATCAATACTAAAATATTTACCTCCTTGGAAATTTATCATTAAAACTGTTGGATTTTCAGGTAAACCCACAGTATATTCAAATGTATGTTAAAATGCCATACTGCTTGTAGTATAGTATGAAAAATATCTAAATAATACTTTCAATTAACAAACACGTCCTGGTATATTTTTCAAGTCCACAAAATGTTAACTGCGCACCTCTACTTCCTGAAATATATCATTTATATGATCGTTACCTTGCAGGGAACAAGATACTCATTAATCATTTATGTACAACCATAATTTAACCATATTAAAAGTCAAACATATAATATCTTTTATGATAAATAGACTTAGTAATTCATTATTTGATTGCACAAGATCAACTCGTCAGACTGGGGTTCCAACTGGGCTAGACTAATAAGTGATAAGCCCGTAAGCCGTAAAGATAAACATCAAGTCAAGAGGTGGAAGTTATGGAATCAATTATACCCTACCTTATCGGAACACAATCCCACGAACGTGTGAGTCAGTGCACCATGTTTCTTTCATGTGGATAAATTGTAAAACGATACTTAGAAGTGAACTAGTTAAAGGACAATAACACTCTAAGGGGTTAACATCGTCAGTTGGAGTGTAAATACTTTATATTGAAGAAAAGAAAACAATACGTTAAATATATTGTCAATCTTGCAAACACTAAAAAGAAAAAGAAATAAAAAAAAAAAAAAAGAAAAACATCTCAGCTTAATACGGATCCTGCACATAACATATATCGTCAAATATTCATCAAAACGGTAAAGGTACAGGATATTACGAAACATTTATGTGCTTGTCACATAATTTATAGTTTTACAAATCTCTTACTTATTTCTCATTATCATCTTTGTTTATGCGTTCTGTTTATGGCTGAATAAGCAAAGAAAAACGTCATTATATAATGACAATCTAGATGCTACGACAGAGGCTAGTAATAAACAAATAAAAACGTCCTTATATAATGACAATTTGGATGCTACGACAGAGGCTGGTAATAAACAGTGAGTGACATTTACACGAAAAGGTAAATTTCTTCCACATAGTTTGCGTATACAGTAAAAAAAAAACTATGTGCATTTGTATATATTTCAATCCTATCGCTATTTTTATAAATACTTCTAAAAGACTTTGTTTATGCAGGTTAATATTTACATAAGGAGAAAACGAAATTTAATGTTTCATAACGAAATTATTATCAAAATTCATTCTCAATGCATATTACTATTTGTAAACTTAAAAAAGTATTAAATATCATTTCGGTCAACATGATGTTATGGGTTGGAGTTTTATACTCTAAAAGAGGTTGAAGAATGATTATACCAGTATTAACGAACTGCACCACACCCGTATTTCGATGACTAAAAATGATGTAGATATTCAAATGGAAATGGAATGAAAAGTTATGTGTTATTTGTTTGGCGAATCAAAACAAGAGTTGTCAGATGACAACAGAGTTCGCCAGTAGCAACGAAATTTAAGAACTAACAGTTTTCTGTAAGTAGGATAATCTTCAATGTTATAGTTAAAACGTGAAAATTCTGATACCTAATGAATTGTATTGTCACAAGGAATACACACATGATATATTTAAGTCTTATCTCTTACTTTTCATACATTACGAACCAGGTTAAAGCTTTTTTAAAAATAGGTCAGACTTCAAGATCAGGGTCACAAGGTCGAAATGTTGGTACCCAATGAAATGTCGTTTTGGCACAAGAAATATGCATATGAAATAGTAAAGCCCTGTTCCTGATGGTTCAAAAGTTATTATCTAGGTTAAAGTTTTTGTCTACGGACAACTACAACGACGACGATAACTACGCCTGGAGTATGACAATAGCTCTCCGGACATTTGTCTCTGAGAGCTAGAAAATTCATAGGCCATGTATTCAGATTCAAAACCTGACCATTCTCATTAGAGTTTGAGATCAATTTTGAAGAACCCTTATATTCACTTCAGCAATCAATATTCACTACAAAAAGAAATCGAAACTGACATAACATTATTTTGCTTTTTCATTACATTATTCAAAATTCAAACTATAATTCTTTCATGAAAATGTAGATAATACCCGGGGCTTTTTACAAACATTTTTTTCAGATTTGTTTCAAAGATTTCCCTTTCAGATACTGTATATTCCGATGTAAATGAAAAAAAAAGGCACACCAAAAACGAATGTAGAAATTAATTGCTGTAGGTCGTTTTCCACACATGTTGATATAAAAACAATCACAAATCGGCTTTTAATGGTAATTTCCAACCAACAAATCAGGCTACAGTTAGGTTTGCGGAATTTCTAAAGGATAAATGACAGGAAGAGTAGCATTACATGATGATTTTTCATATTGTCAAGATAAAAAACATTATACTGAACGTGAATCGTGTTCGCTCTTCACTAAACAGTGTGGTGTTGTAATCCTAGCCTGACATATAAAATCCTCAAAATAGCAACATTATTTTAGATTACCTTTTTACATTACTTTTGAAGGCCAGATTTAACTTCTGGTAGAATTCTGTGACTAAGACAATAAGAGATTATGTGGAGTACTGAAGGATAAAAAATAATACATTTCAGGGATTTATACGCATTTAAGGCATAGATTATGAGTAAGTCAAGTAGAATTATAACTTACTTATGTCAACACAAAACGTTGTGAGAACACATCTATGGTTGTATGGAAAATTTTGTAGAAAAATAGTTAAGATTTTCTGCAGCCGAATATAATCCTAATTCAAATTAAAAAAACGAAGAAATATCGAAGGGTAAAGCAAATCTCATAGTCCATAGAATAAAAGGACAATATCGTGTATAGTGTCATATTCAGACAAATGCGAACGCCAATAAAATCGAGAGGAGACCAGGTGCACAGGAGGAGTAAGTGCCCCCTGCTTGCATGCAACTTCCGTCGCAAAAAGTCTTGTAACAACTTTTCGATAAGTAAATACATAAATATACACACATGAAAAAGACAAGAACACGAAGTCAAATCTTTCTATTCAAGGCATGAAATGTTGTTTAATTGAAATTCCGGCATCGGAAATGCACGTGAACAAATTGCTGCATATATAGTATTATATCAAATCCAGTATAGTAAAAAAGTTAAGATGGTCAGTTTGTATGGTCAGGTCCTAGAATATCGGTTAACATTCTTGAAATTTTAGTATTTAGAACATGTCCTGGCATAGCGTATAAGTTGTAATTGAAGACGCCATATGCGGGAGAGGAAGGTATGTTGCTACTCAGAAAAGGGAAGTTGGTAATAATGAAATTGAAATCGTCACGTTTGTCATAGAGGTTACTAATGAACCATCGTCACTAAGTGATTGGAGGATATCGAGGTATGAAGCAGAAGATGCGCTCTCAGTTGTATCTTTTTTCTCGAGTTCCTTTAGATATATGATGTTGAGGTGATCCTCAAATACAGGGTTGTTAATCGACAAAACGTCATCCATGTATCTGTATGTAAAGGTCAACCGAGATGATAATTGTTTATTGCCTTTGGAGAGCAGAGACTATGAATTCTGCTTCGTAAGAGTACAAAAATATGTCGGCCAGAAGAGGCGCGCAATTAGTACCAATCGGAATGCCAACAATCTATTGGAACACTTTCCAACAAATATTACAAAAAAGCAATATTTTGTGCCTTTAGAGATATCTTGGCGCTCTGTATTATGCAGATATTTTGGCTCTCTGCATTTTATGATATCGTGGCGTTCTATATTTTGGAGATATCTTTGTTCTCTGTATTTTGAAAAGATCTTGGACCTGTGTCTTTTGAAGATATCTTTACTGTATTAGCTCTGTATTTTGGAGATATCTTTCCTCTCTGTATCTTGGAGATATCTTGGCTCTATAGTTTGAAGATATTTTGGCTCCCTTTATTTTGGAGATATCTTGGCTCTCTGAATTTTCTGCAAAAGGTATCAAATTAAAAAATGTCTCCTCCATGTTCTGTCAAATGTAAGAAATGCACTCATTTGTATACATAATAAATATTTCAAAGACTTTTACTGTATTTTCAGATCTAGACGTCATGGATAATGATGATAAATGCTGCAAGGAAAATGGTATTGACAGTGCTAATAACACACTAAGAAGCTTGATATTTTTCCTTGAACTCATTATGTCCAAGAAAAGTAAAGAAAATCAACAAATGGAAGCACTTGAATATGTCAGATCAGACCCGTCTTTGATGATGGCAGTAGTGAAGTTCATCTCAAAGCATACAAGGTGTAAGCAGAGTTCTGCTCTCACTAATAGCAAGCCAGATATTGTGAAATAAAAATACAGAAAATTGATTTTTTTGCTAGAAAATATGTTATTTACTAAAGGAAATATTAGGAGATTTACAATACACAATGTTATCGATATTAGGATTATATCCAGAATACCAAGCTTCCAAGAGGTTAAAGAAAGCGCATTATATGCAGTTAATATCGGCAATAGCAATGCTTGAAAAATACAAATCACCGGACTCTAGCCAGGTTCCTGTGCTTATTCTATTGACATTTCAAAGTGATGTATCATTGCGAGAGTTAATTCTACTGAAAAATATATATAAACAAAAGCAACAGCAAGATGGGTTCTTTCGTTCTTTGTGTCTGATAGTAAACAGTATATACTAAATTTTGCTACTTTGCTAATTAATTGAGTAGTTTTGAAATATATTAAGCATCACCATTAAATCAAATTACATTGTGTAGTATGATATAATGATTTGCTATGTATTGAATGAAATTATAATAAATCACGTTCTTTTAAAATGCTACAGTAATTAGCACTCAGCAATTCACTAATATGTGCATTCAAGGACGCCCGAGACTCTGACGTAAAACAAAATGTCTGGGAGAGGCTTCACAGGCCTTAAACATATCACGTTATGATGCTGTCGCTAGCCATGTTTTCCGGATCTTTTTCCCCAGTAACGGGTACATGTACTGTAATGATATATAATCACAATGTTTCTCACAATAAGTGTATGAATGCGCATGTATTTCTGTCAGATCGAGGCACTGTGGCCCACTTTATGAGGTAAAGTAGGTCTAACAATTTTCTGGATTGTTTTATGGAGCGAGCTTTGCTCCGAAGTGTCATAAACTTCTTCTCAGAGAGATAGAAGTGTAGTTCGTTTTACAGTTGGATTGGTGCATCGTGACCTACTTTAAGAATTTCAGTTATTTAGTTTTCCGTTCAGTATGGAGACAGATATTGGCCCTGAAATTTAGTACAATCTCTAAAATAAAAAGAGAATTGATTAACATGTCAGCTGGATCGGTGCACCGTGACTTGCTTTAGAGTTAAAAGTAGGTCAAACAGTTTACCGTATTGTTTCAATCATATATACAGCTATTCTTTTGAAACTTAATTACAAGCTTCCTTTAACAGAAATTCATATTCAGTTTGCATTTTAGCTGGAGTAGTGCAGTACAACAAACAGTTTCCTCGCATTTTTACCTTGTAGTTGTTCTTATTTTCAATGTTAAAATTTTTGTTACTAAGCCAAGCTAACATCATATTTGCCATATTATGGAACATATAATCATATACATGTATATTGTGTTTGGCAGTCTGGGTAAATAAGCAAGAAAATATAAAATGATTCAATGAAGACCAATTATGTTCACTCTCTTGGATGGTTAGAGACGAACTTTTGTTTACTAGAGTTCGAATTAAAAGATAGGGTGAATATAAAAATTCTGTCTTGTCTAGGGTATAAGTTAATCCATTCTGTATGAACCACCATATATTTTGAAATAGAATGAAGTGGTCAACTAAATAAGTAAATGCTATTCAAATATTAGCACCATATGAACATTTCGACAACTGATGTAAAAAATCCCAAAGAAGTACCGCAGGGTAAACCATATCTCATAGTCCATAGAATAAAAGGACAATATCGTGAATACTGTTATATTCAGACAAATGCCAACCCTCAATAAAATCGAGGTGAGACCAGGTGCCCGGAAGGAGTAAGCGTTTCCTGGTTGCAGGCAACACCCGTCGAAAATTCCGGCAACAACCTTTCAAGTCGATGAGGTAAATACACAAATATACATGCACGAACATACGGAGAGACAAGAAAATCTCTTTTGAGACCGAAACTGGGGAGATCATGCATAGCTCTGCTTTTAGATAGGTTCATTGAACTTTGGAAATGAGATTACCCTTCAGATATCTACTTTCGAATTCCTAATCTGTAGGCATTGGGTATAACTGAAGAGATGTGAGTTGTTGAAATGCACGTATGATGCACCAATACAGGTATATATGTTCTAATATCAATTATTTCCCTTGGGTCAATACCGCTGCTGGTGGACTGTTAGTCCCGAGGGTGTCCTGAACCAGTTGTTAGTGCCTCTGTATTAACCCAAAATATATACTTCAAATTTACTGTGAAATTTGTCTGAAATTAATTTTAAGCTAAGAAGTATCTCCCTCATCCATAGCTTTGTCCTTAGATGGGATTTTTGATTCTTAAATATTTATACTTTCGAATTCCACAGTTTAGGCCTTGGACATCACTGACGAAGCATTAGTTGTCGAAATGCTCATATGGTGCACTAAATTAATTTATTTGTAACAGCACAAAAATTCCTACAAACAAAGTTTTATAGCCGGTTCCTCTAAATGCTCTGCAAAACCTGTTGATCCTTCTTCTGTATATGGAGGATTATTTATAATTTTTAAAAATATGTGTCCTTTGATTGTGCTGTTTTTGCGGTTATTGGGAAAGTTGGTGCCCGTAAACCAGTTAACCACACCAATTGAATGAGGTTTGTTACTTCAATTGACCGTCGAGTATTTTTGTAATGTTTTTTCGTGTATATTATATTATTATCATGTTTTGTGTGCATGCCCTTGGTGATTTTTGTCATACTGCTTGGTTAGATGTCTTCAGTTTTCTGTTATATTCAAAAAAGGTTTACGAGAAATTAAGTCGGGGATTCAAATCTAATGTGAAACGGCTGGAACATCTGAAGTCCGCAAGTTTAAATAAAATAAACTGTATCACGTCATCTAATTTTTCCACGCTTTTCACAACGATCCCTCTTCAAAAGTTAAAAGACAGACTCCCGAAAATGTCTGTACTAGTAAGAATGACAGTCGCAGATTCCATTTTTTGTACTTGATTATGACAAAAATTATTTTGGACTGGAGAAATTGGATTCTTCTATATGTATCTCGCCGAACTCGAGATATAAAACTACACTACAGAGAACAACGAATGTGCTGCCTACTTAAACTTATTCTTGCTTATCCGTAGGGATGGTCAATTACATACCTCCCTGTATGATAAACGTAACGATTTTAACTGCCATATCACTAATATCATGGTGACGTCCTTTTCCCGATCTCGAACACGGCAGGTATCTATGGAATATTTCACGCAGTTGTAATATGCTAGCAGCTACGGAGCCCCTTAAGGGACATAAAAAGATATGGTGAAAAAATATTAAACAGATCTCAGATTACTAAACTGTGATCACATATTACTAAACTGTGATCTCAGATTACTAATCTGTGATCTCAGATTACTAAACTGAGATCTCAGATTACTAATCTGTGATCTCAGATTACTAATCTGTTATCTCAGATTACTAAACTGACATCTCAGATTACTAATCTGTGATCTCAGATTACTATACTGACATCTCAGATTACTAATCTGTGATCTCAGATTACTAAACTGAGATCTCAGATTATGGAATACATATTTTCTAAGTTATAAGTCCCATAACTCTTGTAAAACAAGAGGCCCAAATGGGCCTATATTGCTCACCTGAGCACAAATTGCTTATTTACAAGCAAATGTCAGCTCATTTCAGTAGGAAATTGTGCATATTTTCTAAGAAACTTTCTACAAGGTTTGGTGATATACGTGCAGTCGTGCTGGAGAAGTCGAAAATGTGTCAACTAATCAGGGCCAAGTCGGCCATCTTGAATGAGGAATTGGCGCGAAAAACACAAACTTGGTAGAAGACCTTGAGTACTTACGTCCTATGAGGTTTGGTGAAATTATATGCAGCCGTTCTGGAGAAGAACTCGTACATGTGTCAACCAATCAGAGTTAATGGCGGCCATCTTGGATCACGGATCGGCACGAAAAACAAACTTGGCAGAGGACCTTGAGTACTTACTTCCTATGAGGTTTGGTGAAATTCTGTGCTGCCGTTCTGGAGAAGAAGTCGAAAATGTAACAGTTAACGACGGATGAACCACTATAACAAGAGCTCACTTAAGTTACGCTCAGGTGAGCTAACACTCGAGCAGAGCGCCCCCTCCCTCTTTTTTTTCCTACATGCACATCCTGAGATGTTGATCTTCGTGTCTCTTAAGTTTCATGGAATTCGGGATACAATTTCAAGAGGAGTTGTGATGACAAGATTTTGGAATGACAGGGGGCAACACGTACTATATGCCCCAGGCCATAGATGGCATGACCTCGGACGGACGGACTCACCCACGGCAGTAGAACCTTAACATAACACATTCGTCGGGCGTATAAAAATATTGAGTAACGAGAAAAATTACCTGAATTTAATTATTCATAGATCAGTATGTTGTTTAACATTAAGCATGGAGCGATAATTCCAGAGCACCCTGTCTTATACGTAGCGCTCAGACCCCAAATTGCGTACAAAATGTTTTTCTGCAGTTCTTCCACACTTGTAAGCAGTTCATACGCTTTTTATTAACGTAAGTTTGTAAGGAGTTCATACGCACTCTCCGCAATTCATATGCATTTGTCTCTCTAAGCACGACTTATTGGACATCTAGCTAGCTAGGAGGTCTGTCTATTTATCAAAATAGTGCCATCTCAAAAGACCGTAGTTATTATAAATGGCGCTTTAAATCGACATGTTTTGTTAAACATTTCATATATGAGGGGGCGGACGGACGAACAGACAAGATGATACATGGGGTTACAGGCGGACAGACAAGGCGATTCCTACGTACGTTTTCTGTGGAGGGGTATAACAATTTCTAATCTGAATTTCTAGCAATTGTGCTTTAAAGGGAACTTTTTTGTCAGAATGCTCTAACCACTCGTGCTTAGCAGGCCATGTATGAGTCCATTTCATTCAGAGTTTTCTGCCATTGCTTAAGCAGCTGATTCTTGTGAAATTTCACTGGATATATATATCAAAACTTAAGTAATTTGTATCGTTATAGTTTCAACATGTTCAATATTTGACATAAGTTTCACGAATAAAAAGTTTTAAGCAGAGGTACATTACCTCTAAAACAAATATTTTACAATGGAGTGGACTTCACCGGGTTTTTCAATACTCTATAACAAACAAATACAAGTTAACAACCTTTTTGATATTCTCTTTAATTAAACTTTTAACAAAATCTTTCAACATCAATCAAAAGCCATGCAAAAATGTGTGAATAAGTGGGTCTTTCAGTGTTGCTACCGATAAATGAATAATTAATAAGATACCTATTTATGTATATATATACTCTTGAAAATAAAACAAGAAACCGCTAAAGAGAGTATGGCCGGATTGCAAAGCAAATTCAAACAATGTCAAGGTCACAAGTAATTGTATCAATTGAAAGCATTCGCTATTAAGAAACTATGTGTGAAATATGAAAGTCCTATTCGTATTGATTCAAAAGATATAGCCAAAATGAAAGTTTTTTAAAAGTAGGTCAAAGTCCAAGGTCAAAATCACTAGGTCAAAAGTTATGGTATCTGAGATCTCAGTTTAGTAATCTGAGATAACAGATTAGTAATCTGAGATCTCAGTTTAGTAATCTGAGATCTCAGTTTAGTAATCTGAGATAACAGATTAGTAATCTGAGATCTCAGTTTAGTAATCTGAGATAACAGATTAGTAATCTGAGATCTAAGTTTAGTAATCTGAGATAACAGATTAGTAATCTGAGATGTCAGTTTAGTAATCTGAGATCTCAGTTTAGTAATCTGAGATCTCAGATTTGTCTCTCCAACATATATTAACCCACAGAGTGAACACTGAATACCGTACACAATATTTGAACTCTTACAATGCTTAATAAACAAAATTCTAATAATGGGTGACATTTCTTTTAACCAAAAATTTCAATTGATGTGCTAATGCATCGAATTTACATACACTTCACCTATTTGGAACATCGTGAGATGATGGTTGTAGACAATTTGTTGTGTTTAGATGCCCTATGTTTGGTAATTAGTTTTTCTCTTCTATATTTATACTTTAGATTTCCACAGTTTCGGCCTCTAGCATTACTGAAAGGACACAAGTCGTCGAAATGAGTATATGGTGCACCAGATTTTATACGCATATATATATATATGTATATATCTATATCTTCTTATATATATGTGTGTAGGTTAGCACTGACTCACAAGTAATTGTTTGAAGAAGAGAAGGGACATAGAATCTTACTTTGCTGTTTGACAAATATCGACATATGTAGCAAAGAAGAATGAAATACAAAAAAATGACATCACAAAAAAATATGCAAGTATGTCGATATACTGTGTCTTTCGGTCGACTTCCAGATATATTGTCGCGGTATTGGTCACGGTATACCCTGATGTGCCCAGTTCGAATGTAGAAATTTAGTGTTTCCAGGATATTTGAACTGGTAATTTAATCACGGCGAGATATCAAACACTACTTTAACGCCCATAACGGTCTAACATCGGCCTCGGAAACGTGCTCGGCAAAACGGATGGTACAATCACACTTTTCAAAATACCGTGGCTCGGTTATGGATTACCTTGGACATTTTGAAGATCTCAAAACTCCCGTAAATATCCTTACACTACACATGGTCAACCAAGATCACTTCGATTTCCATAAGGAACTACTAGAGATAGCCTGAGTTGCCACCGGTTTGTACCACGGTAGATAACCAAAATATGATTAGGAGTTTTGAATGATTTATAGTTAAAACCGTGGACAACTTGTCATTCATTTTTACCATATTATTTCAAAACCATATCATCTGGTAGATAACTATTCCTACTTTCCGATACTTCCTTACACAATTTTGGCATATTATCAAATTTAGAAACTCAAAACATTGTGTATTATGAAGTATTAATTTCTTATATGTCATAACATAAGTATACAGAATAATAGAAGTCATAATTCATTAGATTTATAGGAAGTATGATTTAAATAAGTAACAAGAAACACTAAATGCCGACAACGTTTCGGCCACTGGGCCTTAAGCAAGATGAAACCAAATTGATTGTTTCCACTTGATAAAGGCCAAATGGCCGAATATTTGTGGACATTGAATGTTCCTTGTAGCTCACAAAAATATTTTCAAAACGTATCCGTAAATGCGCTTCATTTATCTTTCCGAGTTTTAACACCTTTTTATATGTTTATTTGTAAGCCAGAAACAAAATTATTGTATCAAAGTTTTCGATTTTATCATTAATTTCAAAAGTAAAATTTAAAACATATTAATTTTCAGTTTGGACATTGAATCCTCAGTTGTTTCCCATTTCGTGACAGACATATGTATTTAATATTCAACTAATGGCAATGCTCTACATGCAAACCACAACACCATATGTTAAGGTCACAATTTCAAAATTCTGGTGAAAACAAATCTGACAAATCAATTTTATTAAAGCTTAAATTAAATTTTTATTTCTTGATTGGATAATATATTCAAACAAGGGAAAATAGAAACATACATTTTAACAGGATTTTCCTTACGTAAGTTTGATAACAATGACCTTTTAGTTAACAGAAAGAAATAATTATTACATAATTTTTTGGTTCCCTTCACATACTTTCTGTTGCTTTTGAATTATGGATGGGCGTTATGCATGTTACATTTTTCACATAAAAAGGAATCTCTGTTTGCATAAAAACAAAAAACCAAAGTCGGCAAATATAATATTAAGTCTCAAAAACCAGAAAAATAAACAAAAGGATTATAAAGAAATCGGTAAGTTGAGTTATCATTTTTCAAGAAAAAAAAAATCGCCAGTGATGTAAAAGGGTGTTTTCTGAAAATGTTTTTTTATTTCGTTTCAAAACTAGATGTTTGATGTTTTCTAATTTCCTTTGATTTATGCATATTGTAGGTGTTTTCTTTGATTGACATGTTGAATTGTAATTGAATTATGTTGAAAATATTTCTGAAAAGGAGACTCTCATCAGAGAACATTCCGATACTTCCGAAGTGTTCATATGCTAAAGGTGCTTAAGCGAGTGCATATATATTTGGTCCTCTGGATTTCGGTCGTCTTTCATTTTTCCCAATCAACGCTTTGTTCAAGATAAGTCACTTTTCCCCGTCATCTTTCGTCATATCGATAATTAAAGCAAGATGTTTTGCTCTAATTATATAACAAATGAAATAGCCGCTAAGACATATAATAAGGTATTTATAAAAACATCTCAGTTTATACCATAAAGAAACTAGGGCAATCATTTAAAATTATATATATTTATCTATATATTTCTTTTACTTAATTTGTCTTTTATTCATATATCTCTTATACATTTATGTATTTATCTCATTCATTTATGTATTTATTATCATTATTATTTATTACTCTTTTTAGATTTTAATTATCTAATTTTTTTTATTATTTATGATGATAATTGAAAAATACGAATAATTTTTATTATTTTCAATGTTGGGAAATTGCCTCGAATATTCTTAAAATTCATTCCGTAACACGCAAGGATTTTATTCAATTATAAATATTTTATTTACACATCTTCTTTTGTCTATATATGCAATGTATATAGTGATCCTTCTTCTTATCTTCTATATGTATATGAAAATATACATATAGAAGATAAGAAGAAGGATCACTATATACATATATGAAAATATTAGTTTTAAGTTGCAAGCAAGCGAACGTGACTGACAAGCACGTTCACTCGACAGTTAATGGCGTTAAGGTCAAAGAACAGTAATTAACGAGAGTCGTGATTGGCTGATATAATGTAGGGAGAGAGGGACTACTATTTCTATGTGTCAGGGGCTGTGATTGGATGAAATTATTTTATCAATCTATAAATAAAGATTGCTGTAAAATCACAAATTTTTATCTCATTTCGCTAATATAAAAATTTTATGACCTAAATGGGGGTTGTAGGTTACATTTTGAATTTTTAGGGGTGACCCCCCTCCAGCATGATTTCTTAGAAATTAAGGTAGATAACCTATGGTAAACTGTTAAAATTCTGATAGTGGAGGGTCTGACAAACATTTTGATATGTGGATTATATGTAGCTAAAATGTAGGATGTTGTGTAAATCTTGCTGGAAGTTTAACATGGGACCCTATGGGAAATGGAATTACTATGCTTTGACCTTAACGCCATTTCGAAATTAAGTTCATGTGAAAATCTGCGTTAACACAAACATGTGTGCCCAGTAGTTCTGAGCGTAACAGGAAAACAAACTTCCCGTTAACGCGACGTTTACATAATGTAACATTCGAACTGCACCTAACTGTTTGTGACAATGCAGACTTTGGAACACATTGCAACATATTCAGTGGTAACAAAAAAGTAAATCCGAAATATTTAATTGTACATCCATTGCGATACCAACGAAGGACGTTCAAGGGTCAAAATCAGTCCATTAGAAATGTTAACCTTTTCTAATGTAAAATACAAAGGTAACTGGTGTCACATGACTATTGCACTAACGACATTGCACCACAGTGGACATTCACAGACCCCTGTATTTCATGTGAGACCAGGTGCCCGGGAGGAGTGAGCGTCTCCTTTTTTACTAAACACATTCGTCATGAATGCCATACAGCTTTGTCAGATGACATCTGTTTTCACTATTAAACAGTTCGAATCTACTATTTCATAAACTAAATAATGCTTTTCTTTTTTTTCTTTCTTTAATGTGCAAAGAAAAAGGTAATCAATCATTCAAACTCAACCTTATATTAACGAAGAACTCTTTACCACTGTGGTAATGTTTTATTCATATGAACACAATTTGTGGGCGGTTCTATTAATAACATAAACCGTAAGACCCGACGCATCATTGGTTCGAAATTAAAATATGGTATTATATTCTGGGCCTGATTACATAAATATAGAACATATCTACCTGCCATGCCAATATTTCAAACTTCGCCTTTTCATGCCATTTACACACGAGTTTTATTTATTTTTCATAACTGATGGACGACATGAGGAGGATTCATAACAACTTACGGGGACAAATAGGATACAAATTTAAAACTGAAGTATGAAAATGCATTCGACAAATGCCAGTGGTTTTTATGAGTTTTGCTGTATTAAATATTGGATGCCAGAATTTTACTTCGCTAGTAGACCAATGATTTTTTCCTATACCTAATTTTTCTCAGACACGTCATGCTTTTATAATGTTTAGATCTGATTGCCAAAAAATTATGAATACTTAGTTGATAAGAATGTGCATTGTTTTACACTATTGTTGAAAGTTTTTGTAATGAAGAAATAATGTTAAGCTAAACATCACATTCTCAAACTACACTTTAACTGAATACCTATGTCGAGAATCGATTTGTTCCATATCAAATTGTATTTTCGTGAAAGTATAAAATATTCTCTTGTTCTCATAATGACACGAAACTCTGACTCAGTATGCCCCCTATGCACGATGCTGCACATTTTATGGAGAATAAATCCCTAAGTACTCGCCACGTTTTGTATTAAAAATACAGGCGAACAATGAACACCAAGAGGAACGTGTTCTCATATTGAATTAGGAAAATTTAACCCTTTATATATTCAACAAATTATTTATAAATTTTTAAATGCGTGTCCTTTGATTGTACCTTTGTGTAAACCGGTTAACCACACCAATTGAGTGACCTTTGTTACTTCAATTGACCGTCCTGTTTCGGTATCATAAACGCATCACAATTGAATACTTTTGTAATGTTTTTCTATGTATTTTACTATTATCTTTTTTGTGCATATCCTTGGGGATTTGTGTCATACAGCTTTGTCAGATCTTCTGTTTTCTCTCTTAAATACATACTTAACAAATATAATTCAGTACTGTATATATACATGAATGTGAACAAACACTGAGTAGAAAGTGCCACAGCAAACAGCATCCGGAAAATGTGTATAATAGCATTTGAGTCAATTCATCCACAGGGAACGTTTTCACGAGCTCTACATTCGAAATTAAAGATACATTAGAATCCAGTTCCTGACATTTGTACTCCATGGTGACTTCTGCCACATAACTGAGCCAGTAACTCCTCCTTTTTCTTTTAGATCTACTGCTGAATATTAACTACATCGATCAACTTACTATTTCACAGTATGATAAACTTGATGATTTCAATTTTACCACTGACTTTCCATGTACGTATTGTAATATTCATTCATCACCTGTGTCTGGTATTCATATGTCCCAACTGATCTAACATGCTAGAACTATTCAGATTACAGTCTTTTTCATTTACTGAGTGAAAATTTAATATGACAAAGATACAAAAGAGAGAGCTGACAAAGCTGTATGACGCATAGCACCAAGGACCTGCACACAAAAAAATGACAACAGCATAATATACACGGAACGACATTACACAAATATTCGATTGTGCTGCGGTTATGATACCGACTTAGGACGGTCGATTGAAGTAACAAACGTCCTTCAATTGGTGTGGTTAACCGGTGTACGGTTTACGGCTCCCACTTTCCCACTCACCGTAAAAGCAGCACAATCAAAGGACACACATTTAAAAAATCTATGAATAATCCTCCATATAGAGAACAAGGATCAACAGGTTTCTCAAGAAGGGAGGTCACACGAAAAAATTATAGAATAATATGTTGCTATCAAAAATATGTAAGGAGATATCAACATATGTAAACCGTGCTCTGCCCATCTGTAAGCGAGCTCAGATCCTTGATCAATAGGAATCACGACTAACAGTCAGAGGGGACGAGGATCAGGACCTTGTCTCATCTGATAAGGTTTGAACAAGGCCGGTCATAGTGTCCCTACCGCCCTGTTAGGCAGCGTGCAACGCTCAAGTAAAAGTTTGCATTGGGTTGTAGAGGGACCCAATGCAAAATCTATGGTCTTAGCGATGATCTCGGGGTCATACTATCGATGTCGAAGGCGTTTAATAATTTTAACCAGCCGATATGAAATTATCGGAACCTTTGACCCTCCTTAGTTTGTACACTAGATCACCGTAGAAATTGGGATGGGAAATTCCTCTGGATACATATTGTTGAAAAGTAACATTTCCGAATTTAGATAAATGTCTGAATAAGATCTATAGAATTTACCAAAATTTTTTCGAAGTTTATGATATCTATAACACTAAGTAAGAAGTTTAAAAGTAATCTGAGAATTTTTTTCGTGAAAATCCAAAACGTTAGTGCAGGCTCTAGCAAAACGAACCAATTGACTGATATAAATACCATATGATGAGAGTCTGGGGACATTACCAGATAAGGGAAATTTACAATAGGAAATCCACATTCATCACGTTTATCATATATGTTGCTATGAATACTGTTGTTAATAATTTTAATATTTAAGTCCAAAAAAGGTGTTTCCTGGTCGGAAGTATTGGTTTTGTTTAATTGAAGTTCAGATGGATAAATGTCAGATATATAGTTTTCAAACTCAGGGTTATCGATTACTAAAATATCATCAAGATATCTAGAGGTGTCATGAGGCATTCCCAATAATCTTGATAAGTCTTGCCATTAAATTGTATATAAATATTATCCATAAAAAATGTGATGGCATTACACAACTCAGTACAAGTCCAATATTTATAATTATCATATTGTTTCTTAGAGAAAAATCCAGATGTAACTGAAGTACAGAGGTATGATTTAGACTCTCTGTTGAAGCAGAAACAGCAATTTGGTTTTGATTAAGTCATGAGGTAAAGAGGTATATAGTGTCGAAAAATCAAAAGTAAAAACGTTATTAGCCTCAAAATTCCTCAAACGAAATTTTCAATGACTTCGTTAGAATTTTCTGATAGACCAAAAGTAATTGATGTTACTGTTGTTAAAGACAGGATTACAATATTTGATAACATGGTCTTTAACTGCAGTAAGAGCGGAGGTAATATGTTTAGAAAGCACAGTTGTAAAGCAATGGCTAGAATTCGGTATAAAAGGTGATTTATATGGATTTTTGTGTAGTTTGGGAAGCACGTTTGAAGTGTACATTCCGCAAATTTTACGGTCGCTATACAGACCTTTGTGCTTATCAGAAGTCACTTTCTGACATGTTGACTTCTTTATCTGATTGTAGTCCTAGTTTAATCGTTTGTATTGTGATAGTATATACTTGCCATGGCTTTGGGCTTTTCATTATATATGACTACGGTAATATTGTGACCCGTAAGCAGGGGCTACCCCTCAATGGCACCTAATCCCGCCTCCTGTTCCTCCAGGGGTCCGTGATACCCTGTCGTCAAGTATGAAAGATGTTACTCATTAACTACTTCTCGGTATCCTAGCAATTCCTTGCTTTGTTAGCAGATACAAAGACAATTAAAAACTTTAAAATAATCAGAAGACCGGATGATTGTTTAAACAAGTGTGCATTTCTGGTACAATTCTTGATTTTAATATAGATTTGTTAGAATTTCATTTTTCCAGTCACTAAAAGCATGAACATGCATGCAACAGAGCATGCACTAGCATTTATTTTTACTCTAGAAAGAAAAGATACATAAAGAGAAAAGGACTAAGAGCAAACTCATAAGTAAGGATATGAAATCATTAACCGTGTAATGTAAAAGTGAAATAAGTGATCTAAAAGTCTCTTTAAAAACGATAATAAAACTAAATATAAAAACATATATACATGTATATACTTGTATGTCTTCAGTGACAAGGCCTAAAATGTGAAAATTGAAAATAGAGATATATGAAGAGCAAACTCATTACAAAATTGTCCAAAATGTAAGAGCAAAGTAACTGATCTAAATACAAAGCTATGCACACTGTAATTTGAAATAAATATTTTGCGTAGATACAGAGGTACCGAGAACTGGGCTAAAGACAACCTGGTGGACTAACGGTCCTACAGCGGCGGTATCGATCTAGTGATATAAATAGACCTTTTTCCTTTAACTGCGGAGCTGTAACATTGGACGGCAAAATCATAACGTTCCCTCCAAATCGATCAGAATGACGTCAAAATGCATTATGACGTAATAAAATTGGAGGGAACGTTAATCAGTTTGCCGTCCAATGTTGCAGCTCCGCAGATAAAGGAAAAAAGTCTTGAAATATCAAAACATATATACGTGTATAAATTTTGGTGCACCGTATGGTATTGGTGCTACGCATGGTATTTCGACAAATGTGATGTACATTTTTTATGTGGAGTATTCCCAATCCTTTTTCAAGACCCTAATCAATCGAGAAAGATACACAAATACGCTAATCTATGATTCTTTATATATCATATAAAATGATAAAATTTGTAACGTGGAACAGATAAACAGTTAACTGACAATTTCGAAACCCGATAAATATCTATATGATAACAAAATTGGTTCATAATTTTTTTTATTGCTAAATGTTATATACAGCGTATTTTTATGTACAGAGTTTACACTCTTTATGTTAGTATAATTATCCTTTTCATGTCTGGAATGGTGCCCGAAATTTCAATGCATGGCCCTCTTTCTTTTCACCGCGAATAGAGAAACACTTATTGTGTGATATTGTTGTGATCTCTCCTGCGCAGTATGTCAAATAACAGATTGAAACAGTCACTTGGAAGTTCTTATCTAACTTCGGTAAGATAAACTATGACTTTTCAGTAATTTATCTTGTTTAACATAAATGCATACATGCAAATATATTTATCTACATGTCATTTCTGTCGGCCTTGTAATAGAAGTATGTTCCATGATATACAAACATGCTGTTTTATATACATTGTATATATTGTGATATCATACATACCTATTTAGAATATTGAAATAGGAATATTTAAAAATGAAACATTAGATAAGGACAACAGCATGGTATTGGTGCAGACTGGGAAAATACATGACTTTTAAAGGTATAATTTTGTCATGTTGACAAATAATCTATTTTGGAAGTTCACTTTCCGATTTTGTGACCAACGTTTTCATTGCATGTTGCGCTTTCGAATTGCATTTTAATGGCCAAATAACCACAATGTATGTTTCTCGCAAGGTTTGATGCCCTGTCACGTGAAATAACTCATGACTGCCGAAGCATTTCTTTACCTTAATTTTAGATCACATTTGACACATTCACCTTATCTTCCTTCCTCATTTTTTTCTTTTTGAGAGGGGGGGGGGGTGTCAAATTCTCAAACCAATATTCCAATTACCTGTGTTTATCACAAGAATTTTCATGTTTGGACCAAAGGTCACGATTAGAATCAAGCTAAATATATATTTTAAAGGTCACGATTAGAATCAAGCTAAATATATATTTTAAAGGTCACGATTAGAATCAAGCTAAATATATATTTTAAAGGTCACGATTAGAATCAAGCTAAATATATATTTTAAAGTCACATTTCATTTAAGGATGTTTAACTACTTAAGCTTTAAGACATTGTACAGTAACTGGGAAGAACTATGATTGAAATCATGCATATATTGGTTATTTGCCTCTCACGTTTTCAGTCAGTTTGGTATTTAGTTTGCTCCTTAAATTTTATCATTTGGGGTGGGGGGGGGGTGGTTTCCTCAGTTTCTGCCTTAATCATCACTGAAAAGACATGCGCATATGGTGCACTCTCTTGATACATGTATATGTTTATGTATTATGTAACCCTTGTAAATGTAAATCTCTCTGTCATCCATTAAATGCTCCATGTTTTTAAACAGTTCAGGCAGAAATGTACGGAATTTGTTTCCGTAAATAAAATTGAAAATATGTCCCAGCATCAGATCTCACTCATTGCTAGAGTTCATTTATGCTTCTCAGTAGATACGATTTTGTTTATTTGCCATTTGTTTTCCTTTTTGTTGATTTTGTATGTCCTTTGGTCTCGTGATTGTAGACTACTGTTGATTTTGTATGCCCTTCGGTCTCGTGATTGTGGGTAACTATGTCGATTTTGTATGTCTTTCGGTTTCGTGATTGTGGGTAACTATGTTGATTGTGTATGTCCTTTGGTTTCGTGATTGTGGGTAACTATGTTGATTTTGTATGCCCTTCGGTCTCGTGATTGTGGGTAACTATGTTGATTTTGTATATCCTTTGGTTTCGTGATTGTGGGTAACTATGTTGATTTTGTATATCCTTTGGTTTCGTGATTGTGGGTAACTATGTTGATTTTGTATGCCCGTCGGTCTCGTGATTGTAGGTAACTATGTTGATTTTGTATGCCTTTCGGTCTTGTGATTGTGGGTAACTATGTTGATTTTGTATACCCTTCGGTCTTGTGATTGTGGGTAACTATGATATTTTTGTATGTCCTTCGGTCTCGTGATTGTGGGTAACTATGTTGATTTTGTATGCCCGTCGGTCTCGTGAGTATGAATAAATTTGTTGATTCTGTATGCCCGTCGGTGTCGTGATTGTTGGTAACTATGATGATTTTGTATGTCCTTCGGTCTCGTGATTGTGGGTAACTATGTTGATTTTGTATGTCCTTCGGTCTCGTGATTGTGGGTAACTGTGTTGATTTTGTATGCCCTTCGGTCTCGTGATTGTGGGTAACTGTGATGATTTTGTACGCCCTTCGGTCTCGTGATTGTGGCCTACTATGTTGATTTTGTATGTCCTTCGGTCTCGTGATTGTGGGTAACTATGTTGATTTTGTATGTCCTTCGGTCTCGTGATTCTGGGTAACTATGATGATTTAGTATGTCCTTCGGTCATGTGATTGTGGATAACTACATGTATATTGATTTTATCCATTATCGGTGGCATTTACAAAACCGCACCAAGATTATCATTCATGAGAAGGATTTCATGCTTCCACTTCAAAAATGAAAACATGTAGACCCCGTTGACACCGCAAATCTAAATATCTAAACAGTATTTTAAAAGTTGGTTAACTTGAATTGGAAAGATGCATCAGTGACATTTATTTACTTATGGTAAATTTTCCCTGCATAGATGGCCATGTCCCTAAACTCATAGATTTTTATGGTAAGTTTTCCCTGTTTAGATTGCCATGTCCCTTGACTCTTAGATTTACTATAGTAAATTCTCCCGGCTTAGATGGCAGTGTCCCTAGACTCATAATTTGTTATGGTAAATTTTCCCTGCTAAGATGGCCATATCCTTAGACACATAAATTTCCTATGGTGAATATCCCTGCTTAAATGTTCATGTCATTATAATCATAGATTTCCTATGGTAAATTTTCCCTGCTAAAATGATCATGTCCCTAGACACATAGCATAGATTTCTTACGGTGAAATTCCCTACTTAGATGACCATGTTTTTAGACTCATAGATTTCCTATGGTAAAATTTTCCCTGCTTAGATGACAAAGTCCCTAGACTCATAAATTTTCAATGGTATTAAGTAGTATATTCTTTCCTAGCAAAGGGCATAGCGAATCCGGATCGTGGTTTTGCGACGATGACAAAACTGTCGGACTTGTTTTTTATATGGAAGATTTTATGTAAAGTTTTAAATTTCTGGTCTTTGATTGTTATGCTTAATAAATAATAATAATGATAATAATAATAATAATAATAATAATAATAATAATAATAATAATAATAATAATAATAATAATAATAATAATAATAATAATAATAATCTTTATTTCAAGGAGGTTACTCGTTTAGTGAAACACTATTCTTCCACGAGGCCTTCACAAAACATGGATATATACAAACAGATATACATATATATATATACAAGGATGAATATATGGTTATATGAATGATCAAATAAGACTAGCAGAAACGTAATACTACAACACGTTTCATTTAGATGAGTTTAATTACGCCTTTCTAATAAGTATTTTTGAAAGGAGCTTTTAAAAGTATAGAGAGAGCACGAGTTTTGTATGTGTGTCGGGAGCCTATTCCATATGTTTACTCCACTATAACAAACTACGCTTGTAGAATTCCGTATTGTGACGAGGGGAAACTAAGTCGTTGCTAGCAATGGATCGTAGAGCATAATTATCATTCGTGTTATATGTAAACAGATCTTTTAAGTAAGGAGGGGTTAAATTATTCAATAATTTGTAAAGAAGAATGCCCTTGTTGAGATCACATCTGTCAAAACATTCAACCAACCTAGTTTATCAAATAATGGTTTGGATGGTGCATCAGGCGGCGCATCTAAGGTTATTCGTGCCGCACATTTCTGGAGCCTATGTATTCGCTCTAGCTGTGATTTCGCAGCATTGCCATATATAGTCAAACAGTAGTCGATGGCAGGAAGAATATATGCATTGAAATAAAGTATTCTATGTTGAAGAGTTAGGTATCGTTTTATTTTCCGCAAGAGAGATATCTTATTTGTAATAAAGAATATGTAGTCCTCCAAAGGGAAGTAAAATTTACTAAAAGAAATAACACAAACACTCTTTGCTGCAAATTTTCGGCCTCCTGGCCTTTATCAAGCAATAGTTAGGATAGTACGGAAGAACTATGTAACATCCATCTTTACATGTCTAATATAAACAAGCTTCTAAATACCGATAAACATTGACGTCATAACGTCATTATTACGCGCGTAAGTATGGCATTAAAATAGACTAAACAACATAATAATACAAGCATAAATATAAAAAAATAAATAAAAACCGCATCGACAGACCAACCGCCAGACCGATCGACCGACAACCTGATCGACCAACCGACCGTACGACAGACCGACCGGGCGATAGCGGCAAAGTAACACCCCCTCATTACCGAAAAGGGGGGGGGGGGTGCATTAAAAGAAAACTAAGCATAGAATCACCACAAGAAATAAATAGTTCATGAATTAGTTTATCAGAGGCTGCACCGATGTTTTGGACTTTCATAAACGAAATTTACAAATTACTACTAAACTTTTAACTCAGGGTTAATTAGTTTATCAGAGGCTGCACCGATGTTTTGGACTTTCATAAACGAAATTTAGTCTATTTTAATGCCATACTTACGCGCGTAATAATGACGTTATGACGTCAATGTTTATCGTAATTTAGAAGCTTGTTTATATTAGACATGTAAAGATGGATGTTACATAGTTCTTCCGTACTATCCTAACTATTGCTTGATAAAGGCCAGGAGGCCGAAAATTTGCAGCAAAGAGTGTTTGTGTTATTTCTTTTATTTGTAATAATTTTACAAACTTCAGTAATATGTTTGTTAAAAAGAAGCTTGTTATCAATATGTATGCCTAGTAACTTATCGTTACAAACGTTTTCTATGGATTGATTATTAATTTCAAGGGAAAGTGATGTTTTTGCAATTTTTGAGAGTCTTTGTTGTGAACCAATCAACATACACTTAGTTTTAGTTTCGTTAATGACCATGCGGTTTTCGTTACACCAAGTACTAATATAGTTCATATCAGTTTTAAGTCCACTCTCAACGTCCTCATTTGCGGAAGTAGATTTATGTAGTGTTGCGTCATCTGCAAATAGGTCAAGAAGGGAGTTTTTAACATGTAACGGGAGATCATTTATATACATTAGGAATAATATAGGGCCTAAAATAGATCCTTGGGGTACTCCACAAGATAAAGTAGCATGGCTAGATTGAGTATTTCCTATGTTTACGGTCTGTACTCTGTTCGACAAATATGACTGGAACCAATCTAAACTGGTGTTGTTAAAGTTATAGCATTTCATTTTCTTTAAAAGAATTTGGTGATTAACAAGATCGAAAGCTTTTTTTTAGGTCTAGCAGAACTACACTTGTTACATTACCACTGTTGATATCAGCTATTCATTTTTCAGAAAGTTTGGTAAGAGCTATTTGGCATGAATGCAGCTTGCGAAACCCCGATTGCGCACTCACAAGTAAATTATGTTCTAATAAGTAATCCTGAAGTTGTGCCGCAACGTGTCTTTCAAACAACTTTGAGATAGTAGGTAAAATAGAAATAGGTCTGTAGTTGCTAGGATTTGATTTTTCCCCTGTTTTATAAATTGGGGTTATTTGAGCTATTTTAAGTTTTTCCGGGAAAATACCAGTATCGATGCTCAAATTTATCATATGCGCGATGGGCTTCGCGATTAATTCTGCAGATAGCTTAAGTGTCTTGGGTCCTAGAGAGTCGATACCTGCTGATTTGCTATCATTTAATTTATTTAACATATAGTGAACATTAGCTTCTGTTATTGGTCTTATTTTAAATGTTTGGGTTGGTATAAGTTTCGTTTCTGTAAATTCTTTAAGAGAACTTAAAGTATTAACAGGATCTATTATATCATCTTTAATGAAATTATCTGATAATTTCGTGTAAAATTTATTAAAAAGTTCAGCAATTTCAAATGTAGTCTCAGCTATTGTTGCACCATCACATAGTTTGTTAGGTACAGAATGAGTTCCTTTTGGTACTAATTGCTTAATACTGCGCCATATGTCTCCTGTGTTATATTTATTTTGTATGGCCACGCAATAGTATCTCTCTTTAGCTTTCCGAATAAGTTCTGTCACTTTATTCCTCCATTTCTTATAGTTTCCTTCGTCTTTTATCTTATGGAAGTAGTCGCGTTTATGTCGAGCATTATTTATTTCAGGAGATATCCATGCAGGTTTTGTTTGAGTTTTAACACGTTTTGTTTTTATCTTTGCATGTTTATCAAGTACTGTATTCAGGATTTCATAAAATGTTTCGAGAGCTTCGTTTATTTCCTGGATTTCCCGAATTTTATCTAATGGTGACTGATTTAATTGATATAAGAAGTCCCGTTCATTAAAATTTTTGAAGTCGCGATAAGTTATCTCCAAGTGCGTATTCTTTTTGTCTGATTTTGGTAAACTGCGTGTGGCACATACTGGATAATGATTGGATAATGCAATGCTCGGGACACTGATTTCTTGTATATTGTTAGGAAAATTGGTGTATACATGATCAATTAGCGTGCTAGATTTGGCAGTTACACGCGTATGGGTTGTAATCATTTGTGAGAAATTAAATGGTTCAAGAGCGGCTGGCCAGTATGAAGGGGGTCATTGTTATAATCAATATTGAAGTCGCCCATCAGTATCGTTTCATTGTTATTACAGGATGTAGCTTTCTTTATCTCTGTGATATATGATTCTACCCAGGAGGTCGGAGCGGAAGGAGGTCTGCACGCTGAACAGAGGAGTAAAGGTTTTCTGTGTGGTATCTGAATTTCAAGCCATATTGTTTCAATATTTTCAGACTCTAAATCACTTCTTCTTTTATGGTCAAGAGTATTCGCTATGTATATCAAGATACCTCCACCTGACCTACCATCCCTATCCTTTCTTTCAAAATTGAAACCATCAATGTTTAATAAATCGTTATGTATAGAGTCGATTAGAAATGTTTCACATAAACCAAGGATACTTACAGAACAATAAGAGTTCAGTAATAATTTGATCTCATCTAGATTAGGCATTATGTGACAAATATTCAAGTTTCCAAATGCAATCCCTCTTTACAAGACCAAAATTACTATTATCTTTTTTAAGTGCAATATTTTCACGCGTTTTAGAGTAACTTATACAATCACAAAATCTATATGATTTACTATGCAAGGTTGATTTCTCAATAGTACCAAAAAGATATGCCGGAATTGTTAGTGATATTTCTTTTTCTCGCCATTTCTTGTTTTTGTTGTTTACTACAGAAATGTTAGCATTATTAACCGAGGTCAATTGTGTATTACATAAACATGTAGAAAGTAGGATAGTTACATTCAGTACATAAGGAGCGTAAAACATCATAAACTGTTGATGATATGGCGGATACACAAGATGCTATGGGGGCTTCATTATCATAGCCTACTTCCTAGTGCATGTCAGAGTAATTTGCTTTGTGGCCACTTCTATTACAAGAATAACACGATAATTTTCCGCCATGACGACATCGTTTGTAGTTGTGTCCTTCTTCCCCACAATAAGCACATCCACTGAATTTAATACCATTTTTGAGGACGGGCACTTACTGTTCATACGCATGAAGTAAGTCCCTCGTTCCAGTGTCACTCAGGTGGACATCATCCTGCCAGAATTGACGTGCATTCACTTTGCTGATTGCAAATGAAGATTTAATTAACTTTGCGTCTTACATATCGCACACAGATTTGATAATAGCGTTTACGATGCTCACATCCACATTTAATTTCGGGGTTTGATGGTAAGTGTTTCATAAACCCGTCACCACATTAATTGAAAAGCAATTGTTGGTTGCATTACGGTTGAATACTTGTGTGATGCCCTTTCGTGTGCTTAGTTTGTTACCTGCTTGTCCGTTGCGACTTTTCTCAAGCCCAGTGGGATGTCTGCTTCCTTTTCTTTCAATGACACGTGAAAATAAATTTTAATGTCGAATACTGGGGAAAAGTAATGTTTCTTTGTCTGACAATTACACCCATGTATATCGCTTATCACATTCTGACACTTGTTAAGTGATAACAACTTATAGCTATATACATATTTGTTTGTAAAATGTTGGAGTCGATACAAAAACTCCTTCATGTGTTTGAGATGTGAAATTTCTAAGTAAAACATATAATCACTTTTAATGATAAAAATACAAAACTTATTTATAATTTTATTGCATAAAAATAAATTCTTTTCTGACAGAGGTTCCAACTGGGCTAGACTTATGATGGATAAATCATTAATTTAACAGATAGATATCAAAGTCAAGAGGTGGAACAGTGGTGTAGTCAATTATACACTGCACTATCAGTACACAATATCATGATTGTGTACGCCAATGCACCGTGTTACATTCAGGTTTGAAGTGATACTTGCATTGGAAGTAAACTAGTTTAAGGACACCAACAACGACAGGTAATTTAATACTTTTATACCGAAGAAAACAAACCGACCGGTTTAATCTGAATCAATACAAATATTTTCGGTCTAACCAATTAGAAAGATGCGGCATTTCTTTTTAAAAGAAAGGAAAACATTAATATCTCAGATGTGCGACAAATCCTCTAGAAACCTTTAAAACAAAAATGTCATATAAGACAATCAAGTCGCTGATTGTCACGCAAATTTAGATGTAATTGTCATTTATGTGATAGGTTTTCTAGCTCTAACCTCTGACCTATTCCTCATTATTATCTTTCATTCTGTGTGTTCTGATTCAATTAAGCGGCTTAATATGTCTAAAAAGCATAATTTGTAATCCCATGACGTGAAAGCATCATTAACGTTTTCATCATATCACATTATATATATAATAAGTTGCTGGTGACCAATGAGCCAAAATGGCGAAATTATAGATAAGAATGAAGTGAGTGTATGCAAAGATGATGTATACATCCAATCCATAAGTCCGAAAATCATTCAACCAAGGGACATACAAAATCAGTGAAAATGAAAACCAAATAGAAAACAACGAAAAATGTCTACTTGAAAAGCATATGTGAACACCCTTGATGAGTAAGATCAGGTGCCCGAGGAGAGTAAGCATCTCCTGTGTTCTAGAAACACCTGTCACATATACCCAGTAGAAAGAGTCAAACCGTGTAAATTCCATATATATATATATATATATATATATATATATATATATATATATATATATATATATATATATATATATATATATATATATATATATATATATATATATATATATTAATATACATGCATGGAGAAGTCAACGTAGGTAACCTTCTAGTATAGAAGGTGTCAAATCTGTTGAAAATGATCGGAATCGGTCTCAGTTCAGAATATCATTTAAAAGTCTGGATAACGAGATATCATATTGTGTAATAAGAGTCTCGTAACGACCATAGAACTTCCTCGGTGACGTTGTTAGTCTAGCACATATATAACCCTGGTTTAGTAGCTCATCTGAAAGTCGCCCAGCCCTCATTGTAATCTGTGATTCCTATATGTGTGTCCTTTGATTGTGCTGCATTTTGCGGTGAGTGGGAAGGTGTGGGCCCGTAAACCGGTTAACCACACCAATTGAGTGACGTTTGTTACTTCAATTGACTGTCCTAAGTCGGTATCGTAACCGCAGCACAATCGAATATATTTGTAATGTCATTCCGTGTATATTCTGCTGTTGTCATTTTTTGTGTGCAGGTCCTTGATGATTTGTGTCATATAGCTTTGTCAGATGTCTTCTGTTTTCTCTTATATATATATATATATATATATATATATATATATATATATATATATATATATATATATATATATATATATATATATATATATATATATATATATATATATATATATATAGTGACTTTACAATAGCCTGTACAATGTATTATGCAAGGACATGCACATAAAACATGATAATAGTCAAATAAGTACAGAAAACGACCTTACAAAAGTATTTCATTATACTGCAGGTATGATACTAAATTAAGACGGTAAATTAAAGTAACAAACATCACTCAATTGGTATGGTTAACTGGTTTACGGGCGCCCACCATCCCACTCGCCACTAAAGCAGCACTATCAGGGGACACACATTTTAAAATTTACAAATAATTTAATAATTTAAAATTCAGAGATCAGGTGAATAGGCAAAATAAGCTTCTGCTTGCATTTACTGGCGACAACCATTGCTCAAGTTTGACACATAATAGCGAATCAGGTTAATGTCATGTTTTGGTGTCAAATGCGGTCTTTAATAATGTCAGAGTAGGTCTGAATCATTCAAGTTTGTCTGTCAACGTCCCGCTGGATTGCAGGATGACATATTGCATGACTCGTATCGTCCCTAGAACTTCTTTAATTACGTAGTTTGTCTACCACTTCCATATTGCTGCCTAAACTCTCAGAACAAGATCATCATAATTTAAAAAAAATTGTTGTTGCATAACGTATTGAATTAGGTATGAATACGTCATAAGAAGGCAATGATGGGATACTGTTTCACCAATATATATTGTTCGTGAAACTAAACTTAAAACCTCGTGTCTGTCATAAAGTAAGGTATTGAAGTAACCCTCAATGTCGTAAGATAACATCATATCTATATAAGGAGTAGAATTGCTTCTTTCTGTGGTTTACTGTATTTCTACACTTGGATAAAGCTGAATTTATGATTATGTATTGAAAGTAATCCATCTATATATCTGAGTTGAACCGAGAAGGATATTGCTTATTCCAGTTACAGTGTATAGATGAGAGAAATTCAACTTTGTATGAGTAAAAGTTATATCGGCAAGAAGTGAGGCACAGTTGGTACAAATTGGAATATCGACTGTTTGATGCAAAGTCTTTCTTACAAACACCACTAAAACGTTGTCGATCAGGAAGCTCAATATCTCATTGAAAAAAGTTTCAGTGTATTTATTTTGTTTTTGTCAGGACATCATTCATCTGTTTACAGAATTAATAGTTGAAAGACAATTTGCTGTATTTTCAGATTTAGAAATCATGGATGACAATGACATATGCTGCAGGAAAAATGACAGTGGCATCACAGATAACACACTGAAAGGCTTGGTCTTTTTTCTTGGGCTCATCATGTCCCGTAAAAGTAAGGAGGAACAACAATTAGAAGCAGCTGAATATCTTAAATCAAAGCCGGCTTTGTTAATGGCAGCAGTGAAGTTTGCCTCAAATCATACAAGAAATAAACAGGGCATATCTCTCATCGTCAACAATTCAGATATTGTGAAATACCCGGAACCTTAACCAAGTGATGTATCTTCTTGTGACTACGCTGTTTGAAAAAGGAAATAAAGTTTAATAAATTGGAAATTTAGAATAGACTGTATTAGCATCAAATGAAGTGAAAATTGTATCTTGAAAGAGGTAAATGTTTGCGCATCATGTCCAGTCATCTTCATCCTGCACAAACAATATCTTAAAATTTCAAATCTTTAGGATCTAAACACTGCCTCTTGCTTATTCTGTTTATATTTCATTGCTGAATCATTGCAAGAGAAAATAGCGCGGAAGAAAAAAAAAACCCCCAGATTGATATAAAATAATGTTGTACGAATAAATAAACTGTATCCTGTTGATGAAATCAATACTTTTCCCAAGCAGAATATATTTTCACATGTTCATTAATAACACTTTTGTGATTTCTACAGGTCTCATAGAAATCAAACAGAATTGTTATTGTAATGGCTCATGATCAAAAAGGTTCATCCATATTTCAATTATATCTAATTCGAGATTTCTTTCATCATTTTTGCTTATGGAGAGATTGCTAGATCCACTTTAATCACCCATCTCGTAGTTTCATTCTGACGTCACAACTAATTTAGACTTTCAAACGAAGGCGTAATGAAAAAAGCCTAACGTTTTATCACAACTTTTTGGCCTCTTAGCCTTCATCAAATGATCATTTAGCATCACCAAGAGATACAATTTCGTCACCTAATATAGTGTAGAATTAATAACGTTATGAAACGAATAAAATTACACTTAGATAAAACGATAAAGATATAGAGCTATGTAAAATTTACCATTATGCCAAATGTATTAATTTTATACCGAAGCACATGGCAAAATGATGGATTTTACATACTTCTCTAATTCTTCAATAAATAAAGGTTCCAGAGGCCAAAAACTTGGTGATATTGAGTCTTTCCGTTATTAAAATTATCAAAGATTGCCACGCTTCTTAAAGTAACCTATATCTAGAAGCGACGGTTGCTTTCAGTAACTCACTAAAAGAGGAACACTCATGGGCCCCTAACACTTGGAGGTCTGAACTAGTGCAACCACAGGAGCTAGTAGTTGTGCTCAATTCATCTGGTGAAAGTGGTGAAAATTTTTGCGCGAGTACTATTACCAAGCAAAAAGGAGGAAGATCTTGTTTGATCTATAATATTGGAAAACCCATGACGTCTGAACCAAGAGATGTTCAGTTGATAAAGAATACTGTAGACAACAAAATTAATAAAGGTTATTTATATAACAACCTTCCGATGCTCAGTTGATATTGAATACTGTAGCCAACGAAATTAACAAAGGTTATTTATATAAAAACTTCCGATGCTCAGTTGATATTGGATACTGTAGAGAACAAAATTAACAAAGGTTATTTATATTACAACCTTCCGATGCTCAGTTGATATTGAATACCGTAGACAACAAAATTAACAAAGGCTATTGATATAACAACTTTCCGATGCTTAGTTGATATTGAATACTGTAGACAACAAAATTAACAAAGGTTATTTATATAACAACCTTCCGATGCTCAGTTGATATTGAATACTGTAGACAACAAAATTAACAAAGGTTATTTATATAACAACCTTCCGATGCTCAGTTGATATTGAATACTGTAGACAACAAAATTAACAAAGGCTATTTATATTACAACCTTCCGATGCTCAGTTGATATTGAATACTGTAGCCAACGAAATTAACAAAGGTTATTTATATAACAACCTTCCGATGCTCAGTTGATATTGAATACTGTAGACAACGAAATTAACAAAGGTTATTTATATAACAACCTTCCGATGCTCAGTTGATATTGAATACTGTAGACAACGAAATTAACAAAGGTTATTTATATAACAACCTTCCGATGCTCAGATGATATTGAATTCTGTAGCCAACGAAATTAACAAAGGTTATTTATATAACAACCTTCCGATGCTCAGATGATATTGAATTCTGTAGACAAGAGAATTAACAAAGGTTATTTATATTACAACCTTCCGATGCTCAGTTGATATTGAATACTGTAGACAACAAAATTAACAAAGGTTATTTATATAACAACCTTCCGATGCTCAGTTGATATTGAATACTGTAGCCAACGAAATTAACAAAGGTTATTTATATAACAACTTCCCAAAATAAATAAAAAGTTATGTACATGAAATTAGAAATATTCAAATATTTCATGTATTTCTGCTAAGTAATGTAGATATCAATGTTTATATCTGTTAATAGGATTGTATGAAAGAGATACGAGAGCAAGTAAAAAATGTTTATACTGATTCATCAACTAAACAATATATGTTATCGTGCATCTAAATATGATATAAAGTGAAAATCGTGTACTAAATACTAAACTGTTATTATAGAAAGTAGCCAGGAAAGCTTTAATTTTTACAGACATTGTTTATTGCCTCATAAAAGAATTTCAACAAAATGACGATACTGAATGCTTTTTACGCCGCAAGATAAATTTTGGTGTCTTCAAAGGACTATCCCATAGCAGTAGTCCACATCGAACGTTTACCGTGACATACGGCATGGCGACTTATGGTGTCATCAGTCAACATCATCGGGACCCTAACCAAGTCTCCGTTGATCATTCAACCACCGAGCACCTGAACACCAACATCACAAGTTAACTGTCTAGCAAAGCAATAAGATATCGAGTAATGCCGCGTTAAAGAAATAACATTATATTTACTATCTATGAAGAAAATCACAGAAAGAATAAGAAAATATATAAAATAGATGACTAAATATTTACATTATCGCTTACGATAGAAGCAAAATTATACCCCACAGAACATTTGTATTTCGTCTAATTAAAGGATCGGACATTATATGACACACAGACGTGTATGGCTGGTGAATCCCATTGAAATGGTGACAACATACGGCTGATGCTTAGAAATGGTGACAACATACGGCTGATGCTTAGAAATGGTGACAACATACGGCTGATGCTTAGCACGGATACTAAGGCCTATGTAACGAACAAACCCGGAACAATGAAGGATATTTCCGGTGATACAGTTCTACCCTTTCATTTGAGATGAGACACGAACCCAGGAACTCTCATGCTAAGCCCGCTGCCGATGGATTTAGGCATGCTCATAATAAAATTGGGAGTTTTCGGGATATGGTTAAATATGGGGCAAATTCTTATCGTTTCCGAAGTTAATTAGCATATTCCTATTATTACTTTAACCTGATTTCAAACACAGATTGAACTATCCGATGTTAGCTACACATTACGATTTATACATTTCTGCAGAGAATATATAATTTAGAAAATAACCAATATTGATCACATCAGCCTTCAATGAAATGTACATACATGTAAATAAGTAAACTGATAATAAGCTAGCACGGAGGACTTTTATGGACTCATGAATCAGGATGTCCGTGAGGAAGAAGAATGCCACCGGCTAGAACGTCACGACGTACAGCCGATATAAAATAGACTATTTCCGAGTTACATCCAAACTACGGGCATTGCATACTTTGACGATATTTTATCTATGACGTAAAAATCTTATCTTTGGATACATAACGTCAATGCGTCTACCAAGTACGACGTCACAATCAGTTCTCCGTAGTCTGACATATTAAATCTAGGTTTATAACGGTACTTTCCGGTTACTTGAAAATTGCCTATTGCAATACGTAATATGAACTGGTGCAGCATATAAGAAAATTTACAACTCCGCTATCTAAGTGACCCGGACCAACCGTATGCTATTGATTTTATTGACTGTGAGATGCAGAAATTACAAACACAGGGGGACAAACAGTATATCAATAAAACTGATGGATGTTCCCGAACTGCATTAAATCAAGAGAATGTGTCTGTAGAATTATCATTTAATGTTGGTAAATTCCTGAAATTCAGGCACGTCCTAATGTTTAAGGTTGAGTGAGCATTGTCTAAAGTCCCTGACCAGAGGAATACGTCTCCCCAGAAACATTTCTGTGACATATGATAAATTTCTTATCATATGTCAATAAGGTATGCTGGAATAAAGGCCTTTCCACTTAATATTAAGGGATATCTTTAGTGACCTTGACCTCGTAGAAATAATATTGAGTGACCTTTGTTCGGGAAGATCCGTCCCTAAAAGATTTGTGTGAGATACGATATATCTTATGAATAGTTTAAGAGATATGAGATCTTTCCCAATACTGATATCTTAAGCATATATGTTGAGTAACCTTGATCGGACAGGCTGGCAGACGGATACACACGACAACAACTATATGTTTCCAATGAATTTTTCGGGAGGAAAAGAAATTTATTAATCTCTATCACTTATACTTATTTTCTTTACTTTATACCCCCCCCCCCCCCCCGTTATTTCACCCTGCTCAACGATGGGGTTTCGTCCTTGCCTATCGTTTAATTGGTTATTATGGTCGGGTCAATGTAAATTCTATTACTTTCACCACTAATTCATTGACATCAATATGACCTTTTCCTCAATTCATTTCTTTTCATGTGAAATATATGTTCCGCCAAATTTGTTTCAAAATGAGTGGTTGAACAAAACGATAATATATGCTCCAAAATATACCGCAAATGTCTGATACTAATGTGATTCAATAAAGGTTTACAGACACGCCTCTAACAAAAGATCGTATCTATGTTTTAGAAAGAGAATCCATATTTTTATTTACACATTGTCACAGAAAATAAATTAGGCGCCAATTCATACGAAATTATTTGTCTGCCACCTGTTCTGTGAAGTTATATTTATATTATATTTATCTTATTGCATCGGAAAAAAAGAAAAAGATATACATCTAGAATTCTTTCTCAGATTTTGATATTTTATTCATCCATATTGTCACACTTGGTCAGACAGCGTGAACGCAAACCCAAAAAGAGGTACAGAAATAAATTATTTTGTCAGGAAAATCTTCCATGACGCTCAGGCGATCAATGTAAGGCGTACTTTTACCAGTAAACCCAGCTCTCCGTTTAAAACAAAACACACACAAACAATGTGTTTTGTACTGAACAGATATTGTCACACAAAAAGTGCATTCTCTAAGTGTAAAAGAGAAGTATGTGAACATATTGAATGAAATTTTCTCCGATAGGCGTTCATTTACATTTATCATTAACATAAGAGACGTGTAAAGACAATAAAGATCTGATATATATTTTGTTCTGAATTTTCTTGTGTCATCTTATTTAGTTATGTAACTTGAGCAGTAGGACAGATGAAAACTTGAACCTGAGGATAGATCAAATCTACGGTAGATAACATGTTATACTAGCCATGTCGCAATGGACATCTATATATGCTATGAACTCTGACTTGAAAATTCAATATTAAACCATCGTCATCACTCAAAGATAATGAGCAAGTGATCTCTATACACTCCGACAAAGCGCACTTTGTGAATGCATACTTAGAGTAAATATCGCTAATTACACATTTAATGAAGTCTGTTGTAATCTACAGAGGCTACCTTTACATCAGTCTTGTAAAAACAGGTTTTAAATAATAAGGCGGTCTGCAAATTCATGCATGCTTTTTTCTTGACTAATGAAAATTTATGCAAATACATTGTGCAACTCGTTACATGGTCGGGTTTACTTCTCTGCTGTGCGTGAAAGAAATTTCATCGGAGTATTTGGTTCCTTTTACTTTGCACAGCGGTAAGGTGAACTTACTTATGTTCTTCGCTAACTTAAATGTACCATAAATTTATACATATAGACCCCAATATTTATCAATATCAGCCAATTTTGTCGTTGGTAAATGTTCTCTGCAATAAACGTATACATTTGCTTTTCAAATTAGTAATCATTGCAATTTTCAGTACCATATGTCGATTTGGATGGTAATAAAAACAAAATCTATGAAAAATATATTTCTTCTTAAATCTAAAAAATGAAATGTCATATCATTGTGTTAAATATCGACTTCATTGATTTTTAACACATGATAAAATTGGTATCATACTTAAAAGAATTATCATTAAAACCGTTAATTGACAAAAGAACTTAAAACAATTTTTAACAAAATATTAACTAAAGGTCGCATAAAATTTCTTGAAAAAAGGAGAAAAAAATATTAGATACTGAGGTCATGAAAAGACTGTTTTAGAAAATTAAAGAAATTGTGATGTTAATCTTATCAGATTATAACGTTGACTGTTAAATATCATCGTTCTGGAACTTTTGATTGTAAATTTTATGAAGTATATTGGTTTTTTATATGATGGTCACCATGTTATTTCACTCGCTGACTTGTTATAGAATATAATACTTCTAGGTAGTTTTCATGTAAGCTTATTTTGGGCATAGTAATTTTTGGGGTTGTTCAAAACATAATTAGAATTTGTTATATGTTGCTTTACGAATCAATAGTATGTTCTAATCAGGAACTATGTTACTTTTAACTCCTCTTTTTTCTTTTAAAGTATTAAGAAAATATGATAACTTAAGATAAATTATAAAAAATGATACATAAGTGAAACATATAAAAAGAAAAAATAAATATATAAATAAAAGAAAGAAAAGGAGACATCTGACTTGATTGTATGAGAAAAGTCTCAATGAACATATAGAAAGATATATATGAAAATAGGTAAAATCTATTATATGTATGAAATATAATCCTTTTGAAAACTGATCTAGTTAATATTCTGTTAAATGTAGCATACTTCCCTTTCTGCTCTCCCTGTAACTTTTTACCGGTGATTTATAGAGTAATTTGTTAGATTTGATAAAGGAAACGCAAAATCAAAGTACTGTTAGAACATAAAGTCAGTGCCGTTTGTTTATTTCAAGGGAATAATGTTGCCATATTTACAACAGAATTTAATTGTATACATAAACATACCCATGGATGAATATCAGGATTTCTGTGTGATATGTTGAGCACATTGTCAGGCAAAATGTACCTAAAAGAAAAAAGAGGAGTTACTGGCTCAGTTATGTGGCAGAAGTCACCATGGAGCTATACAATACATGAATATAAATAATATACTAGAACATATAACACATTACAAAAATATTTGATTGTAGTGCAACTACGATGCCGACTTAGGACGGTCATTTAATTTGAAAAAAGCCAAACAAATGGTGTGGTTAACCGGTTTACTGGCCCAACTTAAAACATTTTTTAAATTTGCAAACAAACATACTTTGGCAACTAGATCGTACATTACGGAATATAGACCATATCCTGAAATATCGAAATAAGCATACCTTAACTAATGGCTGATCCATAGTTAATTCACATATCAACATTTTGCATACAAGTTAACAATGGTATTTGCAATAAAAAGTATAAAATCTAAATGTGAAGAAAGAAACAACCGTTATGTTCGTATTTGACTATAAAATGATGGATAAGTCATCAAACTGCTGAGAACATAAAATTCTTTTATTTGAACTGACGTTTTGCTATGACGGAAGCAAGGGACCTAAAATCGGCTGTTGCAATGGGATTTTTCCACACGTTAATAAACACATCGGATGCACGCAAAACATGCGCAAGTATATGTAGTTACAAAATTTCATGAAATTTATATAAACATTCATTAGTGTGTAAATGATTAATTACTATTTCATGGCATGGTTTTTGCGAGGGCCTTTTTAACGAAAACTTGAAATTTTGTTAAATACTATGTTTTACCGTAGATTTGAGGTTACATACTATCAGGTTTAAACCCTACAGTAACGGCATGATCAGGTCTAATGACATCTGTAGTTTACTGTTTACTCATAATGTACTAAAAATATTAACTCTTGGGTAAATATAATTACTGAACGATCACATAAATCAGTAATTAGCAAATACGTCATAAGCGCATCACGGCTAGCTAATGGCATAACAAATGCACAGTGTTTTGGTATGTCCCTTTTTTATCTTACCAGATCCCCTTACGTAAATCCTTCAATATATCCACAGAAAACTCTATACTGGTCGGGAAGGTAAATCCGGACACGCGGTATATCCGGGTGATCGCTTTGTTACTTATTTGGGATTTTATGTAATTTTAACTGCACAACATGAAAGAATAACATTTTTAATCGTACGCCAATGGACATTTTAAAATTTGTTCATTTAATATTAATTTTATTCATCATACGGATTTATTTCGCGTCCGGATTTACCTTTTCGACTGGTAATCAGTGCCCTTTGAATAGCAAATTCCCCCTCGCCTCAGATTAAGATGTTTTCACCTCTTGCATGCCGTATGTTTTTGTTGATTCGGGTTTTAAGTTGTTTTCAAAAATATTTAAGTCATATTGCGACTTGAGGAGGCAGAATATGAAATCTATCGAGCGAGGTGATCCGGAACTTGAAACATAGTCACCTGAACCACAAGGATTATCCAGTTTGCCGCGCTTATTACTTGGAATTTGAGTACAATTCTATTGTAGTGGGAAATTTCCAAATAAAACATAACTAAGAATGATTCAGACTAACCATCTTAAGTTTTTGACTATACTTGATTTTACATAATATGTATATATATACAGACATTTTGTTCACGTGCATTTCCGAAGCCGGAATTTCAGTTCAGTGTGATACCGTGAATAGGAAGGTTTGACTAAGTGTTCTTGTGTCCATCATGTGCTCATATGTGTATATTTATGTAATTACTTCGACTTGATAATTTGTTGCAGAACTTTTGGGACGGGTGTTGTATGCAACCAGGGCACGCTTACTCCTCTCGGGCACCTGGTCTCACTTCGATTTTATTGGGGAAATGGAAGGGTCCGTACTCTTATCTCAACCTAAGCCTAAGACTTGAAGAGCTAGGGTTTAGGCAATCTTCTTTAGAAATCTTGTTACATGCATCGCATCAACCAAATACAGACACAATATTTTCTATGAAATACATATATACTCAAAACTTCCTTGGTAGCATCTACATATAGGACGTCATCATTTCCGGCAAAAAGATTCCTCATATGATTTAGAGTTCCCTCCCTTTGTTGAAATACTGAATAAAGATAATTTTTAGAAAGATCGATTGTACAAAAATGAAGGTAATAACAACATTATAAATGTTTATGTTCTGGATATCCCAATTAAATGGCTCCATCATGACAAGAATAAGTGTTAAAATGTAGCTATGTAATAAAATCTAAAGGTGAGAAAAATGCAAAGTAATAAGTATGCATAGTTATAATGTAATATAACTAAGATGCCTTGAGACTAAGCTTGACTGATTTTTAAGGCGGAAAGTATGGTAGGAAATGTAGAAATACAAAATATCTGTAGAATGAGCCAAATAAAAAGTAGAACAATGTAAACAGTAAAAACCATATGATGATGATGATGATGATGATGATGATGATGATGATGATGATGATGATGATAATAATAATAATAATAATAATAATAATAATAATAATAATAATAATAATAATAAATTCTATCTTTGAAGAAAGTAGCTCAATTAGTATAAACACTAGTCTCTCTTGAGGCCTTCAAGCATACAATGTAAGTCGTAAAAAATAGGAACAAAATATATTTTACTCATGTACATATACTTTTATAGAGTATAAAGAGTCTATCAGTAGCATACATGGATATCTGGGATTTTACCAGGATTCAGACATCTGAGAATTTAAAAAGAAAGTATAACATTTTTCTCTAAATGGTTTTTATATTGTCACTGTTTTTAATTTCTTTTGGCAATTTATTCCATATTCCAGCCCCTGAGACATTTAAGACTGAAAGAAAACGTATGAAATAAATATTTAAACACAATTCCCTTCGAAAAACATATTTTGTTTCAGTACTGAAGAATTTGCATTATACAATATAGTATGATTGTGCGTGTCAGCACACGTGTTGACATATGTGATCTTTGTATAAATTTTCGATGTCACTGACATCATACCGTGAAGTTCAATGACCTCTCCCGCTATTTGGATGTTATTTATCTCTCTTTAGCGAAGAGTGTACCTAATTGTCAGCATTCAGAGCTCTCTCTCAGTCGAATAAACAAAGGGTTAACTGCCTTTACGTATTCGGTTCGAGTTTTACATAATTTCCGATTATTTATTAAGAGATTGGGGACATTCCGAATGTATTATGAGATATCACTTTGGTTTTATCGTAAGCAATAATGCAAATTTTCAGTCAAATATTATTAATATAATTGTAAATACATCTATTTCAGCTTTGGAATTCAATGGAGAAGCACAAAAAGATGGCATAATCTTAATTATTTTCTCATCGTAGGCAGTAGTCATATTAAAACAAAAGATCGAAAAATAAGGTTTTACTTAGAAACTGAAAATAAATCCAGAGGGACATAACCAACTTGTCTGGATCATCGCAGCGTTTCACAATTAACCCCATTAGTCCACCCCTTCCTTTTTTTAAATCGATACTCGATTAATTATGAAGAAGGAATTTTTCTCGCAGACATGCATGCTTCCTTACTTTAAATTTTTAAAATTTGAAAAACTAAATAGGTCGACAATAACAGTATATACATGATGTATAGATGATACGTATCTATTTATCTTTTTAAACTTTAATAAAACAAACAACAAAATGAACATGGTGTTTGAAATGATAAACATTGAAATATCTAGCATTTCTGATTAATATACTACTTCTGAACAAATTGATAAACTCGCTTATAATCTCGATTTTCTCGGATAAACACTGAAGTCCCTTGAAAACCTCTGGCAATCCAGACGAAAAACTAGTCCACATTTAAATTTCTAACAGTCTTGAAATCTAAATAACTCGGATAAACTCTAAATCTTAAACTACTATTGAACTTTGACTCTATTTATAAACACTTTAAAACTTTGAAGTATACATAAAAAAATGACATAAGAATGTTTCGATTTGAGATACTTCAAGAAAATGAATTAGATCTGATGCTGTCGCTATATGAGAGTCGATGATTTTGTTAAATAATTGAGAAAGAGATTAATATGAGGATTTTACTGAACTCGACTACTTTAAAATCTCCATCAAGAAAAATTATAATCTACAAATATTGAATATACATTTATTCAATCATTATCACAGCAGTAAACCAAGTTGTCTGTGCTAGAAATTCCGTATCAAGTCAATGACCCAAAATTATGTCTTGTGACACTATCAATGTTTTAATGGCTAAACTGCGTGTATGATATAAATCAGTACTAACCAAAGGTTACAGGGATTTTGTTATGCATTTCCTCCACCTTCGTAATAATTATTGTAAAGGTATGGGTATTGCGAGCCTACCTTACTGTGGCTTAACAATTCGACTATAATGACATATTAAATAGAAATTCACAATGTATGGATGTTATTTATCCTCTTGAATAAAAACCAAGGCGGGTGAATTCAAGAGCTTGCTACTAAAGATGTCTTGTGTATAAAGAGCAAGTACATATTTTCTTGAAAAACAACCCTCAAATCCGGTTGTACTCGATTGATTGATTGATTGATTTTTGTTTTACGTCACACCACGAATATTTTACGTATATGGTGACGGCATCTGCCTGATGCGGGGCATACAAATTTTGACCTTTGACCCACCCGAAGCAGTGAGGGATCTTTAAGGTGCCATGCATACCACGACACGGGGCCTCGGTTTTTACTGTCTCATCCGAAAGACATGACACCGGCATGACCAGAGCGGGACTTGAACAGGAGTCCGACGCGATACCACTAGGCCACGCCGGCTTCCGGTTGTACTCGACAACATACAGTAAATTATGAAGACTTATCGAAAGATAAAGAAAAAAAACCCCTAAATAAATGAATGTGACCTAAATGTAAGCCTGAAATAGGGGTCTGCGGTCAAAGTACATTTGTGATAGATAAATCAAGATGTAAAACTTTAAAAAATAGTATCTTGGTCACGAGATCCATAAAATGTTCTCTCAAAAGTATGACCCCGAGATCATTGCAATGACCATAGATCTCGTATTGGGTCCCTCTAGAACTCTATACAGGAAGTTACGTGAGCGTTGCACGCTGACTAACAGGGCGATGGGGACTCTATGACATGCCTTGTTCAAACCTTTTCAGAGGAAACAAGGATCTGGGCCTCTTCCCCTCTGACTATTAGTTGGGACTTATGCCGATCAAGGATCTGAGCTCGCTAACAGGTGGTCAGAGCAAGGTTTACTTATGTTGATGTCGTAAGAAAATTTTGATGACCTCTCGTCTTGAGAAATCTATCGATTTTTGTTCTCTATATGGAAAATTGTTTATTATTTATTATTTATTATTTATATTCATGTATTGTATAGCTCCATGGTGACTTCTGCCACATAACTGAGCCGGTAACTCCTCTTATTTCTTTTATGAAAATTTTAAATGTTTTTCTTGTGTTTGTGCTGTTTTTGTTTGAGTGGGAAGGTGGGTGCCCGTAAACCGGTTAACTACACCAACTATTTTATTATCATGTTTAAAGTGCGCGTTCTCGGTTATTTATGTCATACAGCTTGTTCAAATGTCTTTTTTGACAATATTTGGTATTTAAATGCATAACTCTCCATGCAGAATGAGAAATTTTTCCCTGAATTTAAGCAGTGTGTAGTCAATAAATAAATCACTCTAAAACTAAGGAATATCTCCTTCATGCATAGCTCTGTTCTTAGATAGATTCTTTGGTTCACTTTTCGGTCATTTTGGTTTCATCAGTGCTCATCAAATATTCATTTATTATTAGAATTCCAATCATTTGGCCGCGAGCATCACTGAAGAGACATAAGTTGTTGAAATGTGCATATGGTGCACAAAATTAAAAGGTATATATGTTCTATATTTATTAAAATGAATTGATAAGATTTTCATTTCCCAAATAAACCGCTACGCAAAACCTACACACGCGCGCGCCCGCCTATCAACGCGTGCTCCGAACAGTTCCAGTAAACTCTGAAGTCCGCTGTTGTTAATTTGCTTTTGTCAAATGTGTGCCCGTTGCGAATTTACCGTAAGTTGTTTATTTGTAGGTTGTTAATAGACTAATAAGCGATATTTTTAATTTCCGTTTTATTATAATCAAGTACATAGGGATTGACATCCTTAACCCATTAAACTACAAACATAATACATCTAACACTGCGCTTGTGAAGATCAATTCCTAATGCACTTCAGGCCTGTGACCTAATACCGACGTGCAGGGTAACCATGTCCTACGTGCCCTCCATGGTACACAGTTTGTCCATATCCTCCTCCTCCGCGGCTCCATCCGGCATGAAAGAGATGCCCTATATGTGCTCCACCACGGTAACCTCCACCTACTAAACAAAATGTTATATTACACTTACAGTTGCCAGGAATAACACTTTAACATTTTGCAATGTGAAATTGTAAAATACGACAGTAACTGGCACTTTGCTGGGTAGTTTGAAAATTTAGATATCGACTTAGTAATCACAATGTCGTTTATACTGAATAATGACCTTAGATGATGTCGTTTGTATATATTATTTTACGGCATTACCTGCAAAGTCAAACCAGGTTCCAACCTGTCATGTTACTGTATTAGGTTCAACGAAACTAAAACCTTTTACATTAGAATGAATATAAACAACGTAAAATCATCAGGTAAATAATTAATAAAGATATATACATTTCTTTATTTACTCATGCCACATAAAAGAGAAGACATAATAAACTGATCATTGTCAAATAAATACAGAAAATGACATTACAAAAATATTCCAATGTACTGCAGTTACGTTACCGACTTAGGACGATGGATTAAAGCGACAAACATCACTCATACTTAGTGTGATGAACCGGTTTCCGGGTGCCTACCTTCCCACTTACCGCAAAAGCAGCACAATCAAGGGACAAACATTTAAAAGGTTTCTCAAAACGAGAGTTAAAGAACACATTCACACGAAATATTTTATGGACTAAGAAGTTATCAAAATTATTGTAGGCGACATCAACGTAAATAAACTGTGTTTTGCCTGTCTGTAGGCTAGCTCAGATTTTGATCTGTAGGAGATCCGACTTAGAAGGGACGAGATTCATGCCCTTGTCTCCTCTGAAAAAGGTTTGGACAAAGCACATCATATAATAACCACCGCTCTGTTAGTCAGCGTGCAACACTCAAGTAAAACTATGCATAAATCTTTAGGGGGCCCAAAAGAAGACCTATGGTCTTTGCGTTTAATTATTTTAGAACCAGCCGATATGATATTATCAGGACCTTTGACCCTCCTCAATCTGTACACTAGATCACCATGCGAAATTCCGCTCGATACGTATTTTTAAAAAGTCACATTTACGAGTTTAAATATGTCTGAATAAGATCTGTAAACTTTACCAGAAGTTTTTTCTAAGTTTTTTGTATCTATAACCCTGAATCAGAAGTTTGAAAGTGATTTGAAAATATATCAAATATATCAAAAGATGAATGAAGCAAAGGAAAGTTTCTTACCTATTCCATATCGTCCCTCTGCATTATCGATAGTAACAAACAGAGCAAGGCAGATAAGGATAGCACAAAGACCAATTCTGGAAACCATGCTGACTACAGTTGAAGTAGTTGAATACCCATCCGACCTGTATGCAAGCCTTTTATACAATTTTCCAAAAAGATGAGAACATCTGTTATTCCTTGTCACATATTAATATATGTATATATTACATTTTGATGAAAGTTACTATGATTTAGATTAGTATGTAAGTGAACACCCTTTTCTTGCTAATGTATGGCACTGACCTTTGCCTCTTGATATCAATGGTGTTGATATTAGCATAATCGTAACTACATCATTTACTATGTATAATGAAAAATGTTGCTATCCTAAACATCAGCAGCTTAAATACTGCTTTTGTTTTGTTTTCTTTAAATAAATGTTGATGGAGATTCAGTTAGAATTAATGTTTGATTCCATTAAAAATAGCATCACTCTAAAACTAAGGAGTATCTCCCTCTTGCATAGCTCTGTCCTTAAATAGATTCTTTGGTTCACTTTTCGCTCATTTTGGTTTCAACACTGCTCTTCAAATATTTATATATTTTGAGAAATCCAATCATTTGGCCACGAGCATCACTGAAGAGACATAAGTTGTGGAAATGCGCATATGGTGCACTAAATTTAAAAGTATAAATGTTCTATATTTATCATATTCACTTGGTAGATTATCCATAATTATTACATTTATAGTTGTAAATTTCTCAAATATGTTTGGCTCTTCCTTTGAGATCATTCGGGTTAAAGGTTTGTTCTACAAACATAGAGTCCTGATGCATCATTTATTGAGAATATGCTTCTTGTTTAGGTATACACATTTGATGTTTATGTATATGTTATGATCTATAAATAAATAGTTTTTATATAATAAATATAAAAATATGTTTAGTGAGTCTATGCGCATTTCGACAACCGGTGGCTGTATGACAAAATCACCAAGGACATGCACACAAAACATGATAGTAGAATATACATGGAAAAACTTACAAAAATATTCGATTGTGCTGCGGTTACGATGCCGACATTGGGGCAATCGAGTATAAATATGACAAAAGCAAACTATAATCTAATTGATATAACAGAGCTTAAGAAACAACCTAAGGATACAGCTAGGCATAAGGGAGATCTAATTGACATAACAGACCTTAAGTACCAACCTAAGGATACAGCTAGGCATGAGGGAGACCTAATTGACAAAACAGAGCTTAAGAACCAACCTAAGGATACAACTAGGCATGAGGGAGACCTAATTGACATAACAGAGCTTAAGAACCAACCTAAGGATACAGCTAGACATGAGGGAGACCTAATTGACAAAACAGAGATTAAGAACCAACCTAAGGATACAACTAGGCATGAGGGAGACCTAATTGACTAAACAGAGCTTAAGAATCAACCTAAGGATACAGCTAGGCATGAGGGAGACCTAATTGACAAATAGAGCTTATGAACCAACCTAAGGATACAACTAGGCATGAGGAAGACCTAATTGATATAACAGAGCTTAAGAACCAACCTAAGGATACAGCTAGGTATGAGGGAGACCTAATTGACAAAACAGAGCTTAAAAGAGAAAACAGAAGGCATCTGACAAAGCTGTATGACACAAATCACCAAGGACCTGCACACAAAAAATGACAATAGTAGAATATACACGGAACATTACAAAAATATTCGATTGTGCTGCGGTTACGATACCGACTAAGGACGGTCAGTTGAAGTAAGAAACGTCACTCAATTGGTGTGGTTAAGAATCAACCTAAGGATACAGCTAGGTATGAGTGAGAGTAATTTTAGAATAGTTGACAAACTTTACTTGTCACATTGAATTAAAGGTGTCTATTTCCAGTAAGTAGAGAAGCATTGAAAACTTGGTTTGTGGTGATTAAAGCGATGTAGAAACTCTGGATTTTAATTATAAATCAAGTAAAAATTTATTTCTATCATATCTCTTATTACCAAATCAGACATTAAACCTCGTTAATTCACTAAAGTACCTTTGGTTATGCTTGTAGCGTAAGTACTCTACTACACTAAATCAGTTAAGTAGATTTACACGGAACATTCAGGGCTTTCTCCTAGTATTGTTTTATTTTTTGTATAGTTATTCTCTCCTCATTTTATCCCACAAGAAAATATAACGTGAACCATCACTAGACGCAGAAACATGAATCACTACTAAATGGTAATAAATTCACTCGTGCTCGTTGTAACTTACTATTGATATACGTTTCAATTCTTCTAAAGAAATTTAAACTTAAAACTGGGTACATTTGAGGTCTAACAACGTGTTCCACATACTTCGTAGGAGGAAACCCTATACTACATTCCTTTTTCAGTTATCTCTTTCTCATTCACATGACAGATTGAATGTTTGTCGAGTCATAACAGATTAAAAGGTCGTCATGACAGATTAAACGTTTGTCGAGTAATGACAGACTACTTGTCAAGTCTTGACAGATTGATTGTTTGTCATGTCGTAACAAATTGAATGTTTGTCGAGACATAGATTGAATGTTTGTCGAGACATAGATTGAATGTTTTTCAAGTTATGACTTTGATTGTATGACAAGTCATGACAGATTTAATGTTTGTCGAGTTTATCGATTAATGATAGATAAAATGTTTGTCAAGTGATGACAGATTAAATGTTTATCAAGTTTTGATAGATTGAATGTTTCGGAATTTAGATTCAAACCCAAGCTAAAAAGCGGAAAATTTAACATCCAGAAACATAGTGGTAGACTTACAATGTCACTGAAAAAAATTGGTCGATACGAGCCTACTATACAATATAAGATATCGTTACCAAAGTTGTATGATATTCCAACCATTTGAAATATCGAATTTGACACCTATATTTGGTATTGACCTGATTCAACAATCTATACCGAACTTAAGTGGTGGATGATGTTAGCAAGCAGGAGATACTGATTCTCCTGATACACCTGATTTCATTCCCTCTTTGGGGGGTGGGATGTTCACTTACATTTCTGAGTAGATAATTTTCGTTTGTTTAATAACTGACTTTTTGAATTTTGCCGGTTTTAGCATGCATTTCTGTTTTTATATATATAAATATTTGGGTTCGTGAGATGGCTATATCCATCATTTTATCAATCAATCTGACTAAAATTTGTATTTATCTCTCGAAATCTCCTTTTTTAATATGTTATGTAAATATGATACATTTTTTCTTTTAAAAAATCTATAAGCCGGCCATAAAGTGAGAAAGTTGGAACTATGCGAATTTTGAACTATATCAGTCTCCCACAAAATCTTAACGCGCATCTATAGGAGAAATGATACAGGGCACGATATAACAGGAACCTTCGACCCTGTCACATATGAATAATTTGAGGGAAATGTCATACAAATGCCCTTTATCTAGGACTGAAGCATTTACAACTTTAAACTCTGTGAAAAAATATAGGCCAGTTTATAAGGTGAATTATCTGATCTTGAATAAGGTAGTCCTTTGAAGTGGAAAAGAACAGGTATTAAAGTTGTGCAGTGACTTTATCCTTGTAATTCGTCAGGTTTGTATGGCCAGTCAAGCAGCTGTCCCGATTTTATACTTCATCATGATATGCAGTAAGAAGGAGGATCGTTTTCTATAGCATATCACCGTATTGAATCCTATAATCTGATATGGAACCAGCTTGAGAGGCATAGAATCCTTAATCACCAACAACCCCTTGGCCATTCTCAACAAAGGGTTATTTTGAAGGGTATAGTTTCCTGAAAGTTTACAGGAACTACAACAAAATTAGCCGTGTTAACGTTTTAGTTATTGGGGTGTTTGTGGCAAAATATTTAATTATCAACAACAATTTCTTAAAATTGGAAGAAAAGTCCATAACTCATGCATTTAAAAATATTTTGTGTCTAAGCCAATTCATATATGACAGTCATCGTGAACAATCAATATTAATAGCCTCAACACATGTGGTATATTATAATAAAGGTTTTTGGAAAAACTAAAGATTTTTCACTGAAATTTAACCAGAATTCGATAGATTTTAATTAATCGATCTTTAACTAAAGTATAATTGTAAAATAAGCTTACTATATATCCTACCAAATAAGCCATGTTAGCGTATTTGCAGTTTGAACATTAGGGAATATTAGAACATTAATAATCGGTTTTTTAAAAATTTATTTATCATTTATCTATTTATTTAAGTATTATTATTATTATTATTATTATTATTATAAGTAGTAGTAGTTGTAGAAGTAGTAGTAGTAGTAGTAGAAGTAGTAGTAGTAGTAGTAGTAGTAGTATTTTGTAAAAGAAAAATCCCTATTAAACTGGGAAAATCTATAAGTTAACAAAACAATTTTAAGGGATATAGTATTTTGAAAGTTTATTCATAATTTCAGAAAGTGAGCCATGAAAAGACTAGGATAATTGGGATGGTGGGTATGTAAACCGGTTAACCACACCAATATCATTTGATATGACTAATGTCATATCAAATGACCTTCCTTAGTCGGTATCGTAACTACACTATAATCGAATTTTCTTTATATCATTATGTGCTTTACAATAACTTACGTGTTTATATTTTTATGACCTCTCAGTATGCGATACCTGTTGACCCTTGCTCTTTACATGGAGGATTATTTATAAATCTTTAAATGTACGTCATTTGATTGTTCTGCTGTTACGGTGAGTGGGAAGGTGGGCCCGTAAACCGGTTAACCACATCATTTGTTTGGCTTTTGTCAAGTTAAATGACCGTCCTAAGTCGGTATCGTAATTACACTACAATCAAATATTTTTGTAATGTGTTATATGTGCTAGTATAATATTGATATTCATGTATTGTATAGCTCCATATTGACTTCTGCCACATAACTGAGCCAGTAACTCCTCTTTTTTTCTTGTGCATGATTTCCTTATGTATTTTTCATATCATGACATCAAATACTGTATATTTCCGTGGTGACTTCTATCATACGGCTGAGTCAGTAACTTTTCTTTCTACCATGATTAGACTATGGCCATTGTTATATCCGTACTTCATTGTGGAATAAACATACGGTTGGCGTGTGTTGCAATCAGGAGATGGCTACTTTCCTGGGCTCCTGATACGTCTTTCCATCTTGACTACCTTATTACTTCTTCATATTGTCATCTTATAATTCCAGTCCGTTGCTACTATAGATTGTATTTAGAATGATTTTTAATAAGCCTGCAGAATTCGATAACGCTCAGAGTGTATTATGTTTGTTGGATTTATATGTACAAATTCATTCTTTCTTGTCTATATTCATAAGCTTTTCCCAACAAAAAAAAAAAAAAAAAGAAAAGAAAAAAATAGCATATAATTGAAAACATTTTTTTTTTTAAAAAATAGCAATAAAATACGTTATTTCGTAAAGTGTATGTATTTCGCCAAAAGATAGTTACTAGCTAATTTCGTGCCATTATCCAAATTTAGGTTTCGGTTTTGTTCCCTTTTGCACTGATTCAACGTCATTTCTCGAAATCCTAACATATGATTAAAGCAGGATTAATATATCGTACCGACTTCAGATCCATCTTGTCATGATATTGATGGAATATGTTACTCAAGTAAAGAATAATCTATGTTATCAAACAAATATGGTTTGCCCTACTTGTAAAAGGGAAATGAAATCCTTAAACCTATTTGAATCATTTTAACATACTTACGTACTTTCTGAATTTCTTTTAACACAATGGATATTCATGCATTTGTAGTCCGTTGGTAAAAGAATCAGTTTGAAGTCGTTTTTCTTTTATAGGATATTAATCATCAACTTAATACGGTGTGCCTTTTTGGTTTCTATTTGGTCAGAGCGAGATGAAACAGAATTTATAAACCGAAGAACCACTCCGACTGATCAAGTTAAAATTGGAACCGTGAATGCAATGTGCATGTTATTGTGACATCCTCGATGTATATGTCATATCTATGATTGTTACGAAGTGAACGCGAACTAATACTTGTATTCCAACATATTATGAAAAACAAGACACTCTATGTCTTTGAACATCTGGGCTAGGAGTTTCTGACAGTCAATGACTTGCACTATATTTTCTTTATATTTTCACAAATCAGAGACGCTTGCAATATGTTCATTTTGTTCAATTTATCTTATTATTGAACATAGAAACACAGTTATTTTAAGACACTGATTTAGATTGATTCATTTGTTCACGTGCGCTTCAGACACCGGAATATCAGTTTGGCAGCTTTTCTTGCCTTAAACGGAAAATTTGACTTCGTGTTCTTATCTCCTTCGTGTGTTTGTGCGTGTATATTTATGTATTTACCTCCTCGACTTGAAAGGTTGTTGCAGGACTTTTGCAACGGGTGTTGCATGCATGCAACCAGGGTCCGCTTACTCCTCCCGGGCGCCTGGTCTCACCTTGATTGTATTGGGGTTCGCATTTGTTAGAATATCACACTACTCACGATATTGTCATTTTATTCCATGGACTATGAGATATGGTTTACCCTTCGGTACTTTACGATTATTTCTAGTTTTTTACTTCACCAAGAAATCTGGTAAAGATCTGTAGAGCGGATTTTAAAGGTGGTGATTCGGAATATGTCGTGATCGTTTTGGTTTGTATTTTGGTTGTACTTCCATAGTTTTGGTCCAAGCGTAACATTCAAGCTGTTTTATATTGTTCTCCTACTTAGGAAATGCCCCCCCCCCGCTGTGAGAAGATATAAAAATAATGATTGACTGAGCATTGTTTCACGTCACTCCACGATTATTTCACCTATATGATGACGGCCTGGTGCATCACATAGAAATCTAATTTATCCCGAAGCGGTGAGGGACCTTTTACGTGCCACGTCTACCGAGACACGATACTTCGGTTTTTACTGTCTTACTTGGAAAAGAGGACACGGGTGTGCCCCGTCACCAGTGGAACACCTTATACACTATGCCACATGGGGCTTTGGGGGTAACTAAAGCAATATATACATAATTTCAAAAGAGAAATCAAAAGTTTACATGAAATTATTAGATGAAATTGGACAAATATAAAGATGACATATAGAACCACTAATGTCTGTTCAAAATAACAAAACATTAGCTGCCACTCTGGTCAACCACAAGTATAACCAAGTTAACAAATCTGTATGCCGATCCCGACTTCCTATCACTTTGCCTGAACTATGGTGGTAAATAAGTCCTGTGTAAGTGCCTATCAATAACACGAGTTGTTAATGCAAATAGGAATTAATTTTGGTCGGCAACAAAAATGATAACTTTAAACTAATTGATTTAAATCCAAAACATCTGTTTTATCTATATCTTTTATATATATGTTAACTATCTATCTACTTCTGTACGTTTCTGGATCTATTTACTTCTGTACATCAACTGTGTTCAAAGATCCTATATATTTTTATTCCGTGTTTTCCACGAACTTTTAATAATGTGAAATAATCGTGGATTGACGTAAAACAGTAATGATAAATATGGAACATATATACCTTTTAATTTAGTGTACCAGATGCGCATTTCGACATCATATGTCTCTTCGGTGATGCTCGTGGCCAAATGATTGGAATTCTAAAAATAGGTAAATATTTGAAGAGCAGACTTGAAGCCAAAATGACCGAAAAGTGAACCAAAAGAATCTATGTAAGGACAGAGCTATGCATGAGGGAGATACTCCTTAGGTTTAGAGTGATTAACTTAATTTGATGACTGAAATTTGGAAGTATATATTTCATGTCAGTACAAAAGCACTGAAAACTAGACTTATGATGCCCTCGAGCACTATCAATCCACCAGCAGTGACACCGGCATAGTGGTCATAGTAAATATAGGACATATATACCTTTTAATTTAGTGCACCATATGTGCATTTCGACAATATATGTCTCTTCAGTGATGCTCGTGGCCAAATGAGTGGAATTCTCAAAATAGGTAAATATTTGAAGAGCAGTGTTAGGAATGATTCAATCATCAATCAATCAATGTAATAACACGACGAGCCCTTTAACAGTTTCTCATTTTCTCCAATGCTGTACACTGTTTTCGACATTTCTCCTGCCACTCACTTTCTCCAATTTGTACTCTGTTTTCGATTCTAGTCCTGGCAGTCACTTTTTCCAATACTGCATTCCGTTTTCGACATTCCTCCTGTCACTCACTTTCTCCACTCCTGTACTCTGTTTTCAACATTCCTCCTGACACTCACTGCCTCCACTTCTGTACTCTGTTTTCAACATTCCTCCTGACACTCACTTTCTTCACTCTTGTACTGTTTTTGACATTCCCCCTGTAACTCACTTTCTCCAATTTGTACTCTTTCTTCAACATTCCTCCTGTCACTCACTTTCTCCACTCTTGTACTCTGTTTTCGACATCCCTCCTGTTACTCACTTTCTCCAAAGCTGTTCTTTATTTTCGACATTCCTCCTGTTCAGTTTTGTATCATGTTACTGGAATAGAGATCCTGAATTTCTACAAATAGGGTTGATCTTTTAGTTTCATTGTTAGAATGATACTTTTATTTGAATTTTCAGTAAAACAACGCACAACCTTGAATAACCGTGGATGGGTTCAATGATCTTAAATTTGAAAAGTTTAAATAAACAGATGTGTAGGTGGAATAAGGGTGTACAATGATAATATATGGATGATTCGTAGATAGAAAAAAACGTCCAATGGCATGGGGAATGCAAATATAAAATTTAGTAGAGAAAAAGTAATCAATATGGTATATTCTGATGGTGTCTGTTTTCATTAACAAATTGGATGAATGTTTTAAATTCAAACACTCTCTATTCTATCCGATAATTTTAGTTTTATTTTGTGAGTCTGCCAACACATCATAATGCAGGACAATAAAATATAGAAAGTAAAATTTATATTCGGCATATTGTATAAATATTTTATCTGTCAAAAAATAGTCCAAAGATTCTAAAAAAAAAAATTAAAATCCCACTTCAATATTAAAACAATTTTATCTACAGTTTCCAGACCATTAAGTATTCGATAAATTTGTTTAAGAACCGTAATATTTAAAAATCTGACACAATCCCCTAGCATTCTGTGTAGTTTAAATTAAACATGGCTTGCGTTCTGTGTTAACGTTGAGTATTTGTTTTATATAATGTTGTCTAGAGGTATAACGTATGATATTAATACCTATCAGAACATGTACATCACATCAATTTTCTTTATTGGATGCGTATCTTAAAGAAGAATGTCACCAAAAATTAAAGTAATGACCTAAACGAGTTTTGATTGGTCAATGACTGTCTTATTTTGTGTGAAAGAATGTAAACCTCAGGTGAAATCATGTGCATACAGTATAAAGGATAATGCACCACAAGAATGTACTACCTTAGATCTTCTAGTTATACTTCAAGGCTATCAATTCTATAACATAAAGGTAAGTTTTAATTGAAATTTGACATACGATGTTTATTTCTGCCGAAAACTCACCCGATTTTATAAGCACAGCTGACAAATTTTAACACAATATCAATCAAAAAAGCGTCTCGTAGTCGAAATAGGCTGGCTGGTCGGACTAACAGCGAAATGTAGGAAGTATTTAAATAATTTACAAGTTTTCATCACTGTTATGACATCTACGTCCGGCGCCACAAACTGAGAATATACTTAAGTCAAATATTTCATTTTGATTTATTTCATTATCAAACGTTCAAATATTTTTTTCCAGGCACAATTGTTTATTTTTTTTTATGAATAGAAAAAAACTCAAAAAAAAAAAAAAAAAAAATTCCAAATTCCACTTATTAATTCATTGATGAACAGAAGAATATGAAATTATGACTTAAGTATATTCTCAGTTTATGGCGCCGGACCCTGTACTTCATTTCCAACCTGGGAATGTGCGAGAGCTGTATTTTATAAATTATTAATTCATGAAAAGTGTAATGTATTTTTAGTTCTGGAAATTATGGATGTTGGTGGCATGTCCGAAAAGAATGAAGTCACAGAGAGCACACTGGATAGTATGATATTTTTTCTTGGACTCATTATGTCTCATAAATGCGAAGAAGATCAACAAAAAGCGGCAATTGAGTATCTGAAGTCAAACCCATATTTGTTGATGGCAACAGCGAAATTTATAGCAAATCATTTAAGATGCAAACAGGATTCTACTCGCTCTGTCAGCATATCGGATATTTTGAGACCAGAATTATGAAGAGAAACATTATTCGTTATGGACAGTAGCTCAAACAACAACATATATATAAAGAAATTCGAATCGACCAACGTGGAGATAAAGGAATGATAGAATCAGTATCAAACATTGAGATGTATCAGAAATTAAGTAGTTATCATAGTATTTCGGCTCAAATGGTTAAACTTCTGAAGCAGCAATGTAAAACAATACAGCCGTCAGATTATAATAAGTATCAAATTTATATTTTATTCTTAATATGAAGTGGTGATTCGTTGGAAGAGAAGAGTTCGCCAGAATCTCAACATTATGTGATGAATCAAAGATACATTTTATGTGTGTGGCGGGATGTAATTTGGATTTTACACGTGTTATAATTAATATTCGTGATGGCTTCCTCATTAGCAAACGTATATTAACATAGCGACGACAAGAACGACACAAAGAATAGTTTGTTTGATGAAATATGCCTTTGTCTTGTCATATGTGCTTCACAAATTATGATATTTTTGTCATTTATAATGGTAATCATGAGTAATTATGTAATAGCTTGATTTGTGTCTGTCTGTGTGTGTTCATTTCATGATTAGATAAATCTCCTGGTAACGATTGTCACCATGGGGATGAAGTACAATAGCTATATATACCGAAGTACGATGTATTGCCTTTGGTGTACTTTTTTTAACTAAAAGCATAGTGTCATCATATCTTGTATGGAACTGAAACGTCTTTTTCGTTTTTTTTTTTTTTTTTTTTTTTTTGATTTATTTAATTATTTAATATTAATATTTATTTGCAAATACAACATTTACTAAACGGAAAAAGAAACTCCATGAACGGATAAGTATATGCATATGAATTCTAAAACACAACGAAATACTTACTCCTTTATTCGTATTTAACTGTTTTACATCTACACATAAAATTAATGTAAATAAATGTTCTATACATTATAATATACTTTTTATTGTTTATCTTTTTTGACGACTATGCAATCGAACGATCTTTTGAAAAAAAAAATATGTAAAAATTGAGATGCTGGGCCGTAGTTAAATGGAGAACTCCACAATTAGAGTTGTCCGAGCAGTACTGTGGTTACTCAGTCACAATTAGGGATGTCCGAGCACTACTGTGGTCACTCCGTCACAATTAGGACTATCCGAGAAGTACTGTGGTCACTCAGTCACAATTGGGGATGTCCGAGCAGTACTGTGGTCATTCAGTCACAATTATGATTTCCGAGCAATACTGTGGTCACTCAGTCATAATTCGGGATATCCGAGCAGTATTGTGGTCACTCAGTCACAATTAGGGATGTCTGAGCAACACTGTGGTCACTCAGGCACAATTAGGGATGTCCGAGCATGTACTGTGGTCACTGAGTCACAATTAGGGATGTCCGAGCAGTACTGTGGTCACTCAGTCACAATTGGGATGTCCGAGTAGTACTATGGTCACTCAGTCACAATTCGGGATGACCGAGGAGCACTGTGGTCACTCAGTCACAATTTATATGTCCGAGCAGTACTGTGGTCACTCAGTCACAATTGGGATGTCCGAGTAGTACTATGGTCACTCAGTCACAATTCGGGATGACCGAGGAGCACTGTGGTCACTCAGTCACAATTTATATGTCCGAGCAGTACTGTGGTCACTCAGTCACAATTAGGGATGTCCGAGCAGTACTGTGGTCACTCAGTCATTAGGACTATCCGAGAAGTACTGTGGTCACTCAGTCACAATTAGGGATATCCGAGCAGTACTGTGGTCACTCAGTCACAATTAGGATGTCCGAGCAGTACTGTGGTCACTCAGGAATATCCACAATTCAATGTAATATACGAGAGTAACGGATGTCACAGGACCATGGCACTAACAGCAATGTACTACAGTGGACATTCACGAACCCCTGAAACAACTGAGACCAGGTTTAGGAGGAGTAAGCGTCTCCTGTTTGGCTAGCCACGAACGTGTATGCCCTTAAATACAGACGAAGCATATAATTGAGCACTGTGTATATACATGAATGAACAGCACTGTGTAGAAAGTGCCACAGCCACACAACATCAGGAAAAGGGTATAATAACATTTAAGTCGAACGTGCAGAAAATACAAGGGTGAGTTGCCCAAAATAGCAATCAAATTTAAATTTTGTTTTAAATAATAAATGGAAGTCTGTTAATAATATTCATAGCTATGCCAAACTGACAACGGATATAATTCTGCAAAAATACTGGTATAAATTGCCGAATGCTGTAATTAATGAAAACTAATCAAATTCAAATGAAATTCCGTTGATATAATAAAATCTAAAAGATATGCCCAGTCAAAAGCGTTTCAAGTCTCAAATACACGTAGAAAAACCATTATATGAATTCACAAACAAAATGATGTGAAGGATAAATTTGCACTGCAGCATTTTTCTTTGCATCTTGATTTCTGCACTTCCAACCGCTTCGCATAAGTAATAGTGATGTCACACAGAGGTCTTGATATATGTTTCCACGATTTTCTGCAACGTTATATAATGTACTGGTCTCTAAAATATCCAACATCGCACCTTTTAGCACACTTTCTCATTATGATATCATAAATAAAGTGTCATGGAGGAGTAAGCATCCCCTGCTCTATGGTGTGCTCCACTGAGTATGTAGGCCGATGTTCCTCAGTGGATGAAGTGCTCAGCCCATGACCGAGAAGTCCCGGGTTAGTATCCCACCGTGGGTACACCGGTGACTAGTTTTTGGGACGAGACAACGAAAACCAAGGCCCCGTGTCACGGTTGGGGTGGCATGAGATTCCGTCTGGTGGGTCCAGGCTGGTTCGTTACAAAGATATGAACTTCTATGCAATAGGTCGGACAGATGTCACCATGTATGTGAAATAATCGCGGAGTGACGTAAATCAATCAGGCAATTGATTGAGTTTGTAGATTAACTACAATTCAAAATAAAGTTCATTAATCGGACCAGATATTGAGTATCTTAAATGGTGAGAAGAGCAATATCATCACAAGGAATTTTAGAGAGCTATTGATTGCAGAGAAGGGTTAATACCTTTTATCCTAACACCTTCAGACAGGTCGTATAGCGTATAGAAGGTTGATATGGGGAGTGAGATAACTGGATGTAAATTCTGTCATTGTCAGATAAAATGAATAAGCATTAAAGGCTAAAAAAAAAAAAAAAATAGAAAAGAAAAAGGAGAAAAGCAAAATTCCAAATTAATATTGCAAAATCCATACATTTGGCTACACATTATTTTCGCGATTACCTCACTATTTGCTGGACATACTTTTCGCTAAAAGACATATTGTATTTCTTTATATAGTCTGTAACGAGATAATTATCTCGAAATTACGAGAAAAGATCTCGAAATAATGAGTTAAATACATGTATGTCGAAATAACGAGAAAATATATACTTTTTTTATTAGTAAGTGAGTCTAATCGGCTTTCGTACCTAGCTATATATTTAATTAAATGATTAAATTAAGGGTAGTGAGAAATTATTCTCGCGCAGAGTCAACTCGTGATGAAATGACTCAAAAATAGAATCTTCGTAGATTAGAGTATTTCGTTTTTCGTACTTTCAAAAAAAAAAAAAACATTCGTTGTAGTTTTGTATAACATATACAATGAATTCATGTTTTATGATACGTGTTACGAATAGGTGAGAAACCCTCGATAAACTCGTTAGCAGATTCAATAATAAGATTTTAAATCTATTCCCTCCTTTTTTCTAAATTGAAACCGTTATTGAACTGTGTAAAGTATGGAATGGCAGGCTCCTTTAAGGATTTTATAAGCACTTAAACCCATTAAAAATAACTTTTATAACGTGCTATCACATCCATGTTCAGGATCAGCGTAGATCAGTCGGTAACGTGACTTAACCTTCATTCAAAGGTTCCCGGTTCGAATTGAGTCGGTGTCATGTATTTTTATAAAACAGTAAATGTCCTTGGGTACCGCACACATTAGTACGTCATAAATGTCTACCTGGTGCGTGTTCAATAAAAAGAGCGCCCTGCTGCGCACTTGCTGCTGGAGTTTTAACATTCTTGAACGCAAGTGAGCGCTCACGAATACAAAATTACTTTCTAATAATAATCATGATAAATAATAATAAATTTCAATACATAATTGATTAATTAAAGTAATTAATGATAAAATAAAATTAGGTTCGTCAAACTGCAGCGTGTTCATTTTAGCATATAAGTCGCCGTCTTGAGAATCTTTGTGAAACACTTTGGATGTTGTATCGCGAGCGCGCGCTAGCGCTACAGCGAGTACCCTCGTTCAAATAATGAGCACTTGGCTGCGCGTCGGGTGCTCACGTTTTTGAACGCAGCTCTGGTTCGGATGGGTCCAGTGCAGAGGTCTTCGTTTATATGCGATGACGCAGACAGATGCCGCCAGCGTAGAAGAAGAATAACCTTGGTGTAATGTAAGACAAGGGACAACACAATACGTCTTTTTAACGCGTTTTCATGGTTTGCATTAAGTCACCTACCAAATCGATTAAGCCACCTACCTAAAGCAACATTATTGCAACCTCTGTGTAAGCAAACTGATGGTGTCAAAACGGTATAATTGTATGGTCTTAGAGTTTGTAATTCAAAGAACGATAACTCTTAGATACCAGAAATGGCAAAGGCTATCGATTTCAGAGAGCTTTCTGTGCATATCCACGTATAAAATTAGCGTTTTGAAGATACTCTGGTATTTAAAGTTGATGTTAAAGACATCCTTCAAAACCAACAGAAGAGGAACGTTAAAAGAAAGAGATAAACCAATAATTGAAATAAAAAGAAAAGTAAGCGCAATATTATATTTATATACTTGCACTATACTTGTATTGATGTGCTTACTTTATTCAAAATGATGGTTATTAATGTAAATCAAAGATATATATATATATATATATATATATATATATCAACGCATTTGAATTTTCAAGTACTGCTTCAATTTTTCCAGAATATGGCTAACCGGGCACCCGGTCTCACCTGTGGTTTCCAACGTTCCACGAACGTCCATCGTGGTTCATTGTCATCAGTGCTGCAGTACCATTACATCAGTCACTTTCGTATTTTATCTGAAATGGTGCAGTTTTGATTCTGTTTGAAATCGTTTATATTTCTATGAACACATTTCAGTTGTTTTGACCATAATAATTCTTACCTTTCCTAAGCTTCCTTGATTTTCACTACAGATGGAAACAAAATAAGGAGGTGGTAACAATTCCGCTTTGAATAATATCGGTTTAATTCACACTGGAAATACGGTTCTTGAATGAATAGCAAATATCCAAATTTGGGAAAATTTGCCCGAATCGAGACGCTGTGAAGACTAGAATTACATATATCTGAGAGCATTTTAACTAAGGGATTTTTTTAAGTTTAAGGTTGAAGACAACAGAATTGTTTCATTATTAACTATGACTTCCTTGATTGATCAAAGAGCTATAGGAAAAGAATGATGAAAGTAGTTTTATGCTTCTACTGATGAATTAAATACCAAATTTCTGCTGAAGGAATATTGTAATCAACGGTTTAAAATACATTGCACATATTGCATGGTGATTGAGACGACACTGCTGCCATAGAATTGACGTGTAGAAATGAGTGCACTGGTAATTTCATGGAGCTGAATGTAAGCAGCGATTTGGAAGGAGTATGGCGATCTGAAGGAGACTGGAGTAACCAAAGTCTCGCCAAATGCAGATGTTTGCGGTCTGCAGATCAAATATGACCACGCCCTGAAATAACGTAATGACACAACTTTGAATGACGTTTTTTTCTGTTGTAACCTGCTACTGTAATACGTATATACGAATTCTTCACAAATATTCATGATTAAATGGTTCAATTGCTGAAAGATATATAAATATATGTAAATCGTTACTTACATTCTTATTGCTTATTTGTTAGAACATACATGAATTATCATAGTATGATTGGACAGACTGTCATCAGGGTAAAATACGATAAGAAGGTTACAAATGTTATTGATAGGTTTCAGTAGCATATAATTTCATTGGAGTTACCTCCCTTGTGACAAGTTGCCCGCCATTTGTTGTGGTATACGATTAAATATTCGTTCATAAATCAATCAAATCTTGCCGGAGATTTTTTTTTCAAACTTCAGATACTTTACGTGTTTTGCAGTATTCTTATTCAAGTTTTGAGATAATAAACAATGCAAAAAGTTTGCGAGAAAGTGTAAATATACAATGTTAACAACTTTCTAAAAGTAATGAATTAAAACTAGATCTATTACTCTTACTTGAACACAAACATGGGTGACAATGGAAGGTAAGTCCAACTTCATAACTGCTAAAATCTGTCTGTATCACTGTGCAACTCAATACAATGTTCCATAAAGGACATATCTGGACCTCTGAAATTTAGCGGGAGGCAATGTGTCAATGCGGAATACATCAGGGTTACAGAATATTCCAAAGCATTTTTCAAATATTTTGAAGTATGTACAACAATTAGATGGGATCGGGTGCCATGGAGGAGTAAGCATTCCCTGCCGACCAGTCACACCCATCCCTGACATACATACCGATTTTATAAATAAATAAATATGTGAAAATAAAAATGCAAGACTTAAGTGAAAAATCTTTCTATGATTTTCTTGAAAAGGCAGTAATCCTTATGGTTCATCAGGAAAATATAATTTGGTTACTTCCTACCTGCTACTTTTTAGGATGGGAAGGATTACTGCCACTTTTAATACGAGAAGGGTGTCATGCGGCAACTGCAACATTTTAAATGTTTATACGTCAGTTCAAGGAAACTTCAAAATATCCAAATGTTATGTTAACAAATGATTACCATGAGTTTGAAAGATGCATTTATTATGTTTATCTACCTGAGTTTCAATCATATTTTAAATGATTTTGAGAGTAAAATATAAGTGTTAAAAATAACTGAAACGTAGAATTTTGTAGAATTTATCCTAAGGTTTCTGCAAGTAGCCTAATCGAGTTATTCTGTTTTTTCATTCTTTTTTCCAGTGCAAAATCAACCCCTCACAACAAAAGTGGTACAATCAAAAGGACACCCATTTAAAGCTATAAGTTACCCTCCAAATACAGTACAAAGGACCAAACGGCAATATAAGCTGAGAAGTAATAAAAATATATAATCACAAACAGTATCATGTAATTTTCAGTATAAAAAATATGAAACATCATCAAAGGTTGACTGTGCTAGTCTACGTTCATCGAAAGGCGGGCTTATATATACCCGGTCCGGTGGGGTCGTGACTATAAAATGGGACCCTATAAAAGGTTTCATCATAGTCCGTCATAGAGTAGATTTATGAAGAAAAAGTTTAAACAGTTGTCTGATTTGCTCATTTCCTCTTAACCCTCCTTTTTCAGTCCTGCAACTGGTACAATAAACAATTTTTATTATATTTCGTTTCTTTTTTCGCTGGGAATAAAAGCTGCCATAAATTACCACACTTAAATATAACATGTTTGAAATATGAAAAGTTAACAGAAAGACTTACAGAGAATGCATAATGTAACAGCACGAACAAATCGTCAGAGCAAATGCCGAATTTGTGAAAAGATACAGATTTTTCACATTAAAGACGGACAGCTTTTTAAAAATCTGAAATACGTATAAACAGAGACATATATACACATGTATATATGTCTCTGGTATAAATTAACTTCATAATGATAAAATATAAATTTCCACGTAAAATATTGAAAAGTTTATCAAACCGCGAACATGTCTACAAGTTATTATTCTGACTTTATGTACTTTACTTAATTTTCCTAATGTCGTTGTCCAGCAAGATCGACAACGGGTAACTCAACAATAGTTATGTCGCCAATTAAATTCCAGTCATAAAATACTATCTTTAGAAATAATTTGCTATCATTGGTATATAAGATTTCTAAATTTGGGGAAGTTTTTTTTTCGTTTGAACATCATCAAGAATGTGTGTAACATGGTATATGAAGTAGGTTCGGGGTAGGGTGGGGTGGGGTGGGGGTGGGGGGTGGGGGGTTATAAAAATGTACACCGTCTCAAGCCAGGTTATCAATATACACATTATACCCTGAAAACATATAGAATGAACATAATTGTAAATAACAACAATTATATACACGAGTGTACCTTTATTAAGGATTCATCATCCAGTATTCTATGTCAAGGTTCAGTGGCGGATCCAGGATTTCCGAAAAATGGGGGGGGGGGGGGGGGGGGAGGGGGGGGGGGGCAAATGTGTATGAGCCAAACTACTCGGCTATTTTTGGTGCCGAATCTAGATTTTTACCTGTAAATATGTGGCGATAAGGGGGGAGGGGGGGGGGGGGGGGCTCTAAATCCGCCACAGCGGTTTTATCAAACTCATGCTTCAGTTGGCGACCCTTTGACGTTATCGCGCTTAGTTTATTTTAATGTCAGAGGAAAACTAAGTAACATGGACCTATAACCTGGTTTGCTTTGACCAAAGAAAATAGACGTTTACAAATTAAGTTAAATCATAATGTCTTAGCCACTTGTCGACAGGTCAATATTTTAACATTAGTGTTGTTCGTTTTAAGACAACAACAAAAGGCGCGAAATCATTACACCTGCATGCATCAACATTCGTTAATTACAGGATGATTCATAAGCTGGTATATTCTGTAGTAGCATGTTTAAAATGTAAATCGAGACACCTTGCCAAACACCTAGGCTCGAACCCATATGAAGCCTTTTGATGAGGAAGATGTCCAAAGAATTTCCAAGAGCCTGAAAAGGGTTTGGAATTATAACTAATCCTATATTCGACTGGACAATCGACGATCGTTTATGAATAAAAACAGAACATCTCTAAAAGGAAAAACTAGCGCCGTGTTGATTCCTAAAGAACGCCCCGCCCCAAGTCTATTATTATCACCGTCGTAGCGGACTCCGCATTGCACTATGTTTGGGCCCTGGCTCTATCGGTTTTCCTCAAACCCGGAAAAAATATTCAGCAATCCCTCATTCCTTACTGAATAACAAAACCTGTGTGACATACAGCTGTTCCTCCGAAGGGAAGTGTCATAAAACAAAGAACAATTAACTCAGTATTCAGTGAATACTGAGTTAATTGTTCTTTGTTGCACTTTATATGACAGTTTCTGATAAAGTCAATATACCAGTATCAATACGCCTTATGATACAGAGAAAAAAAAACACACATACACACTATTTCCTTTAATCATTGCAACTGACTTTTTACTTTTTCAACGACTTTCTATTTTGATCATAGTTTCGTCTTTTATTATATCGATAAGGAAAGTCAAGAGGAGTAACGAAAGAAAAACTAAAAATACGTACACCAAAACTCTCGCGACATTGCGCAAACATATCACGTGATCGTAGCTGTTCGAGAAACAAAATGGCGGTCGTCCAAAATCCCGTTACAATGAACGGGGGACTATCAGATATATCGACCGGCCCATTAAGAGGCGGTATTGTAGATTTATCGAGTTTGCAAGACCAGGTATAAATGGCAGACTATGCCTTTATATGTGTTTATTTTAATTTGCCTCTAGATGTATTCGAAATCGCCACTAAAAATTACCGCAGCTTGGAAGCAAGAATAAAAAAAGGGCATGATACTTTATTGTCTATATGTTTTTGTACGCTAAATCATAGTGTGGCAGTCCATATAGGAAAGCATGATCATATATGTATCCAAAGATGGGTGATTTCATTGAATTTTCACTATGCTTGCATAGGTGATCAGTGATTATTTACTGAATTTAGTGATCATGCTTGCAGCACAGTAATAGTCAGTATATGGTACATAGAATCATCAGAATTACTGCTGTTCATTGGAATTTCCACATAAATGACTAGAATTACTGTTCAAGGGATCGGAATTACCATTGTGTGAGTAGATAATGACCCAATGTCCCTAGAAATTATAACTTTATACTACATAATGAGTACATAAAATTTATATGTAGCAAGAAAAACAAGATATTGTCATTTCCGCACCATGTTTATGTTAAAAACAGAACGGGGTCGATGTTTAGGAAAGTGTGAACTACTAATCAAGATTTATAACTCTTTTGTTGTATTTTATTACCTTTATATTGATCTGTTTCTTCCTCTTCCATGAAAGGTGCAGGCGTGGTGTAGTGGTTAAGCGCTTGGCTTGCGGTGCCGACGATCCAGGTTCGATTCCTGGGTTGCGCCACTATGTTTAAGAGGTTGGTTACCTCCTGCTTCCATGTCGCAATATAACTGAAATATTGTTGAAAGCGACGCAAAACACCAATCATTGATTGATTGATTATTGTTTTACGTCACTCCACAATTATTTCATGTATATGGTGACGGCATCTGCCTGATGCATTGCATACAAATTTAAACTTTTGCAACGGACCCACCCGAAGCAGTGAGGGATCTTTTACGTGCCACACCTACCGTGACACGGGTCCTCGGTTTTTACTGTCTCATCCGAAAGACAGGACACCGGTGTGCCCAGGACGGGAGTCGAACCCATGACCTCTCGATCACGAGCCGAGCACTTTATCCACTAGGCCACACTGGCTTAAAACACCAATCAACCAACCAACCAAAATCTTTCATGAAAGTGAAGGACCGCATCATCCCACTATGTGTGCGTGAGGGGGAGTCCAGGTCAGTATTTACAATCTAAAAAGCTGCTAAAATATGTGCTGTAGGTCTTATGGCACTGTGAAAAATTGGATCCTGGTTTTGAAGATCTCGAGAGACTCCACCTCTGTGATCTGTGCTGGCAGATAGTTCCATAGCCGGATGGTGGAGGGAAAGCAGGACTCTTTGTAGATGGTGGTTCAGCTGTATGTTTGTAAATTTACATTCCGGATTATGATTTTCTGGAAAAAACAGATGAAATTTAATGTAAAAGTTGTTACGAAAAATAAAACATTAGAAAGTTGTTACGAAAAATAAAACATTAGATCTAACATGCATTAAATCAGTGTTCGGTTAGATGAGAGCAATATGGCTATAAACCCAAATCCGATCCCAAACTGAAATTACCCAAACACAAAAGGACATTTTTCAACAGAAACAGATTTTATGTGGTACAAACGTATACATTGGATCATTACAGACAATTCAAAAGTCACCAGACCACCTTACAAAATCTGATAAAATTAGCTTTAGTCTTGTGAATTTTTTCTACTTCTTCTATTTATTTATATGTAAATTTCAACAATAATAGAAAAATGTCTGGTGAGTTTTCAAAACTTTCGCTAATGCTGTCATTATCTACTCATACAACGGTAATTCCAGGCCCTATAAAGGTAATTCCGGTCATTTATGTGATAATTCTGGTGAATAGTGGTAATTCCGGTGGTTCTATGTACCCGTCCATACATGTTTAATGTAGCACATATTGTAGATTCTATGTACCCGTCCATACATGTTTAATGTAGTACATATTGTAGATTTTTAGAGATACTTATTTAGGAGAGTTCCTAACCAGAATCTGTACCCAGTATGAGTTTTCAAAAGCATCTCCACAATTCAAACTTGTTTTTTGAAGTACCTGTTATAGTTTTTTTTGTTTTGTTTTTCAGAGGCAAGTACATTGGTATCTCACTGTGTATCCAATCTTACATGTATAATCAAGATTCAAATCTGGCTGTTGGTTTAGACGTTTGTTAGGTGAATTATTGTCTTTTGTCTGCCAGTGTGTCTTTCAGAAGAAACAGTTCAGACTTAGGCCATGTGTTACATTTTACAATTACATTTGTATTTTTAAAAAATCCCTACTGCTTCAGGTGCAATCTGATTAAAACCAAATCTTTATTCTGCTGATCTATTTGTCCCATTGCAGATAAAGAACTGGCGAAACCCCGTAAGGGGTCATGATCTGTTGAACTCTAATGACGTTTCAGTCACTGAAACCATTATTTCCCATAGCCAATCAATCACCTGGCTAGGCACGTGCAAGCAGGGATGTCATTAGAAGCCGGCAACCGGCAAAAATCATTGATATATCTAGCTGAAACCACTGGTTACTTTTTCTTTTTCAAAAATGTAAATTGGAGAAAATTATTTTACAGTTAAATATTACCGTATGTCCGAATCCGTGACTAACATTTTAAGCCAGATAATAACCTAACTTAACTGATTTCTCATAGTATCGGCATGTTCAATACAGTTCCCCAGATAACAGTTATATACTTTCTAGAAATCCCCTAAAGCTATTTTTAGTAACATTCGTGGAAAAGCGCATGGCATATGTTTTGCATAGACATTTTTAAGATATTAAACTGCAGTTTTATAATTCGTATATGAACAATTTTTCAGAGGGCTAGATACAAAACCTACACGTTTAAAGCATTCCTCTGCAACTGAAACAGATCTCTGTCCTTTCTGATTTGAAGCTTACCGTTTGGAAGAGCTTTAGCGCATACACATGCAGTTATCGTGAAAAGGTCTATGTAGTAGTTACCCCATAGAAAAGTGTTAGTTATGTTGAGATTATGCCATGGATGGATGCATAATTCCACTCTGGATGCAATGCCTAGTGTTGCATTTTATAATTGCACATTTAATGTGTAAAAGTAAAAAAAAAAATCAAAAAACAATAAACCATCTTATCAATTAAAACAGAAATTTTAAATAAATAATTACTTAATTTTGAATTGAGAGTTTAAAGTTGTGTTTTATTGATAAAAATTTTCCTTTTGAATCTTGTATTTTTTTTTTCTGGAAGATTAGATTTAATTTTTATAAAAAGTGGAATGTAGATACACTATTCCATAAAGGTCACAGTGTATACATTACTACCTGAAACCCCTAAAGAATGGGATGGTCCACTTTCTATGGTGTATGTAGAGATACACCATACCTTTTACAATAATAAATTGCACCCATTTATGGTTATGACTTATGTATTGCCATCACATTATTGATGGATAATATTTATGCGCGATTTTAATAGCTCACTGTTTTTAATGATCAGCATATTTATGTTTGCAGATCGCTAAATTTCTTTTTTTTTTTTCAAAATTCTATACCAACATTGTTCACTGCTGTTTTTCAAGTTAAAGGTATTTTGAATTGCAGTGAAGAAATAAAATCTTAAAACATGTGTATTAAGAAAAACCTAACTTTATGTGCCTAAATCAGTCACAATTTAATCGAGACTTGTAAAAGGAGACTTTATTTTGAACATTATTTCAAAATACAGTCAAACTTGTATTCATGGACCACCGAAGGGAAAATCGCCAAAGTGGTCGCATAAGACAGGTGGTCCTTGAAACCAGGTTCTCAAATGAAGACTTATAGCAGGACTTGAAATTCAGAGAAATTCTTAAGGAGCCATATGGGCTCCTAGATCTGAAATTCAAGGAGCCCTCAACAAAATCAAGGAGCCCGTGAATTTCAAAGTGTTTTTTTTTTTATCAATAAAACATTAGAGAATTGATAAAACCAACTGTTTAATGTGACAGACTACTTTAACAACAATTTGATTTTAAATTTGCAACTTTTAGTTGTTATTTTTATATTTTACTTTAAATTGAGTTTAATAAGTAACAAAATTTGATGTATTTTGGCAAATAAATTTTCTATAAACATGTATATATACATAGAATTGATTTGGTGTTTGAGTATTGAAAAATATTATATCAGATAAAACAAAATATCAGATTACACATTATCAGGTAAATCAGATTCCACTGTTTGCCATCTACAAGAAGAAAACCTTTACTGCTTAGATAAAACTATATTTCTAGGGTCAAAGTTTTCTCTCTACCACATAAAATAGCATTCACATAAAATTACTTGCCCACTACCACATGAAACACACTGGATCTGTCCTTCTGACTTCTATCAGAGTTTTGAACAACTTGTTACCTTTCTTATTCTTTACACCAAAAACATATTCGTATTACATGCTCATGTACTCCAAAGGTATGTGTACAGTGTAGTCTATGGTTTTTGATAAAATGCACAGAATTCTAGGAAAGTTACACAAAACATGGTGAAAATTCAGGTGTTATTTTTACCTGTTAACACATTTGCATGAAATCACAGTGCTTTGTATAATTTCTAAGTTTATGACTGGATTAGGCCTACTGTGTTTTGTGTAAAAATTTGAAAACAAAACCTGGACTGTACTGTAAGTCCATCACCATACATGTAATGATGTAGGTACAGTCCCGGTGGAACTTAGAATGCCCACTGTCCACAGTGGGCAGTCCACCTGAAATTTCAGTGGGCATTAGGAGTGGACATTTACCTGAGCTATCAAGCTGTCCACTTACCAGTGTATGTTAATTCCAACTGACTCTTACAAGAATGTCCACTGTGTCCAGTGGACATCTTTTATGCCCACTCTAAAAATGCCCACTGTGACCAGTGGACAAATTAAGTTCCACCCGGACTGTATTGTAGGTACAAGGAAATTTATGTAAATCAGATCCAAACCTTAATGTGAAAGGTCACATTTCAAGACGTTAAATTTATACACAGTTGTGTTTATATGCCTGAGTATGCACCAGACTTTGATTTCTGGGCTCGTTTGTAATTCACGTATCAAATCAATTTTCTCCGAAATTCTTGCAGGTTATGAAAAGAATGTTACTGTTTCATGGCATTTGTTGCATTTTTGCAGTATTTTGTTTCAAAATCATTAAATACAACAAATACTTGACGCTTATTTCAAATCCAGCCCTTTTGTTCTCATTGTTTACACCATGTTTAAACAAGCACGGTAAAATTTTTGTGACACATTTTATAAGCTCAGTAGGAAGGATTCCTGCAGACGGTATTTTGTGATACAGTTAATCAATGATGTTGTACATTTAAGATTAAAATGCTTTCATGTATGGAAGTGGATATCTTACATGCAGCATACATTAGTTGTAATTTAAACCATGTGTATGTAGAGTATACATTTTTTTTTCAGATTCGCAATATTCAAAGTGTGATACGTTTAACGAAACAGAATTTGGATGACCTAATCATGAAATTTGGGAAAGAACAGCATCCAAACTCTCTATATGTAGAGGTAAGAAAATTGAGGTAATCTGTAATGAATAAGGACTTCCAAATATGCTGGTACATGATCATGAAGGATACACACTCAAGTCCCTTAAAGGGAGAGAAATATTACGTGTCTTTTACAAACCATCAGAAATGTACCACCTGACCCTAAACCTTTTGAAAGCATTGATGACTCTATCACAGAGATCAGCAACATGACGATGTAGTCAAAGAAGAGAACAGTTTTCTGCTTTCTTGTCTTGTTTTGTTCTAGAAATTCAAAAAGGGGATCACAAATTGATCTTATGGTTTTAAATTGATGCAGGTTTACACTTACTGATATACTGATTACCGTTATAAATGATGCTGTCACATTGTAGGAGTACGAAAACCTGACGACGAAAATCCATGAGTTGCAGATGAAGGAGGAACAATTATTGGAACAGATGGCCGAATTAGAGAAGCCAGAAGCAGTCCCTCCCCAGCCTGACATTCCTCCCAAAATTGACCCTCCTCCTGTTCCACAATTGCCTCAGTCCAGTCCTAAACCCGCCCACGAAATCTTCAAGGCCTACCTACCCAATGAACAGTTTTCATTAGTGAGTATCCCAATCTTTTAAATTGTTGAAAATTTTGTATTAAATTTATCAGAGTCAATCTTTTAAATTTATACATAATTAGTACATTGCCTGTGAATCTAAAAATACCCATTTTCCTGATTTTAAGGGAAACCCCAATTACAGTGATGGTTTACAGTTCAGTGTGTTGCATGGCCTTTGACGCCATTTTATCATGATGTCACGATTCAAATATTAACATCATAATGAAAACCTAGGGAAAAGTAGCATACTTACAACTGAAATCACCTTGTATGGAGATTTATTTAACGATCGAAAACAGATATCTAGCTGTGAATAAATTATTGTATATATCTTGTGATTGAAGTAATGCAGAAGCGTAATTTTCAGACTTTGCGAAAGTTCATTTTTTCACTGGACAATCAGACAGGCAAGTTTTTATATTTTACTCGATGGAGCAAACTTTTACCATACCAGAGTATTTTACTTCAAAAAATCAAAACGAACACACAAACACTATTAATATTTCACTGCATGCTTGAAAATCAAAATCAGACCTGGAAGTATTGTACTAAAACAAAACCTATATTGAACAAACATAAATAGGTGCATCAGAAATAAATGATAAATGGGCATTTGTAGCAGGGCTTGACATAAGAATTTTTCCCTACTTGTCCATTCGGCCAAAAGCAGCCATGAAATTTACTTGTCCGAATAGAAATTGTACTTGTCTGACAATTTGTCAGTATTGAACTTCTATAACTACTGTAATGAATAAAATAATGTTTAAACAATATACTCATTGTGTGATGTTATTTTTATTGACGAATATACAGAGCTCCTGATAAGGGTAAGAGGGTACTTACCAATTGCAAAATTATATTATAGGCTAACAGAAAAATAACAACCAAATTGCCCAACAAGTGAAGTTCGATCCTTATTTTGAAGTTGCCGACCTCGCTTTGAGAATAAACTTCCTGATTGTTGTTCCCTCACTGCTTTCAACTTTAAATTTTGATAAAAAGGATTACAATTTAGTTTCTTTTTATCAATTTTGAAACTTCTTTACAGAAATATCAATTGTCCAACTAAACAAGTACTAAACAAGATTCACTTGTCAGTGAAAAATTTTCACTGGTACTGGACAAGCGTTAATGTTGAGCCTTGTATTATTTATTGCATTCCATTAAACAGTAGAACTTTGATAGACAGACTTAACGAGCGACATTCTCTGCGATAATTTCAGTCCAAATTTCTTTGGCTGAAAATTTCTCACAGGACAATCGGTCCTGATTCCAGAGGTTTTTTTTACCTTTCTGATATTAAACTTACTGGAAAAATCTGACGGTTCGGTGACTTTCAGATAGACTGAATTTGAGTCAGGAACTCATGTATGTAGATATGCACATTATACAAAGAAATAGTGAACTTCTAATAGCACTTTAAATATGAAATCAACCGAAATAAGAGCACACATTGCATATGTCTTTGAATTCTGTTGCCATGGTGATTCAATCAATATCATCAACATCTACATGTATCAGAATGTTTAAAACCTTTTTCAGGTACGGATAGAACCGGGTAAAAATCTCAAAGAGGGTTTAAAAAAGAAAATGGCTCAAAGATATTTAGAACCAGAGAACTGTGAAGTGTTTGACTGTAAAACAAAGTAAGTTAAAATTTAAGGTGAAGGAAGATACTGAGGAGTTTTAATTTTGCAAAGAAAGGAATGTCAAGTACAGAATCTGTATTTCTAATTTCAAGTAAATAGATATGTTCAGGATAAGAAGATTGTTTATCCAGAATAATGACACAGAATATCAATTGGTTTTTGTTGTGTACACATATAGGTACTAGCGTTACGTACTTGCTGTTTGTTTGTTTGTTTGATTATTGTTCTACGTCACTCCACGATTATTTCACGTATATGGTGACGGCATCTGCCTGATGCATTGCATACAAATTTAGACCTTTGCAACGGACCCACCCGAAGCAGTGAGGGATCTTTTACGTGCCACGCCTACCGTGACACGGGACCTCGGTTTTTACTGTCTCATCCGAAAGACAGAACACCGGTGTGCCCCGGGCGGGAGTCGAACCCGCGACCTCTCGATCAAGAGCCGAGCACCTTATCCACTAGGCCACACCGGCTTACGTACTTACTGAGATTTCTTATTTGTAGAATGCCAATATCAATTCGTTTTTGTTGTGTACACATAAACGTACTAGCGTTACCTACTTACTGAGATTTCTTAGTTGTAGAATGCCAATATCAATTCGTTTTAGTTGTATACACATATAGGTACTAGCATTACGTACTAACTGAGATTTCTAATTTGTAGAATGCCAATATCAATTCGTTTTTGTTGTGTACTCATATAGATACTGGCGTTACGTACTAACTGAGATTTCTAATTTGTAGAATGCCAATATCAATTCGTTTTTGTTGTGTACACATATAGGTACTAGCGTTACGTACTTACCAGGGAATAAACTTAACCGAAATTTTGGCGAGCCATGTGGGCTCGTAAGACTCAGAATCTACGGGCCCACACCAATCTTTATGAGTCCACACTAAAACCATTCAAAAATTGCAAGAAAAACTAATCATTTTTTTTCTGAATTTTATTACATTACACAACAATTTCTCTCCAATTTTACTCCTTGAAGTAATCGTCCCGTTTTGACGGCGATACATTTCGGAATGGCCAAAAAAAAAAAAACTTCCTAAGTAGGCTTGTTGAGCCATAATTCAAAGATCAAAGTACAGTAATTAACGAGAGTCGTGATTGGCTGATGGTGTAGGGAGAGAGGAATACTTTTTCAATGTATCAGGAGCTGTGATTGAATGAATTTATTTAATCTATCTATAAATAAAGGTTGATTCTGCTGTAAAATCATGAATTTTTATCTCATTTCGCTAATGTAGAAATTTTATAACCTAAAAAGAGATAGATAGATAGATAGATAGATAGACAGATTGTTTACCTTTGAATTTGGGGGGGGGGGGTGTTGTTGACCCCCTTCCAGCATGATTTTCTCAAAATTAAGGTGGATAACCTATGATAAACTGTTAAAATTCTGATAGAGGACGGTCTGACAAACATTTTGATACATGGATTGTATATAATTTCTATTGAAACGGTGAAGGTATGAGCCGACTGTTTCAATAGAAATTAGATTGTATATAGCTAAAATGCAGGATGTTGTGTAAATCTTGCTGGAAATTTGTTAATTTAACATGAGACCTTATGGGAAATGGAATTACTATGCTTTGACCTATATAAACAAACGTGAAACCCAAGGGCGTAGCCAGAGCACAAATCATGTGTATGCACAAGAAAGGCAGGGGTTTGGGGGAAAGGAAAACGACCACCTCTCTCTCTCTCATGAGATACTATATTTTTGACAAAATGATGTGTACGCATGTGCGTATTTGGTGTAATGGTAGCTACGCCACTGAAACCAGATACTGCTAACTAACAAATAAAAAGAACATGTCCGGATTTGAAACATCTAGATGCTTAGTTCCGCTTACTCAGTGAAGGAATTAAGCGTCTAGATGATTCAGATTAGAATTCAACAAGGAAACGGCTGATTCATCTTGCAGATTTTTTGTTCGCCACGTGGGCGAGTAGGAAGTGTTTCTTTGTCGTCCACAACAAATTTTACTCGTCTTGGGCGAGTGGGTGAGCGTTAAGTTTATTCCCTGCTTACTGAAATTTCTGATTTGTAGAATGCCAATATCAATTCGTTTTAGTTGTATACACATATAGGTACTAGAGTTACGTACTAACTGAGATTTCTAATTTGTAGAATGCCAGTATCAATTCGTTTTAGTTATATACACATATAGGTACTAGCATTACGTACTAACTGAGATTTCTAATTTGTAGAATGCCAATATCAATTCGTTTTAGTTGTATTCACATATAGGTACTAGCATTACGTACTAACTGAGATTTCTAATTTGTAGAATGCCAATATCTTGGGACATAGACATGGTAAATTTAGCAGGCAAAGATGTACGAGTAATGGAAAAGTCACAGAGGCAGTTGGGCAGCCAATGGAACTTGTTCACTCATAATATAGTAAGCTGGCTTTGCCTTGGAAATTACCTCCCTGGTTTTCCATATAAGTATATACTTGTTTACCATGACAGTCTGGTTGTCTAGGATAAATCATGTAGCAGATTGATGGACTTTGTATTATGTTTTTAAATCCCCATTTGTATGGTGAAATATTGATTTTATCATTTTTAATTTGCCGTAGAGCTATTGTCATACCCCCGAAGTTGACTTCGTCTGTAGACAAAATCTTTAACGTGGATCATAACTTTAGAACCATTAGAGACAGGGCTTTAATATTTCACGTGTATTCCTTGTGCCAAGACCTTTCATTGGGTACTAAAATTTTTTACCTTGTGATCTTGACCTTGATGTTTGACCTACTTTTAAAAAAACTTTCACCTTGGTCATAATTCATGAACAGTAAGAGAGAGTGTATAATCCTTATGATGAGACTTTTCGTAATGTATAATTTTTGACATTTTGATCTTGACTTTAAAGATAAACCTACTTACAAAAACTTTTCCTATTTGAATTTGGTTGTTGTCAGTGAACTCTGTTGTTTTCTGACAACTCTTGTATAAATTGAAATAAAATAATGGCTTTCTCTAACATGTAGATGAAACTGCTTTGTATATGTTTCCCCATATGTTTGACTTGATGGCTGAATATTGCGAGTTTTATGTAGGAGGTAAACCATTGACTGATCATTATGTCTGACATTAGCCTTTTGGCACATCGAACATGAATGTCATCACAATGAAACTATGTAATGGGTGTGGTTAGTGATGAACGTGGTGATCCCTCAATTTTCTATAGTTACATGTAGAATAACAAAAGTATGTATGAGTTACATGTGTATATAGAATGTTTAAAGTCATAGCAGCAAGTGTGGAATGACTATTATATACCATGCGACCATGCAAGGCCAAAAATGACATAAACAGTGTGACATTAGATTTGAAAAGTATTTTTAATCAAATTGTCATTTGCAAATGATGTGTTTAGATCCTGTTCTCAAAAAGAAAACATAAAATCAAAATGGCTTTGATTTCAAAGAAAAAAACTCTAAGATTTTTAACATGGGAATTCCCATTTCAGACCAATAATGAAAGGAGGATAATAGTCGCAAATCCTAGACGTCTTATGATAGACCTAGTCCATGGTTTTGATAGTTCAGTAGATCCCCCATTTTCTTTTAAGAAACTCCTCTCCATGGCCATAATAATCCCTTTAGCAGCTGCAAGTACAATACGATTATTTACAACACCGCCACTTTGACGAAGATTTCGTATATATTCATAAAACATCGATGTCAAAAGCTCCTAATTTCAGGGGTCGTCCATAGGAAGATTTGGGAAGTTTAGTAAGATCCTGAGCAACCTTTTTGTGTTTCAGATAGCACATCTTCATCTCCCTTACAGTACTCTCATTTTAATCCCTTTCTAGAACTTTGCTGAAATGCTTTGCAGCCGTCGTGTTGCCATTTTCGATTGCATATCTCTCAATCTTAATTCTCTGTTCGGGCGAGTTTTCTCCATATTTTCCATGTTTTCTTTTCTTTCCGGTCATATTTGGAGAAAGTGTTTCAGTTTCTTCGTCTGCCATTCGCACTGCGATTGACTTAGATTTTGGAGTAAAAAAGTGCCTATGGGGCTATTCACATTGGTTAAAACACAAAGATTGATTCTTTGTAGGAAAGTTTGAGAAGTTCTTCACATCTAATTGTAGAATTCAATAATTGTTTTGTTTACTGATCGAGTTGTACTCATGCACATGTCAAGTGACAGGTATTTCAGTAAAGTTCTTGGGGTCAGGATTACTGTTGCGTGACAAAGTACATGTAAAGACTACGTTAAGAATAACCAAAAAAAACACTTGAGCGACGCACGAAAATAAAGTTTTGCGAATTAATATTCACGGTCATTTTCGCAAAAATAAAGTTGTTTACAGTATCAAAAGTTAGGTACATGTAATTATATTCTACATATACCTAAATTACATATACATGTACTATGATATAGATAAAGAAAATCTAACAATGTACATGTATATGAATTAAATCTTGGCATGGAATAGAACGATACATAAACATTATTTTTATATAGTATTTACTATAGATATTTATGATGAATATTATAGGTCAGAAAAACCTTCCTCTTATTGGCATTCTGTGATGGATGTGGAAAATCCCTGTTCCAAAGTTTACGTTGCCAGACTTGTGGTATACGTTTTCATCAACGCTGCATCGACAAAGTGCAACCATTCTGTCAAGTTGACCTGCCAGTACCTCGGGCGTATGTATACTTTACACCTGTAATTCTGTATCATAAAAATCAGAAGTGCACATTTAATGAAAGACGAATATGGAAAATATTTTTATCTGGATTTTGAACTCCTTACTACAACAACCTATAGAATTGCTTTCTTTCGATGCCTCAGGAATCCGAGTTTCAGGGGCATATAGATGTTAAACAGTCTGTCTGGGGTTTTTATTGGTCTGTAAAAAAACCTTAACATTTTATCTAATTGCCAATGGGAGGGGAGATCAGTGTATCTTAAACACATCTTGTTTCTTTTATTTTTCTATTTGATTTAATTTTAGGTCTTATACATGTATATTAGAAGAATTAACATACATTTAATATGAATAAATTTCCGTCATGTTACCATTGTTTATTGATTTATTGACACCATTTAAAGCGATTTCATTGAAAGTTAAACCTAAATTAAAGAAAGAAAGAAATTTCACTGAAGTTAGAAAATTTCAGTGATAACAACATTAAGGAATTGATCAGGATGTGTGTATGAATATACACATGTGTACACATATTATACTGAAAGAATTTCGCATGTTGTTGATTTCTTGGCATTGATCAATTTACAGATGTTTCATTTTCCTGTATGTCATGTTGTACAGATGATCTTTTTTAGAAATGCAAGACTTACTTATCATGTTCAGTTTCAGCCTGAAGCCTGATGTCTTTTAGTTTCATTCACTAATTAACCAGTTACTTACCCATGCCAATTTCAGCTTGTTGCCTTGCCATTTTTTCCCATAATTAATACAAGAATTGCTGGTCATTTTCAGCTTGATGCCATGTCGTCGTCTTCATGTTGTCATATTCATTTATTTGATTAGATTTCATGCAAGACCTAGATACCCTGTTCATTTTCAGCCTGGTGTTGTGACATTAAAACCTTCATGCATTGACATAAATGAAATTGATGGAAAAATCTTGGGGTTACCATGTTTTTATCAAATTATTGAGAAGTCCAAAAGAAGTAGAAGTAGAAGTATGGGATGAAATGTTATCATAAGAAAAATCAACAGGAATCAAAAAAATTGAATCTTTTTGTCCGGAAATTTTGCTCAGTTATCCACCATTTACATCTAAACTGTATAAAAAAGAGGCAGACTTGGCTTGCGCTGCCCATGATCAGGGTTTCAATTCCAAGATTGTGGTCTATATTAAAGAGGTTGGTTACCTCCTGCTTTTGTGTCACTATCAACCAACCTTAAAACTTCCATATCAAATATTCAATCAGAATACCATTGCAAGGGATGTATTTTGACTTTCTATGGCAAATTTTGTCTTTGACTTCAATTGGAAAAGAAATAAAAGTCTGAATAGGTAAAGTAATCACATTGCAGGATTTTGAAAGGAAATTTTGAGTTAAAAATTGCATTGCTATAAGACTTTTATGGAAATTTTGATATGGATTCAGTATAGTTTAGATGTGAATAAAGGAATAACAATAAATAACAAAAATATCAGTTCTCCCTATGTAGAAATTTTCGTCCCAAGTTTGGTGCTTAAGATCTGATAGTCTGAGCTAAACTTGTTGTCAGTTTCCAAAAACTGATGGGATATGGTGAACACACTACCAGGTTTTGGAAAACATATGCATGGTAACCCTTAATCTAATATCATTACTTCTTACAATCTGACATTGAAATTAACATAGCTTAAATGAATCTGACCTACTATTAGAAGTACACGAGATCACATTAGTACTAACGGGTATTAGATAAACTCAAAAGGTGTCCATGATTACCTTGCTAATTTTTAGAAACGTGAACCAATCAGATTTTAGATAACAAGCAGATTGCATTAGAATTTCAGATACTTACCACTTTACTTTTGACTGACTTGCTGAATATTTGGAAGGTGTTTGTCTTTGTGCATGATTCTATGCATGTATATGTTTTTTTCTTTCTTTATTTTTTGTTATTTGAGTGCATGGTCCTGATTAACCGTCTTTGTATTGGAGACATTAATCAGAGTTAACCAGTTTCCTCCTTGTACATGTAGTGCCACCTTGCGTCATCCCGTACTACTTTCCCTGTAGTGTATGAAGTTTCTTCACATAGCAATCTACAGAATGTAGTTAATAGTTACCCTGTCACACACACAGTGCTGGAATTTAGTGATAAATTTCTGAGAATGGTGTCTTCTCTGTGGTGGTATCCAATTGGTGCCATAATAGTGCCTCCTTATGTCTGTGGTTGGTTCTATAATGGTACATGTACCATACTCTGATGGTGATTCATTGATGCCATAGTCATGCCTTCTCTGTAATGGTGATTAATTGGTACCATATTAGTACGGCTATATGATGGTGATGATTGGTGTTGCATTGTGCCTTCTCTATAATTAATTGATGCTATAATGATGCCTCCTTATTTCATTGATTCATTGGCTCCGTAATGTTACCTTTATCTGTTGGATATTTACTGGTGCCATAATTGTACCTTCTCTGGTGAAATTGTGCCATGAATTTGTGCCATAATCGTGCCTCCTCGTATGGGTGGTTAATGGGTGCCATAATAGTGCTTTCTTAGTGATGTTGATTTATTGGTGCCAGAATGGTGCTTTCTCTTCAATGGTGATTAATTGGTGCCAGAATGGTACCTCCTATTGTTGGTGCTTGTTCAATAACAGTGCTTTACTGTGATTGTGATTTATTAATGCCAGAATGGGGACTTTTCTATAATGGTGACTTTTTTAGGGTCAATACGGTATCTCCTTATGTTTGTGATTTATTGGTTCCGTGTGATGACTTCTGTATAAATCCATTGATGGCGATAAATCCAGTGATGGTGATAAATCTGGTGATAAATCCGGTGATGGTGATAAATCCAGTGATGGTGATAAATTAGTGTCACAATGGTGACATATGCCTCTGTGACATCTTCTTAGTTATAATGATTTATAGGTACCAGAATGATGCCTTTCTTGTATCTTTGATGGTGATTCAGTGGTGCCTTACTGGTACCTCGGTAGTATTGTAGAGATATTGGTACCATAATGGTAGTATATGAGGTCATTTTTTGGTGCCCGCAATGAAGTCTTCTGTAAGATGAAGTTTTTCTTCAGCAACCGTGTTAATGAGTGGTTATTACCCTAACACTGTATATTGATGTTGATCACTTACCTTTTTTCTGTGAGATGAAATTCTTTTGTTTTAATACTTGGTTCATATTTTTGCATGGATGTGACTAATGCAATAAGAATTCTTTCCTCTTTACTTTGCACACAAACTGGTATTGTTTTTTTTTTCTCTTTATATATTTTCATAGAGCAAGTATTGTCCATGACCTGTACTTTGTCCACAGTTCCAATTTTGTCCTTGACCTTTAGATTTTAGATACAACAAGTTTGTGTCTTTTCCGTTTATACTGCACACAGAACAAGTGTTGTTCTTTTCTTCACACCCAGAGCAAGTATTGCCCATTTTCTTTGTACCCAGAGCAAGAATTGTTCATTTCTTTGCACCCAGAACAAGTTTTGTCCATTTTCTTTGTACCCGGTATTGTCCTTTCCCTTCACACAGAACAAGTAACGACTTGTAACTTTGTACATAGTCTTTCACCTTTTATACATGTTTCACACAGAGAAAGTGTTGTCATATTGTACACAAAAAAGTTTTGTCACTTTCCTGTGTGCTCTGAATATTCCCTTACCGTACTTTAATGAAAAAAACCCTGATATTGTCACCATTATTCTGTACAAAAAATAAATATTGTCTCTTTACTTTTCATTTATGTAAAACAAGTACTGTCCCTTCCTCAATGTACATGTAACAAGTATTGTCTGTTTCCGTCACTTTGTACACACAGTTCCTTTATTTTCTTTGCTCAACGGACAGGTCTTGTCCCTTACTTTTCTGTTACACACGTAACAAGTATTGTCCCTTTCTTGACTTTGTTCATAGTACCAGTATTTTCAGTGCTGCTTCAATATTATGGCCTACATGGTGTTTACATACTAAATATTCAAGATGACAGAAGTGATTATTACTATGAGTGACTTTAATACTAAAAAATTTTATTGATTATTATAGGACTTTGATAACTCTAAATGGAAGAGACCTTCGAAATCACACCCAGTTTCTGAGTTTTTTTTAGTTTTCCTATTGTTCATTTAATGAATGAAATGGTTATCGGTATCGAATGATTATTTTGAGTAACTGGGAGTTTTCAGCCTTTGATTTTTCGAAGTTCAGCTTTAGTCAAAATTCACACCTTCGTACAGGAGTTTATGTCGTGGGCCATAATATGGAAGCTGACTATATATAGCAAATTTCAGTGCATCTATGTTTTATGTTTATATCACATATTTATCTGTTGTTTCTCTATTTGTTGCAATATACACTTGTTTCTCTCATCTAAATTTTCAGCAAGCTATAAATAAATTATATTGTCATTTATATATTGGTCTCAATGTTTCGATAGAGCACCAGAGCCAGTGTTTGTTCGAAATAAGCCGCACCCTCCGTTACGACCCAGGGATAGGTCCTCCTCGGCTCCCAATGTTAACATTAACATCACGGATGTGTGTCTAGAGGTACAGTATATCATGCTACAACACCGTCACTATGACATTCTCTCTCTCTCTCTCACTGACCATGCACCGCAACATTTCATGAGGTGGATGCGAATGGTTTTTGGGGTGATCAAGGGTTTGGAAATTAAGAAATTGTCCGAGGAGTGTGGGCAGATATGTCAACATAGTAAGATCAGATGAGGGAAGGGATAGGAGAAAAATATGTTGAACAGCCTTAACATGTTGTTCTAAGAATCTTGTTTGTTAACTATTCTCTTTCTTGAAGACAAACTTGTTTTTCTGTCAAAAGAAAGTTGGTCTTAAAAGTCATACTGTGAATTGATAAATTTCTGGGAAAAGATGGTCAGCTGTATCATAGAATTCATTCTGTATGCTGAATAATGGATATAAACTGTGAAGTATTGCAAAAAGTGGGTAGCAGAGAAAGAGAGAGAGGCATGCAGAGATACTGGCAGCTCAGATAATGGAGATACACGAGTGTCTCTTGTCATGTTATCTAATGTTGCCAGATTTATTCCATACTGCACAGCAAGACATTTCAATACATCTTCTATTTCCTGAACATATTGGCAGATTCTTCTGAACTTTGAGCATTTTTAAATAAACTTTACGTAAACTGGTAAAATTTTTGAGCATTTACAGAATTATTGAGAAAAAGATGTATTTGGTAGTCTTGCATGTGTAGATAAGTTGACCTTGACTTTTATGGTAATTTTCAAAGGTCAAGGTTACAAGGGTGTAAGTAGAAGGTCTATGTGACCGGATTTAAAGTAACATTTGTATTATGTTGCCATAGATTCTCTTCAAAATTTCCTCGAATCAGTCCCTCATCTGAAAAAATCATGCATTCCTCGGCACCCGACTTCCTGAAAATCCTGATGCCGATGCCAGAAGACTTACATTGGGTAGGTGGCACATATGAACTGCATGCCTATCTCCTTATTAAGCCAGCAAACCATAATCTTTATATAATATAATTCTATGTAGCTTATACTTTCTTCTTGGAAATGATGCATTTGTGATGGGAAGAAAATATGCATTATATGTTTGTGCAACAAGATTTACTTAGTACAATATCATATAAATGTCATGAAGTTTCTTAAAGTTTTAAAATGAATTTACTTCATAAGTTTCCAGCATGTAATTATCTAATAACAAAATTTCTGTAAGAAATGTAGAATTTATTAATAATAATGCAAGATAATAATGAATTTTTCTGTATTCTGATTCTTCCCTTACATTTCCTCTTTTGCTTTCATTTTCTGTCTAATTGACTGCCTTTGACTTTTAAATCACATTAAATCTGACTTCCTTCTTTCTTGTAACTTTGGGTCAAACTTTAAAAAGAGGTGACATTGTCTTTGTGCAGACAAATTGAGTGGTTAGGATGTGTTGTGCCATATCTTGTAAGGACTTGGCATATTAAAGTCATAAGGACACTCTGCCATATCTTGTAAGGACTTGGTACATTTAAGTCATTAGGATGCACTGTGCCATGTCTAGTAAGGACTTTGCAAATTAAAGTCGTTAGGACACACTGTGCCATGTCTCGTAAGGACTTGGCACATTAAAATCATTACGATGCACTGTGCCATGTCATGTAGGGCTTGGCACAATCAAGCTTCTTAACGATAAGTCAGAATATTCGATTTCAGCACCTAGCTCCCATTTTTGGCTGGATTGCAAAGCAATTGATTGGCGATGTCTGTCTGTGTGTCTGTTCGTCCATCAACATTTTGGTTGTTTCTGGTTGAAGCAATATCTCGGCAATCAAGATGAGAGTAAACATAAAAGTTCACACATAGTTACCTTATGACCAGAACTTTCAAATTATGCCATGACTTCTGATCTTGTGACTTTGACATAGTCATAAGAAACTTTATTTTGGCTGTTTCTTTAAAATCAATAGGGAAAGGGTGTTAATACTTCACATATAGGTTCTTCATAACCAGAGCTTTCAATTGACACCATGAATTTTGATCTTGTGACCTTGACCTGGATATACTAACGCCACTGTCCGTATGTATGTATATGTGTGTGTTCGCTTGTCTGGGCCATAACTTTTTAAGGCCCTGATGGATTTCAATAATATTACACATGATTGTTGCTAACATCTCAAGGAAGTGTCATGACCTTGTCTAAGGGTCAAATTCTCAAGGTCAAGGTCACATTGGGCTGAAATGGTAAAAACTTGTCCGGGCCATAACTTTTTAGCGCCTTGATGAAATTCAATAATATCAAACATGATTGTTGCTTACATCTCAAGGAAGTGTCATGACCTTGTCTCAGGGTCAAATTCTCAAGGTCAAGGTCACAGTGGGCTGGAATGGTAAAAACTTTTCTGGGCCATAACTTTTACATTTTAAGTGTATTTAAATTTTATGCCACACGAGGGGATGCTATGCTTAGCATTGCTCTTGTTTAGAATTTGCTTTGCAATCCAGTCATATTGTTTTTAGCCGTTTCTTGTCAATACATTAAGGTGGTTTACTCGGTTTGTTGCTGAGAAGTGCTAGATTTGAGTCTTGTCTTTTGCATGAGATTTCTGCCATGGTAGAGGTTGGTATGCAACGAGCCTCCCTGCTGTAGGTGAATGCTTTGCAGACGTAATAAAAAAAATACTGTGTAACGCATCAGGTAGATACTCCATCAAATCTGTGAAAACTGAAATAATTTTGGAGGAATGTAAAACAAGAAACAAATTGCAGTCTTGCTTCCGTATACTGATACAGTAAGGCAGCAAATGTTTGTTATGTGAAGACATGTAGCTTCATGGTGGTGGTTCTGTGCAAACAATTTATTCTGGTTGCTGTGCTCGGCCAATAAGAAGTAAAAATAGTACTTTTGTCATGATGTTATATATTTGTCTGTCAATCATACTCAGACATCTTAGAGCAGGTAAGTTTAGAGGTATCACACTGAACTTCCTATATGACATCCATGAATCACTTGAAAATTTCCTTGGAGGTAGACCACCTCTTGGAAATTTCCTTGGAGGTAGACCACCTCTTGGAGGTAGACACCTCTTGGAAATAGACCGCCTCTTGGAAATTTCCTTGGAGAAGGTTTTTTTGTAGTGCTGTATCATCTGCCTTGCTGCCTGTTACACAGATGAGACTATAAACTGTTACGTCTCACTGCAGTTTGTATAAAAGACCCTCTCTGCTTTGGATACATCCACATGCACATAGGTAAGGTGGCCTAGTGGATTTGGTGCTCGGCTCATGACTGAGAGGTCCCAGGTTTGACTCCTGCCCTGGGTACACCGGTGTTCTGTATTTCGGATGGGACAGTAAAAACTGAGGTCCTGTGTCATGGTAGGCGTGCAAGTAAAAGATCCCTCACTGCTTCGGGTGGGGTCTGTTGCAAAGGTCTAAATTTGTGTGCAATGCATAAGACAGATGCCATCACCATATACCTGAAATAATCGTGGAGTGATGTAAAACAATATTCAATCAATCAATCAACCATTGCACATAGATAGAAATTTCGGAGTCCTGGCACCACGCTGGTGCCACCACCTTACAAATACAATAATGTGGGAGTGGCATAAAACGACAAAAAGGCAAACAACTACAGAGGTACTTGTCCCAAACGAATAGAGAATTACTGTACTGGAGGGTAAAGGTAAAAAAAACATCTCCAGTATCGTTTCAGAATCTTGAAATGTATTAATTTACACGAGTGAGATAATCCATAAGGTTGCCATGCGTTGTAACACCTACCGTAGTTCTAATGGCAACTAGCTGTTGTTTGTAATGACATGATCCATAAGGTTGCCGTGCGTTGTAGTGCCTACCGTAGCTGTAATGGCAACTGGCTGTTGTTTGTAATAATATGATGATGAAATTTAGGAAGGGTTTTATGTTACTACCAACAGTTTTGTCAGTCAAAGCGTTGATTGGAATAAGGATGTCATAACCTCTGGAATAAGTGGGAGGGGGATAGAAAGGATTTGAATCTGGAAAGCGTTAGTTACATTGTAAGGCATGTGCCTAATCTTTGTATCACTCTGTGGTCTTTGGCTTTTTTTCTTTTTTTTTTCCTTCGGCTTCATGAAGCTATGGATGAATTATAGGTATCCTTGTATCAAGATTTAGATGTGTTGAGAAACTTCCATATAGAATGAAGATCACATTATTCATCTTTTTTTATGTTTTGTAAAATGAAATACCATGCCATGCATGGCCAGGGCATAGAGTGTCTACTATGTCCATTATTCCATCCTTCCACCACATAGTTGATTTCTTGATGATAACTCAAGTTCCTTGCATCTTATCCGAACTAAATTTAAATGAATTGGTACATCTTAAAAGAGTAATACGTGTATTGACTTTAGGGTCAATTGGATATAGATGCTTTTTTTGGGGTCAATAGGTTAAGTGTGAAGATCACTACTAGTAAAAATATATGGCTATTTTTGGTTCATGAATGAGAAAACAAGTTCTTTGCATCCTGTCTACACCAAATTTGGATATAGAAATATAGGTAAAACATATAAAGAGATCTCTAGAATACATGAGAATTTAAGCGCATGATTAGAAGTTGGCCATAAAATGTGTCACAAAATTATAGTAAGATTCTTATTAATTTGAATTTGCTTCAGGAAAGCAATATATAATTAGTGGTCGATGCATGTGGTCATGATACTGTATTCTAACATTTTATGATTTTTTTATTTGCAGGACATGTACATGTTACCAAGTCAATCAGGTAATTAGATAATCTCTCTGTACACTTAGTAAATCTAAGGTAAAATCATTTAGTAAACTAGAGATACATTGATACATATCAGTAAATCTGAGGTACATTGATACATGATCAGTAAATCTGAGGTACAATCATTTAGTAAACTAGAGGTACATTGATTATGTCTGAGGTACATTGATACATGATCAGTAAATCTGAGGTACAATCATTTAGTAAACTAGAGGTACATTGATACATGATCATTAAATCTGAGGTACATTGATACATGATTATTAAATCTGAGGTACAATCATTTAGTAAACTAGAGGTACATTGATACATGATCAATAAATCTGAGGTACATTGATACATGATCAATAAATCTGAAGTAGAATCATTTAGTAAACTAGAGGTACATTGATACATGATCATTAAATCTGAGGTACATTGATACATGATTATTAAATCTGAAGTACATTGATACATGATCAATAAATCTGAAGTAGAATCATTTAGTAAACTAGAGGTACATTGATACATGATCAATAAATCTGAGGTACATTGATACATGATCAATAAATCTGAAGTAGAATCATTTAGTAAACTAGAGGTACATTGATACATGATCAATAAATCTGAGGTACATTGATACATGATCAATAAATCCTGAGTACAATCATTTAGTAAAATAGAGGTACATTGATACATTATCATTAAATCTGAAGTACATTGATACATGATCAATAAATCTGAAGTACAATCATTTAGTAAAATAGAGGTACATTGATACATTATCAATAAATCTGAAGTACAATCATTTAGTAAAATAGAGGTACATTGATACATGATCAATAAATCTGAAGTACAATCATTTAGTAAAATAGAGGATCATTAAATCTGAGGTACATTGGTAATTGGTAGATGAAAATGCTGGGTATTTTGGTAAAAGATCAATAAATCTAGGACAAATTAGTAATGGCAGAGACCATTAAAACTGGGGTACATTGGTAAAAGATCATTAAATCTGAGGTACATTGGTAAAAGATCATTAAATCTGAGGTACATTGTAAAGGATCATTAAATCTGAGGTACATTGTAAAAGATCATTAAATCTGAGGTACATTGGTAAAAGATCATTAAATCTGAGGTACATTGTAAAAGATCATTAAATCTGAGGTACATTGGTACACGTTATAAATGTACAGTGAATGTGAGGATCAGTGGTTCAAAAGTAAAACATAAAGGAGATTTGCGATTATTATTGATGCTTTATTCCACGTATTTCTGTATGAGTTGGAGCTAGTATAATTCAGTGGATGAGGTGCTCACTGTAAAAGTTCACAGGTTTGAATCTTTGCTGGGGGCACACTGGTGCCCTTTCTTTCCAATAAGACAGTGAAAACTGAGATTCTGTTTCACGGTAGGCCTGGCACTTCAAAAATTCCTCACTGCTCTTGATGGGTCGGAAGCAGAAGCAGAGATCTTTATCCAGTCCATCAGGCTGATGTTGTCACCATATACGGAAAATAATCAATAATAGAGGGACGCAATACAGTTATCAATCAATCTGTTTGAATTGTCATAGGATAGGTTTGGCATTTATCAATGGAAATTCAGTCTTCCTGTAGTAGCCAATAAAAAGGGTAAAATGGTCATTTTGATATCCTAATTAATAACCCGTTATTTTGCTGCCGTTTGTTGTGGTGCAGTTATAAAATCTAATTACTCACGAAAAGATTCGTGCTAACTTGACTATTTGGTTCATGGTATAAGTTAACATTGAGATGTGGATGTCTCCAGAGAAATCGATACAGATACAGCTGATCAGCTGATCACCTTCAAGATAGTCTAATGGGTCAGTAGAAGAGGTCATGCCAAGGTGAACGTTTACAGAACATTAGACCCTGTTATCAGAGTGTAACGTTAGAGCAGGGAAATTGAAGTCAAATTTTGTTCAGATAGTCAGATCAGGTGACATAGACAGAATTTAAATAGATCTATATTTACAAGTGAGAGCATGGGAACTAATGATTATTAAGTTTTAATTTCCTTTGTGCTTAGGACATGCTTCAAACACATTGAATCTACCAGGACCTGTATCCCATAATTCAGCATTCTCTGACAGCCCCCCTAGAAATCTTCAGCCACCCACATCACCCGGGAAAAAAGATTCAGATAAACTAAGGGTAAGTTGCTTGGAATACCTTTGTTGTCCATTTGGGTATTGTTGAGAATGTTTTTAAACTTTTTAACGCAAGATGGTTCTATATGAGTCATATCTGCTAAAATAACACAGGAAATGAATAGTACTCCTATATATACCAAAAACTGAAGTACAATTTTCATTTAGTCAAAATAATTGCTGAATTATATAATAACTTATCTAGTCTGATAGCGATAATTATAATTTGATAGATTATGATAATTAGTGATTGCTATAGTTACGGACTGAGAGGCCGAGAATTTGATAGATTATGATCATTTGTAACTGCTATAGTTACGGACTGAGAGGCCGAGAGATGCCAATGAGGACTGGGAGATTCCAGGGGACCAGATTACAGTCAACAAGAGGATTGGATCAGGGTCCTTTGGGACGGTGTATAGGGGGTATTTTCATGGACATGTGGCTATAAAAAGACTGAATGTAACTGATCCAACACCACAACAACTTAAAGCTTTCAAAAATGAAGTGGCAGTGCTTAGGTAAGCAGTAAGCTTGGGTAAATCGTGTTGTGATTGATTATTTACCATCAATTCTTAGTGAAAGAGGATACATTCGTCTGTATCTCTGTATTAAATGGGTCTTACAAAATGATCAAGTCAAGAGATACTTCTCAGAAACTAGGCGGCATCTCAAATCAGTCGTAAATGCTTTCGGAACCCACTGAAAAGTACTTATATATGGTAGATCAATTTTCAAGCAGTCCTTTTTTCAGCTTTGAAGAAAGAATTCATCTTGTACCAGTTATGATTTCAGTTGGGTGAACTACCACGTTCTGGCATGTTTTTAATGCCCTAATAACATGAGTGTGCAAACTGTATATGAAAATGATTAATAGACCACTTGCCAATCTTGATAATGGCTGTCTTTTTGTCCAAGCTAACACATTCTAATGTTGTTTTTCATAGTGACGTCATAATACGTGACATAAATTTATTGTTACGTCACAATGAAAAACAACGCTAAAAAGTATTAGCTTGGACAAAAAGACAGTCATTGTCAAGATTGGGAAGTGGTCTATTGATGGTCAGATTTATGAATGCTTAAAACGTGATATTTAGATGTATTTACTCTCTTCAGCAAATGAAGCCGATGTGGCCTAGTGGATAAGGTGTTCGGCTCATGACTGAGAGGTCCTGGGTTTGACTCCCTCCCTGGTCACACCGGTGTTCTGTCTTTCGGATGAGACAGTAAAATCCAAGATCCTGTGTCATGGTAGGCATGGCACGTAAAAGATCCCTCACTGCTGCAGGTGTTTTTGTTGTAAAGGTCTAAATTTGTATGCAGTGCATCAGGCAGATGCTGTCACCATATACATGAAATAATCATGGAGTGACGTAAAACAATAATCAATCAATCTCTTATGAATGATTAGAGTATATTTTAAATATGAAGAAAATTTTATCAAATGTTCCCTTTCAGTGATAGGAATTTTCTTATTGATACAGCAAGTCCTTTTTTTTTTTGGATATATGGAAATTTATTTGAATTATTTTATCTCCAAAAATATGTTGTGCAAAAGAAAAAAATCTGTGAAACTTTGTAATCAATAGAATTTATTTTGTCAAATCATGCTAAAATGTTAAGGTTTCACACAGGTATATTTACATGCAAGAGAAATCTAATTTTAGATATGACATAATTATTCATTATTACTTTCATTTTCCAGGAAAACGCGGCATACAAATATATTATTATTTATGGGATGGACTTCGAAGCCTCAGTTAGCACTAGTGACTCAATGGTGTGAAGGCTCTAGTTTATATAAACATTTACACGAAGAGGAGAAAAAGTTTGAAATGTTAACGTTAATAGAGATATCAAGACAAACTGCACAAGGCATGGAGTAAGTGTGTATATCTGTTATATAGTACAAATATTTGAGTTAGTGATGAATTAAGAAGTTTGTGACATCAAGAAAGATTATGATTTCTGGACAGTTTTTGCTTCTCATGTTTTGAGCTGAAGTACGATACTTAGTTTTTAATCAAGTCCAAGATGGCTGGCAGGCAGGTGAAAACCTTAGGTCATACAGCTGTTGAGATATAGTGATTAAAGCAGATTTCCTATGAGCTGAGGATTTTCCCTATTGATTTTGGAATAATATCAGAGGTCAGGGTCACAGCACTAATATTACATTCCACCTACTTTCTTTGATAGCAGGCTGTGTCCTGATGATTTCAGGTTCAAAATGTCAAAGTTCAAGGTCACTGGGCTTTGATGAGTAAAAATGTTTTTTCAGAATATAACTGGGTTTGTATTCCACCTATAATTATGGAAATTCACACATTGTTTCTCCTGAATCAAGGATGTGCCTATTTGTTGTCGTATCAATAGGAAGCCGGCGTTGCCTGGTGGTATCGTGTCGGACTCCTGATCGGGAGGCCGGGGTTCGAGTCCCGCTCTGGTCATGCCGATGTCCTGTCTTTTCGGATAAGACAGTGAAAACCGAAGCCCCGTGTCGTGGTATGCATGGTACGGTAAAGATCCCTCACTGCTTCGTGTGGGTCTGTTGCAAAGGTCAAAATTTGTATGCCCCACATCGCCGTCACCATGTACGTGAAATATTCGTGGTATCAATGGCCAAAAGTCCAGGTAACAGGGCTTTGATAAATGAAATGTTTGGACTTTATACAATCATACGTTCATTCACTGAACTTACAGTCATATATGTCATGGTTGCCAAATATAGAATTCAGATATATGGTTTTCTGGATATCGTTTGTCTGTTTTTTCCACCTTTTCAGATCAAATTTTTCTTTAAATCGATATTCAAGCATGTTAAATGGGACCGAAATTCAATGTGATCTTCGTGCAGATCAAGCCTTCTGTGGGTAACAAGCAGGAGTTATTGTGAGGAGTGTGATCTAAATCAACTTTACCTTAGCATTTTTGATGACCTATTTGATTTTGGGAATTGGTATTTTCCCTTTAAGTATAAAACGTTATAAAATTGATACTTTAAAAAAAATAAACAAAAAAACCTCCCTGCCTCATCAGTATTTGATAAAAAGTGCCTAAGAAACTGAAACATTCAGTTTATTTTGCGTAACATTAATTAAGCAAGGCACTATTTATGTGGAATAATTCTGGGGTGTTGATAGGCAGTTTGTTCTTTTCATTATACAGAGTTATTTCCCATATGAGCAGGTATCATATGTCAAACCATTGTGACATCAACCAATTCCTTGGAAACTGCAGTAATATTACTGAAAATGATATCAAAATTGTATGAGGTCAGAAGGCTCAGATACCTTCTTTAATGGGAAATAACTCTGTATAATGAAAAGACCCAATAATCAGTCAATCAGTCTGTGTTTATTTCAGATTCCAAAACCATTAGTGATGGTATGAAACAGGTTTTATTTATTTTACTTTGACTGAAGATTAATTTCTTTAAGATAATCTTTCGTCAATGCATAGTAGATGTAGTGATTAATCTTTCAGCATTACCATAGTTACATACGTAAGATAACATTTTATGAAAGAAGAGACTTTTTAGCATTATGATACATGTATATGAATTCAGAAGGTATTGGGGTTCTTTAGTATTTATTCATTATATAATCATGGAATACAATTTAAATGATATATATTTCCACTTTCAGTTACCTTCATGCTAAGTCCATAATACATAGAGATTTAAAGTCAAACAGTATCCTTTCACACAGTGCTGTAGTTAGAGACATGGGTCAATATGTCGTGCATTACTAATCAAAATATATGACTGTGATTTATGCTCAAATGTCTTTACCTTTTGTCATATATTTTATTTAAATGTTACTAGTCAAGTTTTTACTTAAAAAAGATTTTTTCGCAGCGCATAAGAATAAATCTAAGCTAATAAAGTCTTTGTATTTATATATAAGTAAGTCTTCGGTACTGGGGCCAGATTTGTGACATGATAACCAAAATTTTAACCTAATGATATTCCTCTGCTTTTTCTTCAGTTACAATCATGAGGTATAACTACTTCATAAAACAGTATTTAGAAGATAACTGAATAGGCATTTTCTCAGTAATCTAGCATCAAAAAAGGACAATATGAAATATTAAGCGCGTGACGTGGTGTCCTAAATAATTTTATAACATAAACAAATGAAACAGCTTTCATGTTCGTAGTATGAATTCTGATGTATTATCGAATGCTTTTGTTGAGAAAAAAAGTTTTGAAAATAAAACTATGTTTAAAAGGTTTTTTAAATGTCAAGCAAAGTGGACACCATAACATACGTATTTATCTTAATCTATTTTTGTTATGAAGTCAAAATTATGAAGAGTCATTCCACAATATGGTTATCTGATACAACAATTAAAATAGATTAGAGTGTAGGGCAAGATTAAATCGATATATCATGACCAAAGTTCTATTAATGATGCTTTTTTTAAACTGAATTACATGCATAACAGGACACCAAAAATTAGGATGTATCAATAAAATACCACAAAATATCTGAAATAACATTTATATTGTAATAATGCTCATTTTTGTCTCATGCATACTTTTTTTTAAAAGCATTAATACAAGTATCACTTTATTTGCATATCCTCAGAAGAATGTGGCTACAACATAACGAGCGTACTCGAAAATTACATTACACATTCTTAGTACAACTTTCAAAAACACTCTATATTAATGGTTAAAATACAAAATGAATAATGTTTGGACTTTATTCTTATAGTTTATGTTTGGAAACAAACACTAAAATAACAAAATGGTAAACTACATTCATAACAATGGACATGAAATGCGGTTGATTTTCGTCGTGTCTTATAACGAGCGAAATTGGAAGTAAAAGTACACGTTTCCAAAATAACATTATAAAAGCAACTTGGTCTTTATTTAAAGCATCGATCAAAGATGAGTCTTTGGATTATTGGGTCAGAAAAAGATAATATCGCAATAGAAGCACCGTAACTTTAGATTACCATTACGGTCATTATATTGGACACGATAAATGCTATACTGTTTGACCTCTGTGACCGTAAATGTTTATCAAGAAAGTACAAAATCATAAAAAAGGGCAGTTCATGCTTTTTGTTTCAAATCTTCAGCTTTATAATATTAATCGATATCTTAATTTCCAAGGACAATCGCAATTTTACAAATATTTTTCTTCTGTTTACGTTTGTTACGGTTTTTTCTTTGGGGGCATATCCCGGACACCACATGTTCTTCCATCTTTGTACAACAATGACACATAGGAAATCCCCAATAGGTTGCTAATTTTAGCAATAGCCATAAATAGAAATGCAATGGCACGATGAATGACGATCTGTACTCGGTAAGCGATGTTGTATAAGAGGCAATTACATTTGTTATGTTTTGGACACGATGACCGTCATATTATTTGTTTATTTGATTATTGTCTAAGTGGTAATTCAAACATCAGGAATCGAATAGTAGATAATCCTTTGTATCTAAGGGTATAAAAACAATAATGAATATAACGGATATCAACCGACATAAAAATGCCATTGCATTTGTAAACTTTATTATTGCAGAGGACACCAAGGATAACGAGCATATTACCACATTTGTTGTAGTTTTATCTAGAAATTGGATAAGGGTAGATTCGTCATGATTTATGGATGAGGTTAATGAAGATTCTCAGATCAGTACATGTATAATGACCCAGTACTGAAAACTTACATATATACTAAGAACTTTGTCAGTGGTATCCAAGAAAGTAAATGAAATGTACTTTGTTTCCTTGACGATATGATAGACATATTTTTAACGGATAACTACACAGTTAAGATAGGTGACTTTGGTCTGGCTACCATGAAAACTAGGTGGAGTGGCTCACATCAATTCCAGCAGCCTACCGGCTCTATACTCTGGATGGTAAGGACATGTTTCTGTATGCTGTCTCTCTCCATATAAATTTATGCTGTCTTTATATTTCTGTATACTGTCTCGATTATTATTATTATTATCTATATATTTCTTTACTCTGTCTCTTTTTTTTATAGTGTCTATATTATTATCTATATATTCCTTTATTCTGTCTTTTTTTTTATAGTGTCTATATCATTATCTATTTATTTCTTTATTCTGTCTCTTTATTTATAGTGTCTCTATAAATTTTTTATGATGTCTTTTATATTTATGTGTGCTGTCTCTGTATCTTCTTATGCTCAATGTATATATTTTTATGCTGTCTATATATATTTCTGTGTGATGTCTATATATATTTCTGTGTGATGTTTATATGTATTTCTGTGTGATGTCTATATATATTTCTGTGTGATGTTTATATGTATTTCTGTGTGATGTTTATATATATTTCTGTGTGATGTTTATATATATTTCTGTGTGATGTTTATATGTATTTCTGTATGCTCTCTCTATATATTTTTGTATGGTGTCTCTATATAATTCTGTATGTGACCTCTATATATTTCAGTATGCTGTCTTTATATATTCCAGTATGCTCTCTCTATATATTTCTGTATGCTGTTTCTATATATTTCAGTATGCAGTCTCTGTATATTTCTTTATGTTGTCTCCATAAATTTCAGTATGCTGTCTCTATATTTTTCTGTATGCTCTCTTTATATATTTCAGGCTCCCGAGGTGATCACCATGAAGGAGGCTAACCCCTATACTAATCAGTCAGATGTGTATGCCTTTGGCATTGTGATATTCGAGCTGCTGACAGGGTCCCTTCCTTATACAAGCATCAGCCATAAGGACATGGTAAGTTGAGGGGGTCAAACATAATTCTTCTTATATGCTAGATGTTGGCACAAGTTGCAAAGAAAATTTACAGGCAGTAAGACAATTTTACTAGTTCAGAAGTGATTAGGTCAAGAAAAACAGTATTCAGTATGTTCAAGCATTTACTCATCTCTAGAGTTTATTGAAAACTAGAAATGATGACTAAGTTCAAAGATTTGGGGTGGATTGCAAAGTACACACTTGTCTGGCTTATGTCAGTAATGGATCAGAACATGATCAGGTGCCAACAGTGTTAACTCACTAGATGGACTAACTCAAGTATAACATGACTAACCTGGTTTGAAAGATACTAGACTCCAGCTGGCTGTCTACTGTTAACTTTTAACAAAAGTCCTAGTAAATCATGAAAACATAGTTAGTCACAGCTGTAAAATGTACCAAGTCATAAAAATCTCTATTCCTAAAGACAAGATAATTTACAACCTTAAAAGTTAAATACCTGATAAGTCAGACTCCTAGTCTTAAATACTTGGTAAGTCATAGCCATTAAGGCATGGTAAGTCATAACAATAAAGACACGGTAAGTCATAGCAATAAAGACACGGTAAGTCATAGCAATAAAGGCAAGTCATAGTCATAAAGACATGGTAAGTCATAGTCATGAAGACATATTAAGTCTTAGCAATAAAGACATGGTAAGTCATAGTCATGAAGACATGGTAAGTCAGTAAGTCATAGTCATAAAGACATGGTAAGTCATAGTCATAAAGACATGGTAAGTCATAGCAATAAAGACATGGTAAATCATAGCAATAAAGACATGGTAAGTCAGTAAGTCATAGCAATAAAGACATGGTAAGTCATAGTTATAAAGGCATGGTAAGTCATAGCAATAAAGACGTAGTAAGTCATAGTCATAAAGACATAGTAAATCATAGCAATAAAGACATGGTAAGTCATAGTCATAAAGAAGTAGTAAGTCATAGCAATAAAGACATGGTAAGTCATAGCAATAAAGACATGGTAAGTCATAGTCATGAAGACATGGTAAGTCATAGTCATTAAAGGCATGGTAAGTCATAGCAATAAAGACGTAGTAAGTCATAGTCATAAAGACATGGTAAGTCATAGCAATAAAGACATGGTAAATCATAGCAATAAAGACATGGTAAATCATAGTCATAAAGAAGTAGTAAGTCATAGCAATAAAGACATGGTAAGTCATAGCAATAAAGACATGGTAAGTCATAGTATTAAAGACATGAGGTCACTGCCATAAACACATGGTAAGTTCGCTATTATATTAATATTACATTTTTGACAGGTTGACATGGGATATTGTCACCCCGAGAAAACAATGTCGACCGAAGTGAAGCCGAGTCTGACAGTGTTTTTAGAGGAGCGACAATATGCCATGTCAACCTGTCAAAAATCTAATATTCATTTTATTATACCGAATATCATACAATATATAACAATTAAGTGTGAGTATTAATTCAAGATATTTTAAGATACTTGCCTTGCCTTCATTTAAATGTGGTGTGTGTATCGTCTTGTGATATACTGATTAATAACGTAACTACAAAATTAACCTGTAATCGCGAGTTTAAATCATTTACACATGATCATTGATCAGCTGGAGAGTTCCATTAACATTGGATTGTTATTACGGCATAAACATGACGTCACAATGCATTTTGACGTCAAAACGTGAAGTAAAATCGCGTGACCATGTTCTAAGACATGTTCTAATGTCATTTTACTAAAAATGATCCGCCATACTTTTCTCGGTCTATGAACCGTATGCTCATCAATTTTGCGCATTTGACATTTTCAATGAATGTCACCCTCTCTATATATCCTATATAAAAACTGTGTGACACTGAAAAATGTCACACCATTGATTGACCAATCAGATTACAGGAAATTATAACATGAGGTATGATAAACAAACATGTCAAATCACAGTCATAAAGACATGAAAAGTCAAGCCATTATAAAAACATTGCAAGTTACAGCCCCAAATGCAAGGTAAGTCATAGCCATAAAGGCATGGCAAGTCACAGCCATAAATACCTAGTAAGTCACAACCACGAAAAAAACAAAGCTTGTCACAGCCATAAAGGCAAGTTAAGTCCGAGCATGGTAAGCCATAATGTCAAAGACATGACAAATCACAGCCACAAGCACATGATAAGTAGCAGTTGTAACGACATGGCATGTCACAGCGATAAAGGCTGGGTAAGTCACAGCAGGTCATGAAGACATACCATGTCACAGCGATAAAGTCTGCGTAAGTTACAGGAGGTCATAAAGACTTGGCATGTCACAGCGATAAAGGCTGGGTAAGTCACAGCAGGTCATAAAGACATACCATGTCACAGCGATAAAGTCTGCGTAAGTTACAGGAGGTCATAAAGACTTGGCATGTCACAGCGATAAAGGCTGGGTAAGTCGCAGCAGGTCATAAAGACATGCCATGTCACAGCGATAAAGGCTCGGTAAGTTACAGCAGGTCATAAAGACATGGTAAGTCACAGTTCTTAAAAAAACCTGGCAAGTCACAGCTATAAATACTTGTAAAGTTATGACCATGAAGTCCTAGTATATCACAGTTAGAAAGGATAATACAGTCATGTAGACATAGTAAGTCAGAGCTATAAAGCCCGTTAAGTCATTAACTTTATGAAAACCTGGTTTTATATTTAAAGACCTCAGTCATAGCCATGTCTTTTTATAGGCAACAATTGATTTGTGTTGTGTATCTTTACAGATTCTGTATATGGTTGGGAAGGGAATGTTACGTCCTGACATCAAGAAGGCACGTTCAGATGCACCAAAACGCTTTAAGATGCTGATGCAAGATTGTTGTAAATATGAACGCGAGCAGAGACCATTATTTCCCCAGGTAAGACATTTTTTCTGCATTCCATTCCTCAATTTGGAAATTACGACCCTTGACACTAAGAGAAATTTTTTATATTATACATGTTTACCACAACTCTTCCTTAGTCAAACTTGGCACAGGGGAATGGTGTGTTTTATGTTACCTGATATAAAAGGAAGATGACTCCAGTGTGCTTACATTTATAGGGAAGCAAGGTGTAATCTGGGTGGGGAGTAGTATTTATCACATTTTGTGGACAGCTCTAGTTTTGTGCTGAAAAGAAGAGTTCTTATCAAGGGCAGGCAACTCACGTTATTAAAACCTCATATTGATTGATTGATTTTTGTTTTACGTCACTCCACGATTGTTTCATCTATATGGTGACGGCATCTGTCTGATGCATCGCATAGAAATTTATACCTTTGCAACAGACCCTTCCAAAGCAGCGAGGGATTTTTTACATGCCATGCCTGCCGCGTCACAGGACCTCAGTTTTTACTGTCTCATCCAAAAGACAGGACACTGATGCACCCATGACGGGAGTCGAGCCCGGTCCTCTCAGTCAGGGACATCCACTGGGCTACACCGACTTCATTAGAACCTCATATTTATTTCTGTTAACATTAGTATTTGATAACGAATATGGAAATAATTTTGTACTTTGTGTTCCAGGTGTTATCGGTACTAGAGGCCATGGAACGTTCTCTACCCAAGCTTCATCGGAGCTCTTCCGAGCCCGTGATCAATCTATCTCAGTCAGAAGACTTGGACCTAATGTATGTGTGTGCATCTCCTAAAACGCCCATCAACAGCCAATTTCAGCACTTTGTCTTCTCATCATCGCCTGCTGGATTATTTTGATATTAGCCAGCCAATGTCAAGGGTTTTAAGGACCGGGTTTTGCGGCAGTGGAAGCGGCCATTGATCTCAATTAGTGTCCACCACTTCATTCATCCTACACTAAGAGATTTTTATTTGCCATTTGCTAACTTGATAAAAATCTCATCTAACATTACAACTCATCCTATGAGAAATTTTCTCCTCTTGCTTGAATTATTTTTATGGTGGTACTTGGAAATTGAACGCGGATTACATCTAGACCTGGAAATTGTTATCTCCAGAAACCGTGGCAACAGCAAACCGTGGCAACATCTGTAATCTGGTTAAAAAGCCGGAATCAGAAATGGCATAAAAGGACAAAGACATCATCAGCACTGCAAATAGGGTTATGAATATTGGAATGTAAATCCATGTGTTAGAATGTGGAACCGTGTAGTAGCAGTATGTGAATCCACTGTCTGGTATGTGAATCCATATATCTTGCTGTACGAATCTACTTTCTAGTATGTGAATCTGTGTACTGCAATATGAATTAACGTTCTGGGATGACAATCCATGTTTTGGTATGTGAATACATTTCGTGGTATGTTGTGTTTAAACTGGCTTTATCGAAATGCATATACCCATGTGTATATGACTAGGGGAAGGTCACTTTTTCGTTTTGAAAGTGATATGAAGCTAGAAATCTGAAAAGACTATGTAACTGATAAACATTTTACATGGATTGTAACGAATGAGAATTGTACATCATACTGAAAAAGAGGGGATAAAACGTTCAAATCTTGGAGTTTGTATTGTGTAAACTGAATGTCACACAAAGATGGCACAGAAAATATTCAGATTTAATGGAGGACTCAAGAAGGCAGTAATATTTGCTGTGTGATCGATAGAACAGGAAACAAGGTATGGTGCTTGATCGAGATCTTTGGAGACATCAGATTTTGCTGCAGGACCAACTCCCGGAAAAAAAGCAAGATTTGCTGCGAGACCGATATGTTAAAAGTTTGCTGCGGAACAGAGGCCGATTAGACATGTGCAATCAGAAACCTTTATAGGGATCTGGGTCAGTGTCATACACTTGACCAATCAATCTGTGATTTGACAGCGTCCAGTTCAGGGCGTTTATTCTCGTGATTTTATTTATGAGCTGGATTTTTTTTATCGTAATTAATGAATATGTGAACATTTAATGCGTACTGCAACTCTGTGAATGCTGAGCATCGTGTGAGTGCCTACAAGTCTTTTACTGCTAGGAAGGACAAAAGTATTTGTGTTGCATTGTTATTGATTTCGTGTGTTTTATTTGTTGCTTTACAGACATCCTCTATTTGTGTCTGTCCATCACCAGTTATGATAATTTAGCTTTCGGCATTTTGTGTCTCTACCTTCTGTTCCATTCAACGATCAAAGAATGTTAAAGGAAAGAGATTCACCAAGGACTTTGGGTATTAATATATCAGAATATGTTTTCTGTTCACGCTTTAAATATAGGAGGGCTTAGCATGAGATGCTAGCTCTATTCATCCAATCAGATTTGTTCTGGATATCTAGATGAGAGCTCTATTCATCCAATCACATTGGTTCTAGATATCTAGGTGATAGCTCTTTTCATCCAATCAGATTGGTTCTGGATATCTAGATGATAGCTCTATCCATCCAATCAGATTGGTTCTGGATATCTAGATGATAGCTCTATTCATCCAATCAGATTGGTTCTGGATATCTAGATACTGGCTCTATTCATCCAATCGGATTGGTTTTGGATATCTAGAGTGTTTCAGAGGTATGACTGATCTCTACAACAGTTAAGGCTCTTTATAGAATCTAGAGATAGCATTTGTTTGAAATTGTAATCAATTTATCAATTTTATTTGAATGCATATACATGAAATGCAATTGTGTTTGCAAAGGTGTCTGTGGAAACTATTCAGTTTCAGTCCTCTATGACTATGCTCAAACAGTGTCGCTTTAATATAGTAACAATATTTATTTGCTATAAAATAAGCTGTAGACAGAAACTAAGTTTGCCGTGGCAGAAATGAAGTCTCAAACATCTGCTCTCTAACACAAGCATAAATATTTTTGTTCAAATTTTTTTCGAATTTCAAAAAATGTCTTCATGTAATGAAATTAAATTTTTCTAGAAATTTTACATAGTAAATTATAATGTGCCCCCCCCCCCCCCCAAAAAAAGTGAGGTGGAAAAATGATTACGACTGACAGGAGGATTTGATTGTTTTAATATGGGAATGATAATATGATATGGCGATAAAGAAAATAAGAAAAAGGGGGGCTTGTTTTTAATAATCTATGTATGAAGTTCAGGTATGCATGTATAATATTTTCATAAATTATACGTCAAAGAATGGAAATGTGTATTCTGAAGTATTTGTAGGAGACTGATCTGAGCTTGAGTTTTGATTTGGCAGATTAGTGATACATACATGTTCGGTAGAGATCTACTATGCCAGTAACCTAGCATGAGGATTGTGAAGGTGTAGGATTGTGAAGGTGTTGATTGTTGGAAGGTGTAGGATTGTTGGAAGGTGTTGATTGTTGGAAGGTTCTGACCAAATACTCAATCTTTAACAGTTATTAAATGACCATTTGGTCAGAGCTTATGAACTTAACTATTGATGGCCGTTATTTGAATGAAATTTAGTAACTCTTTTTGAACTATAGCATCTTACATCTAATATTGGATGTATATGTTAAAATTTATTAATTGCATTAAATCCTGCATGTGTTTAAGGAGAATTTGTTTTATCTCATAGTTAGTTGGCAGATGTTGGATAAAAAAGATTCTATTTGCTGGTGGTTTGGATTTTGAATGAGTGTGCCGGAGTATTAATGATATCAATATCGAGATGATATGAACAAGTCTATATTACAAAAGACATAAAAGCAACAGCTATCAACTCTTGAGCATTTTTATAGCTTTAAAGTGACAAACACTCACAATGCAATACAGTATGATATCATTTTCTCCATGGATAAATATGAAAATTCTTTCCCTATATATACAAAAATTGATATTTTTCAAGGCATTTAATTAAATGAAATATTTTTAAAATTTTTATTGTAGATTAACCTCAAAACATTTATTTATCAAGGTCCAATTCACTTTTTCATTGGTTTGAATTTTTGTATGTGCATAAACATAATCTTTTGCTTCATTATAAAGATGACTTGAAATCTCTAAGATTCTGACGTGATGTTCAGTAGCTACAATTTTGAGATCTCTGTCGATGAATGTAAAAGCATCATGGGAATAAAATGTCATTTGTTTTCAACCGTCTCGATAAATATGATTACAAATGATTTGAAGTCAACTGCAATATTTCTGTTATAGGAATATAGTAATCATTGAGAAAACATTTACCTGCTATTGTTTTTTATTTGAATAAATCATTTATGATGAAATTTGAGAAGGAATGGGTAAAGCAGGTCGATTTCCTTGTGGTAAAGAAATTATTAGCACAGTTCATGTCTATTTTTAGAAGATTTTGAAAAAGATGTTGTAAATTCAGCCTTCCATACATCAGCCAACAATTTCTATTGTTGGTAGAAAGTCTTTTTTGTGGATTTTTGTAACTTAAGTTTCTGAAAATGTCTGGACAAAGACAATACTTAAAATAATACAGATTAGTACATGTATTCTTGAAAATTGTCGAGGAAGAAACAGTTGAATTCCTTGATTTGATAGAGCATTTATTGTTTCTGTATCCCCATACCTTACGCATATTTCACAGAAAAGATGTCATATTCTATTGCCTAATGATTTTGGAGTCTTTTTCTTTGCATTTCGTTTCTATTTTCTCAATTTCGCATTTTTGTTGAAGTCTTTTTGTTGTTATATCGTGACCCTTTATTTCGTATGTGGAGCTTGATAATGAATTGTGTGTATTTCCAGTGAACGTGTCTTGAATATGTGGTATCAAACAAATACTTTCTTTGGCTTTGGTTTCATCGAGCAATGTTATGTGTCATGGCTGCGGTATGACGATCCCCATTTTCAGTGTTCCGTGTTCACCTTGTAAACCTAGTTTTATATCCACATGCAATACGCAGTGTCAAATTCTTTTAATACTATGTTTAAAGAGTTTTTTTTCCCCTCTATTATTGGAAAAAAAATTCTTGATTGTATCACATTGGTATCCTGTCACATGATCATGTTATCAGTCTCTCAAAAGGTACTATTGGGAAATGGTCACCACTATCCTAGCAAATGATGAAATATGGTTCCGATTCTCCAAACACCACAGTTGGTTCTTAGGATTTCCTACACACCACGACCGATTTCTTATTCCTTAATGTGAATATTATGTGAAGAGAAAGAAATAGCGTTTTAAAATCCTTTTCCACATTTCCTACCACAATGAGTTCTTTATGAGTCCTCCACAACATTATGGAGATCCATCACATGACGGAACCACCAGATTTGTTTTATATAGGACTGAAAACCTATTTCATGGCATAAAGATATCAAGAAAGGATTCCATGTAAAGTGGTAATTTCTTTTTAAAAAAATTTCGGTATAAATGTTTTGTGAATTTTTTTTTTCCACATACCTTCAGTGGTGAGATATTCAACAGTGGTGCCATTATAGGTTTTGACACAACACATTCCTTTTGAGAAATAAAAACTCCTGTACACTTCTAGACAAGGTGATAATTATTTCATTGCAGACCAAGAAGAAAGGAAAGTATTTGTTTGACATATACGTTAAGGTACAAATATTGCGCTCTGTTAACTCTGAATTTTCCTATTATTTATTACAATGTTCCTGTAAGAATACTGTTGTGACAAGCACAGTAAACTATCAACTTGTTCTCTTGTCGTGTTGTTTATTTACTTCAACATCTTTCATTATTGAGCGATACTTTGACCTGAAATGTTTGAACATACGGTTCTTGGAATCTTGATTATTCTGTGTCTGTTAGAATCTTGATTATTCTGTGTCTGTTAGAATCTTGATTATTCTTCCATTTCGATGTGTTACCCATTTTGACTTCTACACTTCAAACTATTTCTGTTTATACATAGCTATAGCATGCCTTGGTGGTAAAAAATATTAGGCTCTGGATCATTTTGTCCTGGGCTTGCACCCTATTGAGTTTTGTCCTTGAGAGTATAAGCTGAGGGTCATTTAGCACATATATATATATAAGAACCCTTACTGCTTCCGTTGAGTCTGTCACATAGGTAAAGATATACAGACATTTTGGAGGTATTGCACCCATTACCTTCATACTTGCATTTCAAGATTTATTGATACCCCATCAAAATCTGTAATGCAAATGGCAAAATATGCAGAGAAACCTTACCATGCATGGGAACTAATGTCAAGGGCAGGTAAAATTGGAAAGAAATATTGAGGGAACGAAGTACAAATAATTTAATCGTTCTCTCTGAAACAAATTTGGTTAATAACTAGTTCCGAGTATGCTGCATTTATATCGCCCTCTATGTGATACGACACTGAAGGGGAGGTAATTCTCTTCACCTGTAATAGAAAAGAGTTGCACTGAATTCATAAAAATGGTATATCTTTGAATAATGTAGTATAGTACCAATATGCATCAAAATTGCAAATACTACACCGGTGAAATAATGCCATTGACATTGTGGCATTCAAAATAAAACAGTTTAATCTTACCCTATGGAAATGGCAGGCACATTTGCCCTGTAGAAAGTCTCGATACCGGCTCATCGTCATGTTATATGTAGGAATCATCTGGAATCCTCGTCTTTCTCCGTACTCCGATAACTCCGTCTCGTGACTTTGCAGATCAAGTAGCTCCTCCTGAAGTATGTAGATGGTAAAACTGACATCAATCATACAGTTTTCGTGTGAAATTTTAATTGTATGACATTTTATACTGAGTTTCACCCTTTGGAAATTTGTTTTTTCACTAAATGAATTGCCATAAATTTGAGATTCAGTGTAGTGGTTAAACACTTGGCAAAAGATCCGTTATGCACCCAGGTTATAGTATATCATACACTGGGTCTTGCTGTCAATATTTGACATTGTGAACAGGTGCTTGTTTTACTCACCTGTGATTTATAATGAATGCCATCAATATGTTGATGGAATCCAGCCCCAAATCCCTTAGAAACCAAAGTGATATTTGAAAGATTTTCCCTACAAAAGGAAAATCAAAAACATGGTTAAATTACCTTCATTTAAGATATATGTAGAACAAAGTAAGATGGCAAAGTCACTAAATTTGTTTCTTTATATTTTATTTTCACAGATTTTCAGTGGTCTAGATTATGCTGTATCTGTGAATGGTTTATTCCTATGGAAGTAAATTACAAAATATGACATGTTCATCACTACAGCTTAATCTGAATATTATGGGACAGAATTTAGCTGTGACCTACAGATATCTTGAACCTCAGTGTCTCTATACACTGACCGAGTTTAATTTGTGAAATTAAACCAAAAAAACACCAAATACATATAATTCAAAATACATATATGAATATATTTCTCCCTAAACCAATTCATGTCAATGATAATGCCGATGGTATATCTTCTGTAATTTTCTCAAGGTACAGTACTTTACATCCTTGATACTATGAGTCACACAGTGACTTCATACATTACAATATAGTACCGGTATTCATCCTTGTCACCAAAGCCAAATATAGCTACACCAATATTACTTGAGATATTTTTTAATAAGAGCATAATTAAGCTAAATGTCAAATTACCATGCAAATTTAATACTTTGCCTACCACAAATTTCATTTCACTCCACCTGTTTTTGAATACAGCTTATCATAGTGGTGTTTACAATTACCCATATTATAAGCACTTCTGAACTGAACTTGTCAAATCTATCTTCCACAAAAACTATGGCTGTATGTCTCTGTTATTGAAGACACACCTGACATGTCTATTACCAGTATGGCCTTGGGGAGGTCTGATTCCCAGTCTCTCCAATGAGCTTTGCCATCCGTTAGACAGAGCTTAATTGTGTACTACGAGTTAGAAAGGACGTTGAAGGTTAGCAACCGTATGACGTCATAAGAACGTTTCATTGTTCTTTACGTCATTTTTGTGGGAACACATTTTATTTCCTCCCTTAACACTGAGATCACAGTTGATGGCGACAAAGTCCATTACGAGTCACTTTGCTAAATGGAACTTTGAAACCTATCGAATCTTTTACTTATTCCATATCATTGCAATACTTTATTTTGTAACATACCTTTTCAGTGCTTTCTTTATAACATCAACATGATATTTGTTGAACCACTGCACTCCACCTACCATCAGAATGGTATTATGGTTATTCTCCAATGGTTGAGTCCTGTAAAAATACATGGTTGATATGGGTTATCACATGACCTGTGATAATACATGGTTGAGAATTTGCAGGTCCTGTAATAATATATGGCAGAGGATATAAATGGTGGATTGGTGATTTGGTTTTTATAGGGTTTTCGACAATTTTTTCAGTCATAATGCACATCAATAATACAGGATTATCTTTTGTACATAGCGGCCCCATTCCAGGAATACGGAACATCGCAACTAAAATAACGTCAACATACACGCACATTTTGTAATTGTTATGACGTCATATACTTGTGATGTAAGTTGCCCACATAAAAGAGCCCACATCGCCAATAATAGATTTGGTAAGTTACTAAATGCAAACCATGACAGATTTTAGTAGTTGTGATACTCCGTATTGAATATAGATCATGTGCACCAAAAACTTAGCGCTAAAGAATACATACATGTATATAGAAAAAAAGAACCATAGAACCATGGAGACTGATAGAAAAGCCTGCAGATAGAAACCTTTGAAACTTATAAGAGCTTTAAGAGTAGATAGAACTCAAACAGGCCTCTTGTTTAATTTGTTTTTCAACAAGTGAATCTAACAATGTTTTAGTGTTTACATTTCACTCTTACACATGTTCAGAAATGATATTCCCATTCTTTTTCAAAGTCTATAATATATCTCGCAGAGGAAAATACGGATACATAACACTCACTTCTTAATAATCTGATAAACTGCTTTGTCAAAAAGTGGTCGATGATTGGTTGGTAACCAGAATTGTGGGTAATATGCGAAGCTGAACCTAGTGTGGCCATTATTGACGTTGGTATATATTTTAAGGTCATGAGTTTTATCCCAATCGGTCAATGTTCCATTCACTCTCTGTAGAATGTAATGAAGGATTCCTCTATTGGTAGAATCTCCGATGAATAAGAGTCGCTTCCCCTGCAGACATTTCTGTAATTCTGTGTCGGAGATCTGACCGTTCCGACAAGCTGTCGATCTCCATTGTGCTAGCCCCCAGTTACAGCTGTCCTCTCGTGAGCAAGTGTCACATGGCACATACCAAACCCCTAGGCATTATAATACAGTGTTGAGAATATTATGAGATTTTTCACTTGTATAAATGTGCATGTAACTGACATTTAAAATGAAAGAAAACAATTTAAGATATCATATATGTTGACATACCTTGTATGCATATGTCAAATGCTTTAACTGATTTTGAGGTTTGAAATTTTCAACTACATGTATCAGCATATATTAGTCAAATTACAGAAGATATTCATTAATTAATAAAGACTACAATTTCTATTTCTTTAAGGAATAAATCTAATTTGTTTTTGTTGGATGGAGGTATACCACGAAAAAAGGATGGAAAACTGTACCAATACGCATAGCGCATGATGCATAAGATAAGATTTTTTTCATGGTATACCTCAATCCATCCAACGAAAAACAATTTACTTCATTCCTTATCATTTAATTCCTTTCAAACATGTTTATATTCTCAGAAATTGGTACGTTATGTCTGCACTATTTCTACATCTCTAAACTTCTGCAACAGTGGTGTCAATATATTAATGTCACAGGTACGGAAACGCAGGAAATTACGTCAGAGAAAAAATTTCTTGGATGAGATATACTACTTAAATTTTTAAGCCAATTAAAATGCGCATGTTAATGTAAAATTAAATGATTAGAAATTGCACCCTAAACATTTATAAGACAATTTGCAATTCATCTAAAGCAATGTATAAACGATTACAGTTGCATACTGTCTTTATTTTGTGAATCGAAGTTTTTAACTCAGATTTCCGGCATCGATCACTAGAACTTGCATTTATTACTGAACACACAATTTAAAATACATGTGAGAATATAACTTATAGAGAATAAGATCAAAGTCAAATTTTTGATACTCAGCACATACCTGAAAAATTTTGTTTGTGACAGTGGGGCAACAGAGACTGACTGTATTCAAAGTAACGCCATGTAGAAAACCTAGTACTCTGTAGACCACATTTCTCATTTGGTGAAAACTTCATCCTGCAGTCCTACATAAAATGGGTATGAAATTAATATTGCACTTTTCTTATTTCAATTTTCAGAAGAAAGAAGAGACCCAAATGGGCTCTTATCACTCACCTGAGCACCTTTAGCACACGAAAAACTTATAAATAGAAATGTTCTCTAACAAAAGTATTCTTTTAAGAAATTACATTTCAAAATTGAACCAGAAATTAAACATCTCAACATTGTAAAACACTCATACATTATAAAAATCAATAAAAAAACATTTGAAAATATGCAACAAAAGATGTTAAAAAAGTGTCAAAACCAAAAACCACAACACTGCTTAAGACACCTTTCTAGATCACTTTGGTACATTTGGTTGACTATCTATGCAGCCATGTGGGTCTAAAGAAGTTTGTCAAAGGAGGGTACCCTCTGGAGTTTATAACTTCATCCTTACCAAGTTTTATCAAACTTCCTCAAGCAATTCTGATATAGCTGAAAGTAAGTTTATATGTGGTACGAACAGATGGATTGATGGGCACCAGACAAATTAGAGTGATTACAACAGCAATACCAGATGAATTCAAAACTTCCTCATGAATAAAATTTTTTTCAACATAGTCAAAGAATTTATGAAGAATTAAGTGCAGAGAAAATCTGGACAATCCAATATTAAAAGATAAATTTCTTACTCATTTGCAAGTCAACCTGACATAATTTGTCTAGTGTTCATCTGTAAGTCCATCTGTTCATACGGCATAAACTTACTTTCAACTAGTTCTGAGAATTGCTTGAGGGAGAATGTAAAAACTGGCTCATTTACAAATTAAACACTTTTGTTTAAAAAAGAAAATAATTTCACAGTACCAATATCAGAGGTCTTACTCTTTATCCACCCCTGATAACTCGATCACCCATACAAAAACATTTACATATCGAGCTTTAATCAATGAATTAAAGTTCCTTACCTGTTTTAGCTGACACACCTGTAGAGAGTTGACGATGATTGGTGGATTTTGACTACGATCATAACGTGTAATGGTCAGCGTGTATACGTTCAGGGTCTTCGAATATCCAAAGTCTGCATCTAGTACATGCAGGTGTATCACATTTTCTCCAATACCTAAAGTTACGTTGACTGTGTCTCTACAAAGATAAAAAATGAATTGACGTAGGTAAAACAGTCAGTGGAGTGACTGCAAGACCATGGCACCCTGGATATGAATCAGCATCTGTAAGCTTAACTGATCATTCATGGATGTGACAAGTGCATATCATATTGTGTCACTATGGGGAAGAGAGGTACCGTGTTAAATGGCATAACTAGCCGGAAACTAAATTTATTCCAGGTGGGCACAGATCAAGACTGGTGTATGAACCTCCAGGACACAATTACATGTATAATTACACAACTAACTCCTCATTACATGTATAATTACACAACTACCTCCTCATTACATGTATAATTACACAACTACCTCCTCATTACATGTATAATTACACAACTACCTCCTCATTACATGTATAATTACACAACTACCTCCTCATTACATGTATAATTACACAACTACCTCCTCATTACATGTATAATTACACAACTACCTCCTCATTACATGTATAATTACACAACTACCTCCTCATTACATGTATAATTACACAACTACCTCCTCATTACATGTATAATTACACAACTACCTCCTCATTACATGTATAATTACACAACTACCTCCTCATTACATGTATAATTACACAACTACCTCCTCATTACATGTATAATTACACAACTACCTCCTCATTACATGTATAATTACACAACTACCTCCTCATTACATGTATAATTACACAACTACCTCCTCATTACATGTATAATTACACAACTACCTCCTCATTACATGTATAATTACACAACTAACTCCTCATTACATGAAGTTATAATCTTGAACATCATTTCTGTATTTAGCAAGTTATTGTGTAGAATGCCTAGTTAACTAGCTCTGGAGTTGACAGTGAAAATAAATACATGAGTAATGACAAGAAACAAAATAAGTCCACAATGAATTCAGTTAAGATCCAAGTATTAGTCAAAAAGCTTAAATTGTCTCCATTGAACAAATATTATTTGATGATTAAAAGAACATTCACTGCTAGATGTGACCTGGGTTCAAAGTCATATTCTAGATCCATATTCCTAATGTTTTTTAACCTTCCATTCGTGCCTTTATCATTATCCAATGTATGTAAGTAATAAAGGAGGTAATCATTTCGAGGTTTTACCTAGATTTTCCCAAGTTTCCATCCACACCGATGCCACATGAACAATGCAGAGGTATGGCAGTGATTCTAAGTACAATTAGGTCATAGGATACATCAAACTTATACTCTGTAGTGTGATGGGAAAACTTGGGACTCAGCTGTACTACATCCGGGGACAATGTTATATTCTTTAGGAAAGGCTTTACGCTTGAGTTCTCTGAAATTATCAAAAGAATAAAGGAATACATTGTATCTGTATATAAAAATATCAATGTATAATTTATAAACAAAAAAGAAATCATGATTTTTTCATACCACTTTCAGTATGATTTCATACTCATACAGAGGAGATATTGTACATGTCTGAGTCTCATTTTATCTGCCCTCAGAGTAGGCATGCAGTTACGACTTTTAAACAAGTTTAAGCACTGTCTTACCAGACTTAATTTAAAAGTTTAAGCACTGTCCTTGACAGACTAAGGTTAAGCACTGTCCTTGAAGGTTTAATGGTATTCCTCCAACACACATTTTACCAACACAACACACATACCCTCCATGAAATGTCATCAAAAGGCAGACCTAATATATCTTGTGAAGTTACCATATTTCAGGTAGACCTTATATAAAGTGAAGATAAAACCTGTTTATATTTCAGGTGAACTTTAGATCAAGTGATTTCAGAAGTTAAAACATGGCCATATTCATGCAGACCCTAGCTAAGTTAAAATGTGGCCTTATATCAACTAAACAGTGGTCTTATTTTAGGGTAAAGCCTCATCTTTATTTTGGATTAATTAATTTCATAATCTTAAGGATTAAGCTAGGTTTAATCCTGGCTTCATATCAGTTAAACCTTGACTAAAGTCCAAACAAATCTACTGGAAATTTACAGGTAAGAAAAATTCTGGTCAAGTCGTTACTTAAAATTTGGTCCTCTAAGTTCACAGTTCATATTGAGACCAAACGAAATGTCTAGATCAGTCCAGATTTAAACCATGGTAATAAACTGTTGAAGGTTTGATATACCCAGGCACAGATCATTCTTGGTGAGTATAATTTCCTTTTATTTCACAAGGTACGTACCTTGATTACAGTCTGTATTCCATTCTGGAAAGATATAGAGAAAGAAACTGTGACAGGCAATGCAGAAAATGCAACATAATTATGAAATTTTTAAAATCTTTCAACATGATGACTTTTTCATGATTCTTTAAATTTTTTTTGATATTTCAGCATTTATTTTGAAAAGACAGATAGTCCATGTATAGCCATGACAGTGAAATGATGTTTTGTAAACATTCAGTGCATGCATATAGCTCTGACCTTCTATGGATAATCTATTTTTAGTGTCACTGTCTGTCTCTGCTTCCAATTTTCTCGCTCTACTGCAAAAGAAATTTCAACTCCTACATAAAACCTTCAAATTCCTGAAGAAAATATGCATCTCTGCTGCTAAATCTTAGTATTTCTTGGGTCTTTATCTCAATTTATTCCTGCATAACCGAATAACTTAGACAAAATCATATCAGATAAAACCCTTTTTTGTAATATCCTGCAATTAAAGAGAGAAACAACTATCATGTTTCCTCATTATAAAGATTTGATTAGTTTTTGTTAATTGATGCTGATTTGCATATTATATTTGTTTAATTAGACAGTGATGGTTACAGTAGTCTTTAAAGTTCTAGTTATAAGTAGATGAAATTCATTAACTAGAATAACACAAAGAATCAACATACAAAGCCTGCTGGTGAGAATTTGTATCATCTAGTACATTGTATGTTGATCCTGTTTTCGTTTCCAAAGTTTCGAGCATGTTGAAGATGTCGATAGTGGGACGACACTGAGACTTGCTTGGAGAAGTCGGGACAGTCGGCTCTGGAATTGTTGCTAAGGATTTCCTTTTCTCCTCTAACGACAGCTGTCTTATCTTGTTAACAATATGGGAAAACTGTCCCATATCTCTGCTGGGAAAAACCTAGAAGATGGAACAAAATTTACAGCATTAATAAATGAATTTTTGGACAATGGAAAACTTCAATAGCAGATGTTGAAAGCTAGTACAAAAATATACTACTCCTCCTCTATGTAGAATAACGTAATTTTGTTTGTAACTGCTATTTACATTGGTATGACAGTGCTTAATTGCCCATCACATTGTGACATCATTCACAGTGTGAAAATAACAAACATGTGCTTTTCATTGATAAAAATTTAAACACATGTAAAGATGATATCAGGAAACAGTTTTTATGGTATATACCATAAATTGATATTAGTTTCCGTTCAGTTCATGCTATATTGTCCAAATTAGACCTCTATCTTCTGAAAGATGTTAGGACAGTTTGTACATGCATAACACATACAGAAGTTATACACGCTCTCACAATATGACTTGAGACTTACATTCATTCATGTACATTAAATATATAGACACACATGGAGAATATCATATCTGACATTACCAACAATACCTTAATGAATGAGTGGGTCACGATATGATCAGTGGATCGTTCACTCTCTGTATCCATCAAATAGACCAAGTCTTGATCTGTCAGGCACAATCTATAGCCCACTCTACAGTCCTGCAAAACAAAGGTATACAAGCAAATTCAGAGAATTGTGGTCCCCCGCTTTCAGGGTTGTATCGGTAAGAGTGCAGTGATCTGTGCCATATTGTCATGGTTGTGTATGTCTACAGAGACACATGCCAGATATAAAGGCTCTACATCTTACGTTAAAAAAGTTACATTGAAGTAGGTCAAAGATCACCGTCAAGGTCACATGATAGAAAATTCTGGTACATACAGAAAGGTATTGCAATTAGGGACACACATGCCAAATATGAAGGCCATACGTCTTACGGTTAAAAAGTTGCATTGAAGTAGGTCAAAGGTCATGGTCAAGATCACATGATAAAAATTTTGGAACCAACAGAAAGGTATTGCAATTAGGGACATACATACCAAATATGAAGGCCCTACGTTTTACGGTTAAAAAGTTATGACCAAGGTTAAAGTTTTTGTGACAGACGGACAAACAGACGATTGACACTTAATGTCCCCATGCTTTTATGAAAAGCTAGGGACACAAAAAAATGACACTTTTTGCAATGCAGAAATGGTTCATAAAAACAGTCCTGGGCCTTATTTAAATACTAATAATACAGGTTTCCGCATCATTTTGTATTGTCAGTTCTGCATGTGCAAACCATTTTCCCTAAGGATTATTAGCATTATTCTATCTGATTTAATTACATTTTAACTGAATACAAAATGAGATAAGAGATAAAAAGAATTTTAATGCCACTGTATTTTCCCGACACCGAGGTTGTTGTAAGTTTGATTACTTCAATTAATATCTACCTCAGCGTTAAGAGCCACATTAGCACCGAGTCTGTTGACAAAACTGGTCGCCGTGGGAACAACGTCTCTGTGTGTAAAGGTGCGTTGTAACATACTGTCTAAGCTTGACTCTGTGAGACGTTGCTCAGATACCTTCAAAGATACAAATAATGTAGAAATAGTCTTAATGTAATGTTATTCCCTACCACAGTATAATCAAATATTCAAAGCGTAAGAGATCAAATACATAGCAATAGAAAGAGTGGAAATGATGACAGATTTTTTTGTCAATTTTTGATTTACATAATTCAGGTCATAAAATACATGTATTAGCTATTTCTACAATAACACAGTTGGTCACTAATAACATAAAGAATTTCTGGACTGCATTGCTTCTCTATAATTTAACAAGCATATAGAGCTGATTATGCAAATACATGGCCCCTACTGGTTTCTGTAAATTTACGAATTCGAAACACCGTAACTCTTCCAAAACTGGTCAATCATGACAAAGCTCGAACTTGATCTATAGCTCATTGATACAAATATTAAGCCACATACCAAATTCTAAGTAAATAAACTTCAATGACTGCAAAAAAAAAAACAAACAAAAAACATCCAGAAAACCAAAGTGTATCAGACAGATGAACAGACAGACAGACAGACAGAGTGGAAAAATGAGAGTCCCTCCGGTTTTACTGGTGGGGGACTAATAAAATTATTGTGTTTATAACAACCAATCACAGATGATCGATGTTTCTTACAGTATAAGGTGAAATGTCTAACAAAAAAGGCTGTTTCTCATGATCAGGATGAGGATTACCTTAATTGGTATTGGCTGAAATCTCTTTGCCATGACAACTACATCAACAGTGAGCCACTGGAAACATCTAGGACAGCTAAAACAACATTGAATATGATCAATGGTATGGTTGAAAAGTTTATTATCACGTTATTATCTAACTAAGGTATAATATTTGTACATTGTATGTATATATAACTTTTTTCACTTGAGTGTTACACAGACTTTTAACCATTTAATCCATATTTTCATTCATCAAACTTGTTAAGATTGATTTGTATTCCGTCAGATAAGTTTGAAGATCATGCATGTTACATTTAAGCCTTATTTAGTACCTGCAGGCAGAAGAGTTGGCTTTTCTCTCTTTATACCATGCCTGGTGTTCTGCCGTTAGGACCAGAGTTAAAATGACCTCCTTAAGATTCCTCCACCAGGAGTTCCTGAATTCCTGTCGCTGTGACTCTGGGATATACTGCTCTAGATCTGACATCTGAAATGCCAGACACCATTTACAAAAGAATACCTCTCTTTTAGTATTTTTTTTTTGGACAAAATTGAATGATTTCTGATCGCTAAACAGTAGAGAAACGTTAACAAGTCGACATACACCGCATTTAGGTCAAACTTTATTTTCAAAACTAATAACACCTGGCATCTGTCCATACAAAACTTTAATTTTTAAAAAGAAGACAAAGTTATAATCAAGTTTGTCTGTGGTTAATGAAATTAGTCTATGTTTTATTTATTCATTAATTTATTTTTTATTTTTTTATATTTGTTTGAAATATTTTTTTTAATATCTCAATTCATTGACTAAAAGTGCAAACTGTAGTGTATTTCTCTTATGTTTGACACACTACAGATCTCCTTCCTTTCAAATAAAAATAAAATCTTCTCATTATGTCAGTCGGATTTTATGACAAGAAAGCAGTCCTTGACTCAAATTAATGTTTACAAGGTAAAATAAATAAACACCTATTAAAAACATGTTACAAAGCACTTATCATTGACATACCTGATGTACTGCCGTTTTATTACGTGGATTGAGTAGTGTACAGTAGCGATCAATATACAACCTCACAGGGAGGAAAGAGGATATAAAGACAGACAGACGAACTATTACTGGCTCATCCTGAACCTTTACGATGTTTTGAGAATGAGGCTTCCCCAGCATCAACAAATCAGTCAATCTGTTCAAAAAACAGTAGGCATTAAAATAGAGAACAAATGATATTATCATCTGAATTCAGTACTGCAGCAAAGATAAAATGGTTTCAATACTGACATAACTCTGACATGACTATGTACCAAAATGTCCATCACTTCATCGGACAAGTAATTTACACCTTACTCTAATCTGTACTGAATGTGTATTATCACTTACTCTCTTGTATCATGGAATTTAGAGTTCTCTCCCCCTGAAACCCCATTAACGTATCATACAGTGAGTTCTTTCCCCATGAATATGAGTTATATGATATTTATTTAATTAATACATATCTCATATCATACACTGTAGAGTTTTCTCACCCTTAATCAAACATAACTTAAAATATTGCTTACCATACTTCTGAGAGTTGCCCCCCCCTTAATATTTTGTATAATACATGCCTGGACAGGGTAAAGTTCTCTCCCCCTGACTCTAATATTGCACTTACCTCTTATCATATAGGGTAGAGCTCTCTCCCCCTGATTTTAATATTACATTTACCTCTTATCATACAGGGTAGAGTTCTCTCCCCCTGATTTTAATATTGCATTTGCCTCTTATCATACAGGGTAGAGCTCTCTCCCCATGATTTTAATATTACATTTACCTCTTATCATACAGGGTAGAGCTCTCTCCCCCTGATTTTAATATTACATTTAAATTTTATCACACAGGGTAAAGTTCTCTCCCTCTGACTTTAATATTGCACTTACCTCTTATCATACAGGGTAGAGTTCTCTCCCCCTGAATCTGATGTAGAGAACATTCTTCTTTTGTCTTTATCACCATATTGACTACAATTACTCTGCTCCATCTCACCTAAAAATAACATTAATGTATGTAAACAAGGACAGTGAAAATGCATTTTTGACTACCAAACAGCAGAATAGCATTTTCGCTAGATCAAACGAGTGCAATACATATGAGAATGTTATTCCTTAAATTTGTTCTTATTTCTCATTACAGGCCCAATATATAATGCACTTATCATTGAGACTACACTGTTGCATCACAATCTAAGAAGTAATGTCACAATGAGAATCCGTGGCAGTTTATTGGGCATTTAAGTCCATCAAAAATTAGAAATTAATGTATTGAATAAAGCCTTATTACTATCTTTGCTTTAATCAAATAATACAATTTACAAAATGTACCAAAAAACAAAAAGTTGGTTGGCTGGTTGATTGGTTTTTTATGTCGCTTTCATGCAACATTTTTTCAGTTATATTGCGACATGGAAGCAGGAGGTTACCAACCTCTAAAACATAGTGGCGCAACCCGGTAATCGAACCCGGATCGTCGGCGCCGCAAGCCAAGCGCTTGACCACTACTCCAAGACTGCACCTAAAAACAAAAAGAGTTACAAAAAGATATCTTATCCTTAATGACAGTAGAGTTGCAATTTATATATTTCACTCAGTATTTAGTATTTCATTTGAATTTTGTTAAAATGGACGGTTGTTAATTTTATTTCCTCACATAAACTTTAACCACAACATTCTTTAAAAATCTTTTGAAATGAATGAAGAACTCTTAAGTTCATTTCTCAGTAATGACAATATACCACATGTTGATCAAGTTATAAGCATTAGGGTTCTAATATACATCATTACATCATAGGTCATTATACATACATCATAAGGTTATTTCTGTTGAATACTACTTTAACAATTCAGGTATGCACACACCCAATCCACATAATCAACAAGTTTCAGAAAACGAGTTACAGCAATTCACTACGCCTTAATTTTGTTTACGACAATATAAAGAGGTAATGAAATGCATCATTGATAATTCCCAGCATGTTGACAGCAAGTCTGCACATAAGAAGATGCCTGCCATCTTGTGATGTAAGGTCTTAGCCATTTATAGTGACCTCTGTACAATAAACATAAACACGAAGAATCAAGAGGAATGGTGTTAAAACTGGAGAGCTCACAAAATACAGGAGAATCCTGCATGATAGATACAGGCAGAGACGATAGGGAAGTGAAGTGGTCAGTCATGACAGGTGGTTAACGAATACAGGATAAACATTACTATTACTGACTAAGTGGTGGTCAATTAAGCCAGGTGACTGCTTTATACAGGTGGTTGCTTTACACCTGTAGTTGCTTAACATAGTTGATTGGTTAATAAAGGTGACTGGTTAATACAAGTGATTGCTAAAATTTATACAGGTGATTGCTTCCTATTGGTGATTGCTTTACACAGGTGATTGCTTTACACAGGTAACTTGCTTACACAGGTGATTGCTTTATACAGGTAATTTGCTTATACATGTGATTGCTTTACACAACTGATTGCTTTACACAACTGATTGCTTTACACAGGTGCATGCTTCACACAGGTGATGCTTTATACAGGTCATTGCTTTATACAGGTAACTGCTTAGCACATGTGATTGGATTATACTGGTAATTGCTTTATACAGGTGATCACTCAATACAAGTGATTGCTTTATACAGGTGATCATTTTATACAGGTGATTGCTTTATACAGGTGATCACTTTATACAGATGACTGCTCAGGACAGATAATTGCCTTATACATGTGATTGTTTTATTCAAATGATTGCATTAAGAAGACTGTTGATAAGGTGATAATCAAGCATCATCTTTACTTTATTACAGGTAGTAGATAAAAACATGTGATTCCTTTATACTGGTGGTTAATCAATGAAGCGATGGCTTAATATCAATGATTAAGGCATGTGGTTGCTTTATACAAATAAATGATAAGCACAGGTGACTGCTTTATACAGGTGGTCATTTAGACAGGTCGTTGCTACATACAGGTGGCTGACTTAGACAGGGGGTTGCTATATACAGGTGGTCAATTAAGACAGGTGGTTGCTATATACAGGTGGTGAATTAAGATAGGTGGTTGCTATAAACAGGTGGTCCATTGAGACAGATAGCTTTATACAGGTGTCCATTAAGACAGGTGGTTGCTTTATACAGATGGCTGATTAGAACAGGTGATTGCATTATACAGGTGACTTGCTAAGACAGGTGATTGTATTACACAGGTGACTTATTAGGACAGATGAGTGCTTTACACAGGTGATTATTAAAGACAGGTATTTTATACAGGTGAGTTTCTATCAAAGGTGATTATTCAGATGACTTAATAGGGCAGGTGATTGCTTTATATGAATGAATTACTGGAGCAAATAATTGTATTATACAGGTGACTTACTCGGACAGGGGACTGCATTATGCAGGTGATTTATCAGGACAGGAGATTGCATTATATAGATGACATACTAGGACAGGTGATTGCATTATACTGATGACTTATAGGACAGGTGATTGCATTATACAGGTAACTGATAAGTGATTGCATTATATAGGTGACTTACTGGGACAAGTGACTGCATTATATAGGTGACTTACTAGACCAGGTGATTGTATTATACAGGTGACTTACTAGGACAGGTGATTGTATTATACAAGTGACTTACTGGGACAAGTGATTGCATTATACAGGTGACTTATCAGGACAGGTGATAGCTTTATATAGGTGAATAAGAACAGATAATAACATCATATACTTAGTACTAGTCGGTTGTTTCATTGCTGTATGTTACACCATTGTTCTTACCTCCCTCGATGAACTGCAATGTTTTCTGTACCAGACAGGGAAAGTCCCTGTTCCTGATCACATGCTGTAGAGATGGAATGTTGTTAACCTACCAGATATAAGAACAGACATGTAATTTCTAATTATCTATAAATAAAGTATCTATTTTTGATACTATTTAGTCATACAATGAAGGGTTCTCAACAGTGAAAACAAATTAAATCTATAAAATTTCAGTAGCAAAGTCAGGCAAGGTATAGTGAAGCTCATGTGCCAGGTTTATTATGCCATATTGATAATGATTACCTTCTGATATTTGCCGACATCATTCTCGTTCGGAATCTTCCGATCAGAGTCGGAATTCACAAGAAGAGAATAACGGTTTTTCTTCAGAATATCTGCAAATAAAAGAATTTTCATTAACAGAACGTGGTGCTACAAATAAATCTGTCATGATATGGATTTATGAGTTAAACACCTAAAATATTCATCTTGTCAGCAAAGATTTTTTCTGACTAAAAAGATGAACATTTATTTAAAGATTATTTTAATGAAGTAGAATATACCCAATTCTAGTGATATATTGGACCATGATTGATCCATAGCTATACATCCCAGACAATTTTTTCAGGTGGGTCCAATCATGTCTGTTGTGCTTATCAATTTACATACACATGTATTTTAGCAAGAAAGATACAGATTTTGTTGGGTTCCAGGGTGGTATGGATTCCCCTTACCACCCACCCTCTTTCTGTAAGTTCCGCCTCTGACTACCATATATATGTATGATATATTGCGGGTTAAAGTGATGAACATTAACCTGACTCGCACGTACCTGTGTCATAATGACGCAGACTGACCACTCGGACATCTTTATTATACACCTTGATTTTCTGGACCACCATGTTCGTGATGTTTTCGTCTGGGTTTGAAATGACCACCACTGGTAAGGAAGAAATATACCGTAGTCTCTCTTCGATCTGTGGGCCGAAATGAAAATAGCATAATAGTATGTAATAACACATTGATTGATTGATTGATTGATTGATTGATTTGTTACACTTAAATTTAAAACATTTAACATGTTTAAACATTATCATAACAAGCAAATGTTTAAACATATTTTAATAAATGTTTTAAATATTAGTGTAACAGATTGATTGATTGATTGATTGTTTTATGTCGCCCCATGGTTATTTCACGTATACGGTGACGGCATCTACTTGATCACGACTTTCTTTTTTTTTTGGCATCATCTCTTAAATTCGCTTTGGGGGACTACTTGGAATCTTTATATAATATCATAAATACAATAAACAAAAATCATCGCCTGATGGAAGATCATTGACTTTTGCGTAGACTGTCCAGAGATCGGACCTTACCACACGTATAAATTGATGTGGTTGAAAGCTAAACCTTTCTTTATTTTCCGATCAGAGGTGCTGTCAACGAAACTACGAATCCATTAAATTGTGTGTGTCTGTGTGTGCGCGTGTGTGTATGTGCCAGGGGTGTAGCAAGGGTAGTTTTGATGTGGACGCCTAAATCGACAGGGGATTGGTCAATGATTGATTTTTGTTGAACGTCACACCACGAATACTTCACGTATATGGTGACGACATCTGCCTGATGCGGGGCATACAAATTTTGACCTTTGCAACGGACCCACCCGAAGCAGTGAGGGATCTTTAACGTGGGATTGGTTAAAGAACAGTAATTCCATTTCCCATAGGGTCACATTCTAAATTACCAAACTTCCAGCAAGCAGAACTTTCTACATCTTGGCTATATATAATCCCTATATCAACATGTTTGTCAGACCCTCCTCTTTCAGAATTTTAACAGTTTACCATAGGTTGTCCACCTTAATTTCGAGAAAACCATGCTGGAAGAGGGTCACCCCCATAATTTGCCAAAATTCAAATGCAAACAACAACCCCTTTTTAGGTCATAAAATCTATACATTAGCGAAATGAGATGAAAATTGATGATTTTACAGCAGAATCAATATCTATTTACAGACTGATCACAGATCAGCAAATCACGACTGTCGTTAATTACCATACCATAATTATCAGAAAAATCAAAATCTCTCTCTCTCTCTGTTTTATTTTCGAAAATGATGTGGACGTTTTTGCGTACGAACGTACGCCTGACTATGCCCCGTGTGCATTTATGTTTTGCCTCTTCTTTATTTTCTGCATGCGGTAATAAAGAAGCCTAGTATTCAAATCTGGGAAATATTAACTTATCTTTACTTTTCTTCATCTATTTTGGTTGTTTCTTCATTCATTTAATTTCATTTCTTTAAATTTATAAGATTTAAATTGCTTACTTATTAATTGATTTTTAATTTTTTTTTTTTTGCTTATTTTTTCATTTTTGCTTATTTATTTTATTTTATTCATTTATTTCATTTGCACGAGTCTAAGTAGATATTTTGATTAGATTTGACTGAGATTGCACTTTTAGACTTGCACTTTTAGACTTGCACTTTTAGACTTTCCCCACAAACTTAACAAACTACACCAGAAAACTAAAGAAACACTTAATTTTTGTCAGTTGCAAATCTTCTGATGATGTAAATTCTTATCTTACTGGGAAGCAGTCGCCTGCAACCTGCAGCGTTATGAGAGTTGGGCACCCTGACCTTCAAAAATCTCAGGAATCTAGCCTTGAAAAACGTAATCAAATAAACACATGTAACCGTTAATCATACTGCCGCGTGACCTATGACCTGCGACAGGCTGGTGGCAGTTTTTCATACCTCGTAATTTGACTGAAAACCGGGAACGCCTTGATCTCGACAGCGCTGCCTGTAATATATTGATAACCCGAAACGCGCAGTCAAAAGTAATGTTGGTGATAAAAGCGCGGGAAAATAAATCTCTATGTCGTCTGCACTTCATCAAGATGCAACCGATTACGGGACAATTATACCACTTTGTTTTCAAAGCTTCGATTATTCGCTCGATTTATAATGCTATTTTAAGATGGCATAATGATAATCTGTATTTTTTTGCATAAAATATGAAAACTTAGAAGTGCATGGAAATGGTTCTAATCAAAGTACATCTTTGTTGTTACACTTCATAAAACTACATGCATTACAAATTACGCTGATAAAAGGAGAGGAGTTACATGAAAGTAATATCTTCCAACATGGAAAAGAACATTGCATTGGTGTCGAATTATATAGTAAACTCGATCAAGATTTCATTTCTAATTAAGCTGGTTCGTGATTGGGATTGGGGTTTTACGATGCATTGACGGATTTAGAGGAGGTTGTTGCAGGGGTTGGCGGATGTAGAGGGTAGTTGCAATCCCTACAAACCCACCCCCACCCCCCTTGGTCGGAAAATTTTACGAAAAAAGGGTAATTTTCTACCCTTTTAAGGGTTGCAACCGGCGCCTCATTTCTGGACCGAATAGTGCAAAACATTAGTCATGGGAACTGCCAATCCCCTTTCAAAAAATTCTAGATCCGCCTATGCGTTGCTTTCGATCAGTTTTCTAAACAGAAAAATCAAAAAAAAAAAAAGGCAGGAGATCATCAACTCCTTTAACATAATGGCGCAATCCTGGAATCGAACCCAGATCGTCTGCACTACAAGACCAGTGCTTAGCAAAGTCTGCTCCTGTTTTACATTGGCTGGTTGAAGTTTACGTCACATCACAAAATGGAAGCAGGAGGTAACTAACCTCTCATAATGGCGCAACCCGGGGATCGAACCCGGATACTCGACACCACAAGCCAAGCGATTAACCACTACAGCAATGATTGCTCCCTGTTTTTATCCGGAAGTGGAGTGGTATACTAGTTTGGTTCACAAAGGAAGATTGACAACGTGAATTTCGCTTGACCCATAGTCAGGGACGTAAAGCGGGAGGTCTGGTCGCCCATAGTGAGGTCACAATTTGGACCATGTCGTGCTCTGATAGCGGTAGTCAGCAGAATCTCGTTTGTAGATAAGAAACGACATAACACAAAACAGTCTGTTGACGAAACTATTCTTAGACAAAAACAAATGGAACTTGATTGTTGATTGTCAAGGCAATGACATAGTCGATTGATAATTTTAAATATACGAGTCTAAAAAAATACAATTTTACTAAGTAATCATTTTTAATCACTTTTACTTGGGAAGCATCTCGTCCTTTTTCTTTCGCAAACACAAGGACGAGGAGTTCCGAATGAACATATTTCCAATTTATCCCTTTATACAGAGAAACCAAGCTGTGACAGCTAAGGACCTTGGTTTCACAAGGTTTAACCCGGATACGATTGGTTGGTTTATTGGAGTTTTATGTAGCTATCAACAATCGCTTCATGGAATCATAAAGTAACCAACCTCTTAAACCTCGTGGCACAGTCCGGGAATCGAACCCGAATCACCTGACCCGAAAACCAAGCGCTTCATTACTACACTAAGTATGTCCAACTAGAGCTGTCCTAACGGGGCAAATACCCTCGTGGCAACAAAGTTGAAACATGCTATAATTCATCACTGGTATAAATGTAATGGACGTCCCACTTGTACATTTTGAGATATAATGAATGAAAACAATCTGATTTGTGCACATTTTGACCTTGACCTTGTAAATATGACCTTGGTTCAACGTCACTACACATCCTTGGGTCATGGACAATTGTATAAAATATAGTATTCCAGCAACATAACGGGAAGAAGTTATGGCCCAGACAAGAATTTTGGCTTTGGATCATGGAAAACAACGGTGTGAAATATTATCCAGGTCCTACATAGCAGTAAGGAGCTATGACCCGTACAAGGATTTTGAAAATGTGTGCACTATGACCTTGACCTTGGAGATACGATCTTGAGTCAAAGTCATAACACACCCTTGGGTCATGAACAAAAATTGTGTGAAATATTATTCAGATCCAACCTGGAAGTAAGAATTTATGGCATGTACAAGGATTTCGGCTATGTGTGCACTGTGACCTTGACCTTGAAGATATGACCTTCGGTGGAGGTCATGACACATCCTTGGACATGGACAACAATTGCACTATGGCCTTGACTTAGCAATACGATCCTGAGTCAAGGTCACAACACATCCTTGGGTCATGGACAACAATTGTGCAATATGTTATCCAAATTCACCATGGCAGTAAGAAGTTATGGCCCGGACAATGATTTTTGCTATGTAGGCACTGTGACCTTGACCTTGAAGACATGACCTTAAATCAAGGTCATGACACACCGTTGGGTCATGGAAAACAATTGTGTGAAATATTATCCAGATTCGATAAGGGGACAAGAAGTTATGGCCCAGACAATAATTTTGCTATGTGTGCACTGTGACCTTGACCCTGAAGATATGACCATGGATCAGGTCATGACAAACCCTTGGGTCATGTACAACAATTGTGTGAAATATTATCCAGATCCGACAAGGGGGTAAGAAGTTATGGCCCGGACAAATGTGAACAGACGGAGAGACAGACAGACAGACAGACGGGCGATTCCTAAATTACCCCCCCCCCCCCAAACTTTGCGGGGTGGGTGGGGGTATAATAATTGACATGCACTCGGGCTTTACGTCATAAGGAGTACCGCCAACTTCACTATGGCGTAGTATGAACCACTAGACCACGTTCGCTTTCTTGCTCCAGTAACTCCTCAATAAATAAACAGATAGTTAAACGAAAACAAAACATATTAAGCAGCTATAAACCATTCCACCTTTTAACTTGATCCGGATTCTTTTATGCATTAAAGACACCACTAAGACGTAAACCATGTGAGCGAGAGTTCAGCGTACTGTTTAAGATATTTTGTTACATTTTCACCAGGAAACAGGAAGTTCAAGAGGATCCTCCTCTATACCAAGACGCTCATTTAAAAAAGGCATATTTTACTCAGATGTACGACAAACCTCGCCTAGGAAATCCAAAGCAAACGATAGTTGGATCGGGATGACATGTTCGCGACAAAAATTTCCTCTTGCGGGCGCATAGTATGATACTGCAAGCGATTTTAGTATAGAAATTGTCATCTTTACGAGTCAAGGGGATGCGCTACGTAAACTTCTCTCTCTCTCTCTCTCTCTCAAGGGGATGCGCTACGTAAACTTCTCTCTCTCTCTCTCTCTCTCTCTCGAGAGAGAGAGAGAGAGAGAGAGAGAGAAGTTTACGTAGCGCATACCCTTGACTCGCGAAGACGCGCAATTGTTGGGATGTCCAAAACACCGTGATGTATTTGATCCCTGACATGAAATACATGTATGTAATAAAGTAATAGGAACTTTTTGGTGAGTTTGTTAACTTCCACCACCCCTTCCCCCCTGCTCCGGATATCATATAGATGACACTGATGTATAGTTAGCAGTAGTTCTTGGCACAACTAATTCATGACCTTGACCTACATATGACCCTGACATGATCTCCTAATTTAACCTACACAGAACACTGTATCGAGACTTACTGTGATAAATCCGAACATATGTAGTGCAGTGAATGGACTAGCAGTACTCATTGAGACTTTAACTTGCATACCGTTTTAACCAAAACACTGACCTTGACATAGGCACTGCAGTTATGACCTTGAAGCAATCACTTACCTTATGTAGTCTATGGTATATCTGTGACGACTGCTTATGGATGGTGCCCATTTGTCGTGAGTATGAACGAGTTTTGCTTACAGTCATTTCTTCACGCTTGTCCTTATCAGAGATGTCCGTCTGTCGTGTGTTTGCGCCAGTCGTGTTCCTAGGTATTTCCGTACTGTAGCCTCGACCTGCTCCACCAACGAACACTCTATGTACTTTTAGCGCTTTTACAACTCTGCGCTTGCTGTGTGTTGGCGCATTTTGGAATACGGTGACGCCAATCTGGTACGTCAGGAGAGAAGACAGGACAGCTGTGCCCACCAACAACACGATCATTTCCCTCAGTGTAGGACATTTCAGAACACCCATCTCTGCGCAACCAAAGAAAAAGAAAACATTTCACAAAGATTCAGATATATATGTTTATGAATACTTAATGGACTACAGCTGTTATAAGGCTTTGTGTATCTCGGAAAGAAGAGGAAGTGGGACTTGCCTCTCCTGTATAAACAAAATGTCAACGTTACTAAATGTATAAATATCATCCATCAAAGAATGGTAGGCTTTATTCACCGCAAAAACATTACATGATTTATCAGATTTCAAACCAACCCTGAAAAAAAGATGTTTTATTTTAAGTGATTTTATGAAATGTTTATCAGGGAAGATCAATGATAACACCGATATTCAAGAACCGTAACTCTTCCTCCCTGTAACAAATATTGCTAGAGGGGAGTATGTATCCCGATAAACCGCAGATGTGCATTTTCAACAAAACATCAATACCTATTTTAAAAATACATTAATTTGTTCAGTGGATATCCTCCATCTTCTGCGCTATACATTGTACTTTCTTGCTCTTAGCGAATCTTTCAAGTCAATGTGGTGTGTCCGGGCGCGGATCCAGAGGAGTGAATCGGGGGTTTGTACCCACCCGAAGACTCGACAAAAATTACTTATGTAAAATGATTAATTTTACAAACAAATTTCGTAAAATTTATTGGTGGTGGACCCCATCTCGACAAAATTTCTGGATCCGCGCCTGGTGTTCACGGAATACTTAACAAAACCGTTGTAGGTTGACGTCAACGTTTTTGGATGACTTTCATTTTGATAAAACATCATAAATTACCTAAATGTCACAGTAATATTTGTACTTTTTAAAAGTTAACAAAAGAAGTTATTTCATGTTTTAAGTTCTTAAATCTACGGTTTTAGTTGGATCACTCTCCAATTACTCTTGTTACGATCTCCCAAGGGAGGAAATAAAGAATGAATGAATGAATGAATTAGGTTTCTAAAGTACCAAGTAGATGGAGTCAGATTGCCCCCCCCCCCCCATCCCACCACAGACGGTATACCATTGTATCACAGGCCAACTTCCCCAACTGAAGCCTGAAACTTGAACCCATTTAAAGTAGGGTAGGACCATATGGATTAAGTGCCTTATCCAAAGTGTCGGTTTACGATATTTGTAGAACCAATTCTTGGTGATCAGACAACCTGCAGGGAGTCTCAATCTACAGAGTCGACTTACGATATTTGTAGAATTAAGTCTTGGTGACCTGGCAAGCTTCAGAGAGTCTCCATCTACAGTGTCGACTTACGATATTTGTAGAATTAAGTCTTGGTAACCTGGCAAGCTTCAGAGAGTTTCCATCTACAGTGTCGACTTACGAAATTTGTAGAATTAAGTTTTGGTGAACAGACAATCTTCAGAGATGCTTTATCGCCGGGAGTGGAAGGGAAATTACACCCTTAGATTTATATCGCACCTTGCCACCCTTACCGAAAGTGCGCAGGTTTACCCAGTGGTACCGCGCTGGATTTCTTCTCTTACGATCCGGGTTAGGTTCCCGCTGCACAAAAGGTTTTTATCCTATGATTTATTGTTTTCTGTCTACAATTCCGTCCTTTAAATGAGACAATATTGATCACCCCCCCCTCCCTGACACGGGTTATGTTCGCACGTTCTTGAGGACTCCTCGTTACTTCGGGTGGGTCCGTTGTATATGTAAGAAGTACGAGACGACGTAACTGGCCGGTGCCCACCCTGCCTATGTGAAATAATCTTGGTGTAGGGAAAAATTAATAAACAAAACCCATTCGTGAGCCAAGCGTCCGATGGGAATCTTGCCAAGCTTGTACTAGTCCCGGATACTTTGTTACAATAAGAAATTACTTCTGTAAAATAAATTCACTATGTTCGTATTAAAGGTGGGTATCGGGTTACCTCTAGGCCCACCGATATTTCAGTCAGGGTATCACGGACAACGATGTATAGAACTTTAAAATGTAGCATAAAATGACACGAATATATACGAGAATACCCGTATCACACAAGGGCGGATCAAGGGGTGTTGTATAAGATGATATATTCTATATGACCATCTTTTTCCTTTCCCCAAGCTGATAGAAATGTGAATACGTCTACGAGTGTGGAATTTCTTTTTGTGATGAATATAGCGTTTGAAATATTTAGAAATACCTATAATTGGAAGTGAATTTTATTAGAAATCTTTAAATGCTAGCAGAATGCCAAAATGGGGTCAAATTACTTTGAACTACTTTTGTGAAATATGTAAAACAGATTCAAACTACTGTCATGTTTTTAATTTTTGAATTTACTTGTGGGTTATTATTATATTATATATTATCATTATATTATCATTATTATTATTATTATTATTATTATTATTATTATTATTAATATTCTTATTCTTCTTCTTCTTCCTATTATTATTATTATTATTATTATTATTTAAATTTTTTTTGCCATAATCTTGTATATAAAAAGTTGACAAACCTCCATAAACTTGATCGGTAGGTATATTTAATATGCCATTATAGTAATAAGATATGTATCTTGTAACATTTTCAAGAAAATCACGGGAAATATAAAAAAAACCTACTGACGAATATAAAAGTACGGACGTGACAAATTACCGTCTGTGTCCTCAAGTTCTGCATAAAGAGATATAAGTTGTTACCATCATTGATCTACAAGATGTCTCACTTCATAAACCGTGGAAGTAAGCTCTTGTCTCTAGTTTTCATACTATCTCGTATTCAGATGAAAAGAGTGAAAACAAATACGTTACATTGTAAAAGAAACACTACGCCGTAAAGCTAAAATCCGACCATAAAATCTCATTCATGTATAATGGTGACGCATGAAATATGCAAAGATTAACTATTGGCAGGGCGAGAGACGGATTGCTGTAACACCATCTTCGTCAATCGTGGCGGCGCAAACTATAAACACTTTCTAGATTTATGCACAGAAACAGTACTCACTCGAGACCGTGAAGACGAACTCTGTCTCAATCTGTCATGTATACCAGTTTTATTTCCTCGTCTGTAATACCGAAAAACAAAAACATGACGTAAAATATTCATGAAATTAAGTTGAAAGCTGTATGAAACTGCATCATTTTCATTATCTAATTTCTTTTCTTGATAATTAACACATATTTATAGACTAGACATACATCGGTTTGATCATTAACATATTTCAGAACCCCCAAAAAGATACGAATAGATGTGAGAAAATGGTGAAAGCAGAAAACACGATACAGCAAGGTACCCTTGCTAAATGACGCAAGAACAATCACAATTGTGCAATTTCACAGATGAACTATTTTGACGAGTTCCTAAATATCTTATGTCAGCTGTTAGCAAAGGCCATTGTTTGTTACACGAGAAGAAATTTTCAGCTCTGCCAAAACCATATGACACGAAGTGGCCCCGCCTGACCCTGCGGGGTCAGCATGCTAAGTTATGGAAAACTGGGACAAGCACTGCATGTTCTAATCAGTAATTTATGTAAGTACATAAACGACATATGAAAATATGCGAAAAATAATCTTACAGACTTTTAAACACCTGTGTATAGAAATGAAGCATTCAGGTGTCCTGGCGCTAGCATTCCGAAAGCAAAAGGTCGGAATATATATTACGAAGTAATTAGTGTAGCAGTCAAGAAGAGACCTCATAAAACTGACACGTTGTAGTCATAAATTTATCTTAACAAATTACCAAAAACAATCTGCCTGTAGATAAACATTTGACCAATCTGTGGCAAAGTCCCTCAGGTGACAATAACATTGGACATTCAAATGAGAAAGGCCATTAAAGAACTGAGCGGAAAATATACATTCATCACCCAGTATTGTTAGAGCATCTAAACCTTTAGAGAAAAGCGTTCCATGTGAATGGTAATTATTTCCCCATCTTTAACTCCGATTTTAAACGATGATAATTCAATCTTGTTGGGCCGTTCGTAAAGACTATCTGCTTACATTAGAAGATGGCGCGTACAGAACTTTAAAGGTGTGTAGGTTTCCGAAAGGTGAACGTAATTGAAAATACCGAGGAAAGTCACAATTTTTCCGTTCCTCGTACAGGAAGTAAGGGTCGTTAACGCCGAGAGATGACAATGAAATTACTTTGCAATGTGATCTGGTGGTGTCCCATCCGTTTCTCTCGGCCCATGGCGCCTACCCTCTTTGTAAACATTCAACCCCCATCCCCTTTGTCGTCCTTATTTTTGATAAAGTTCTTATAAAAAAAATGCCAGAGTTACGTTTGATGTACTGAGAAGATTTAAAACATAAATGGAAAATCTTTTTCAACAATCCCTGATCAAGAGACGCACAAAATCAAAAGTTCTTTTGAAATATTTTAACAGGTATAATTGTATCTTGTAAGTACTCCCATTGTGTATGATGACGCAAATACTAGTACGTCATATTATTATGTGATTTCAAAATGCATAAATGCATTAGTATATTTTCATAATACATATTCGGGCGAAACATTCAGAAAAATCAAGCATAATTTTTAATTTAGAATTTTCATCTTCATTTTTCTCTTGATTTTTTTATCTCATTTTCTTAACGAATGTATTTTCTTCCAGTTCTTTTCCTTTTAGCGCTGAAGCAACCCCCCCCCCCTATTCGTCCCATTTTGCTCTCTTAATTCCCTTTTCACTTCATCCCCCTTTCAGTTCCTAAAACATCCCTATTCAACTTTCGATATTATCTTATATTCTATTTCCCTATCAAATCACTGACATATTTTTAAATGATAGCTACATCTATGGTAATCCCATAGATGCACCGCATTAAGTGGAATTATCTCGCAGTCTTGAATAAAATGTATTCATATTTCACAAGGAGCCTAACGAAAACTATGTAACAGATGAGATGTTGCAAAAAATGAAAAACGACAAACGCAAAAAATACTGCCTCAATACAAATGATCATGCTGCATTAAAGGTAAGCTATATGTAAGATTATATTGCGACACTTACCTGTCCGTGCACACCTGAAACTGACATCTATATTCACGTGGTCACATCCCGGTCCGAAGCAAAACATCCCCTGGGCATAACTCAATTAATAACTCCCGTCGACTATAATATTGAAATCCATACGACACTTGTGGCGGGTCGAATTAAATTCCGATTTCTTACTCAGGAAAAATATAATGTGATCCAAGAATTTGGACAATTTTAATCTCCTTCACTCCGATGTCAATGTTACACGACTGTAGTAGCTCGGCCTGTGATCTATTGGCCCACAGGATTTAGTTACACTGCAGTTAAACCTTTGTGAATTTCTATCAACCGCAGTCAAAGATCGACGAAAGGAAAAAAATCGCGCACACGTTTCTTGGATTTTGTAACAGTGAATGACGTATTATAGATATAAATCCCAGCTTGTCACTGAATAACTTTTTACATACAGCAATGCGGGAATAAATATTTAAAACATGCATGTAATTCTTAATGAAAGCAAAGGGAGAAAATTTTAAAAATCGGATAATACATTATTGTTTGCATTGCACTTCTTTTCAGCGATGCACCGCCTGTTTCTAAATCTCAGGTTACCCAATGCTTTATAAAGTTGAATCAAATCGATCCGGTCAGTCTTGACCGATTTAAAACTCATGTTCCCGTACTACAGGAGACTTAGCCGCTCTCTATGTAACAAGTACGGATGGGATAAATATTGGTACTAACAAGAGAGTCCTAATGACTTCTCCAAATATTGACCTGAATTGAATGAAAAGTGGAAAAACTTAATAAACTGGGTAAACTTTGCGTTTATTATGCATAATATCAAACAATCATGACCATAGCTACTTCGCTGGTAAATACTTGAAATTGTGTCATTCCTGTGAAATAAAACACCCCTTTAAGTTCGTTAGGTTACACGATATCAGTGGCAGGTTATGTTAGGTTATTCTATGGCATGATCGCACATAGCATAGAGAGGAAAATAGAAGGCGCTGGTTCGACTGATACATAAAAATAAAACGATAGAAGCTAGTTAAAATGTTAAAAAATAAAAAGTTAAAAAGTACAGAACAAAGGGATATACAGTGTAGGCAGAGGATTCGGGGCAGAGGGTCAAATTTATTGTTTGATCATGACAAAATATATGTGGCATAAAAATCACCTCCACCAAGGTCACAGAAAAAAATGATAAAGGTTACATCATTTTATTCTTTTTTTTTTTTTCTTTTTTTTTTCTATGCCTCGTTGGATGTACGAGGGAAATGCCGAGACAAAAACGGTAAAAATCAAAAGGCGTCACTATTCACATTAACTGCAAGATTATGTAAAATAAAAAGGACCATCTTTTAAAGTCGGGACTGTAATCTCTGTGTTCCTCGACAATTTTGTGACGTTATAAATGCGTTTCATACCCGTTTAATTCTTGTTTCTGCTTTGCCCGAGGTGGACAAGATCACTGGTTGAGCCAGACCCTTGACCTCTTTTCCCCTTGATGACGGAACGAGGATTAAAATGTACGCATTATAGTCGCTATATTTCCCTAGAACGCTACACCTTCTTGGGTCTGGACGCTTGGCCACATCAACTGACGTCACATGATTTCTATATCATTTACAATCATTTTACACCAGTTTCCATAGATCAATGTATATTAGGTCTTCTCGATACACAGAGTTATTTCCCATATGATCAGGTATCTGACGTCATCCATTGTGACGTCAACTAGTGCTATGGTTCACGTGATTTGTTTGTTTCTCACCCAAGTTCATTCCACATGAACCTAGAAAAAAAGACAGTCATTTCTTAATTGTACAGGCGGAATGGAAGGAGATTTTGTATAATGTACAGGCGGGATGGCAGGACACTATATTGTACAGGTGGGATGGCAGGACACTACATTGTACAGGCGGGATGGCAGGACACTATATTGTACAGGCGGGATGGCAGGACACTATATTGTACAGGCGGGATGGCAGGACACTACATTGTACAGGCGGGATGGCAGGACACTATATTGTACAGGCGGGATGGCAGGACACTATATTGTACAGGCGGGGTGGCAGGACACGGCAGGACACTATATTGTACAGGCGGGGTGGCAGGACACTATATTGTACAGGCGGGGTGGCAGGACACTATATTGTACAGGCGGGGTGGCAGGACACTATATTGTACAGGTGGAATGGCACGAGACGTTACATACCGTATAGACGCCTTACGGATTGAGAATTACATCACTGATTACTTAGATTTGAGGATAAGCTTAAGAGAGTTAATCCGATGTCAGGTAATACGGTGTCGTACAGGTATTAATCCAATGTCAAGGTAATACGGGGTCATACAGGTAGTAATCTGATGTCAGGTAATACGGGGTCGTACCGGTATTAGAGAAGTGCGGTAGCCGTATAATGACTTACTAATTGAAACAAACAGATCGTATCGCCACATTCAATCTTTTTCATCCTCGTGGTTATTTAGGTAACAATACTCTATTTACGGGGCGGATCCAGAATGTATGATACGACATACTGGTAGTCAACATATTATATATCTATAGTCTGTTTAGGGATAAAGGTCGTCATAAGGAACATATTTCTTATAACTCCTCATATGCGTAAAAACCAGAGCTGTCCAAACATGACTAATGCTCCCGCCGCAACATAGGTTGAAATATTCAATAATTCATCCCAACATACATCACTGGTATAAGTGTAATGGATGACCCACTTGTATACTTCGAGAAACTTACCTTATTAAACCTCTTGACCGGACAGACGGACAGGATGACTGCTATATATCCCCCATCCCACCCACCCAACTCCGTTTTCAGGGGTAAAACAAAATCACATAAAGTCGCTCAAAAGTGCACGACAATAAAGCATTCAGAGTAAGGACATGAATGAATAATGAAATTTAAAACAATAACTTTGTAAAAATAAATTCTAATATAAAATGAAAACGTGATTTATTTTTCTATTTCTTTTTTCAAAATTGTACAATCGTTTAATACTAACTCCTTTGTCATGGTGCTACAAGGCTGCGCATGTACATTTCTAACTTTCGTAAGTTTGACTTATCAAATCCATGTTGTATACCGTGCCGACTTCCACTCACTTTAAAATTTTCCAGAATTCGAGAGAAGCCTCGATATGAACCAGCACCGAAGTTTTACAAAATTTCTCATAAATTTCCTTATATATATTTATTTTTTTTCAATTTTTAAAGCTCAAATTTATGGAAATTTAGAAATCATGTTTCATTTCTTCTTGTTTCTTCAATTCCAGACCATATTAACATATGATGTACTCTATATGTTTGACTCAAGCTCCCATTTCCATTACTAATAAATATCTATTAGTAGCAACAAGATGTGATTGTGAAACACAAATACCCAGACAGTAGCCGAATTTAAAGTTTTTTTCAAAGTCGATCAAGGATCATAAAAAAGGGAACAAGATAAAAAATTCATTTCAGGGTTGTTTTTAAAATAAGCGAATATGTGAAATATAAAAGCCCTATTTTTAAATCTCCAAAAGTTATGGCCAATATTGCACCTTTTCTTTGTGTCACAGACAAACGGAGAGACAGACAGACCGAAAAGAGTATATATAGTCCTAATGAATATGGTAATTGATCAAAAATTATCCATATTACATATGACAGTATGCCTCCGAATCAGATAGACACGTAAAACAAGCATGAGTATAGCTGAAAGCAATACATGCCCCCACCTCGGTTTCCATAACGGTGAAATCCCAGAGGTTTACGAAGTTCAAGGGCCGTAACTCTTCCAAAAATAGGCAAATCATAACCAAACTCATTGATACTAAGCTACATACCAAATTTCAAGTCCATAACTTCAATGGTTGCCAAAAAGTCCGGAAAACCAAGTGTTTCAGACAGACGGACGGACAGACAACCGGAGTGGAAACCTGTAGTCCCCTCCGGTTTTATAAGTGGGGATTAAAATATGAAACTGGGACCAGGGTAACTGTATACACTTATAACGTACACCTCGGTCTTATACGGCATTCATGGTCACATACCCGGTGTGACAAAGCATCTAAGTGCTGGAACACATGACCACTATCTCTGCATCACGAGTAACCATACACTACGTCATATGACCTCGTCACTAGATACTAGGTTACTAAAACAAGGCTCCAACGGTGAATGGTTCAAATAATAAACATATACAAAATCTATTTAAGTAAATAGCATCTGCAGACAAATACAAATCCCTGATCTTATTGATGCATAAAATCGTTCAAGCACGAAATTACCCCAACAACTGTTATAGTCGAAATTCCTCGTGTGTTTTCGTCAAATCAAAGTTGAAAATACAGTTGTTGGTATACACAAAAGAAGTTTCGATTGTAACTGTCGTGCAATTAATAAATCAACCTCCCAAAATCGCTGAAGTGGGTTTTTATAACTTTATTTCCGTGTTGTGTAAATGTTTTTCCTGGGCATTCTAGTTCACTTTCCATAGTTTGTTTGCTGTGCACTGTTTATAAACGAGAGGACAGGAAGAGGAATAGTTTTCCTCCCTCCGTTCAACCCAAAATATTTGTATCATCATCCTACTCCCACCCCATGTCTTACCCCTCTCACTTCTTCCCACTTACTATTGGTACAGAAAATAACGGTAAGTTACTATTAGTACAGGGAAATTACAGAAAGTTCGATCAGTGCAGGGAAATGACGGCAAGTTACTATTCGTTCAGGGAAATGACGGTAAGTTAGGAGGATCGGTACAGGGGAATTACGGAAAGCTACGATCAGTACAGGAAAATGACGGTAGGTTACGATCGGCACAAGGAAATGACGGTATCATCGGTACAGGGAAATGACGGTAAGATACGATCGGTACAGGAAAATGACGGTAAGTTATGATCGGTATAGGGAAATGACGGAAAGTTACGATCGGTACAGGGGAATTACGCAAAGCTACGATTAGTACATGGAAATGACGGTAAGTTACTATTGGTTCAGGGAAATGATAGCAAGTTACTATATTATAAACTAGAGGACAGGAAGAGGAATAGTTTTCCTCCCTCCGTTCAACCCAAAATATTTCTATCATCATCCTACTCCCACCCCATGTCTTACCCCTCTCACTTCTTCCCACTAACTATTGGTACAGAAAATAACGGTAAGTTACTATTAGTACAGGGAAATTACAGAAAGTTCGATCAGTGCAGGGAAATGACGGCAAGTTACTATTCGTTCAGGGAAATGACGGTAAGTTAGGAGGATCGGTACAGGGGAATTACGGAAAGCTACGATCAGTACAGGAAAATGACGGTAGGTTACGATCGGCACAAGGAAATGACGGTATCATCGGTACAGGGAAATGACGGTAAGATACGATCGATACAGGAAAATGACGGTAAGTTATGATCGGTATAGGGAAATGACGGAAAGTTACGATCGGTACAGGGGAATTACGCAAAGCTACGATTAGTACATGGAAATGACGGTAAGTTACTATTGGTTCAGGGAAATGATAGCAAGTTACTACTGGTTCTGGGAAATGACAGTAAGTTACGATCGGTACAGGGAAACAACTGGTAAATTACGATCGGTACAGGGAAATGACCATCAAGACAATCAGTTAAGGGAAAAGACTGGTTAGTTATGGTCGGTACAAGAAAATGACAGGTAAGTTACGACCGGTGCTGGAAAAAAGACTGATTAACTACGATCAGTACAGAGGAAATGAATGGCAGGTTACGATCGGTATAGGTACAGGAAAATGGCCGATAAGTTTCGACTGCATCAAGCAAATTACAAGCAAAGTCCAAGCCTTCAAGTGAATAAATGCACTGGTAATCCATGCCGGTAGGAATATTCGAGTCAATAATTTAATCTCCTCATCTAAATAGGACAAGGTTAATAATTGTTATTGGCCTTGTCTAATGATCAAAAGAGAATGAAATCCGAGATGTCGTCGTTTACTTGAAAATTTTCTTATGATGTCCACTGAAAAAGGAGTAATCAGGGTAACACAAAACTGAAAACGGTATTAGAAGTAAATGAAGAAAATATTCTGATTACAGAGAAATTTTCTCACGAGACGACCAGAGCGTATCTGTCACCATTAATTCTGTTTACCTGTTCTCTAATACCCTACATTAAAAGTTACACAACCATGTCACACCCCCGATAAAGGTCACATGACCATGCAATCTACATCCGGGACTGGAAACAAACCTACTAACAAAGGTGCGAGAAAAATAAATCTTTAATATTATTACTGGGTTCGAAATTAGCAGTAACCCGCTAGTCCGATGCTTTACAGACTTGTTGATTAAAAATTGCAGTCAACTGATTATGTATGCAACAGAGACGTCTTTACTGTGGAGCTGCAACACTGGACGGCAAATACACCAATCCACTTTAAAGCATAGAAAGCGATGTTTGGCGGACTTTTGATTGTTTTACTTATGACGTCATAGTCAAATGTCCGACTTGTCCAACCTTGCGTGACGTCATCATAGTCGTATTTTGCGCTAAAATGCTTAATATTCGACGAAAGTGGATCGGTGTATTGATTAACGTTCCCTCCAAATTTATTACGTCATAATGTAATATGACGTCATTCCGGTCGATTTGGAGGGAACGTTAATGAGTTTGTTTGAAGGAAATAGGTGTATTGAGGGATCGCCAAATCCAACTTTCACCACGTCATTACGTAATTTCATTATGACGTCACAAGTAAATTAATGTTTGACGGGCCTATTATTTATGACGTTAGAATGAAAAAGAGTGCCAAAAGATGCGATGTCGGACATATGGCGATCAGTCAATAGACCGTTCCACTTTCGTCAAAAGTCAAGCACTTTAGCGCAAAATCTGACTATGATGACGTCATTCAAGGTTGGACAAGTCCGACATTTGATTATGACGTCATAAATATAACAATCAAAAGTCCGCCAAACATCGCTTTCTATGCTGAAAAGTGGATCGGTGTATTACCGACACGACTTTTAGAAATATGTATGGTACGAAAAAGAACAGCAGTTTTCATACAGTTATTTTTTTAAGTTTTCATTATACTATGGAGGGAAAAATATTGTATATTTAATTACATGTACTTGGTATCAACGCTTGTGGGGATCGTAAATTTGTCCTCGGGCTAAAAGAATTTTTTCAGCTATCCTGACTGACCAGTGAAGAAGTTAAATTCGATTTCTCTTACATCCTTGAACAAGCAAAACGTTTTATACAGAAATGAAACAATGTATATATAATTTAAAACGTTTAATGGCACATCTAGTAAAGACTCGGTAGTATAATACCACAATTTTTTTCTAGTAAACACGTCAGATATGCTGCTTTCTGACACAGTGTGAACTATGCTAGACAGCTTTATATAACAGCACAAACTTTGTTGGCAAACACTACAAATATGCTGCTAATACAGCACAGACTGTGCTAGAGAGCACAATAAAAATGCTACTTTATAATACAGCACAAAGTAATGGCAAACACAATCAATATGTTGCTTTACACTACAAATCAAAATAAGCTGACAGGTAGAATAATTTTCTTGCTTTAAAATTTAAGTACAGCACAAAGAGTTTTAGCTAGCACAATCAATATGCTGCATTACAATCCAGTACAAACAGTGCTGGTAAGCACAACCAAGGCCGCTTCATAATACAGCACAATTGTTAACAAGCACAATACTGCTTGGTAATGGTAACTTCAACAGTACAAGTAAATACAATCACTATGCTACATTACAGTACAAAATGTGCTGGCAAACAATTAATAGACTGCTTTATCATACAGCACAAATTGTTGACATGCACAATATATATACTGCTTGGTAATGGTAACTTCAACACTGCTGGCAAATACAATTGTTATGTTTTTTATGTTACAGCACAATATGTGCTTGCAAACACAATCGATAGAGTGCTTTATCATACAGCACAAACTGCTGAGAAGCACAATCAATAAAATACTGCTTGGTAATGGTAACTTCAACGCTGCTGGCAAACACAATTGCTATGCTTTTAATGTTACAGCACAAAATGTGCTGGCAAATACAATCAATAGAGTGCTTTATCATACAGCACAAACTGCTGAGAAGCACAATCAATACCCTGCTTTATAACAGTACAAGCACAATCATTTTACTACTTTATAATACAGCACAAACAATCAATATACTGCTCTATAGGAAGATAAAGACTGTGCTAGCAAGCACAACCAATATACTGCTTTGTAGATATGACACAACCTGCGGTAGTAAGCACAATCAACACGTTGTTTGTAACGATTACTTTAACAGCGCTGACAAACACATCACCATGATGCAATGTAATAGTGATTAATTCTGTGCAGATAAGCAAAATCTAGATCTTACTGCATGTCAGCACATGCACAGGCAGCACAGGGAGGACGCTGTGTAATATCATGGAATAGCAATCAACAATATATGTCAATAACTCATTGTAAAAATTGTATATATGACTCAAGACCAGTGACAAACGTCTGTTCTGGCAAAGAGAAGTTAGCTACAACATTGTTAGAAATTTGTGATGCTGCCAGGTCAAGATTACCACACCCTCCACCACTGTCACTTTTCGGGATCCACCCCTGTTCTTCTAGTTCCCTACGCATTTTACTCGGTACAGGCATTTTTCGTTTTGCCGTAGGGTTGGCCCCGTGACGTTTCTTCATGTGTTCGTTATACTTGTCTTTTCTGTACGTCGCGTACCAACATTCCGTACATTTGAATGGTTTATTCCCAGAATGCATTTTCTCATGGGTGGTTAAGGTTTTCTTATCAATAAATACTTTTCCACAGGTATGACACTGGAAGTCTCGTTTATTCAGGTGAGAGTTACAATGTTGCCGGAACGACCCAAGACGAGGGGTGGAGTAGGAACAATCTGGGAGGTCGCAGCGGAATACCTTTCCTATAAATAAGATGGTTTAATCAAACTACTCTGAATCATATAGATTTCAATATTCAACCTTTTGTTTACAGTAAAACCTGGTTTAAGCCACTACCAAAAGGAAGGTTGAAAAATGACCACTTGTGGCACCTGGCCCCTTAATGAAGGTTGATTCTGTATAGACATTTAGTGGAACAGAAAAAGGTGGTTGTTAAAGACAGGCAATTGCTTAATGCAGGTGGTCTTTAAAGCAGGTTTAACTGTATAACTTATGACATTTCTTAGAGAAGATTTATAGTTAAAATGTCAATAATGATTCTGACCATTATTTTCTCTATCTTATTATTAAAACGAACATGTTCGAATTAAACTTGTGTAGGCTTTTCTGTAATCAACATGTATGTACCAGAATTTAATCTCTCGTGTTTAGTAAAATGTTAATTGCTTTTTGATATCACAATAACTCTCAGTACTGGTAGCTGACTAGCTATGAAGTTTAATTCAAAAGTAAAGGAAATCCATTTAGGATGTATTTTAGGATAGGTTTGGATCCCCATTTCCCACCCCTGAATCAGTGCATGATCCACCATTACTCCAGTGTATGATCCATTATGTAATGTTTGTTAGCCTTGGTATATTTTGTAAAATAGGTCAATTTACATCCCACAACACAGTTCATGTTGAAAACTGTATGCTTTTTTTCCCCCAGATACAGACCTGAATGAATTCTTTTGTGTGTTGAGAGATCTGATTGGCTCTTGCTTGTGAAGCCACACATGTCACAAAGGAATGGCCGATCTTCCCCGTGCGTTATCTTATGAGCATCGAGTATTGTCTTCGTGTAAAAACTCTTGTTACATATATCACATGTAAAGTTCTTCTCCCCTGTACAATATAAAACTGATCATTAATGATTACCCAAATTATAGAAGAGGTAGATTTGATAATTAAAGGTAAATTTATACTTACAACACAACTGCCTGGTAAACTTATATACAAAGGTATCACTCACAACACAACTGCTGGCAAACTCATACACAAAGGTATCACTTATAACACAACTGCCTGGTAAACTTATACACAAAGGTATCACTCACAACACAACTGCTGGCAAACTCATACACAAAGGTATCACTTATAACACAACTGCGTGGTAAACTTATACACAAAGGTATCACTCACAACACAACTGCCTGGCAAACTTATACACAAAGGTATCACTTACAACACAACTGCGTTGTAAACTTATACACAAAGGTATCACTTACAACTCAACTGCGTGGTAAACTTATACACAAAGGTATCACTCACAACACAACTGCCTGGTAAACTTATACACAAAGGTATCACTCACAACACAACTGCCTGGCCAACTTATACACAAAGGTATCACTCACAACTCAACTGCCTGGTAAACTTATACACAAAGGTATCACTCACAACACAACTGCCTGGTAAACTTATACACAAAGGTATCACTTACAACTCAACTGCCTGGCAAACTTATACACAAAGGTATCACTTACAACTCAACTGCCTGGCAAACTTATACACAAAGGTATCACTTACAACCGACTGGTCAAATGAAGAACTTTACATTTTCTATCACTTATGACATGCAGTACAATATATTTTGATAATCTTGCATTGACTTCATTATTCAAATTAGCCTCTTAGCTTCAGAGGTTTGGTGCTTGACTTGTGACCGAGAATTCTCGAGTCTGGTGCTTGACTTTTGACCCAGAATTCTTGGGTTTGGTGCTTGACTTGTGACCAAACAGTCTGAGTTCCATGCTTGACTTGTGACCGATAAGTCTCAGGTCTGGAGCTTGACTTGTGACTTAGAATTGTTGTGTTTGGTGCTTGACTTGTAACCAAGAAAACTTGGGTTCGGTGCTTGACTTGTAACAGATAAGTCTCAAATTTGGTGCTTGACTTGTAACCAATAAGTCTCAGGTTTGGTACTTGATTTATGACCAATAAGTCTCAGGTTTGCTGTTTCACTTATGATCAAGAAGCCTCAGGTTCAAGTCTTCCCAGTACTCCCACATTATGATGGACGTGATTGTGAAAGATCTCTCACTGCTACCCCATGTGAGTACGATAATCTCATGTGATGTTAAACAAGAATCACACTAACAAATCAATATTCAACTCATCACTTTTTTCATTCCTGTCTCCAGCTATGGATTAGATTTCACATATCTAACCACCACCATCCCCCTTCTATCCCACCAAAACTACATGTACATGAAAGCAAAGCTTTGGTGAGATTATTTATTTCCTTGATTGCATGATCAATAATGATCAGCCGAAAGTCAAACTACTTTGACTTACCATCTGAACCATACATTAAACATAACCACTTTGCCTTACCATTTAAACCATGTATTAATTTTCAAATAACTACTTTACCTTGCCATATGAATCATGAGTTAAACTCTGAACCACTTTGCCTACCATTCGAACCATATGCTAACCTCATGACCACTTCACCATGTTTACCTTACCATTTGAACCATGTGTTACACTGATACTCACTGAGCTCATTCTGACACTTGTATGACTTACTTTCTCCTCCATGTGTTACACTGATACTCACTTAACTCATTCTGACACTTGTATGACTTACTTTCTCCTCCAAGTGTTACACTGATAATCACTGAACTCATTCTGACACTTGTATGACATACTTTCTCCTCCAAGTGTTACACTGATAATCACTTGACTCACTCTGACACTTGTATGACATACTTTCTCCTCCACGTGTTACACTGATAATCACTTAACTCACTCTGACACTTGTATGACTTACTTTCTCCTCCAAGTGTTACACTGATAATCACTTAACTCACTCTGACACTTGTATGACTTACTTTCTCCTCCATGTGTTACACTGATAATCACTGAACTCATTCTGACACTTGTATGACTTACTTTCTCCTCCATGTGTTACACTGATAATCACTTAACTCATTCTGACACTTGTATGACTTACTTTCTCCTCCATGTGTTACACTGATAATCACTTGACTCACTCTGACACTTGTATGACTTACTTTCTCCTCCACGTGTTACACTGATACTCACTTGACTCACTCTGACACTTGTATGACATACTTTCTCCTCCACGTGTTACACTGATAATCACTTGACTCACTCTGACACTTGTATGACTTACTTTGTCCTCCACGTGTTACACTGATAATCACTTGACTCACTCTGACACTTGTATGACTTACTTTCTCCTCCATGTGTTACACTGATAATCACTTGACTCACTCTGACACTTGTATGACTTACTTTCTCCTCCACGTGTTACACTGATACTCACTTAACTCACTCTGACACTTGTATGACTTACTTTCTCCTCCATGTAACCGCATATGGTTACTCAGTCCAGTGGGAAATTTAAACTTCTGATCACACTCCGGGCAGGAAAACTTGCGTTCACTACTGTGTTTATAACGGTGAATCATCAAGTCCCGTATCGATGCCTTCGAGTAATCACAGTCAGCACACTTATATGGTGGACCTTTAAAATGTTTCTGCATATGTTTGAAGAATGCAGTTGCAGTGGATGTCGAGTAATCGCAGAATTCACAAGTCAAGGAATATCCGCCCCCTGTCGTCTGCTGCAACACTTTTGGTTCAGTCCGTAAAGATTCAGATTTCATCCTACATGATCTCTGCCGAGTTTTACGCTTAGGTTGACCAGATTTAAGGACTGTATTTGCAGGCCCTTCTACAGGCATCCCTGTAAGGTAAAGGTATATGAATCATTTACAATACATATTCACTCAGATTTTGAAACTTGTCATTATATTACATATTGATTGATTGATTGATTGAATATTGTTTTACATCACTCCACTATTATTTCAGGTATGTGGTGACGGCATCTACCTGATGCATTGCATACAAATTTAGACGTTTGCAATGGACCCACCCAAAGCAGTGATGGATCTTTTACGTGCCACGCCTACCGTGACACGGGACCTCGGTTTTTACTGTCTCATCCGAAAGACAGAACACCGGTGTGCCAAGGGCATGAGTCAAACCCGGGACCTCTCGACCATGAGCCGAACACCCTATCCACTAGGCCACACCGACTTTGTCACTATATTACATAATATTACTTATGTGAGAAACCATTCTCAGAATAGTGTAGAAAAAGATAAGATAACTATTTAGTGTTCCAGACTATACCATGGTTTTTTCACTGAAATTTTGGCTGCATATACCAGGTACATAGCCTCAGACAAATTCTCCCTATGAAATGAACCAATCCTAAAAAGTGAAGGCCATGTGACATTGGGCCTTCGTTTATACTTCCTCTTCTATAGGACAGATAGATAGACAGAAAATCACACCAAAAACAAAATTCCTTTTGAAAAGGTTTGAACCTTAGTAATGAATGATCATTGTACCAGAGTTGTTTCCACTTGGCAGCTTTCGTTTTTTCTTTAATGGCAGACTTGAGCCACTACTTTCTTCCGAGACATTAACTTCCACGTCTTCCTTTACTTGTTCCAACTCACATGTATACTTTTGTCTTTCCTGAAAAAAATGTACTGGTATATACTGACATAATTCATTGGACGTTAATTCATGATCAATTTCATTTGTATATCAAAGCAACATCTTATCTGTTGTCTTCATTTGTTGAACAAGATGTGTTTGTGAAATATGAATGCCCACGACGAAAACAAAGTCTAAATAAGGCAAATTTTGAAATGTAGGTCAAAGGTCAAGTCAAGGACATGAGGTCAATGACCTCAGTGTAATTTGAAAGGGCTTTATTAGTGGAGTATGCATGCCAGATATGAAGTCTCTACATGTATATTTCCCATTTCAAAAGTTATGGCGAAGGTTAAATTTGACAACAGACAGACAAACTAACAGACAACCAAACAAACAAGCAGACAGGCAGTTTAAAAACAATATGCCCCCAATCTGTCGATCCTGGGGCGTAAAAAACATTCATTACATAATACTGCCTCACTGCATGTATGCTGTACTGATGTATGCCTATACAGTGAGAGTCTATAAAAAATCTTTATCTGAATAATACAGGGTACAAATATAAAATAAACTTTAAACGAATCTTAATGTCTGGAGAGATTTTGAATTTCATACAGGACTTCAAGATTATTCCCCATGGTATTATAGAAGATACTGGTTGCACAACACAATATATACTGGGTTTTATTTTTCAACATTTATCTATGGGAGTTTTTACTCATCTTTGGTCGTCATTTTACAGTCATCATGATAATCTACTTTGTAATAATTACAACGGTATGCTATTGACTGAAAAAAGATGTAGCTTGATCAGTTAGATGCTTGACTCATGCTGGTGGCTTGTTTGTGTCCTGTCTTAGGTATGAGACCATTAAGACCAAAATTCCATGTCATAGTCGACGTGGCAGGTTAAAGATCCCTCACTGCTCAGAGTGGGTCCACTGGATAGGTCTAAATGTCTGAGTATTACATCAGGCCGATGCCGTCACCATATAAGAGCAATAATGTTGTCATGATACAAAACAAGAATCAAAAAGCTAAATGGCACTGACTGAAATATTTAGATTTGTCATAACTAACTATATACCAAGTGTTTATATTAAATTTCCAAGGCTGCCATTTTACCTTAAGAAAGCAGTGTACTGGATTTCAGTACAATGATATAGGACTTTCTAGTAGTATTTTCCAGGTATGGAATAAAACTCAATTCATATTTGTGTGGGTAATATACATTATAAATGAATTTCTGCACTTCACTAAACCTGTGACAGTTCTATGCATGATAGATGATATTTCTCTATTGTGTACCTATACTCTACCCATGTGGGTTCTACGCATGATAGACATTATTTCTGTACTTTGTACCTATACTATACCCATGTAGGTTCTACACTCTACCCATGTGGCTTCTACGCTTGATAGACATTATTTCTGTACTTTGTACCTATACTCTACCCATGTGGGTTCTTCGCATGATAGATAATATTTCTCTACTGTGTACCTATACTCTACCCATGTGGGTTCTACGCATGACAGGTAATATTTCTGTACTGTGTACCTATACTCTACCCATGTGCGTTCTATGCATGATAGGATATATTTCTGTACTGTGTACCTATACTCTACCCATGTGGGTTCTACGCATGATAGGTATTATTTCTGTACTTTGTACCTATACTTTACGTGTGTAGGTTCCATGCATGATAGATTTATTTCTGTACTGTGTACCAATACTATACATGTATTTGCTGTATGAATGATAGATATATTCCTTTACTTTGTACCTATGTTTTACCTGTGTAGGTTCTATGCATGGAGCTGGAACATGACCATCACCAGTACAAATGTCTTCTGAAGTCTTAGGAAAAGAATCAAAGGCAGAGCACTCTGTTACTGGTATCCAGAAATTGAGTGCAGATTTCTGATTTGTAACTTGCTTGGAATCATGGGCAGAGAACTGTGTTACATTTAACTGAGAATTAAGCAAAGATTTTTCATCTGTTTGTTGCTTAGAATCAAAAGCACAGCTCTCTGTTCCTTGTAATTGAAAATTTAGTGCTGACTTCTCAGTTTCTTGAGGATGAGATAACTCTTTCCAGGTCTTTGATATGCTATCGTCATTATTTGTAGTCAACACTACTGATTCTGTCTCTTTTTTAAACTTTCTTGGATTTCCTTTCCTTTTACGAGGAACCGAAATCTTCATTTTCAATCCTCTGGATGGGCAACTGTTATTCTCTGTATTTAGAACAACAGCATTATTGAAATGATGTATGTTACTATCAACACTTTATTAACTAGAGCATGTCTGTAAAACATATGCCCTCATGTGGGATTAATTCATAGCAGCAACAAAGCTTTCCTAAATTATAAGTGTCATGGGCCTTAACTCCTATAAATATTACCAGTGGTGACCTTGCCTTCTGACATATTGACTTTAAAATCTATCTAGGGATCCTTCCCTTTTGATAACATTTTAAATTACCTGTTTAAAAGAAATTTACCTGTAAAATATGTGAAATAGGATCAAATTCTGATGAGCAGTTAATGATGTATGACAATGTATGGAAATCACCTAGAAACCAATAATTAAACTATTTTCTATCAGCTGTGACCTTAACCTTTGACCCCAAAATCAATAGGGTTCTTCCTCTCTTGATAAGTAAGCATATATCCAGATTTGGTTTTAATGTGATGAAATGTACATGTACTTCAGTTATCATCCAGAAACCAATAATAAGTCTATTTTAAAATCAATAGGAATCAACCAATCTTGCTCTCTTGATAAGTAAGCATATCTACAAATTAAGTTTTAATATGATCAAAGGTACTTGAATTATCATCCAGAAACCAATAATTACAGTTTATTATTGTAAGCTATTACCTTGACCTTTGACCCCAAAATCAATAGGGTTCTTCCTCTCTTGATAAGAAAACATATATCCAAATTTGGTTTTAATATGATGAAAGGTACTTGAGTTATCATCCAGAAACCAATGTGTGACGGAAGGACAAAAACAGAAGGACGGACAAAGGAAACACTTAATGCCCCCTGCCATACCTGGCGGGGGCATCAAAAAGATGCATTTATTAAATAAATGATCTACAAGCAAGCACATGATAATATGTTAATATCTATAAAACAAATGCTATTCACAGTTATGTGTTATTTGCAAATTGCTTCACAATAATTTCTCTAGAACATCTCTCAAAGATAAAATTTCACAAGTCCTATCTCATTAAAACTTGATCTATCAAGCTCCTTCAGTTTTATCATGTTTGCTGTACCACAGTGAACATGACAAAACTAAGGAGTGTGATGGATCAAGTTGTAATGAGATTAGAGGTAAGTCTCCCCTTTACCCCTTCCCCAATAGAAAAATATGGCCTCTTTTCTACCTTCCAATCTACAGTGCCTTATTTTTACCCCAACCCTAGAGCACTTATGGCTCCAGTGTAATGTGTTTTTATCTATTTTTCAACAGGAAAAGATAAATTTTAAGAAAATGGAGACAGGAAATAAAACTATTATCAATCTACCTATCTTACCTGTTAACCAGGAAGAAGGACACAAAACTATATTTTATTTTTTCTCGAGTTATATTTGCAATGAAAACATTATAAATAGGACAGAGAATACTAACTGCATGACAATATGATTCTATGGAATATGGACTGGTAAAAACAATAAAGACAGATTCTCTATTTCCAAACATGTTTGGTCTAATATACTTCTCCTTTTAATGCTTGAGACCAGATTATTTATGATCTTTAGTAGTACTCGCCTCAGGTGAGTCAATCATGTGCCAAACATATAGCACAGCATGAATGCAAGCAAGTCAATCGCCTGTGGTACTGACATGCATTTGAAGTTACAATGATATGCTTGATAAACAAAATATGACTGATTATTGTTTCTCCACAATTCACTCCACAATTTTTTCACATTTAAGGTGATGGCATCTGCCGCGTGCATTGCAGAGAAATTTATACATTTGCAACAGACCCCCTGTGTACATTACAATGTCTTTATGCATGTACCGGTAACTTGGGTTTCCAAAATGACATGATGATTTAATATTAAATTCCACTGCATACCTGTATGGACTTGATGTGAACATTCAGTCACTGTATCAGTTTCTGCAGCAAATGTTTCTTGATTGGAATATTCTGAATTTTTTGCATCATCACCAAGGACATGAAATGTGATAGGGTCAAAAGTAGAAAGACTATCACAATTGTCATCTACATCGCTAATATCTACGCTTCCAGTTCCAACACTTGCATACTCCTCCAAGGTCAAGGACTGTCGTAAAGTAAAGAGGTCTTCTGACAAAGGTCCTAGTAATATATTTTGGTGAAGAAGCACTTGAAGAAATGATAGACTTAAAAACTTCGTGAAGTTAAATATCCTTTCAAAATGCTTAATTTCACGATACATTTCCATGGTGATTTCTGTGCATTTTATATGGCGTACGATCAACGTTTTCATATAGCATTCACGGTGTTTTAAATCCTGTGTCATCCAACTCAACAGGAGATAGAGTACCTCCATGGGTAGTAACAAATCGGAAAAGAAATTTAATAGCGTGTCTAAAAATATCACACTCATGTGAATAAACTCTTCCTGGACAGTAACAGAATCTAAATGAATTTGAAGAAATGATACACATTCCTCCTTCAATCTTAAATCTTTAAATTTCATGGCAATTTTAATTATGGGTATGAAGTTCTGAGGACTATCATTTAATTCTTGGACAAAATAGTCCTTGATTTTATTTGCTAGATTAAGAATCTGTAATGAACAGGACATTCTACAAATAAAATCAATGTTATCTTGGGTAATACATATGTCACCAGTATACATGAAATCTATTATCTGGCTCATAACTTCCGGATTTGAGGAACGGTTCTTATCAAATATAATATTTACATGACCCTGTCCAGAATGTTGAAGAACTTCCAGATCCCACACTGGACTATATGCAGCAAGCATGTTGCGATGAAGAGGAAAATGTCGATCACCAACAGATACAGTGGCATCACAATACTTTCCTGCTTTCCTAAAATGATCTAAAATCGATAGAACATCCATTTGTCTTTCATCTGTGAAATCCAGGTGAAGAGGGAAAGCAAGAACAATAACTCTGCAATAGAAATAAATCACATTAACTACAAAATGAGTGGATAGGACTACAGTCATTCTCAACATAATCATTTATCTTAGGATGTTTTTTTCAAAATATTTTCATAAGCATATATTAAAAAAGATTACTTCAAAAGTGAGTAAGCATTGAATGAAAAATAAAATTTGATTTTAGCTACAGTACAATTCAGGTGTTTTGCAGAAACTGCACAAAACACAGTGGGAAAAACACTAAAATCACAGTGGGAACCTTGGTGGAAATTTACTTATGCTTATTCACACCTTTGTTAATTACACTGTGTATTGTGTAATTCTTGAAATTACCCCTGGATGTGGTTCACTGTGATGGGTGGAAAAATTACCACACACTTGGACTGTACTGTAGCCTGAACATTCTGTAAATGGGCAGTACAACTTATGGCTTTTGGTCTTTCTAAAAGGATACTCTTAATAAAGGAATGTGAGTACTGACAATGTTGATCTCGACATTTTTTGCAGTTTTAAATTTGAAAGAATCGGAAATACAAATTCAAACATGCAGGTAAATTGTATACAATTATACAAAATTTCAACTTCATCAGGCTGGGAATGTTAAGGAAGTTGGAAAAAAAGAAGTTACAGCTCAAAAATGTAGCAAAACAATTTCCTGACGCAAGTCATTTTGATGCACATTTCAGCATTTTATGGCTCTTCAGAGATGCCAAAATCTGAGGAAATCTGAAGTAAAAATATATGAAAAACAAAATTATTACTAAATTGACCTAACCCTACGTAAGAGCCAAAAAACCAATGATTCAATGGACAGAGTTGTGCTTGGGGGAGATATTTCTTAATTTTAGAATAATTTACAAACTTTCATCACAGAGAATTGGAGGAGTATATATTTAGAGTCAGTACAGAAGCATTTAAGGACATACCCAGCTCGCAAAATTTTATATCACCTGTACTTAAGAGTTCTTCTTAACAAATGCAGCTGATGATAAGAAAGATAACTCTAATTTAGTCATAAAGCTCCAAGTTTTCCAGGAATATTGCAAATACAGATTTTCTATGTCTTTTTATCAGAAAGGTTTCAATTTCTTTGCTTCATTCAAGGGATTATGTATCCAATATATTTTATTTCAAATATGAAGAGAAAATGTCTGCGATTAAAGAAAAATATTGAGTAATATTTGTTTTTGCCTATACATAACAATGAAAAAATATCTGAATCAGTCAATCAAGGAAGTTGAAAAAACACCTCAAGATTTATATTTGGTAATCACATGATCATCAGACGTCATTATGAGTCTCTATGATAGATCGGTTTGTGATAACCCTCAGGGACTATCAATCCACTAATAATGGGTTTGTGATAACCCTCAGGGACTATCAATCCACTAACAATGGGTTTGTGATAACCCTCAGGGACTATCAATCCACTAATAATGGGTTTGTGATAACCCTCAGGGACTATCAATCCACTAATAATGGGTTTGTGATAACCCTCAGGGACTATCAATCCACTAATAATGGGTTTGTGATAACCCTCAGGGACTATCAATCCACTAACAATGGGTTTGTGATAACCCTCAGGGACTATCAATCCACTTATAATGGGTTTGTGATAACCCTCAGGGACTATCAATCCACTAATAATGGGTTTGTGATAACCCTCAGGGACTATCAATCCACTAACAATGGGTTTGTGATAACCCTCAGGGACTATCAATCCACTAATAATGGGTTTGTGATAACCCTCAGGGACTATCAATCCACTAATAATGGGTTTGTGATAACCCTCAGGGACTATTGATCCACTAACAATGGGTTTGTGATAACCCTCAGGGACTATCAATCCACTAATAATGGGTTTGTGATAACCCTCAGGGACTATCAATCCACTAATAATGGGTTTGTGATAACCCTCAGGGACTATCAATCCACTAATAATGGGTTTGTGATAACCCTCAGGGACTATCAATCCACTAACAATGGGTTTGTGATAACCCTCAGGGACTATCAATCCACTTATAATGGGTTTGTGATAACCCTCAGGGACTATCAATCCACTAATAATGGGTTTGTGATAACCCTCAGGGACTATCAATCCACTAACAATGGGTTTGTGATAACCCTCAGGGACTATCAATCCACTAATAATGGGTTTGTGATAACCCTCAGGGACTATCAATCCACTAATAATGGGTTTGTGATAACCCTCAGGGACTATTGATCCACTAACAATGGGTTTGTGATAACCCTCAGGGACTATCAATCCACTAATAATGGGTTTGTGATAACCCTCAGGGACTATCAATCCACTAATAATGGGTTTGTGATAACCCTCAGGGACTATCAATCCACTAATAATGGGTTTGTGATAACCCTCAGGGACTATCAATCCACTAACAATGGGTTTGTGATAACCCTCAGGGACTATCAATCCACTTATAATGGGTTTGTGATAACCCTCAGGGACTATCAATCCACTAATAATGGGTTTGTGATAACCCTCAGGGACTATCAATCCACTAATAATGGGTTTGTGATAACCCTCAGGGACTATCAATCCACTAACAATGGGTTTGTGATAACCCTCAGGGACTATCAATCCACTTATAATGGGTTTGTGATAACCCTCAGGGACTATCAATCCACTAATAATGGGTTTGTGATAACCCTCAGGGACTATCAATCCACTAATAATGGGTTTGTGATAACCCTCAGGGACTATCCTCACGAACTATCAATCCACTAACAACTTAATATAATTTATCAGAACATATACAGTCTGAATGTGTAAATTTGGTGTACCATATGCATAATTCGACAACTTATGTCTATTCAATACTCAAGACTGAAACTGTGGAAATCAAAAGTAAAAATGATTATTTGTATGTATTACTAAAAAGTTCTTGTTTTCCAAGCATGTCTTCATTAATATCACAAGGGCTAGACTATCCTTTTTATTATGGTTTTTGAGATATCACATGATATCACATATCACATGATCATTGTGCTTTTCTAATATGATATCTTGTCTATCTTCACTTGTCTTTCTTCTAATGTAATGTCCACCTTCATTAGCAGTTTTGACACTTTTCTTCTTATTCTACCAATACCACTCTTTATTTAAGGAATGTTTCTATGATTTTTTACTGTTATACAGATATGAAGGATTTGTGACCGATGTACAAACGGCATAAGTCGCACAGTGAATTATACCACATTTGTGCATCAGTTAAAAATCCTTCATACATGTATCTGTATACATGTAACAGTGAAAAATTATAGTAACATTCCTTATAATTTATTTAAAAAATAAGTATAAATACCAAACTCTTGAAAGTATGATTTATTTGTTAAATGAATAAATAATTTCAAATTTAGTGCACATTAATGTGTATCAGCTGATTGCCCATGCATGGCAACTGCTGACATCAAAAACCACCAACCTCAACAATCTCCCACCTCAACAACTGCCAGCCTCAACCGTCGACTTCAAAAAACGTGTAAGTTCACAGTCATGTCAGCAGTGTACTCAGAAGTCAAAGCGTAATTCTTGATTTGTATATAAGTTAAATGTGCAGTTTGTACGTGAAAGAAGTGTTAGGGTTAAACATAATTAAATCCTGCTGGCATGGAATTTAGTGAATCTGAAGCAGTCACAACAGAATCATTTCCTGGTAAGAAAGGCATAAGAGCCAGAGGCACTGTGGAATTTGCCTTGATGAGGCCTGTGCTGCAATATTATGGTATGGCATGACAGCGAGCTCTGAAGGATTTCCAACTGTCTAAATAGAAGTTATTGTTTCACTGGTTTGTTTCTTTTTGTGTCTCGGAACAAGCACGATTGTAATTTGCGCACAGCAACGGAGGCTTTGTTACAATGGCCACTCCGCACTCATTTACATGATGTGTCGCTGCTCGAATATGGAATTTTTCACAACTTGGATGTGCACCATGTACATTTTACTTCAGAAAATAAAAAGAGTCTTAAAAGTTGGAAATTGCTTTTATTTATTCCAAATGCATCACTGGCGATGGCTGCCATACTTTTTTTTATACCCATAAGTAGTTTAAGTAATAGTGGGCGTTTCTCTGAGGAAAGAGTTCATTATACAGAAATAACATCAATTTTATGACCAATCAAAATCGTCGATAGAGTTGAAATTAAATTATTTAAGTTAAGTACGACATTCGGTCTGGACCATCAGATCCGCTTCATCTGGGAGTCACTTCGTTGGATGCCCGTAATGTCTTGTGAACGGATCATCTGTAACCTAACATTATCCATCGTTTACTTGAAACCGATCAGAACAAATTCGGATGTTAAGTTCGTACTTCATGACATTGCAGATTGTCACTAAGGTATTCATTCCGACATGTCTCTATTGACTGTAACAAAAATGCATTCAATAAAACGTTTTTAATTATAAAATACATTTGCGTCTTACCAAATTTCTTTTGCCGGAAGTATCGTCCAACGCGAATTTATTTTGGAATTAATGAAGAGCGGTTCATCGAACTAGTGGAACCGTACCCAATTATCGGAATTGCTAAAGAATAACAGAAATAGGTTCTGATCATGAAAAACAATGACTTACTTCACATGAAATATATTAATTTATAAATTTTCGATTTATTGGTTGGATTACAAAGGGAAACCGATCTACAAATTAGCGATGTCCGTTTGTCGACCTGTCTGTCAGTCCGTCAACATTTCGGTTAAGTTTCTGGTTTAAGCAAAGTACCCGGCATCAGCACTAGGAGGAGTATAAACATAATGCTTCAAGCATAGGTTCCTTATGACCAGAGTTTTCAAAGTATACCATTACTTTTGACCCCGTGATCTCGATCTTGGACTTTGACCTACTTTTAAAAAACTTTAATTTTGGCTATATATTTTGAATCAATGGGGAAAGGCTTTATGACCAGAGCTTCCACTGATACCATGGCTTTTGGCCTTGTGATCTTGACCTTGTTGAGAATTTGCTTTGCAATCCGAACATATGTACGCCGTCTTTAGCGGTTTCTTGTTTGTATTGTAACACTCCTCCCCAAAACAGGATGGACAAGAAACAATTTGGTGCAAGCACCAAAGTGTGGGCCGGAATGGGATGTTTGATAAAACTGCAAAGAATTTTAAAAACAAAATAACGTTTTAAAATTTGTATTGTACAGCCATGTGACTGATAATTAGCAAACATATAAAGACCATGATGATCGACCACAGACGTATAAATCTCCAGTATCACTTCCTTTTCAGCTAATAGTTTATATTTGGGCTCATTTAGCCCATTCAGTACATAAGGCATGGCAATAGCTAGTTTATCAGACGTACGGATTAGCCTGCATTTAGTATGGAAATGTACTTTTAAAATTACTAGCCATATCATCTACTATATGTTTTAAGTCGGTGGGCTCAGTGGTCGAGGTGACCGAAAGGTCGCGGGTTCGACTTCCGCCGTGGGCACATCGGTGACCTGTCTTTCAAATTGGACAGTAGAAACAGAGGTCCCGTGTCACGGTAGGCGTGGCACGTAAAAGATTCCCCACTTCTTCGGGAGGGTCCGTTGCAGAGGTATAAATTTCTATGCAATGCATCAGGTAGATACTGTCACCTTGTACGTGAAATAGTCGTGGAGTGACGTAAAACAATAATTAATCAATCAACCCACTATTTCTTTTTAACAACAAAACAACCAATCTATAAGCAACTGGAGGTTTACTGAGGTAACCAACCCTTCACTGGTCAACTTTTGGTAGTGGTGTGGCCGTGCTGGTTGGTAATCTTTTTATTCTCAAGTTTCAATTTATAAACACTAATTAAGGTTTATCGTCTTGCCAGAAGAAACAATTGTAATTGGTCCTTCTTAGCGTAGCATTCTGTATTCTGAAAGTTTTAGTAGGACTTACATCACACTATTATTCAGTCGTAATATAACAACTCGACCATTTCCGTACGCAAAAAAGATATTTTTTTTTTTTTGTAAAAAATAGCGATGATGTTCCGATTGGCTATTAACCAAAAGTCACTTAGGCAACGGAATAATAATTTGGTTATGAAGAAAGCGCGTCAAATATTAAAAAATTGTAAGGTAACACCCATCCCCAGAAAATATTCCAACAAATTTTATATTTAAATCAGCGAAAGTCTCGAAGATACTACGCTTATATAAATCTATCAAACTGGGTCAGTAAGGTGACACATGCTCTCTCCGCGGTGAATATAATCCTAATTTTACTTCTCTGCTGTAACATACTACATTTACATGTATCTATCAAACTGGGTCAGAGAGGCCTCTGCGCAGTGAATAAAATCCTAAATTTTTCATTGGTGTAAAATCCTGGGGGTGTGGTCTTACTGTACCGCAGAAACGCATGCGACTTTCCCAAACTTATATCAAAGGATGGGCCGGCTAGTGCCGGCCCACAATTAATACATGTAAAAACTACTAAAATATCGTGAAATGGCGCAAAAGCTGACACGACGGGAATATCTCAGCAACGGTAATAGATATATGATCTGTCAAAATTTATGATGTAGTAACCTACAGTAGTATATATACTTCAGTTATGTGATACATAGGCCTATTTAAACCCCTGGCTACTTCACTTGCTTCCTTGTAAAGTAAACATTGGCTTTTCTGTTGACGTGCTCTTGAACGTATGACATAATAGATTAAAAGAAGACACTTTCTATCGTTGGTATTAAAGTGCTATTAGAATGATCACAATTTTTCTATATTATGTGCCTATGTACATAAAAGAGTCGCTCACAAAATATTATGCTCATGCATGACGCCGATCTCAAGATATATACAATAAGCAGTAAAAAGTTCGATAGCTTTTTCAGTACTTTTAAATTGCCATAATATGTGACGTCAGAAGTTGTACAGGTGCTACTTTTCCCTGATTCTTCATTATTACGTTAAACTTTGAATTGTGACGTCATACTAAATGACGTTAAAAGTTGTACAAAGGTTATGTAACAAGTTAAACCGGAATTCTTTTATTTTGTTCGTGATACCAGGCAAATTGGTATTTTAAAACATCTCCCAGAGAAATACTGAAGCATAAAAAGTTGTAATTTCTATCCATGAAGGAATAATTCAATTAGTATTACATGAAAACGCAAAATTCTCCAGCATTCTAATAGCACTTTAAGGTGTGCCGTGCAGATTTATGTTACTACTCGGTAAGAAGACTTACTGTCCGCGCCACTTACTTTGTAAACCGAGAAATCTAGATTTTCACTTTATTTATCTTTAAAATAGTTTTACAAAATTAATATCAATCGACAGATCTTATTTAGTCGTAACTTTTGGTGTATGTTATATGTTTCTACGAAGAAGCCTTCGTATTTATAGGGAAAAAACTTTTTATGTAGGGCGTTTTCTATGCTAATTTTGACGTGACGTCGCCGATGTTTACATTGAGTCTATGGGAAACTTGGCGACGTCACGTCAAAATTTAACATGGAAATCTCCCTATCTAAAATTGATTTTTTTCTATAAAATATGAACGCTTCTTCATACAAACATATAGCATACACCAAAAGTTACGACTAAACAAAATCTATCGAATGGTTTTGCCTTTTTGAAATTATTCTGAAGATGAATATCTGAAAATCCAGATTTTCCAGTTTCCAGAGTGAGTGGCGCGGACAGCAGTGCGACTTTGTCCTGAAAACTTTGACTTTAAGTCACCCCTTTGTCATGGGTAATACAGATCTGTGAAGTATCAGATAGAACAAAGCAATAATGTAGAGTTTATGGACTTGTAGAGAGATTTTGCAGATTTTGAGTACATGCTAGTATTCTCAGGTAAGTTTAGGACCTACCTAGAAATCTATGTACTCCAAACTCATCGAATATTGATGTTGGATCGAAGTTCTGAGCTGGCTCAAAATAAAATAAACTCTTTCTATCTCCGGTCATTGCATAATTAAATATCGAATCCATTAAGCATAACAATGGAAGACAATAGATGAATCACAAATAAGAGAATGTTTCATTTACAAATAAATATGTGTATGAACACATTTCAATTCCTTCTATATTTTCATATCCTCAACCTCTGAAGATATCCCGGTTGTCTATTTTTCCGTTTCAATTTATGTCTTACTTCCCCGCTATGCCATTGACTAAGTACGACCCCGAGGTGAGTTCGACTTAGAATTATTATTATACCCTTATCTTAATGTCGAGCAGCTGTGACGATTTCTTTACATGATTGTCCACATCTATCTTCCCTATGCAGTGTTATTATCTTTAAGTGTTTACTGTAGGTTTTGTACATTCATGGCAGATGTGACTAGCCAAACAGGAGAAGCTACCCCCTGGTATTACCTCTCATATCCAGAGGCCAATTCACGCCAACAATGAACTTTTGAGTGTCACGTCAGAGATCCAGTAGTGTCCACCGTGGTATTTTGAGCATCATACCAGATGCCCAGAAAATGTCCATCACGATATTATGAGTGTCAGACCAGAGGCCAAGTAATGTCCACCGTGATATCGTGAGTATTACATCAGAGGCCAAGTAATGTCCACCGTGATATTGCGACTGAAACGTCAGAAGCCCTGTAATGCCCACCGTGATATTACAAGTGGGAGGTCAGAGGTCCAATTATGTCCACCGTAATATTTTGAATGCTACACCAGAAGCCAAGTAATGTCCACCGTGATATTAAATGTGTCACACCAGAGGTCCAGTAATGTCCACCGTGATATTATGTGTGTCACACTATAGGCCCAGTAATGTCCATCGTGATATTATGAGTGCCACACCAGAAGCCCAGTAATGTCCACCGTGATATTAAAAGTGTCACACCAGAGTAATTTCCACCACGATATTATGAGTGTCACACTAGAAGCCAAGTAATGTCAACCGTGATATTAAATGTGTCACACCAGAGGTCAAGTAATGTCTATCGTGATATTATGTGTGTCACACCAGAAGCCCAGTAATGTCCACCGTGATATTAAAATTGTCACACCAGAGGTCCAGTAATGTCCATCGTGATATTATGAGTGCCACACCAGAAGCCCAGTAATGTCCACCGTGATATTAAAAGTGTCACAGCAGATGTCCAGTAATGTCCATCGCGATATTATGAGGGTCATACTAGAAGCCTAGTAATGTCCACCGTGATATTAAATGTGTCACACCAGAGGTTCAGTAATGTCCATCGCGATATTATGAGGGTCATACTAGAAGCCCAGTAATGTCCACCGTTATATTGAAAGTGTCACACCAGAGGCCAAGTTATGTCCACCGTGATATTATGAGTGTCACACCAAAGGCCAAGTAATGTCCACCGCGATATTGTGAGTGTCACACTATAGGCCCAGTAATGTCCATCGTGATATTATGAATGTCACGCCAGAAGCCAAGTAATGTCTACCGTGATATTAAAAGTGTTGTACAAAAGGCCAAGCAATATCCACCGTGATATTATGAAATAGCCGAGTATTTTGGCCAATACATGTACTTTACTTTCACATGTGGCCCCCCCCCCTTTTTTTTTTCTCTTTTTCGAAAATTCGGGATTCGTCACTTAACACGAATGTCATTGTATACCATATGCGGTGATGAAAAGTCGTACAATGAGTCAAATTATTACTACACAATATGAAATATTCACTGTTTATATCATTTCGAAATCTGCCGATAAATTGAGGCAGATAACCCCTACATTCGTTATAGCGGGGAGATAGCGTTATCACCTGTACCCCTATCGGGCGCATCAGTCACACCACTCAGACAGGAAGCCGAACGAGATTATACAAAATGGAGAACAAATTGTCAAACCCTTTGTTAGTTATATTGGGCATTCTCTTGAACGGTAGGTAGAGGTAGTAGGAATAGATATGAAAAAGATATGAGTTACATTATTATGGAATCAAATATTGAAAAAATAAATAAAAATAAAATAAACATTTGATTATAATATACGGCATAAAGGATATCCATATGTTGTACAAAGAGTTTAAAGACCGCTTACTTAAACTAGTGTTGGATGCTTGTTTTTCAGCAATTTTATTAATCATAGTTTTAGATATATTTTTGCTTGATAACACCATTTCACGGTTAGCTGGAGAATAGGGCCTATAAATTTGTGAGCCATACCTACTGATTGGATGTTGTTGATCGTCCCAATTCTGAAAAAAATATTATGATTAAATATTGTTGTGACATTGTTTTGTGAGTTTGTCCTTATTTTGTTGTTCTATTTTCCTGGTCTGGACTCTGTTATGCCATTAACACAGATTTCTTACTTCCTGCTATATCTGGGGGCAGTATGGACATGTGATTTAAAATGAGTCCCCCTTCCCAGGTCGTTACATGATATTCTAAAGCACGACAGTGTACAGTGACGTCCTTTTACTGATATGGACGTCAATGACTTCTATGACTTTACAACTGAACATGACAGATTTGTACGCAACATTTGTGACGGGTATAGCAAGCTAGTAGGAGACGCTCACTCAATCCTGACACAAGGTCTCATCTCATTTGGGATTCGCAATTCTTGCTGAAACCATAATAATCGAATTTGTAATGTTTTATCTGGAACTTGGACATCCAATTGTACTCTTTCGAATTTACACTTTCATCAGATCTCATTCTTCTGGCCTTTTTCTGGATCAATCCCGTCTTGTGAATGGGACAGTTTTCCCATATACACAAAATTATCCTCATAATTTGTGCAAAATGGTCATCCTGTCATCCATCCATAGGGGGTTGGATTGATTGATTGATTTTTGTTTTACGTCACGCCACGAATATTTCACGTATATGGTGACGGCATCTGCCTGATGCGGGGCATGCAAATTTTGACCTTTGCAACGGACCCACCCGAAGCAGTGAGGGATCTTTAACGTGCCATGCATACCACGACACGGGGCCTCAGTTTTTACTGTCTCATCCGAAAGACTACCACCGGCATGACCAGAGCGGGACTCGAACCCCGGCCTCCCGATCAGGAGTCCGACGCGATACCACTACCGGTAGGCCACGCCGGCTTAGGGGGTTGGAAAATACACTATGCGTGCTTTATCGGAAATGACGATGATGCATGACAGTGGCGGGTCCAGGATTTCCGAAAAGGGGGGGCACATATGAAAGTCAGGTATAAGCCAAAATACTTAGCCACTTTGGGTATCACATCTGGAGTTTTACTCATAGTACTTTGTAATGTTTTATCTGGAACTTGGATATCGGACATCCAATTGTACTCTTTCGAATTTACACTTTCATCAGATCTCATTCTTCTGGCCTTTTTCTGGATCAATACCGTCTTGTGAATGGGACAGTTTTCCCATATACACAAAATTATCCTCATAATTTGTGCAAAATGGTCATCCTGTCATCCATCCATAGGGAGTTGGAAAATACACTATGCGTGCTTTATCGGAAATGACGATGATGTATGATAGTGGCGGATCCAGGATTTCCGAAAAGGGGGGGGGGCACATATGAAAGTCAGGTATAAGCCAAAATACTTAGCCACTTTGTGTGTCACATCTGGAGTTTTACTCATAGTACTTTCAACCTTATCCTCCATATAAGCCTTGTAAATCGGGCCCACTAATTCCGCCACTGCATGATATTGACGTCATTGTATATCAATGCGACAGAAAGCCTCGACATGGACTAAGTTAAATCGACACTCGAGTTAGTGGATTTCTCATTCATCACTTTTGGTTCGTTTGTTTGCTTGTTTCTTTGTTTGTTTTTGGTTCGTTCGTACGTTTGGGGTTTTTTTAGTTTGTTTGCTTATTTTTGTTTTGATTGTTTTTTTCCTTTGTTGTTTTTGTTTGTTAAAAGTTTTACCCCTCACTAAAAATATGCTGGATCCGCACTTGTAAAGTTTCCTGTCAGTTGTGTTGCCTTCATATGTACTATTCTAAATAATATTTTTTTTTTTATTTCAGTGGGATATACAACAGCCGGGTATTGTTACTATGACGACGGTTATTATATTTGTTATTACTACTACTCATATTCACTGTAAGTATAGATCTGACATGAATCTATGTTATATTTGATGGGATTAACGAGACAAAGTAATAAATCATATTATAACGTGAAGGTTCATTGGTGTGTTACGTCGCTTTCAACAATTATTCATTCATATCTTGACATGGAAGCATGAGATCACCAATCTCTAAAATATAGTGGTATGGATGGGAATCGAGCCCGGATCATCTGCGCCGCAAGCCAAGCGCTTATCCACTATACCAAATTTGTCCATATGTAGTGCGATACACACACTGAATTAAATCTAAAAGCCACACCCGATTTGTATTTCTTAAACATCAGATCTGAATTCTAGAATTTCCAAGCTATAAATGTTCAATAAATGATATAAATTATACAATAAAATGACATTTTATTAGGTTGATTGAATAGAACAGAAAATAAACCTCTTAACATAAAACGAAAGCTTTAATATGACTGAATGACATTGAACAAGTGTTGGACAATACCGAAAACAGTTCCAACACATTGTTGTAATGTTCATGACTTTCCCCTAAACATGCCGGCCTGTACACAAAGTTATATTGTATTAACCCCCCCCCCCCCCCAACCACCACCACCACCACTCTCTCACACACACACAATGAGCACGAAAGGTTGACTCAATAAAGAACTAACGTTTTCACGATGATATGAGGGTAATATTTTCAAGATGATATGAAGGTATTATTTTCAAGATGATATGAAGGTAATATTTTCAAGATGATACGAAGGTAATATTTTCAAGATGATACGAAGGTAATATTTTCAAGATGATATGAAGGTAATATTTTCAAGATGATATGAAGGTAATATTTTCAAGATGATACGAAGGTAATATTTTCAAGATGATATGAAGGTATTATTTTCAAGATGATATGAAGGTATTATTTTCAAGATGATACGAAGGTAATATTTTCAAGATGATATGAAGGTAATATTTTCAAGATGATATGAAGGTATTATTTTCAAGATGATACGAAGGTAATATTTTCAAGATGATATGAAGGTAATATTTTCAAGATGATATGAAGGTAATATTTTCAAGATGATACGAAGGTAATATTTTCAAGATGATACGAAGGTAATATTTTCAAGATGATATGAAGGTATTATTTTCAAGATGATATGAAGGTATTATTTTCAAGATGATACGAAGGTAATATTTTCAAGATGATATGAAGGTAATATTTTCAAGATGATATGAAGGTATTATTTTCAAGATGATACGAAGGTAATATTTTCAAGATGATATGAAGGTAATATTTTCAAGAAGATATGAAGGTAACATTTCATTTAAAATATTCTACATAATTCTAAGAATTCTTGAGATTAAAGTTTCCAACCTTTGATGTTCTCCCTTTTGCATCCTAAATTAACGTAAATCAGTACGGTAACAACTCGAAAAATTCTAGAGATATTCCGAATATGGTCTGGAGAAGTTTCGTGAGATTTGTGATATAAATCTTCAGTCTGACGTAAAGTTTTATATGTAGTTAGAAATCTGAACCATAACGAGGTCTATGATATCAATCTCATTGTCAGCTAAAGAAGAAATAAGTTACATGGACAATCTCTCCCCATTCAACCAAAGATAGTTAACTATCTAAAACAAAGTCATTCCGATACAGTATAAACCCTTTCTTTCTTTGTTTCTTTGTTTGTTTGTTTCTTTCTTTCTTTCTACCTTATGCCTAGTTGACATATTTCCGATCAAGAAATATCATCTTTCATTATATCATCAAAACATAAAAAATGTATCATAAAAGTAAATGAGCAAAATATATCTTTGAAATCAGACTAAGGAGTGAAGATCTGATATGCCAACCATTTTTTGCATTTTGATAGGTCATCTGGTGCGTACGCTGGAATCGTGATTGGTTGTCTGATAGTCCTCGCCATAAAGATTGGTCTCATTGTAGTATGCTGCAGACGAAGATACTATCTAAGGAACAACGGAAACGTGTTTGTCAGAAGTGCGCCTGCTTTCTCTGTGGCCACCGTCTCCCAGACAAACCAGAGTAAGTTACCAAAACAATCAGATGTAAAGTAACCAAAAGAACCACATGTAAACTTACCATATGATCTAAGTAATAATCGTCTCTCTAACAAACTAGAACAAATAACGACAATACCACACGGTCGGCCAGGTAATCGTCTCCCAGACAAACCAGAGTCGCCTACACCGCTACATGGTCGGCCAGGTAACCGTGTCCTAGACAATCCAAAGTTAGTAGCCCACACCAAGGTAACCGTCTTTCAGACATACCACAGTAAGTAACCCACTCCACTACATGATTCCCCAGGTAACCGTATCCCAGACCAGTCAAAGTAGCCCACTCCACCACATGGTCGGCCAGGTAACCGTCTCTCAGACCAGTCAAAGTAGCCAACTCCACTACATGGTCGGCCAGGTAACCGTCTCTCAGACCAGTCAAAGTAGCCAACTCCATTACATGGTCGGCCAGGTAACCGTCTCTCAGACCAGTCAAAGTAGCTTACCTCACTACATGGTCAGCCAGGTAACCGTCTCCCAGACCAGTCTAAGTAACCCACTTCATTACATGGTCGGCCAGGTAATCGTCTCCCAGACCAGTCAAAGTAAGTAGCTCAGTCTACCACATGGTCGGCCAGGTAACCGTCTCCCAGACCAGTCAAAGTAGCCTACTCCACCACATGGTCGGCCAGGTAACCGTCTCCCAGACCAGTCAAAGTAGCCCACTCCACTACATGGTCGGCCAGGTAACCGTCTCCCAGACCAGTCAAAGTAGCCCACTCCACTACATGGTCGGCCAGGTAACCGTCTCCCAGACCAGTCAAAGTAGCCCACTCCACCACATGGTCGGCCAGGTAACCGTCTGCAAGACCAGTCAAAGTAGCCCATATCACTACATGTTCGGCCAGGTAACCGCTCTCCAAGACCTGTCAAAGAAAGTAGCCCACAACACTACATGGTCGGCCAGATAACCGTCTCCCAGACCAGTTTAAGTAGCCCACTCCACCACATGGTCGGCAAGGTAACTGTCTCCGAGACCAGTCAAAGTAGCCCACACCACTACATGGTCGGCCAGGTAACCGTCTCCAAGACCAGTCAAAGTAAGTAGCCCACAACACTACATGGTCGGCCAGGTAACCATCTCCCATGTATTAGACTTTTGCAACGAAGCTGTGACGAATCTTTTAAGTACCACTTTTGTCGTAACACGGGGCTCATACAAGACACAACACCTAGCAATCACCAGTAGGTTTCGGACCTTCGACGTTTCGATCACGTGCCAAGCACCCAACCGATTGAGCTACGTCAGGCTCCATATGCAGTGTAATATTACTTTTCTGAAAATACAACACTCCGTCAAAACGTCAAACCTCACGTGCAGACCAGCAAACATGAACCAAGAATGACTGACTAATATACTAATGTTGTTTTGTTACAGGTGTGGGATATAACCCTCCACCTACTCAATATGCCGCAGCCCCACCGCCCTACTCACCATCAGGACAACCTGCGTATCCCGGTCAGCCACAACCTGCGTACCCCGGTCAGCCGCAACCCGCTTATCCAGGGAAGTTCTAAAGGATGTCATGACGATATCATTTTAACTTACATTACTTTGTCCTATGTATATACATGTGCTACACATATATGTTATCAAAACTAAAACATTGTGCAATTGTGATACTTACATTCATCGATTCATTTGATTTTATTGTTAATTAATAGATAATATCAATAAACATTAGCGATTTGGTTTGCTGATTCGATTGGGGGGATGTTCTTGTTGTAAGCAAAGAACAAGCCATTTAATTAGGAGAAACTCACTCCTCCCAGATACCTGGTCTCATAAGGCAAGTGTGACCTGCCATACAGAAGACACTCCTTCCATGGCGAGTGTAGCTAGCTAACAGTAAATGCTTACTCCTCACATGCAGTTACCTGGTCTTACATGGCGAGTATAGCTAGCTAAACAGTAAATGCTTACTCCTCCCAGGTATCTGGTCTCACATGGCGAGTATAGCTAGCTAAACAGGAGGTGCTTACTCCTCCCAGGTACCTGGTCTCACATGGCGAGTGTAGCTAGCTAAACAGGAGGTGATTACTCCTCCCATGCAGTTACCTGGTCTTACATGGCGAGTATAGCTAACTAAACAGTAAATGCTTACTCCTCCCAGGTATCTGGTCTTAAATGGCGAGTATAGCTAGCTAAACAGGAGGTGCTTACTCCTCTCAGGTGCCTGGTCTCACTTCTGAGTTTCAGGAGTCTATGAATAGCCACTCTACTGATGCTTGTATCACTATAAGATATAGTATCAGTTGTTTTCGTATTTTACTATTTGATCGAGTGACTGAATATCAAAACGAAAACGGCACATCCAAAATGTCACGTGCAAAAGCCAACAGTTTACAGAAAAATATATACTTAGCACTATTTGTATCATCCAATCAGAAAGCTCGATTCAAATACTGTTAAACCGAAGAATTCTGCATCTCGGTTATCATGATAGGTTCACCTTACACAAGAAGAAGAGGATATCTAGAATGCTCGTATATATCCACCCTCGCATTTCTATAGAGGGAGAGATAATTTCACACTAAGTCAATAAACTATCGCTAGAGATAAAGCCAGCACAAAGACCACAGTATGTTATCATATCGTGTAAATTATCGTTATACTGCGTCTGTATTTATATGGTGCACTGAATCAATAGGGTGAGTCCTGCAACCAAGCAATTCTGAAAATGATTTTCTTTTATATTGTAAGAGGAGGGATGAGAGAAAATGAGATTTATTTTCATCATAAAACACTTATCATAAGCAAGTGTTTTATATCTGGAAGGGAGGGGCAATGCAATTTATTTTCTGCATCGAAAAAATCTGTTTTACTCAAACATTTCAACGATAAGCATTGCTAAGGCAACAAAAACATTCAAACAATCGAAAAAAAACCCCCATCAAGTATTCTTTGACTTTATATCACCCTTCTTTTTAAATAGTAATGATTATAAAATAAAGTAAGAATTGATGGGTTCGGTAGTACTCCACACAATTTCTAATCATCTAATGACCAGCGATGAATGTCAGATCCAATATTTCAGAAAATTTTCCGAAAGTGATGATCACATTCTCTATTCCTATTTGTGCTTGGCTAAGATGAGAATGTGAAATCCGTGGTCCCACGAACGAGACCTTATTGCTCCATATACCCATATATCCAAATTCTGATGCTTTGGAAACAATAAATTTCGGCGCACTACAGATAAATAATTTTGGATTATCCATATACATGTAATTTACTTCATATATAAACATATTTATTACAAAATTTGGATTTGTAAATAATTGAACTCTTAACATTTAAAGATTTTTGTTTTCATTTCATAACTATTCAACAATTCATAAAGCATAGGAAATAGTGCACACATCCGATTCTCTATTTATCTATCGTGTATGATGGACAATGGTCTACATTGTATATCGTTGGATAGAACATTGTGTATAATGGACGATAGTCTACAATGTATATCGCTAGATAGAACATCGTGTATGATGGACGATGGTCTACATTGTATATCGTTAGATAGAACATTGTGTATGATGGACGATAGTCTACAATGTATATCGTTAGATAGAACATCGTGTATGATGGACGATGGTCTACATTGTATATCGTTAGATAGAACATCGTGTATGATGGACGATGGTCTACATTGCATATCGTTAGATAGAACATCGTGTATGATGGACGATGGTCTACATTGTAGATCGTTAGATAGAACATAGTGTATGATGGACGATGGTCTACATTGTATATCGTTAGACAGAACATCGTGTATGATGGACGATGGTCTACATTTTATATCGTTAGATAGAAAATCGTGTATGATGGACGATGGTCTACATTGTATATCGTTAGACAGAACATCGTGTATGATGGACGATGGTCTACATTGTATATCGTTAGATAGAACATCGTGTATGATGGACGATGGTCTACATTGTATATCGTTAGATAGAACATCGTGTATGATGGACGATGGTCTACATTGTATATCGTTAGATAGAACATCGTGTATGATGGACGATGGTCTACATTGTAGATCGTTAGATAGAACATCGTGTATGATGGACGATGGTCTACATTGTATATCGTTAGATAGAACATCGTGTATGATGGACGATGGTCTACATTGTATATCGTTAGATAGAACATCGTGTATGATGGACGATGGTCTACATTGCATATCGTTAGATAGAACATCGTGTATGATGGACGATGGTCTACATTGTATATCGTTAGATAGAACATCGTGTATGATGGACGATGGTCTACATTGTATATCGTTAGATAGAACATCGTGTATGATGGACGATGGTCTACATTGTAGATCGTTAGATAGAACATCGTGTATGATGGACGATGGTCTACATTGTATATCGTTAGATAGAACATCGTGTATGATGGACGATGGTCTACATTGTATATCGTTAGACAGAACATCGTGTATGATGGACGATGGTCTACATTTTATATCGTTAGATAGAACATCGTGTATGATGGACGATGGTCTACATTGTATATCGTTAGATAGAACATCGTGTATGATGGACGATGGTCTACATTGTATATCGTTAGATAGAACATCGTGTATGATGGACGATGGTCTACATTGCATATCGTTAGATAGAACATCGTGTATGATGGACGATGGTCTACATTGTAGATCGTTAGATAGAACATAGTGTATGATGGACGATGGTCTACATTGTATATCGTTAGACAGAACATCGTGTATGATGGACGATGGTCTACATTGTATATCGTTAGATAGAACATCGTGTATGATGGACGATGGTCTACATTGTATATCGTTAGATAGAACATCGTGTATGATGGACGATGGTCTACATTGTAGATCGTTAGATAGAACATCGTGTATGATGGACGATGGTCTACATTGTAGATCGTTAGATAGAACATCGTTAATGATGGACGATGGTCTACATTGTATATCGTTAGATAGAACATCGTGTATGATGGACGATGGTCTACATTGCATATCGTTAGATAGAACATCGTGTATGATGGGCGATGGTCTACATTGTATATCGTTAGATAGAACATCGTGTATGATGGACGATGGTCTACATTGTATATCGTTAGATAGAACATCGTGTATGATGGACGATGGTCTACATTGTATATCGTTAGATAGAACATCGTGTATGATGGACGATGGTCTACATTGTATATCGTTAGATAGAACATCGTGTATGATGGACAATGGTCTACATTGTATATCGTTAGATAGAACATCGTGTATGATGGACGATGGTCTACATTGTATATCGTTAGACAGAACATCGTGTATGATGGACGATGGTCTACATTGCATATCGTTAGATAGATCATCGTGTATGATGGACAATGGTCTACATTGTATATCGTTAGATAGAACATCGTGTATGATGGACGATGGTCTACATTGTAGATCGTTAGATAGAACATAGTGTATGATGGACGATGGTCTACATTGTATATAGTTAGATAGAACATCGTGTATGATGGACCATGGTCTACATTGTATATCGTTAGATAGAACATCGTGTATGATGGACGATGGTCTACATTTTATATCGTTAGATAGAACATCGTGTATGATGGACAATGGTCTACATTGCATATCGTTAGATAGAACATCGTGTATGATGGACAATGGTCTACATTGTATATCGTTAGATAGAACATCGTGTATGATGGACAATGGTCTACATTGTAGATCGTTAGATAGAACATTGTGTATAATGGACATGGACATGGGTATGATAGAATTCCGTGTATGATGGACAGTGCTCTACATTGAATATCGTTAGATACAAGTCCAGCACAGTTGGTTTCGCCTCCAAGCTGAGAGATCCTATCAATCTAATCGGTAAATGGTCTGTGGAAATTGGTGTGAAATATATTGCAGATTCATTCATTAAATGAAGCAAAATTTAACAAAACACATCTCCCTCCCCCTCCCACCCCCCTCCCCCAAGAAAAAAGCAGAACAAAAAAAAAAAAATAAATAATAATAATAATAATAATAATAATAATAATAATAATAATAATAATAATAATAATAATAATAATAATAAAATAAAAAACCCAAAGCAACAAAACAATAAAAAAAAATTAAAAACCCAACAAAAACAAAACAAAACAAAGAAAAACCAACCCAAAACAAAAACAAAAAAAAAAGAAACAAAAAAACCAAAACAAAACAAAACAAAACAAAAAAAAAAAAAAAACGAAAACAAAACAAAACAGAACCAAAAAAAAAAAAAAAATAAATAAAAATAGATAAATAAACCAAGGAAAAACAGAAGAAGACGAAAAAACCAAAACCCTCAAAATTAAAATTAAGAACAAAAAATACATAAAATCCCCAAACAAAACAAAAAAAATTTAAATCAAAAACAAACAAACAAAAACAAAAATCACAAAAACAAACAAACAAAAACAAAAATCACAAAAACAAACAAACACCCCCCCCCAAAAAAAACCCCGCCCCACCCCACCTTCACAAAAAAGAAGAAACAATAACAACAACAACGAAAAGCTAATGGAACAATTGATTTTTGTGTGTTCTGAGGTTTGCTCATCTACATTGGATTGCTTATTCTCCTTTGAACGTATCTACCTTGGTGTTAAGGTTTCTAGGTGCATTCTTACCTGACTAAACTGTTTACATTTTTCTTCTTTCTTTCCTTATACAGTATCAACAGAATCTGGTCGACCCTTGTTGACTATGACGTCCTAGTTTTTAGACAGGATGGAGGGCACCTGACCGTCATCTTTGTACGATTTCCCCGGAATAAATTCTGCTTTGTAAGGGCCAGCTGTTAACACTGACATCTAAAGACATAATAGGTTATCAGCAGCAAGTATTCAGCAACTAATTACATGCCTCTATAAACCAATGTAGCTTTGGGATTTCTTCAAACGTGTTGAATACCAACTGTCAATAACTCGAATTTGATTATTTACATCTCCTTCTGAATATGGCATTGTGGACCTTTGATTTACTATCAAATAAATATTACCAAAAAAAAAAAAAAAAAAAAAAAAATACGAAAACGATTAAGTGGAAATAAAACCTGAAAAGTAAATAAACTTTATCTTTCAATGTAAAACTACTTAGAATCAAGATAATCACTCTTGCAGCAAATAAAATTCTTAAGGTAAGTCAAGTTCAAATTCAACCTGTTTAGTTCGATGAAATACAAACCTATAATGTTACTCTTGTTCAAATAGAACATAGTTCACATCATTGAAATACGCCTATGAACATTTATATAAATCTTAATACAGCTTATCTAATTGAAATATTCTTGATCTAAAATAAGAGCGGTCTAATTCAAATATGGAATCTGAAGGCATTCCTACTACAAGTCCATAACCAGCTGCACACCTGTAACAGAAAGTAGGTCAAAAATTACACAACTTGTTTCATCAGTAGATCTAACTTATTATATCAAAGTAGGTCAACTTATCATGCTTTGATCTGTAGATCAAACATGCCATATAAAAGTAGGTCAACTTATCCTGCTAGAATTGTACTATATAATAAAAGTAGGTCAACTTATCATGCTTGATCAGTAGATCTAATTTACCACATATAAATAGGTCAACTTATCGTGTTTGATTTGTACCATATGATAAAATAAGGTCAACTCGTCATGTTTGATCTTTAGATTTAATTTACCATATATGAATAGGTCAACTTATCGTGCTTAATTTGTACCATATAATAAAAGTAGGTCAACTTATCATGTTTGATCTTTAGATCTCATTTACTATATAAAAGTAAGTAAACTTATCATGCTTGATCTGCAGATCTAACTTATGTAAAAGTAGGTCAACTTCTCATGCTGGATCTGTAGATTTTACAATCATATCATATAGAAGTAGGTCAACTTATCATGTTCTATCTGTAGATGTAACTTACCGCTACAAACCAAATTCATTGTAACATTTTAAGAAATGTATCACAGAAAGCAACGCCCTGATGTCTGTTTTGTGACAGAATGACAGACGAACAGCGAGGAAAGAGCAAGAGTCAGCACATTTTAAACGATATTCTGGCTACACTGTGTAAATGTTTACTGCCATAGTCTATATAACATATGTGGTATGAAGAATCTGTAACGTCAAACGTATGGGAACACGGGACTTTCAACGTGACAAATTTTATCTTTGAGTGAATTGTAAGCAAGGAGAGAGAGAGAGAGAGAGAGAGAGAGAGAGAGAGAGAAGGGGGGGAGGGGGTATTATATTACGTGATATGAAATGTTCGGGTAGCGAGGGGTCTTTAAAGTGTTTAAAAGTAAAACATGGGAGTAACGAAGTATTAAAGTAGTGTTTACAATGTGCCAAGTCACTCTGAAACAAAAGATTCTTTGTATGACTATTTACTCACTTCCAAAGACAGATAAAGTGTAGGAAAAAAAACCCAGTATTTTCAATTATTTTAGGTAAATCAACATTCAACACAAATAAAAGCAGATCGGAGATTTGTTTGTTTAAATAATTTTAATATCAAAAGTAGAAAATAGTTTTATATTTAACTATAGCTATAGAAGAATTTATTTAAAACAAGACCAAATAACTAAGATAGTTTATTGCACAATACTATAATATGAGTAAATGAAATACCGCTAGGTAAAAGTGATATGTTGACGTCATTTCCTACCTGTGTTATAAGAAAACTCACAATCTGTTGTCTATAGATAAAGACGTAGACAGTTGAACTATTTGAATATAACAACCACTGTGCCTATAATTCAGTTACATTTTGATAGAAATTCATTTATAACACCCAAAACTTTGTCATAAATACAAACGTTATCGTATAATTCATTTTTTTTCGTAAAATTTTGAAAATTGAAACATATGCCTATTTGGGACAATTTCGTGAAGCAATTAAGAAGATGACAATTAATCAGTAAATACCTATCCATGTAGGGACTCTGTGCTTGATAATTTCCAGAAAAGTTGCTACAGGAGCTTCTTGCGTGGTGCATATAATGACTAAAATCAATATCGATGATGGCTAATGTCAACATTTTCTTTTGGCCTTGACTTTCCTTATCAATGTCATCTAAAATTCATTGAGTGAACTCTAACGTAGTCGAGTGAGAGGTATCAGAATTCGGTCATTTTGTGGAGATGTGGAAAAATTTCATATAGATTTTTTTTTATCTTATATTGACAAATACAATTTGGAATGTTACATTTCTGAAGAATCATAAAAGCAAAATGCATTAAAAAAACCCGCGAATGTTGATATTACATTAAAAGGACAATAAACCTTTCACGCTGACTACAGGACTGACGTTTTGAGTGGCAAATAGTTACGTTTCCCGTAAAATCTTTGACGTCATATAATAAGATATTTATTGTCTCTTACGTCATTTTATTGCAAAATACGTCGAGGGATTGCATATTACGTTGTTGTCTAATCTGGAAATGGGCATGTACGACATGATTATGCTGCATGCTGGGAAATCATAGCCTCCAAAAAGTATTTGCTTTACTTTACGAGGTCAGGCAGTATAAGTTTTTTATTGTCCATGACATCGATATTTCTAATGCGCTTAAAAGGAAAAGGAATGATGAAGGAATACCCTTGCTTTCAAAAGCAATGCTCATCACTAAATCAATGTTACAGCTGAGCGTTCCAAACAAATAGTATTTACCGTACTTTCAAACGCAGAGAGGAGTATATGAGGATAGAGCTTTTAATAGGATAGACATTATGAATTGGTGTGATTTTCTTAAGTGAATGCATAGTGAATGATAAATAAATCTTACATGCAATGTATTCTAAAAATTAAAAAAAAATTTAAAATACTTATTTTTAAATAAATCAGTGGATGCCACATAAACATGTATAAATATGAAGGATATTCATATTTTGGAAATTATCATTCGTGTAACCTTTCCCATGGCGGCAGTGGTATAATACAACAGAATTTTCCCGCGTAATACTAATAAATGTTCGTACCTTTTAGCGTATGTACACAAGCGTAGCTTTTTAAAAAGCTTAGGTTGCTTTAAATCTTCAAGTTGTTGGTAAAAAAGCCAAATGGCTTTATGTAAATAGGAATTACATGTACTTGTTTTAAGACCATCTTTTTGTGCGCAGTTGTGAATTTTCCCGCAAAAATGTCTAAAACCACGCCTCATTTTTCCTTATTAGGAAAGAAGTCGCGCCTTTTTCCTTTTTGGGAAAGTCTCTCGGATGTTCTCGTCAATATTCGGAAATAATATGGTTTTTGTAGTGAGCAAAGCATTTCTTAAAAAATATGAACATTTTATAAGATTTATTTCTAGAAATCTCAATATTTACAGCAGAATTATATGCTAGTATTGTTTCTTAGTACTAGATTATTACCCAGCATGCCACACTAATGGAGTTTGCACATGCGCTCTCACAGCGAATTTACTATCGTAATATACAATCGGCCGAGGCCGATTGCAATTATCTGCCTATAGAAAATTTCAAAAAGTTCGGAGTAAATGAAGGCGGAGTATCAAGGATTTCTAGCAGTTTAATTGGTGGAGCAATTACTGCGCAGTTTCTAACATTCTTTGTACTTATGCAAACTTCCCCAGCGATTATTTGTGCACAAGAGGCCTCGACGGGGAGTTTGTGTTCTGTAGGTGTTGGAAGTTGGTGAAGCAAGTACTGCGTAGTTTGTATGATTTCTTCCATGTTTAACTGTACTTACGGTGTTCGAAATGTCTAAACGGTGACATCCGGCATCCCGACGAATATGGTCACCTTTCCCAACCCAAGTCTAAACATAAATAAACATTAAAAAGGAGGTATTAACTATTATTTAGACAACAACCTAGCTAACATCATACAAAAGGGTCTTCATTTTAAATTGACCCACAAGTACCATTTTCCTCGCAATTAAAAATGCTCCAGGGTTTGCACTCTAAGCTTTTTTAAAAGCTAAGCTTGTGGGAACAGTGATAATTTTGCCACTCAAAACATCAATCCCGCTGTTAACGTGAAAGGGTCTGTTTTACTTCAAAATACGGCAGACCACACCCAGAGTTATATGACCTTGGAATACAAACTCAAGGTCATAAAACATCTGTTATAACAGTAATCTCTTGACATATTTCTTGGTTACACATGTGACAAAACGTGTTCCTTGTCATTTTTAGCAGAGCATTATGAATCTTTACTGGTTCAGAATGTCTTGACTCATAAAAATCTCTGCTAAATATTACAAAAATCAAGAGGTATTTTAAGGTATTCTTCGTAAATTACTTAAAATCAATTCCTATTTATAATCTACCTATGCAATCATCTACAAATAGAAATAAGATTATACTCAAACATACAACACGTAATATATTTGAAATCAGTGAATGAAGCCTTGCATTTTCACCAGTCTACATCCTAAGCTTGAAAAGGGAAATCTTTGACGTAGCATATTAGTATCACTATTACGTAAAGAGGTCAATTGCCAATCTTAATTCTGTATCGTAATTAAGATACTGACCAGTGAATTAATTTCCCTGATTTTAAGACACAAGCAACTTTTTTGTTTGTTTCTTTTTGTTTTTTCTTGGGATTTTTTTCTTTGTTTATATTTTTTTTATTCTTATTCTTATTTTTTGTTGTTGTTATTGTTGTTGTTTTTATTTTGATTGTTTTCTTTCGTTTTTGTTGTTTTTATATTCTTTTTATTACTTAAAGTTTTATACGCCTGTCGAAAGACGGGACGTACTATGGTATGACGATGTCCGTCTGTCTGTCCGTCCGTCTGTCCGCTATGAAACGCGATAACTTTAGTAAACGTCAGCTGTTTTTCATGAAACTCATACAGAATGCTTAAAATAGGGTAGGGGAAGTCGCCTTTCGATGTTGAGCAAATTCCGTTTTGTCGTTCCGGAGTTATGGGACTTGGATCTTATTTTTGCCATAAAAAGATGCTATGGAACGCGATAACTTAAGTAAACGTCAATTGTTTTTTCATGAAACTGATACAGAATGCTAAGATAATGTAGGGGAAGCCGCCTTTTTATTTTGAGCAAAGTCCGTTTTGTCGTTCCGGAGTTATGGGACTTAGATTTTATTTTTGCTGTGGAACGCAATAACTTTAGTAATCGTCAGCTATTTTTCATTAAACTTATACAGAATGCTTAGATAGGGTAGGGGAAGCCGCCTTTCGATGTTGAGCAAATTCTGTTTTGTCGTTACGGAGTTATGGGACTTGGATTTTAAATTTTTTTTACCATGATTAGATGGTATGGAGATGCTATATAACGCGATAACTTAAGTAAACATCAGTTGTTTTTCATTAAACCCATACAGAATCCTTAGTGTAGAAGAAGCAACTTTCAGTTCTGAGCATATTCCGTTTTGTTACAGAGTTATGGGACTTGGATCCCTCTTCTTTGATTTCAATATTTCATAAAAATATTACCAAAGAGACCCCAAGTTTGGAGGTAATAAAACCATGCGTTCTCATTGATCCCGTCCAAAGTGGCGTAATAAGCCACGCTTGGCGTTGCTCTTGTTTGCTTTTGCTTTTGTTTTTGTTTTGTTTTGGTTTTTTTGGAGGGGGGGGGGTTGTTTTGTTTCGTTTGGTGTTTTTTTTTTTTTTTTTTTGCTTTTGGTTTTTGGGGTTTTTTTAACATTTATTCTCTATATATAATTAATGTTAAAAACTTAAAACACTTGACACAATCGTTACGTATTACCCTTTTGCCTTCCATCGTTTACCTTCCATCCTAAACTGTACTCAATACCTACTGTACTCTATAAACGCGCACTACGTCAATATTAAGACAAGTTGTGTGGACTCTTGTTTACTCGTTCGAGGTCGTATGTGTGTAGCGGTCTTGGCTAGGCAGCTATGACGATTACATACAGTCTGTCCATTCAGATGACATAGCACCGTCGACAGGATTTCACATACTTACCAATATACCGTTGCTATAATAAAGAAATTTATATGTAATTTATCAAAGGAGAGCTGCATGGACATGATTTTCAATTTTAATGATAACAAGTCAAGCGCGGAATAAGAAGATTTGTAGGGTCGGAGTGTTTTTCTTTTTCTTTCATCTCTCTCTCTCTCTCTCTCTCTCTCTCTCTCTCCGAGTAAATGGTCTAAAATTTCAATCTGAACATAAGGAATCATAGTTTTAAGTATACGTTAAAGAATAAAGAAATGAATATTACAAATATTTTATTTTTTATTTATTTATCATATGTGTGTGTGGTTTTTTTGTTGTTTTTTTTAAATAGGGAGGGGTTGTTGTTTCTTTCTTTCTTTAAATACCTCTACCCTTCCTTAATGGCCATCTGTGCCGATGTCCAAAATTCGGATTCATATATAATAGGTACGTACTTCACATTTTGTTAAAATAAAAAAGTGAATGCTTAACGGTGCACCAATATGCAGACTTCGGTTGTTTGTGGTTCAGTCATAATGCTATCATGTTCCATTGGGACATAAGTTAAACAAATCTTTATATGAAGGAGCCATATTGGGATTGAATATAGATCTTTCAGATCTCAAATCAAACGCTTACAAACTCTACCCTTCCCCTAATAGACAACTTCTGATCATGGAAGCAATGGCACGAAATGAAATATTCAGAAATATTACAGGAACCAACCTTTGACTTATTCTTTGTCCTGGTTCCACGCTTGTGTGTGGTATAAAAAGAACAGCTTCTGATCTCTTCGTCATTGACGGCTAGCCATAATCGTGAATGTTGACAAATTAATGCTCTAATCAGATACGTATCGAACTTTTAACAATTTACCTGATGTGAACTTGAAAGTTTATAATGATTCTTCATACTTTTGTTTGATTGAAGAGAAAGACATTGGAGTTAGCATAATTACTTTGGATAGATATCATTTTTTTTAATTTTAATTTTAACAACTTTATATCATTCGCTTCTCATCATTTCGGAATCGGAATCGTTCTTGTAAAGTGATCTTGGAATTTTATGTCAAGAGGTACGTCCAGCGACAGAAAAACGAGGAAGTTCACCCAAGAGTTCACAACCTCTTCAGCCAATCAGATACGACTATTTCGTTAAGACTCCTAATTAATCCTTTGGAGGAATCGCACGATTATATAAAAGCACAACGTATGGTTACCACTGCCCCGTCGAATAACAGTGCAGGGAACAATTAACGGAAAAAAGTCCTATCATAAAAAACAAGAACTATGGCGGGGGCCGAATCCGGATCCAAATTTTACGTTGTATTTCTGACATGCTTTGCCACCATTGGTGGTCTTCTGTTCGGATATGATACAGGAATAGTATCGGGTTCTATGCTGTTGATTCAAGACGACTTCAAACTCAACACGATATGGCGCGAAACCATCGTCAGCGCCACAATTGGCGCTGCGGCAATTTTTGCGCTAATTGCAGGGTTCTTAGTGGATTTGATTGGACGGAAACCAGTGATTATGATCGCTAGTTTTGTGTTTACTATTGGTGCAGTGGTAATGGCTATCTCACCCACTGATCTGAAGGAAGTGTTACTCGTGGGACGTCTCATTGTCGGTGCAGGCATAGGTAAGTCGGCTATACACATCCAATATATGACGTCACTTTGTTACGTCATACATGCTAAAAAAATTAGTGCACTAATACATCTCCTATAATAAATGTTTCGTATAGCAAATTATGCTTCTCAATAAACTCGACCCCAACGGGATGTTTTTATTATTTAACCTTAGCATTTAGGAAGAATTAGCTAAATGGAACACATTATTGTTTATCTTTTGATGGAAACCCGAATCCCCAAACGTGAACAACTATGTAAACCTACGACCTACACCTTACATTTTACGTCTCCCACCTTTTTTTTTTAAATGTGTAATCCAGCTCGTTTGTTTTCTGACCAAATTCAAAATTTTATCAATTAATTTCTTTCTTTTTTTAGTTTTCTTTGTTTGTTTGGGGTTTATTTATTTATTTTGATTTATTTTTGAGAAAACCTCACCCGAATAACTTCATCTCTATGATGGCGGCACCTGCTTTGTGCATTGCTATAAAGCATGTATTATACCAAAATGTCAGACATGTACAAAGCCGGTGTGGCGAAGTGGATGAGGTGTTCGGCTTGTGACTAAAAGGTTTCGAGTTCGACTCACGCCGTGGGCACACCATTGTTCGGTCTTTCGGATGAGACAGAAAAACCGAGGTCCCGTATCACTGTAGGCGTGACACGTTAAAATCCCTCACTGCTTCGGGTGGGTCCGTGGCAAAGGTAAAAAAATTCTATGCAATGCATCAGGCAGATGCCGTCACTATATACGTGAAATAATCGTGGAGTGACGTGAAACAGTAATCAGTCTATTTATATGTGCGAGACTCTATGACATGGTAAAATTATAAGCCTTGAATTCGTTTGTATTTCAATACAGAGCGTACAATACAGAGGAGGTTTCTGCGGCCGAGTGGTGAAATCTGTGGTAGAGCTTCCGTCTCACTATAATAAGCGATCGGGGAAATAAGGCAATAAGGTCTAAAAGTGCGCGTGACGAAGGTCTTTGATATACTACCAGAACTAAATTCTCCTCCACCAATACACACTATGCATCACCTCAAAGGGGAAATAACCCTCAACCATTTAACACTGACTACCTTGATATAGGGGAAATGATCATCCACCACTAAACACTGGCCATCATCAGAGAAGAGAAATAATCCTCCACCACTAAACCCTGGCCACTACCGTAGATATGGAAAAGTCCTCCACCATGAAACACCGACTACCACCATATAGGGGAAATAATTAATCCATCACCACTAAACCCTGGTCACTACCGTATATATGGGAGAATCCTCCACCATGAAACACCGACTACCACCATATAGGAGAAATAAATATTCCTCCACCACTAAACCCTGGCCACTACCGTATATATGGAAAAATCGTCCACCATGAAACACCGACTACGACCATAAAGGAGAAATAATTAATCCTTCACCACTAAACCGCATATATTCATGTCGGGAAAAACCGGAAATCGCAGTGAACAGACTATTCAATAACCAGATACCTTTTCGATACTTCATAGAACTCTCCGCGATATCTGTGGTCTTGCAATTGATATATACACAAAAGTATACACGGACCACTAGCTACAAAACCTGAACTTAATGAACAGTGACTTAAGGAATGGATTCAATGGGGGTTGTTTTCGTTGGATGGAGGTATACTGTGAAAAAAGGAATGAAAACTGCATCATTGTCCGTAGATTCATTCCTAAACTAAGGAGGGTCAAAGGTTCAGAAAATTTTATATCGGCGGGTTCTAAAATTACTAAACGCATTCGACATCGACAATATGACCCCGAGATCATCGCTAAGACCATAGGTCTTGTATTGGGTCCCTCTACAAACCAATGCAGACTTTACTTGATCGTTGCATGCTGATTAACAGGGCGGTTGAGACTCTATGACGGGCCTTTTCCAAACCTTTTCAGAGGAGACAAGGTCATGATCCTCTTTCCCTCTGACATGTTAGTCGGGACTCCTATTGATCAAGGATCTGAGCTCGCTTACAGACGGGCAGACCACGGTTTACGTATGTTGATGTCGCCTTACATATTTTTGAGAGCAACATATAATTCAATAAACATTTCGTGTGTAATAAATTTTTATGACCTCTCTTCTTGAGAAAGTTGTTGATCCTTATTCACTATATGGAGGATTATTTATTAATTTTAAATGTGTGTCCTTTGATTGTGCTGCTTTTGCGGTGAGTGGGAAGGTGGGCGTTCGTACACCGGTGAACCACACCAATTGAGTGACGTTGACCGTCCTAATTCGGTATCGTAACCGCAGCACAATCGAATATTTTTGTAATGGTTTCCCGTGTATATTCTACTATATTCTAAAATCAAGTTTTGTGTGCATGTCCTTGGTGATTTTTGTCATACAGGTCTGTCAGATGTCTTCTGTTTTCTCTTTCATCATTAAATTCCTTTCAAACATGTCACAGTTCAGAAAACGCGGGAAATCACGTCGTCAGAGAAAAAGTTACGTGGATGAGATATACCATTAATTTTTAAACCAATAAAAATGCGTGTTATATATTGAATTAAATGATTAGAAAAATTATAGAAGACAAGTTCATATTTTCAGGTTTGAAGCTTACCATCCGAAAGAGATTTTTCGCACACACAAATTTGATTGATTGATTGATTATCGTTTTTCGTCACTTCACCATTATTTCACGTGTATGGTGATGGCATCTGCCTGATGCATTGCACAGAAATGTCTACCTTTTCAAAGGACCTGCCCGAACCAGTGAGAAATCTTTTACGTGCCACGCCTACCGGGACACTGGACCTCGGTTTTTACTGTCTCGGTGTGCCAACTGTGTGAGTCCAACCCGGAACCTCTTGGTCACAATCCGTGTACCTCATCACACGGACCACATTGACTTCGACTTTGTAAGACCTTTCTTACTTTAATCTCCTATGCGATATCACCTTTTCTATCCTGTTATGATAAGATAAATAAAACAAACATTGTCCGCACGTATATGTACACCACCCAGCAATCACTGACACTTCACAACAGTCATCAAAATATCAAACTTAACACTTAATTCGTACATTATATAATAATAAATTCCACAAAGGAAAAAAGCCGCCAGTTAGGGGATCATTCAAGGGCTCCAAGCGATCGGCATGTGTCACTAGATAAAGTTGGACTGCAAGCGATCATCACGTGACACGAATTACAGAAAGGCCCCGAGTAGTCAACATGTGACACTAGCTGCTTGAGAGATCTGAGCAGTTAACATGTGACACTAGGTACCCGAGAGATCTGAGCAGTGAACATGTGGCACTAGGTACCCGAGAGATTTGAGCAGTCAACATATGACACTTGGTACCCTCAAGATGTAAGCAGTCAACATGTAGCACTAGTTACCTGAGAAATCTGAGCAGTGAACAAGTGACACTAGGTACCCTCAAGATGTAAGCAGTCAACATGTGGTACTAGGTACCCGAGAGAACTGAGCAGTGAACATGTGTCACTAGGTACCCTCAAGATGTAAGCAGTCAGCATGTGGCACTAGGTACCCGAGAGTTCTGAGCAGTGAACATGTGACACTAGGTACCCTCAAGATGTAAGCAGTCAACATGTGGCACTAGTTACCTGAGGGATATGAGCAGTCAACATGTAGTACTGTTTCCCAGAATGCTCCATGTGGTCAGCTATTGGCACTAGTTACCTGAGGGATATGAGCAGTCAACATGTAGTACTGTTTCCCAGAATGCTCCATGTGGTCGGCTATTGGCACTAATTACCTGAGGGATATGAGCAGTCAACATGTAGTACTGTTTCCCAGAATGCTCCATGTGGTCGGCTATTGGCACTAGTTACCTGAGGGATATGAGCAGTCAACATGTAGTACTGTTTCCCAGAATGCTCCATGTGGTCAGCTATTGGCACTAGTTACCTGAGGGATATGAGCAGTCAACATGTAGTACTGTTTCCCAGAATGCTCCATGTGGTCAGCTATTGGCACTAGTTACCTGAGGGATATGAGCAGTCAACATGTAGTACTGTTTCCCAGAATGCTCCATGTGGTCAGCTATTGGCACTAGTTACCTGAGAGATATGAGCAGTCAACATGTAGTACTGTTTCCCAGAATGCTCCATGTGGTCAGCTTTTGGCACTAGTTACCTGAGAGATATGAGCAGTCAACATGTAGTACTGTTTCCCAGAATGCTCCATGTGGTCAGCTATTGGCACTAGTTACCTGAGAGATATGAGCAGTCAACATGTAGTGCTGTTTCCCAGAATGCTCCATGTGGTCAGCTATTGGCACTAGTTACCTGAGAGATATGAGCAGTCAACATGTAGTACTGTTTCCCAGAATGCTCCATGTGGTCAGCTATTGGCACTAGTTACCTGAGGGATATGAGCAGTCAACATGTAGTACTGATTCCCAGAATGCTCCATGTGGTCAGCTATTGGCACTTGTTACCTGAGAGATATGAGCAGTCAACATGTAGTACTGTTTCCCAGAATGCTCCATGTGGTCAGCTATTGGCACTAGTTACCTGAGGGATATGAGCAGTCAACATGTAGTACTGATTCCCAGAATGCTCCATGTGGTCAGCTATTGGCACTAGTTACCTGAGGGATATGAGCAGTCAACATGTAGTACTGTTTCCCAGAATGCTCCACGTGGTTAGCTATTGGCACTAGTTATTGTACAGTTTCCAGCAGTCATTGCGTGGCATTATTTGCCTAAAGGCCCGTGTCGGCTTGTGGTCAGAATCTAGCATTAGTTATCCCATTGTTTTCAGCGGTCGCATAGAGACTTTCTAACACACTAGTAGATATAAAAATACCTGAAAGCCAACTCCATAAGATTGAGCCACGTGCAAAAAACCAGGGCATTAAATACATTAAATAAATCAGACATTAACACCGTAAACACACATACTTTTACACACATACGCATATATACACACACCAATACATACACAAATATAAACACAAGATGTGTTTGTGAAACACGAATGCCCCAGGCGGCAACAAACTCTAAATAAGGCAAATTTTTGAAATGCATGTCAGAGGTCACTGTCAAAGTAACTACGTGAAAAATCATTGTGTTGGCGGAAATGTCTTATCACAAGGAATACGCATGTGACATATAAAAGCCATACCTCTTACTAATCAAAAGTTATAAGCAATGATAAAGTTTTTGAAATGTAAGTGAAATGTCACAGTCAAGGCCACGAGGTCAAAAATTGTGGTACCGACGGAAAGGTCTTGTCACAAGGAATTTAGCAAGCGTGTGGAATATGAAAGCCCTACCACTTACGATTCAAAAGTTAAAGTTTATTGCCAGACAAACAGACAGACAGGCTAAAAACTAGACAAAACGATTTCTTGTCAGAGCAATTAAATGCTATGCGCGGTTGCCGACAAGGGGACCCAGTTGCTCCATATATCTTTCTTTTGTGTGCTGAAATTCTTGCTATTCTGATAAAAAAAATAATATGAATATAAAGGGTATAACAATTAACAATGTAGAACACAAAATTTCCCAGTATGCAGTTGACACAACTCTTATCTTTCATGGTTCAAAACATTCCTTATTTTCAGCCTTAGATACCTTGGAATACTATGCACAAATCTCAGGTCTTCGCATCAATAGTTCAGTGGCTACAGTTTAGAATACTTCATAGAATTATACCAGTGGGTATATACCACCTTTAAAAAGAGAAAAATAAAAGTGACGTAATGAGGATATTGAAAATATATATTTTAAAGTTGTCCAAAAATCCCTGACCTGTGGAGATTTTGATCAATACAGATATTCTATTTTTTTTAAATAACAAAAATGTTCTATTTGTTGAACAGCCATCCAAAAATAATCCAGTCTGTTGATCTGTTGATGAGCGAAAGCCATGTTTGATCAATGTTTCTCAAACTCTTAGTTTACTTTGTGTATAGTATTCCTTTTTATGTTCGTATACTGTATATAACATTAGTGCAAAACTTTGTCTCTTCATCCATTGTATTTGTATATGGTATGTATGTGGGTGTTAAAGAAAATGTCCTGTCCGTATGTTTCTTTTATATGTGCTAGTAATTATTTATATTCATGTATTGTATAGCTCCATGGTGACTTCTGCTATATAACTGAGCCAGTAACTCCTCTTTTTTCTTTTTTACTAAAAACTGGTACCCTAGGCATAATCAAACTTACCCTTCAGAATTTTTAGTATAAAATATGGGTACTATAAGTGCCTGGTGGAGGGTCTAACTAGCGAAACGCGAAAAAGCTCTCCAATATCTTTTCAAATCTCTGTTGAGTCTTTTCGGTATACAGAGTTCCCGTATGAGCAGGTATCTGAGGTCAAAACATTGTGACGTCAACCAATTCTATGGAAACTGGTGTAAAATTACGGGAAATAACATAGAAACTGTATGACGTCACAATGGTTTGACTTCAGGTACCTGCACATATGGGAAATAACCCTGCACAACGAAAAGACCCAATTAATTATGTTGTATCTGGTTGATATTATAACCATAATTTATTTCAATTTTAAGAATTTCAAAATTATCATCATTGGTATATAATTGACAATTTAAAGAATAATATTTGCCGAATCAACAGGATAGAAAGGCAGATCTCTCACGGGGAGATTCTGGGGCAGCCCAACCCCAGCCCCTCCAAAACTGTGATTGTCTGGGTACCAATAAAAAAAACCCCCAAAAAACAAAAAACAAAAAACAAAAAAAAACCCCAAAAAAACAAAAAAAAAAACCCCAAAGAAACCAAAAAAAAAAAAAAAAAACCACCCAAAAACCAAAAACCAAAAAAAAAACCCAAAACAAAACAAAAAACAAAAAAAAAACCCCAAAAAAGAAAAAAACAAAAAACAAAAAACGAAAAACAAACAAAATAGTAAGTAACCAAAAAACAACAATTAACTCTCAAAATCTTTGTTTCCGGGGGCATAAAACCCACAACAGGAAAAAAAAAACACAAAACAAAAAAAACCCCCAAAACAATCCCCCCCCCCAAAAAGCCAAGGCATTCAAGCGACCAAATACACAAGCAAATTCATATAAAAACTTTTATACACTGAACGTATACTGAAGGAGGGAAAAACCGCAAGGGAATACGAGATGAAACTTATTCGGGTAATTGCGGATACTTACGTAGTACAGATAAGGCGTTTGACGACCGTGGTATATATGTACTGTATGGTGAACCCGATAAAGGGACTCGGGTATCTGTGTCATGTTTGCTTTGATCAACGGGTCATACGTACTTAGTGCCTATCTCATAATTCTTATCCTAATTTCTAACATATATTTTTCTGCAAGTATTTTTCTGAATTAAGTTGGTTTAATTATAAACTCATATTTATTATGAAGTTTATTTTACAGTGCATTCTACACGCATGTATTTTGATAAGGAGACATGGCAAGACAATGGTTTATATATTTACTATGCATATATCATTGACTTTTAAACATCACCATGACGACTGCACCAAAATAGATGGAAAATGCAATTGTCTACATTTATTTAAATTCATATCGTTGCCATATTAAAGAAATAAAAATATGACACAACTTTTACCAAACAATGTTTAAATCAAGAATTGTAGATCATATATTTCAAAACCAGTCAAAAAGGTAAAATACAGTCCATCACGACGATGGTATACTTATTCCTTTTATCTATTCCTATATATTCTGTACATTTCGGTCATCCCATTCTTTTTATTCATTTATTATTCAGTGATTTTAAGTGGAAAATGACTGAGAAAACTTGACAGACAGAGATTACAATTTCAAAGTCTTACGTAATTTCTTAAAATATACATAACTTCAGGTTTTGTTGATATTTCAAACAAGTCAAGTGATCGATAGATCATAGTCGACAATGATAAGGAGATGTGTATTTTCATCGGGGCTTAAACATTCAAGTTGATTGGTGAAACCAGTTATCAGAATTACCTCCCCCTTAATCTCCCACCTCCTTACTTTCGATTTAATACTGTATACTGGGTTCTCTCAGTTTGGTTAATATTGTGTTTGGTTTTAGAATCACTAACGATCACTGATTTTTGGGTTTGTAGCTCCAATAACTATGGTCCATGTTGCAAATTGTACCTGGGGCAAGTTCTTCGAAACTTTAACCACTGGTTATGCTAGACAGTGGTTAAAGTTTGAGAGACAATTAATTTAATTTATAGGACTCCATATAAATATCTTAATTACATTACAATGCTGGTTTCATTTGCTACAAACCAATACACAGACCATGACTTAAAGTCTTCTCATTTCAAAGATATAATCAGATGAAATTTAATCATTGGTTAGCTGAACCAGTGGCTAAAGTTTCGAACAACTGGCCCCTGGTGTTAAAATGATCCATTGTCTGTCTCAGTCTCATTTCATCTTAATCTTGCATTTCATGTTTCAGTTCCGCATTATTTTGTTTGTTTGTTTTTTGGGGGGGTTGTTTTTGTTTTTGTTTTTTGGGGTTTTTTTTTTTTGTTTTTGTTTTTAATTTTTCTTGGGGGGGTTGTTTGTTTGTTTTGTTTTGTTTAGATTTTTGTTTTTTTGGTTTTTATTTTTAATTTTTTGTTTTTGTTTTTGTTGGGGGGGGGGGGGGGGTTGTTTCGTGCTCTTTCTGTCTTCTGTCATTACATGCGTTATGGTAGAAATGAAATGTTAGTTAAAACTTACATTGTTTGTGAACAAAATAAGATAGGAGCTACTTCAAGTCCGATTCAACATAGTAAGATCAAGCGTAGACAACTTCATAAAAAATCAGCCCAGTAACTAGTACATGTATTATATTAAGAAACTGATAAAGATCTAATGACAGCTGTTTCCTTAAAATGTGCGGAGGATACAGTGATGCTACATGTCTGTCATTCTTCTATTTGACACATTTACTAGATGATAAAGGTGGAACCGGAAGAGGAAATAATTCCATCTGTAGTCGTTTAATTACAAACCAAAATATACAGCTCTAGTCTGACGTTTGCTACTGCCTCTTTCACCGTTCAACACTCATGCCTATGAATAAAACGGAAATATTTTCCAAATTCCGGATGATGGATTGAGAACTTTTTAAATTGCTTTCTTTTTTATCTGTGGTTTCTTGCACACAAGACATAAAATAGTGAAAATTTTCATAGTTTTTTTTCAAATTTTTTATTTTAAATACGTTTAATGCCTGACTTATGGACGTTTGAGTAATTAGTGATTCGCATGCCTATCTATCTGTGCTTTTCCCGTCTGTCTTTGCACCCATCAGTCCACCCGTTACTTTTGTTGGAGGACATCCTCGAAATGTCTTCCTGTCATTTATCATATTTTTAGTAGCATGAATGATGAGGATATTATGCTGCAAACTCCTTAACAGTGCATTGCTGATGAGGATTTTATGCCAGAACTCCTGCACCACACTCTGCAATTCAATATTGTTCTGTATCTATACTTCTCTATAAATAAGAATTATACGACTTGTTAATTTTGTTTTTTGTTTTGTTTAGGTTTTTTATTATCTTATCTATTTTTTATTTTTATTTATTTATTTTTGGGGTTTGGGGGGTTTTTTTATTTTGGGGATTTGTTTTTTTTTTTTTTTTGTTTTGTTTTGTTTTGTTTTTTTTTTTTTTTTTGTTTTTGGGTTTTTGTTTTTACTAAAACATTTTCTGTAATATTTAATACGGTTTACAGCATACGGATTTCATATGCATATGAACCTGACAGTTAACGTAATGGTTTATAAATTCATTCGTGTGTTATAGACAGCAAAAAAATCTCATGACGGATATACTTGTTTACACACGCAAAGAACCAACCGCATTTTTGCTGTATATAGAACTCTTTTATCTATTTGGGCGCAAAAGTTTAGCACATCATGTAGGTAACATTATACTTTAAGGTGACTGAGGAATTCGGTCGTTCCTCGGTGCCACCCTTGATATACAGTAGCAACACAAGTATTCATATCAATATCTTAATGAAACCGTCTGTTTCCTGCAGTGCATATTGATTGAATAGAGTCCTAAAACCAAAAAGTACATTTGAGATATGCTAATTTTACATATTGTAGTTCCTGGAACTAGATGTTCAGGTATATGATAAAGTGCTTTTTTGTCTTGTCTGTCGTTTATATAAGATACAAATTTCTTGTGTTAATTTCTATATTGTAACTGAATATTTTCATGAAAATTTCCAAAATTTTTTAAATGTAGATTTTTGATGGTTGATGTGCTTACGTTTGTGTGTATCTGTGTGAGTCACTGTGATGTTTGTTGGAGGGTGGGGGTGTTTTGTTGGATTTAAAAAAAAAAACAATTTGTCAAATTTTCATTCCGTGCAAATCTGCTTCTGTTATTAATGTCCTTTTTGATTTCTTAGATATCAAGTCAGAAAAAACTACTTTTGGCCGGTCACTGTGGTGCCCATAACTACTTTTGGCCAGTCACTGTGGAGCCCATAGATATTTTTGGCCGGTCACTTCGGTGACTTTAGCTACTTTTTGCCGGTCACTGTGGTGCTTATAGCTATTTCTAGCCGGTCACTGTGGTGTCTATAGCTACTTTTGGTCGGTAACTGTGGTGCCTATTGCTACTTTTGGCCGGTCACTGTGGTGTCTAAAGTTACTTTTGGCCGGTCACTGTGGTGAATGTAGGTACTGTTGGCCGGTCATTGTGGTGCCTATAGCTCCTTTTGGCCTGTCACTATGGTGCCTATAACCTTTTTGGCCGGTCAGTGTGATGCCTATAGCTACTTTTGGCCAGTCATTGTGGTGCCCATAGCTACTTATGGCCAGTCTGCGTGGTGCCCATAGCTACTTTTGGCCGGTCAGTGGTGCCAATAGCTACTTTTGGACGGTCAGTGTGGTGCCAATTGCTACTTTTAGCCGGTCAGTGTGGTGCCTATAGCTACATTTGGCCAGTTACTGTGGTGCCATTAGCTACTTTTGGCCGGTTACTGTGGTGCCTATAGCTACTTTTGGGCAGTCACTGTGGTGCCTATAGCTACTTTTGGCCAGTCACTGTGGTGCCCATAGCTACTTCTGGCCGGTCACTGTGGTGCCAATAGCTACTTTTGGTTGGTCACTGTGGTGCCAATAGCTACATTTGGCCGGTCACTGTGGTGCCCATATCTACTTTTGACCAGTCACTGTGGTGCCAATAACTACTTTTGGTCGGTCACTTTGGTGACTTTAGCTACTTTTGGGCGGTCACTGTGGTGCCTATAGCTACTTCTAGTCGGTCACTGTGGTGTCTATAACTACTTTTGGTCGGTAGCTGTGGTGTCTATAGCTACTTTTGGGCGGTCAGTGTGATGCCTATAGCTACTTTTGGCCAGTCATTGTGGTGCCCATAGCTACTTATGGCCAGTCTGTGTGGTGCCCATAGCTACTTTTGGCCGGTCAGTGTGGTGCCAATAGCTACTTTTGGACGGTCAGTGTGGTGCCAATAGCTACTTTTAGCCGGTCAGTGTGGTGCCTATAGCTACATTTGGCCAGTTACTGTGGTGCCATTAGCTACTTTTGGCCGGTTACTGTGGTGCCTATAGCTACTTTTGGGCAGTCACTATGGTGCCTATAGCTACTTTTGGCCAGTCACTGTGGTGCCCATAGCTACTTCTGGCCGGTCACTGTGGTGCCAATAGCTACTTTTGGTTGGTCACTGTGGTGCCAATAGCTACATTTGGCCGGTCACTGTGGTGCCCATAGCTACTTTTGACCAGTCACTGTGGTGCCAATAACTACTTTTGGTCGGTCACTTTGGTGACTTTAACTACTTTTGGGCGGCCACTGTGGTGCCTATAGCTACTTCTAGCCGGTCACTGTGGTGTCTATAACTACGTTTGGTCGGTAGCTGTGGTGTCTATAGCTACATTTGGGCGGTCATTGTGGTGCCTATAGCTCCTTTTGTCCAGTCACTATGGTGTCTATAACTACTTCTGACCGGTCAGTGTGGTGCCTATAGCTACTTTTGGCCAGTCACTATGGTGACTATAGCTACTTTTGGCCGGTCACTGTGACGCCTATAACTACCGTTATGTGGTCTCTATTTATGATGCATCTACCGTTTATTTATTTTGTAAGAGAACTATCAATACTATTTATTTTAAGTTGTACAGTTTAATACGTTTCTGTATATAAAGTAGTCATTCGATGTCATCGTGTTCTGGAATATTTAGAAAGATGACACTTTTACCATGTCTGAGGATATTTACAATATTACAAAACGGTTTTCTTTGTAATGTATGACTTGGTGCTCTTAGGCCTCTTACATTCTACAGTTACTCCCCTTAGGCACTTGGTCTCAGTACCTTAAGGAAGTTCATGTATATGCCTTAGGCAAACACCCTTCGATTTGTTTTCATTTTGCTGACTTGTATGTCCTTCTTTTTCATCTAAATTTTATCATTCGTTTTACTTTCATATATCACTTTTACCTTGTCTTTTTTTTCAGGATTCGCGTCTATGTCTGTCCCCGTTTACGTAGCAGAGGCGGCACCAGCACACATTCGAGGCGCTCTTGTCACCCTCAATCAGCTTTTCATCACGATTGGAATCCTTGTGTCCAGCATAGTTGCTGGAGCATTCAGTAAAGACAAGGAGAATGGATGGAAGTAAGCTTTATTCCAATGAACTAACCTTTGTTATATTTGAATTTCTTGAATTTAACATAGGGTGTTATGAGGTTCATTGTGTATTGAGCAAGTCTTATAATGCGCCGTATTGCTTCTCTCTGGTTAAGCGCTTGGCTTGCGGCGTCGACGATCCGGGTTCGATTCCCGGGTAGCGCCACTATGTTTAAGAGGTTGGTTATCTCCTGCTTACATGTCGCGATATAAATACAAAATTGTTGAAAACGACGTAAAACACTGACCAACCTCTCTCTCTCTCTCTCTCTCTCTCTCTCTCTCTCTGTTGTTGCTGTTGGTGGTGTTTTGTTGTTGTTGTTGTTTACAGTTCTAGAATTTGTTCAAAAAGTGATCGATGTGTTTGATCTATCAATAAATACCTTAATATTTAATTAAAGTTGACTTTGATATATCTTTTAGATATATGTTGGGGTTAGCCGGAATTCCTAGTACAATCCAGTTTTTGGGTTTTTTCTTCTTGCCTGAGAGTCCCAGGTGGCTGATTGGTAAGGGGAAGTTGGAGGAGGCGGAAAAAGCCCTGAGTAAAATCCGGGGGACAGACAATATAAAAGAGGAATTTCATGAAATCGAAAACTCCGTCAAAGAAGAGGCAGAATATAAAAAATACAGTATGTATAACATGAAATATGAATTTATGTATCATGAAATTACTTTTACAGCTTTATATAGTGTCGTGTATTGAAAAAATTGGAAATATTTTGCGCTGAGTTTCTCCAGCATATAAAAATGTATAAGTTACTGAAAGCAGTTAAATAGACAATTAATGTACAGTGATTGGTTCTCACTGGTATAAAGAGTTTTCTTAGCAATTTTGCCCTATCAAACGCTTTTATTTTAACCATTTTGTTTGTATTATACGCCATGAAATTTGAAATGCCGTCCGTGGTTTTGAGATTGATTGATCATTGTTGTACGTCACTCCACGATTATTTTTCGCATATAGTGACGTACCTGCCTGGAGCGAGTTTTACTAAAAGTCGTAGACTTAGACGTAAACGTAGACGTAGACGTAGACTTTACGACTATATATAACTACGTGTGCGTAAGTTGCGTTTTACTAAAAGACGTAAGTCCACTCGTAAATGTACTTAGACGTAATGACAGTCGTAAGCTACGACTGGATTTTTTTAACAAGGAGATGGAAAATTTCTTAGCCATGGGAAATCAATATTGCGTATTATTTACATTCACTTTTGAATTTATAGTCATCTGTTAACAAGGAAAACAAGATGGAGAAAACAAGAAATTCAAACTAGAAATGTAACGGCCGAAATGGGGGTGTTGGCAGATGAATTCCACGAATGCCCCGTCGGCAACCAAGAGCTATTTTACTATAAATGTCAAGGTCATAAGGTAATTGACTTTGGTTTTATTTGTAAGGGTTTTATCAGTTGAGTATGAATGCAAAATATGATGGTTTTATCTCTTATGGTTCAAAAGTTATAGCTGTCTAACATTTCGAATTTATATTTTCTCGATACAAGAAAAAATTTCCGACTAGATGTAATGTTTTGGAGGTAAAACAGTGTTGATTTGTGAAATGATTATTGACAGAAAGCGCGTGATTTCCCTCATAATGCCTTTGCAGCTAGCTTCTCAAAATCGAACAGTGATGTCATTTTATCTAAGCTAGTGGCTAGAGAGAGTTATCGTGACGCCATAATTTTACTTTCTGCATAAGTTCTTTGATTGACGTCATTCACAACGTCATGCCGACGTCACTAACTATACAAGTTTGGCCGTGATGTCACTCTAAGGGTTAATTTTGTGCTGACATGAAATATATACTTCAAATTTTCAGTCATCTAATTCAGTAAATCACTCTAAAACTAAGGAGTATCTCCCTCATGCATAGCTCTTTCCTTAGATGGATTCTTTGGTTCACTTTTCGGTCATTTTGGCTTCAACACTGCTCTTCATATTTTTATATATTTTGAGAATTCCAATCATTCGGCCACGAGCATCACTGAAGAGACATAACTTGTCGAAATGCGCATATGGTGCACAAAATTAAAAGGCATATATGCTCTATATTTATTTTAAAACGATCTTTTATCACTCTCTTATGTGGTTTGTTGTCTTGTGTGTCTAATGACGACCCCCTGTCTCGAAAAACACCCTTTGTTCTTAAGACACCTTCATTTCTGTTCTGAATTAACAATAAAACCGCCTCCATTGTACTTACGTGCGAAGCTACGTCTGCTACTAGGCACACGTAAGTTTACACGTAAATCTACGCATAATTGTAAGTTACGATGTTTAGTAAAACGCAGAATACTCGTAAATTACGTTTACGTCTACGTCTACGTTTGGGCTTACGACCTTTAGTAAAACTCGGTCCTGATGCATTGCACAGAAATTAATTCCTTTGCGATGGACCCTCCCGTAGCAGTGAGGGATCTTTTACGCGCCACGCCTATCGTAACACGGGGCCTCGGTTTTTACTGTCACATCTGAAAGACAGGACATAGGTACACCCATGACGGGCGTCGAACTCGGGCCTACCGGTCACGGGCCGAGCACTTCATCCACTGGGCTACACCGGCTTCCGCGGTGTTGAGATATTTTGTGGTATCACTCTGGCACTAACAGCAATGGACCCTTGGAAATAAGAGGTTGTACCCAGTGCCAGGGAGAAGAAAGCATCTTCTGTTTTGCTAGCCACCACCGCTGTAAAATACATACCAATTTCAAACATCGGCCAGGCATGCAATAAGTTCAAAAAGGTAGCAGATCTTAGAATTACAACCGCGTATCACAAAGAATATCTAAAAGAAAGCTCATATTCACAGGTTTCATTCCGCACTGACATCGTGTGACCTTCGTAGGTAGTTCGGGGTTCGATTCCCCGAACAACCCTTTACACACAACACATACACATCTATAAAAGAACTATAGGACACACCTTGACATTATGATATCTTTTACACTTGATTCATGATGACAACACAAGAATACGTTGACGTGTTATTGGAATATCTCTTTGATAGATACTAAAACAATGAGTACAATAAACAGAACAAGTTTAATTGTTAAAGTTATAATTCTTCATAATGCCAAGCCAGAAATCAACTACTCGATCTAATATTTCCAAATTGGTCATATAAGATTAGTCCAGTCTGACTAAAGCCAGCCCCTACTTTCCACTCGCTTCCCATCGTTACAAATGATGGGAAGCGAGTGGAAAGTAGGGGCTGGCTTTAGTCAGACTGAGATTAGTCCTACTGAAATTTCTGATCGAAAAGGTAAAATTAATTCTTAGATATTGTTACCCCCTCCTGTACAGGAGGATTTCAAGTCGAGGAGGATAAATCAGCGCAGGATGTCTATTCTCCACAATTTGCGCGTGAACGTTGCTGCACATCTTTTGACGACACGTAGACAGAACATACCACACACAGAGCTACAAAGTGACCAGATAATACTGTGTATGACCACCGCAACAACGGCACCCGCTATCATCAAGTGACCAGACATTACCGTGAATGACCTCTGCAGCAACGGCACCCAGTGCCATAAAGTGACCAGACATTACCGTGAATAATCACTGCAGCAAAGGCACCCAGTGTCATTAAGTGACCAGACTTTACCGTGAATGACCACTGCAGCAACGGCACCCAGTGCCATAAAGTGGCCAGACATTACCGTAATGACCACTGCAGCAATGGCACCCAGTGCCATAAGGTGACCAAATATTACCGTGAATGACCACTGCAGCAACGGCACCCAGTGCCATAAAGTGGCCAGACATTACCGTGATGACCACTGCAGCAACGGCACCCAGTGCCATAAGGTGACCAGACATTACCGTGAATAACCACTGCAGCAGTGGTGCCCAGTGTTATTTAGTAGTCAGATATTACAGTACATTGCATTGATCACTTTATCAGCTTTGTAATTATTCCGTTTTGATTTTTCTTTTCAACAGACGCTTTCGAAACATTTGGGAAGATGCTGTCTACCCAACCTGTCCGTCGTGCACTCGTCATTGGATGTCTTCTTCAGCTGTTCCAGCAATTATGTGGAATCAATACTGTCATGTAATATTCTAAGAGTCAAGTAGAACGCTCTATATCTTTGAGAAAATATACAACGTTTCTTTTCATATATATATATGTTTTCTGCAAAACGAATCCCTTACAATAATGGCATATATAAGTAAAGTACTAAGATACAGAGTGTAATAATGAGGAGCATTATATATATATATATATATATATATATATATATATATATATATATATATATATATATATATATATATATATATATATATATATATATATATATATATATATATATATATATATATATATATATATATATATATATATATATATATATATATATATATATATATATATATATATATATATATATATAGTGGTATAGGTATAACAGTAGTCACAGTTGGTAAAATGTCTGATAAGTAAAAACGAGTTAGTCTTGCTGTACAATCGATTATTTATGAAATGTTTGGTATCTGCCTATTGATCTGTATTTGCTGTGCAATTGCAGGTTTTTGTCAAACACCTGAGAAAGACATGCTTTTTTTGTTGTTGCATGTTAATCGACCTTCCTTAGTCGACACTGTCATAGGATATTTTTGTGACTTTCAATATGCATTCTTAATATATTTGTTTAACCACACCAAACGGGTGACGACTGTCACTTCTATTAACCATATTACAATCGAACAATTTTGTGCTCATTTTTGTTTGCTGTGCATGTCCGTGGCCGTGTCCGTTACACTACTGCAGTATGATAAAAATTATTGTGTATGAAATGTACAAACTTAATCTAAAATACTTATATATGTGTATTATAAACTTACAGATACTATAGTGCTAGTATACTACGAATGTCAGGTTTCCCTTCGGAACTCGCCATCTGGCTGGCATGTATTCCTAATGCTGTCAACTTCCTTTGTACGTTCATCGGGATTTATGCCGTAGAAAAAGTCGGGCGACGAATTCTCACGTTACTTAGTTTTGTAGGTAAGATGGCATTTCTTATCCTGTCGCAACAGAGTTGCACGGGGTATAGTAACGGTACTGTTCGTGTGTAAGTACGTTTGTACGTATGTCTGTAACATAGACTTGACGACACTCTAGAAGTCATAGTTTTGGCTCTGTTGGGTTCACACCTCACACATAGCTTTAGTATAAGGAGAGGAGGATCCCTGAAGATTTGGGGTCAAAAGTTAAAGAGGTCATTATAGAAATCCTTGTAGACACTCTTGAAACCACAATTTTAGCCCTATTGGGTTCATACTTCAAATATGGCTTTAGTATGATAAGAGAAAAATTTCTATTGATTTTTGGGTCAAAAGGTCAAGGATCAAGGCCAATTTAGTAACAATGGATTTTGCCGCCGTTCGAGGGTATGTCAGGCTTGGTGTTGCCCTTGTTTCTTATTTATTCGATTACTCAGCAATCAGCCAATTTGGACAGGTCCATTCACATTCATTTAATTGGTGTCTATAACCAGTTTTGGACCCAACATTCGCAATTCTCTTGAAACAATGTACCATATAAAAACACCGACATCCAACGAATATATTGGTATGTGGTTGCAAAATTATGAATTTTACAATTAGTAGTAATTCATAATGCTGAAATTGTATAATTCAAATACGAGTGAACATTATTCAATGTGTAGGAGCTTGGCTGGATGTTCAATTTAAAAGCTTAATACGAAACTGGCAAATTGAGGAAAAAGGATAATTTCATTGTTCATGGTAATACCAGTTGTCATGTTCTTCCCAATGAAAATTTCCGGATGCTCAGAACGGGAAAAAAATGTATATCACGTTGACATGGCTATCATTACGGCGATTTCACAAAACAATCTGAAGTCGAAACACACACAAACGTATACAATTGATTGATTAATACGATTCTTTGGGTATAAAATATTGATTTGCTGATATGTTGAAGCGGTGCCTTACACGGCCTAGTTTCCTGGCCATACTACAACTAAGTCTCGCTTATGTACAAAATGATCTTTTTTAGATTACACCATATAACATGTATTTTTACACATCATATTTTCTAAGATTATATGTTTCTCTGTCTTTATTTAGGTATCATCATCGCCCTGGTTATATTGGCTGTAGGATTCTACTTAGCAGAACATCACTCACCCAATGTCTCGATATTTCCCGTCAATGTCACTGTGTACGACGAAACCAACTGTTATAACCAGACGTAAGCCTTTTCATTCGCTCAGTCAAAGTCTATTCTTCTTCCATTACAAAGTGTACTCATAGGTATTACTGAATTATATTTACCACATGACATTTTGTATGCCTGTATGTGGTTGGCATTCATCCTGAAATCTATTTACCACTTGACATTTTGTATGCCTGTATGTGGTGGGCATTCATCCTGAATTTTATTAATCACATGACATTTTGTATGTTTGTATGTGGTAGGCATCCATCCTGAATTCTATTTACCGTATGACATTTTGTATGCATGTATGTATGTATGTGTAGGGCATCCATGGCGGATGTTGTTGGCCAAAAGGAGATGATTATTTGTACTTGCTCTTATATCTGGGTTCCAGAAGTTCATTGTATGTTAATCAGAATATCATATAGACATAGCACCTGATACTTATATTCAAACCTTTAATACAGTGCTTATATACGAATAAAGGACAAGCAGTTATCAATAGATTACAAACGCTGATAGATAACTATGAAAAATGTGCTATGCAGTCAAACTTGTCTAGAGTGACCATTAAAAGAAATGTGGAAAAACGGACACTAATGGCAGTACGTCACTTGATACTGGTTTATTTGTTTAGACAGTATATAGAAAGGAAAAAAGGTTGGTTGGTTGGTTGATTGGTGTCTTACGTTGCTTTCAACAATTTTTCAGTTATATCGCCACATGGAAGCAGGAGGTAACTAACCTCTTAAACATAGTGGCGCAACCCGGAAATCGAACCCGGATCGTTGGCGCCGCAAGCCAAGCGCTTAACCACTAAAAGAAAAAAGGTGGCAACTGTCTATGATAGGTCACTGCTAAATACAAGTGAGTGCCTAATGCAGGTGGTATTTAAAGCACGCTTTGTATATAAACGCAGATACAATTTCTTATTCCGAACTCTTTCCTGTGTTTTATGACCTAGTCAAAACATACACAAAACGTACACGTTTTTAAATATAAAAAAACCCTAAAAATTAAAAAAAAAAACCTATAACAAACATAATGAATTTAAATTGTAGCTCATGTAATTCGTGCACAATGCTGAAGGAGTGTGGCTTTTGTTGGGAGGACAGTAAGGAGACATCGAGTGGATCTTGCTTGCCGGTCTATTCTGAACATCCTGAGAGGTATGCCGTCCCGCCAGTTAACTCCACCGCATTCTACCGCTGTTCCAAGGAAGACTTTGATGGAAAGAAAAACTTCCGTTGGGCGAATGACTACTGCCCAACCGACTATGGTTGGATGTCGGTTCTAGGTCTTGCTCTCTTTGTCATTGCTTTTGCTCCTGGTAAGTCACATGAATGTCGTAAAATCCAACCTGACTAAAACAATTAATTATTTTTAAAAGAAAAGGGAGATCTGTACATTATACATATGTAGTTGGTATTGACGGTTTGTTTCCTCGTACCCACCGATATTTGGATCGCCTGTTTCTGTACCCCCGGAATGAAATTCGGGATCATCTATTTTTTGGCTTGTCTGTCTGTGTGTGTCTGACCATGGAAAAAACACTTTAACCCTCGTCATAAATTTTGAACCTTTACAGGTATCGCTTACTCCTTTCGCATGTGCATTCCTCGTGACGATTCTTTTACGTTGCTACCACTGTTTGACCTAGTGACCTTGAACGTGACCTTTGACCCACATTTTAAAATTTGGTTTTTTAATCATGATTTTGGCATTACATATCTTTAAATATGAGATCAGATCATTCATAAAGAAATCGGTCTAAAGTGGGATTTTGAGGATTCGAAAACACTGAACTAAACCGTGTGAGTCCGGTGGCAGGAGTGGTAAAGCCTGTGTCCATAGCTCTCAGTCCAGATCGAGGCTGTTTTAAGGTATATATTCTGATCAAACACTTTCATTTATTAAAATAACCAATACAAAACTTAGACACTGCTGATGCTTTATGTTTTAATGACTAATTGCAGTAAGTCATAGACAGGTAGGTTTTCCGAAGGAGAGAACAAAAAGAAACAATTATCGGTATTTTGAATTCCCATGTTAAAATTTTTTCTTTTTTTTTTTTTATTTTGTTTTGTTCAAACACTGGTAGGAAAATAATCGATACCCAGCAAGAATATACTAGCATTTGTAACCCTATAAAACGTCCTCTGTGTGTGTGTGGTTTTGGGGGGTTTGTGGTTTTTTAGGGGGGAAGGGTTGCTTTTTATTGCCAAATTAAATGACCGTCCTAAGTCGGTATCGTAATTGCACTACAATCAATTATTTTTGTAATGTGTTAAATGTTCTATTATATTATTTATATTCATGTATTGTATAGCTCCATGGTGACTTCTGCCACATAACTGAGCCGGTAACTCCTCTTTTTTCTTTCTTTTTTCTTTTTATTGCAATATGACATAACATTTGATACTGATAAAACCGAGATTCCCATGTGACGTCAAACTTAATCTAGTATTAAAGCATTATTTTACAAACAGGAATACATACGTCAGTTGGTTGATTTGTGTTTTACGTCGTAAATGGCAAATGATTTCATATGATTGTTATAACTTATTGGTTTAATATGAACATTAATCACATTAGAAATTAAATTGGCTTCTAACTATCAGCTCAACTGGCTCCTTAAATAAAAGCAAAGTTACTTATAAGGATGAAGGTATCTGATTTCTTATATAGCTTTTAAATATATACTTACGATAGGTAAATATTTCATTGTTTACTGGCTAGGAAAGACTTGTTCAGTCACGTCTAACTGCTACCTTTATTCTAGAAACAACTTCCTTCGCTGGTAGAATTAGCAGTGATACAAAACCAAAAACCTGTGCTTACATACAGTTTTACGACTTAATGTCATTGGCTAAGAATGTTACGTGCTGATTGGTTAATTTACTAAGATTTGATTGACTGAATTCTGGCAATTTCATTGACTGTTGTAGAAGATCATTTCAATCCTTTTGCAGTGTCAATCATCTAGCCAGAATTATCTCTGGTTACTATAAGCAGAGTACAATAAGCAGTACTTAGATTCATCACAATATAGCGGAATGTCCCGTTGGAGATTTTTGAAAATAGATTTCTGGGCATTTCAGATAGAACCAAAATATTCTTGACAACAAATCATAAATGATACATGATTTTAGTACATTACGTCGATTTGCATCTCCTCTACTGAACACTGAATTTGAATGCAGATTTGTGTGAATCACTGTTTTATATATCATTTGCAGGACTTGGACCAAATCCGTGGACCATAAATTCAGAGATATATCCCTTATGGGCTAGAGGAACAGGAACTTCCATAGCTACAGCGGTCAACTGGCTGGCCAATCTTGCCGTATCATATTCCTTCTTGTCGCTGCTAGAAAACATCACAAGATATGGTAAGGATGTAGAATACACCAGGAAGCAGAAGTGTCCCTTGCTATACGTCATGCTAAAGTTATTTCTTGTATAGGATATAACATCTCTTTAATACATTGTATAAATATTCCAGTTCTCTTTTGCATTTTCACATAAAATAAAAGAAAAATTGCAATTCTTCAAATAAAGAATGGGACAGGTTAGGTGAAGTGGTGCAGCGCTGGGTTTATGGGGCAGACGATCGGACACGATTCCGGACTACGCCACTATGTTTTTAAAAGCGTTTGGTTTTTGAGCGACAAAACATCATATGCCGGATGTTGTCCATAAAGTACGATGTGTAAAATATCTAATCAAATTTCATATAATTGTTTTTTGGTTTTTTATTTCTTTACAGGGACATTTTTCTTGTTTTGTGGAATTTCTTTCCTGGGCATGTCGATACTGTTCTTCGTCTTACCGGAAACAAAAGATAAATCCTTAGAAGAAGTGCAGGAATTGTTCATGTCCGACGAATACAAGCGAAAGCATGGCACCCCGGGGCGATACGCCGTAGAAAACGCAGCTTATAATAAGGAAACGGAAACTCCAATGGAAATTGGAACTCATCTATAATGTCCGTACTAGTGTCCCGACAATACACATTCGTAATCAATGTCCAGCCGGTATTCAGATAAACCTCTAAGTCAGTGTCCACTTAAGATAGAACATTTTTATATTCAGTGTCCACACTAGCATCCGGACATTGTCTATACTTTGCCTGTAGTTCCCGCAAAAATCTATAAGCTTGTTCAAACTGCTTACTTGTGTCGTTATTATTTTTATTTCCGTATAGTCTGTCTTCTTTATATAGAGATGTAGCGGTCATTTGAATTGTTATTGTTGTATTATTATATTGTATATATTTATCTATATATCTTTCTAAAACTCATACAAAATCATTTGTAAATACACAGGGATTCTTTAATTTGTTTCAATACTATCATTTACTTACCAGCGATGCCTGCTTTCTAAAGTCAGTGTAATGGATGTTTTGCTGATGCTTTGAAAGATGTTGAGTAAGTTTGTAAATAACTATGGTTACATGTAATTTTATATGAATCCAATCTACTCGTTGTATAGTTCAACCAGGATAAAATGGCCTAAATAGGTCATGTCAAAACAATCCATTATTTTAAAATATAGGGGTGTAAAGAATTAAAATTTTGTCTCGCTCCGATTCGTTCGCTAAAAGATTGTGATGTTTATTTATCTTAAACCCCCCATCCCCTCTATTATGACACAATTTGGACTTGCTGGTTTATAATTATGTGCTGCTTTATCTCGACCTGTAAAACTCGTTAGATTGATCCATTGAATTTATATGTCTCTGATGTTCATACCCATGCAACTTTGTGTCAAATTTGAATTTCGCTTTTTTATAAAAAAAAATATGTAAATGTTGTCGCCACCACCTCTGTATTTATCCATTTATTTGTGTACATGTACATAACACAGCTTTTAATGTTACATACTTTCATAAAGTCAGTCATTTTATCCCTTGGAAATGGTCATTCTCTTTTATTGTGTTACCAAATAAATATTCACCGCAATTTTTCCAGGTTAAAAACTTATATTAGAAAGTTTAAAGTAAAATGTCCATGGCAAAATACAATATATTCATGATAGCATCAATTATTATGTCTACAAATCTACATTGCTTTTCACGAGTTTTTCAATTACATTTCTACCATACCTTCCTACATAAGATGCATTTCACTCACCATTTCTATCACCCCCCCCCCCCTTTCCCCTCTCTTTCCAGAATTTTACGCTACTTTTGTATTAAGCAGATCTACATTTTATGTATTAGTTTAGTGGATGTGTGTACATTTATACAATACTGTATTTCTGATATTCAATGCGTATCAACCGGTGTTCATAATACTGGTGCCGGTAATACCATTGTAAATTGTCATAATAAAATACATGAATTTTATAAAGATGTTATACTTCTTCTTCTTCTTATACTTTTACTTTCTTATTCTTTCACTTTCTCCTTCGTATTTCGGGTTCAACCTGAGTCTTTGATTTTTGGTATCTCTTAACTCAATGGCTTATATATTGCCTTTTGTTAAGTAAACACTGAAATAATCACAATTTCGAAGGTTAAACTTTTTTTTACGAAGTCAGCTTAGAAGTCATTATAATATATATATATAATATTTATGCAGTCTCACTCTTTAAACATATAATTAATACTAAATGAATTTACATTTTCATCTGAAATATGAATGGATTAGAATAACATGAAAGTAATGTAATAAATACTTAAAATACTTGAGTGAGACTAACTACCTAAATACAATGTAAATATCTGAATACCATATATATATATAAACATTTATTATAAATATTGAATTTGATTAATTTAAAATACTTAATTTCAGAATAAGAATTATACTATAATTAATTGTCAATTATAATTGATACCTGTAGCTTTAACTTCTTTGTGTTAAATGTAAATACATCTATAACTACTAGTAAAACACATGACAAAAAGCACCTTAAGTTTCAAATTCACAAGTGTGCATAATCTGAATATTAATATTTTCAAATAGAATAATAATGATTTAATGAAAACTTAAGTACTTTAAAACAATGCAACACTCCAACCATGACATCACCAAAGAAATCAATAATTCAACCATAATATTCAATATTAAAATAACTTAATAGTTTCTTATAGGTTTAATGCACAATATTAAATTCCAGAATATCTATAATTTATTAGAATATAATCTGTACAAATTAACCAAATCCATATTGAATATTGTCAAATCAAAAATATCAAAGAGAGAGAAAGAGAGTTATCTCTTCTTGGTGATGCATGGTTAAGAATAATCAACTTAAGAGTATTAAAAATTGAACTTATATACAAAAAACCCCAAATGTATAAAATGGTTAAATTTAAGAAATGAGAACCCTATAATATATTTATATATTTCTAAGTCTTTAATTTGATTAATGAAATAATTATAACTGTTATAACTTTAATATAAAACATAGACGCTTACCTGAAATAATCACAATTTCGAAGGTTAAACTTTTATTTTACGAAGTCAGCTTAGAAGTGAAGCTAGACTTCGGTCAAGACTAAGCGTCATGTCGGAACTTCTTCTTCTAGGAATTGACCAATCAAAAACCGAATAATTAAAAATTTAACAAAAGGAAATTTACCAAAATATAAATTGCGTAGGAATATCAAATTCCACTCAAGAAGGGGGACGCTATCAGAGACAATAGACTATAGAATATGGGTAGATAATTGTTTATACAACTATTAGTGACAGGGCCTCGTGTCAATTCTAAATTGCTTTTTAACACATTGGACTGACCCGAAGACACCTTAATTGACCTTATATTAGTGCCAAAAGGTTCCGCTATTGATTAAGAATTTCTTGAGTAAATAGTTTAACTAAAGGATTTTGATTATCAATTTCCATTCTAACTTGTAAATTTAAATGATATCTTTTAAACTGAAAGACTATGAAAATAAGGTTTTTGTAAAATTATAAGAATGTAAATAATAATTGCACATAACTTAATTGAGTTTACGAATAAACTTAACTTTACGTTTCCTTTTAATTATACGCATAACACAAAACTTAATCATAACATATATATACAACGTAAATGTATAAAATAAAGGAATGCATATTTTATACATAACAAAGATGAGTTGAGTCTTACTCCGTCGGATGTTTAGGCAGATTCGATTACGCCTTTTTCGGTTACAATGTAGAATGTCTGTGGAAGCTTTCCTCGCCAAATTTGCTTTAAGATGGATCCAAGATATCGTCGGAAAATTGGGATAGAGAGGCAAAACCGAGCCTGTGTTTCCGATAATGGATCCAAGGTAAAGTATCAACATGTCGAATCATAAACCTTCCTCCATGAGACTTCTGAAGAACTACATGTATATCATTGTTGATGTTTAATTACCGTTTGAGTTGCGCAAAGCCGTTTTCATTTACATGGCGATGCATTGCAACGGACCTACCCGGAGCAGCGAAAGATCTAATGTGCAAGTTGGACAGTAACGGGGGGGGGGGGGGGCGCTAGTTCACTGTTTTTCATCCTAAGGACGAGCCAAGCAAGCTATGCAACAAACTCAAGTTTTATACAGTGCCTTTTCCCCATTATTTTACATGGAATAATATAACACATGTTTCTACCAACTGCCCAGTATATGTATTCCTGCAGCGACTAAACTGTCACACGGGTATGTCCATGTCGAGACAAAGTGACATTGCAGTTCTCGAATTTAAGGGTCTTTGATGACAAGATACTGACTTCATCCATTTGAGAATACAACACATGACCAGATGACCTTTACCTTTGGGGTTATGGGGAAGAAAGACGTTTATCCTACATTCTGAAAACTTTAATACAGTAAAGATGAAAACACGATGGCTACCGAATACTTCATCACAATGACGTCAATGATGGATTCAAACCCTTATCTGCATCACAAACTCAGCACTCAACCAGTTAAATATGTATTCAAGTGAGCTATAATTATAAAGGCCCAATGAGGCGGCTTCTTTTTATAATTCTTATTTGCTAAATGACCTAGAATGTGACCATGGCTTTTCATCACAAATTTTGTCATAAAAAGACCAGAAGACGTTGTGTTTCAAAGTTTAATCAATGTAGATGTCAGACAGTATTGAGTATAACGTGAAGACGATGATAAATCAGAAATGGATACCAAAACCACGAGCTGTACTGAATACATTAGCTGTACACCTCTTACATATCTCTAAATTACAATATAACAGAGACAACATGATCAGATTGTGCCATTACAGTTCTCTTTACCAACATCTACATCATCAGTACCTAATTTCTATTTTTTTTATACTTGCACACATAAAACGTACTTCATATTCGAAAATAAAATGATAAAAAAACGAAATCAGTACCATTCGATCATATCATATAACCCTGGCGATCAACCAATCAAAATGTGACATTTTAATTCAAAAATGAATTTTGTCAATGTTTCAATATTGGAAATGGACAAAGTTTATGTGATGAGCTATGACTTCATTAGACATTCATATAGAACGAGGTAATCAGACAAACTGACCATGTGATATATCAAAAGTTTATGTGATGAGCTATGACTTCATTAGACATTCATATAGAACGAGGTAATCAGACAAACTGACCACGTGATATATCAAAAGTTTATGTGATGAGCTATGACTTCATTAGACATTCATATAGAACGAGGTAATCAGACAAACTGACCACGTGATATATCAAAAGAGGATATTACTTCATTGTTGGGATTAAATACAAACTATAGCACTAATACTGTAAAAATTCAATCAAAACTAAAAACGACTTGAGCACTTATAATAAGTAAACAAATTGAAAAATTAATGCCTACTTCACAACATTGCACACTTAAGTTACAGACTGCGAGAAGATAAGCCAATACATGCATTCATGAGTCCTATCTAAGCATGAATTATCAAAGTCAATGGAATCACAACAATGGCTATTACTATGACAACTTATGTGTTATCATGTGTATCTACTCTCAAGTTCATTTAGGTCAGACATTTGTAACATTTATAAATATGTATTTCACATTGTTACACACTACGTCATTGTGCCAAGCTGTAACATCATCTATAAGTACTTTTAAATCCACTCTTCACAACTATAATTCAAACTGACGTGTAGATTTAACTCCAACATTATTGACATATTACCTACTGTGACATCATGCTCCACTCTTCATCCATTCTGTGACATCACGATCGACTCTTCATCCACTCTGTGACATCACGAACCACTCTTCATCCACTCTGTGACATCACGATCCACTCTTCATCCACTCTGTGACATCACGATCTACTCTTCATCCACCCTGTGACATCACGATCCACTCTTCATCCACTCTGTGACATCATCATCCCTTTTCTGTATCATCATCATCCACTGTTATAGCATCCACAGTATCATCTATCTATCATCCACCCTCTCATCCACTCACATTCTATCTAGGTGTATGCTTTTTTTAAATGCAAAATATTTTCATGCAACATATTCTATCTCCAGAGTTTTTATTCACTTGATTCATGTATGTATCTAAAAGAGATTCTCAAATAATTCATGAAAAACAGCTACCAAAGAATTCCAATATTTTATAGGAAGATATGAGAATACGAATGCTATCAAGGTTGTTCTGGGTGTTCATTTTACTAGTGATATATATATATATTATATATTATAGCAATATATTATATGCTGCAAAAATTATGATGTGTGACATGAATTATACCATCTACATGATAGGTAAGACAATTATTAGATCTCTGCATTCAAAAGACGAATTAAGAAAATAGCAAATCTTATCAAGAGCATACAACACATACCACATCAGATTTCACATCAACAGTTATCTGCCCCTACAAAAGCTACAAAGGATTTCTAACTGGAGGTTAAATCTAATTTTATTTTGATTTGCGGATCACCTGACTGACTTTTAATAATCTCATACATCGAAGCTCAAATAATTATTATGGCAAGTTCAACTATGTTAAACATGATTTAATTAATCAATACTTTATCACAACATGTACTTATTTCTAACTAACTATAAACCTTTCTACAATTACTGCTGTATGATTTTCAAGTTTTTAATGGAAGTCTAGGAGAAAAATTATAGACACAAACAAGACCTGAACATGAGAATTTCTGACCAGATAGGGTCCACTAAACTAGAAAGTTTCTGTTCCACGATTTCCAAATACATATAGATAGGAAAAAAACCATTTTATAATAAAAAATGGATTCTAGATGACTTTATATGTATGTTTTTTATTACATTTTAATGCTTTACACTTATTTTACCTACTGGATTGTTGTCAATGTTTAGAGATACAGGGACCTGAAACCTCTCAAGGTAAATCAGTGACCAGCTGGTGCTATGCAATCTCCTCACAATGCTGTGGACAAGTGATGGAATCCATGGTCAGCAAAGAGAGACTTGTGTCAATTCCAGAGCAGTGCTTAAGCTCATACACTGTATAATCCAGGATCAGAATCATTTTATTGTCATATATAATTATTATACGACATTGTAGAAGTAATAGAAGTTATCTGATTTGATGGAATGAATATCACAAGAGTGGAATATTACCTCTTTTAAATAAATGAAATTCTGATTTTTATCATTTTTATTCTTATTCCTAAAACACATTATACTGCATACCGAAAAAAGAGCGATCAAGGGGGATAACGAGAACTAACATCTCAAATACAGCATAGAAATTCAACCATTCCTTATATCATCAAAATTATTTATACACATACAGAAACAATATGCATATCATGTAACATACAACACAAAGCATTCTTCCTATACAGCAGTTTTGTAGGTCTCTTTCATATAAAAACATTTTTTAGAGTCCCTGCATCGTATTTGGTCCAGTCATAGATCATATATATACAATGTTATTGGTTTGTATACAATGATTCAATACGTATAAGCCTTAATGTTTTTACACTTAACCCATGGTCTTTGTTACATCTACATACTGACATTCTTTATGTATGCTGCCATTCCTATGTTCTTTCTTTCTGACAAACTTTAAGAAAGTGTGTAGTGCCAATTCTTTTGTTCAAAGTCCTCTTGAAAAGCGTTTTTCAAAACAATTTCCATATATATACACACATGAAGGTTATATCTTGTGGCTCACCCAGCCATAAACTGCAATGCATTGCCTACATAAGTTTTAATGTCATATCACCCTAATTTCCATAAGTTATGACGTAAAATTATCCTGATCATCATGCTATTGTCATATCAAATGATCTTCAGAAATTATGATGTCATATCGCCCTGATCCTAAGAAGTTATAATGTAATATTGCCCTAATCACCATAAGTGAACCTCTCTTATTTCTCCAATAATATGGCTAGCTCTCTGTAATGCCTAAAAAAGAAAAAAATATAATGATATAAAACAAACTTAAGATTTGAGAAATAAGTGCCTAATAGCTACAAAGTAGAATAGGCAGATTGATGGCCAGGCTTACCAAACGTTAAATTCCAAAAAATTATCCCGATATGGGGCATAAAATGTTATAAAGTTAGTATATCATTCCTCACATAAAGAAAGGAAAGTAAAAGGCCCAAGCTTGCACAAATAAAAATACCAACCACCAAAGAACTTTTGTAAAAAAACACAATGCTATCAAGGTTTTGGTATGTCACATGTTGAATAATTGTCCTATACTTCAAACAGTGCCAAACTAATACATGTGCTGCCTTATATTTATATCTTTATATGCTTGAAAAGTACATGTTTTACTTTGCATTGTATAGGATTACCAGCAATGCTATTTTTAGTCTCTTTGATTAATGTTTTATTTTTTACACTGTGCCACTACTAACATGTAATGTTTCATGTGCCTTTTTCTTTACGTCCATCTGCTATATATATACTGTATTTCACACTATGCCACTACTTACATGTAAAATTTCACATGCTTTTTATGCCTTGTTGCTACATATTCTGTATTTTACACTAAGCCCCTACTTACACCTATCATTTCACATGCTTCTTACATTTATCTGCTATATGCTCTATATTTTACACTGTGCCTCTACCTACTTGTACAGGTACCATTTCATATGCCTCTAGTGGCTACATGTTCTGTATTTTACAGTAAATCCCTACTTACATTTAACATTTCATGGGCCTCTTTCTGTCTAGCATTGTATGATCTATATTTTAAACTATGCCACTACTTACATGTAACATTTCATGTGCCTCTTTCAGTCTAGCATTGCATGATCTATATTTTAAACTATGCCACTACTTACATGTAACATTTCATGTGCCTCTTTCTGTCTAGCATTGCATGATCTTTATTTTAAACTATGCCACTACTTACATGTAACATTTCATGTGCCTCTGTCTAGCATTGCATGATATATATTTTAAACGATGCAACTACTTACATGTAACATTACATGGGCCTCTTTCTGTCTAGCATTGCATGATATATATTTTAAACGATGCAACTACTTACATGTAACATTACATGGGCCTCTTTCTGTCTAGCATTGCATGATATATATTTTAAACGATGCCACTACTTACATCTAACATTTCATGTGCCTCTGTCCGTCTAGCCATTGCATGATTTATATTTTAGACTATGCCACTACTTACATGTAACATTTCATGTGCCTCTTTATGTCTAGCCATTGCATGATCTATATTTTAAACTATGCCACTACTTACATGTAACATTTCATGGGCCTCTTTACGTCTAGCCATTGCATGATCTATATTTTAGACTATTCCACTACTTACATGTAACATTTCATGGGCCTCTTTACGTCTAGCCATTGCATGATCTATATTTTAAACTATGCCACTACTTACATGTAACATTTCATGGGCCTCTTTACGTCTAGCTGCTATATGTTCAGATTCCTCCAACAAGAATTCGAACTCCTCTTTCTTGTATAAGGAGCTGACTAGTTCACTTTGTAGATTGTCCTTGGCATTGTTCACAAGGAAATGCATGATTGCCTTTGGTATTGTGTCTTGAATATTCTTTTTAACAATAAGGAAATATGATTTTATTAACCTCTCTGAAAAAGACAAAAGTACAAATAACCGTAAAAAGGAACATGTTTCAGATATACAAAGCCTATATGCATTTAATATGTATGCCAAGTACATGTATAACTTCTTATCTTGGAATCTCAAATTCATGAGGTCAGAGAATTAAGGACTTGATGAAATTTCAAATTAACGTCACATATATACCCACAGTTTATTTATCGTTCAATGTCAGACCAGGAAATTTACACTACATTGTGATGGGTGGGGGGCCACTGTTAAATGGTGGGAAAACTAGATATGCCTGGTTAAGGTTGGTCCGGTGGTATTTAGTTGGAGGTCTAAGGACCTGGGTTTGATTCCAGCTGCTGGCTCAAATTTTTCTTTAGTCATTTATCATCCTCTGCCTCCATATTTTTGCTTTCAATGAGAGAGTATTATTTGAGGCCCTATGTCAGGGTATAAGTTAGCACATAAAAGATCCTCACTACTTCTGATAAGTTCATAGCTAAGGACAAAATATGGCCAAAAAAATATATGTGTGTTTCCACTTTCCCAACCGTCCCTATTTTTGCCACCGATTATATAAATTTTTATGAGGTTATTGGAAAAAAAAAAAAAAAAAAGACCTTGTGATTTCTTTAAATGTTGAACAATCATAGAGAGTAAAAGGCTTCAAAAGAAATTTATGAAGCTTTTAGGTAAAACATTTACGAGACTTCTTATATCTAGGTTTCAACCAAAGGCAAGACATTCAATACCATGGCCAGTTTCACTAACAGTGACAATCATAGGCATAACCACAACTGATTCTTTTAGTCAGGTAATTACAGAATCAACCACAATTCCTACTTTTTGAATAAATTTATCGTAAGTTTACACACCTACAACATTTAGTGAAACATATTTTCATTGTGAGGAGTTCATCTCCATTTATGGTCATGACGGATTTACTTACAATTGTTAGTGAAATGGGCTACTGACACTGACAAAAGGCAAAAACAAAAGCAAACAAGCTGTGTTTGTGAAACACTAATGCCCCTGGCGGCACCAAAGTCCAAAACGTTATTTTTAGTGTGAAGGTCACTGTCAAGGTCAAGAGGTCATTGACCTTGGTGTCATTTGATAGGGCTTCATTAGTTGAGTATGCATGTCAGATATGAAGTCTTTGTCCCTCATGGTTCAAAAGTTTAAAGTTGACAACAGACAGACAAACAAACAAAAAAACAGACAGGACAAAAACAATATGCCCCTGATCTATCAATCCAGGGGCATAAAAAAAAACGACCTATCGACCAATAGTTTTTCCAAGAGTGAAAGCAGAATCACACATATATATTTTTTTTGGCCTTATGAAGCAGTGCACTAGACAGATAATACTTAAGTGTAATAATCTTAGAGTAGTGTAAAACTAAAATAAAACCCCAAATACTCCCGATTATGGTTACACTGACAGATGTCCCCATATTTCCAGTCTTCCAGTCCAGGATTTTAAGCCAGTCTTCAAAAGGGAGAGACTACACTGCTGCACTTTAGCCCACTTTACCACCATTGTCTCACTATATAAAAAGTTCAACCAATCAAAACTTTCCTTCTATAAAATTTACCAATCACAATACATGTATCAATTACATACCTATTACTTCACAGTCCCTCTGTTCCCTTGAAGATAATTTTCTAGATGCAGTCTGGGGCTATAAAAGAAATTATGTAAAGAGTTACATTAAAACTGAAAGATTTTCCTCTTAGTACTAGGCAACAACTCCTTTACAGCAATAATGTATTTGTAATAACAGTCAACAATGATGCAATGCTTCACAATAAATAATTTTGTATAATTCAAAATGAAACTGTGACAAACAATTCAAGAAAAGATAACTCTTGCTACTTACTACATCTGATAAGAGGTTAACTCCCCTCCTGGAATGGGCAGGACTTGCCGTTGTACTATTAGAAGCACTGCTAGCTTGGGAATTCGATAATGACACTATTGTATCATTTTTGGTCTTTATTAATGGTTTCCATGATTCTTGGGCATTGGCACTCTACAAACAAATCAGTTCAATATGACTTTATACTATACCATTCATCAGTAAAGATACAACATGTCTGCGCATTTTTTTGATCCCTTGACACTGAATCAAGTTTTCTTTCTTTGAGTGAGTATATGCAAATTGAAATTTATTTTGTTAATTCATGTTCACATTATTTCTCTCAATCTCTTTTCATCATAAAAGACTTTAAAATGAAAAGATACCTCTTGTATGTTTCATTTGATAAAAATTAAGATTTTAAATTCAGACCTACTGTAGACTGCACTTAAACATTTTAGAAAATTTTTGAATTCAGAAATTAGATAGACTAACTGTGAGTTACATAGTCTGAATTGACTATGTTTAAGAATCAGCAGAACATCCATAAATATTACTGCTTAGTCTCTATACTCTTACCTTGTTCTCTTTATCATTCAGGGGCATTAACTCTTTCTGTAAATTCCTTGGGTAATCTGTCTGCTCATGAGCCTTCTGTATTAAGTTGGCCTCATGGAAGTCTGGATGTTTGGTATTGATGTAAGCTAATTCTATTCCTACTAAATTAGAAACCTGGAAAACAACCATTAACTTTATTTGTTGTTTTCATCTTCTCTTTTTAATCTAAACTTGTATATCATAATACTGCATAACTTTAAAGGGAAGATGCCAGGACTAGTTTTTTTGAAAATGTAGTGCTAAATTTTCTATAAAATGTTGTTATAAGTTTGTCAACAGGTTCATTTGTATCTGAATCCTACATTTGTCTTAGTCACAAGAAATGGTTTTATTTTGATTACAAAAATTGGGCCACAACCAGCTGCTATGTTCCAGGGTACCATGGTCCCTTAACCACTGAATACTGGTCACCCCCATGAACCAGTGAAAAAATTCTGATTCGGCATTGAACAACAATAAAAAAACAACAATTAATATACGAGTCCAAATCTATGACCTTTAGTGTGAGACTTTCATGCAAATGATTTCAAAACTGGATAGTAAAATATTTTTTCTTACCATACTATTCGTGGGAGGTAGACGCCGTCTCAGGAGGTTCGTTACCACGTCAACAATCTTCTCGTGTAGTTTGGGAAATCTCAACATTTCTTGCTGTAATCACAATAAAAATTAACTTCAGTCTCAAAAGATGCATAGCGTGTGCCAAAATGATGGAGTAGTTGTAGAACTCCATTTGTGGCACTTGCAATGAGTAATAATCAGCTTACTTGTGTACCACAGTGTTAGGCTGACCCGAGTAATAATCAGCTTACTTGTGTACCACAGTGTTAGGCTTGGCCTGAGTAATAATCAGCTTACTTGTGTACCACAGTGTTAGGCTGACCCAAGTAATAATCAGCTTACTTGTGTACCACAGTGTTAGGCTTGGCCTGAGTAATAATCAGCTTACTTGTGTACCACAGTGTTAGACTGACCCGAGTAATAATCAGCTTACTTGTGTACCACAGTGTTAGGCTGGCCTGAGTAATAATCAGCTTACTTGTGCACGACAGTGTAAGGTTGACCTGAGTTATAATCAGCTTACTTGTGTACCACAGTGTTAGTTTGACCTGAGTAATAATCAGCTTACTTGTGTATCTTAGTGTTAGGCTTGGCCTGAGTAATAATCAGCTTACTTGTGTACCACAGTGTTAGGCTGACCTGAGTAATAATCAGCTTACTTGTGTACCACAGTGTTAGGCGTGGCCTGAGTAATAATCAGCTTACTTGTGTACCAGTGTTAGGCTTGGCCTGAGTAATAATCAGCTTACTTGTGTACCACAGTGTTAGGCTGGCCTGAATAATAATCAGCTTACTTGTGTACCACAGTGTTAGGCTTGGCCTGAGTAATAATCAGCTTACTGTGTACCACAGTGTTAGGCTTGGCCTGAGTAATAATCAGCTTACTTGTGTACCACAGTGTTAGGCTGGCCTGAGTAATAATCAGCTTACTTGTGTACCACAGTGTTAGGCTGGCCTGAGTAATAATCAGCTTACTTGTGTACCACAGTGTTAGGCTGACCTGAGTAATAATCAGCTTACTTGTGTACCACAGTGTTAGGCTGACCTGAGTAATAATCAGCTTACTTGTGTACCTTAGTGTTAGACTTGGCCTGAGTAATAATCAGTTTACTTGTGTACCACAGTTTTAGGCTGACCTGAGTAATAATCAGCTTACTTGTGTACCTTAGTGTTAGGCTTGGCCTGAGTAATAATCAGCTTACTTGTGTACCACAGTGTTAGGCTGACCTGAGTAATAATCAGCTTACTTGTGTACCATAGTGTTCGGCGTGGCCTGAGTAATAATCAGCTTACTTGTGTACCACAGTGTTAGGCTTGGCCTGAATAATAATCAGCTTACTTGTGTACCACAGTGTTAGGCTGGCCTGAGTAATAATCAGCTTACTTGTGTACCACAGTGTTAGGCTTGGCCTGAGTAATAATCAGCTTACTTGTGTAGCCTAAGTAATAATCAGCTTACTAGTGTACCGCCGTATTAGGCTGACCTGAGTAATAATCAGTTTACTTGTGTACCACAGTGTTAGGCTGGCCTGAGTAATAATCAGCTTACTTGTGTACCACAGTGTTAGGCATGGCCTGAGTAATAATCAGCTTACTTGTGTACCACAGTGTTGTATGATCCTCTGCATTTCTTCGTGCACCAGTTCTACACATCGTAAACTTGGTTCTTCTAACCTCCGAATCTGTCGTTTTACCAGCAGTTCAAACGATACTTCAGGAACAAACAGAGCCGGTCTTGGACCCTATAAACATAGGTACTATTTAATCATACAGCATATTTTTTTCTAAAATTCTTTAAAATAAAGTATTTCATTTTCACCAAAATAACTACATGTACACGCATCTGCATAATTGTTCTGCATGCAGATCAACAGCACAGATGCACACGTATACGTTTTATATGTTTTAATCATAAATTTATGAAACCATGATTTTATATTCATGAAAATTTTACATAAACAACATACCGTAGCATTCCTGATGGCTGTTAATATATCTAATGCTGAAAGTCCTCCCAAGGGATCTACTGATTCTAATGTCCTACCAAATGTCTCATGAAATATATAACATATCCTGGCCCCTCCACACCTGGCAAAATCAGATTTCAGTGAAAAACATTTGAGAAAATCACACAGAAAAAATCATAATAAATGTATGAAGTAAAAGAGATTATTCACAGTTTACATACAAAATGTGTTTGTGGTACATAAATACCCCAGCAGCAACCATTTGCCTAACGTGAAATTCTTGACAGCAAGTTTGACATGTACAAAGATATGGTAGCCAATTTCTATATGCTCCACATCGTTCTGTCCAAGGAATAAAAGAGCCACTTTACTAAATCAAAAAGGCCATGCGGCAAAAGTATTCAATGTATAAAGCAGGAAATCTGTATTTCCCAAGGCTATTAAAATATATCAATACTCAATATTTTCATCTCGGTAAAATCATGAAAAGAACCTGCTGAAATCTTTAAAGTGGGGAAAAATTTCACTTTTATACTGGCTTAACAGTTAATATGATACGACATTATATTTCAGAAAAGTACTGTCTACTGCTTTAAAAAGCTTACTCTGCTGATCTACATGTAAAAGGCAAGAAACCAACATGGTCATGATGGAATTCCAACACCCAACCAACTGGTCTGAGGATGAGCTTTCATCTTAATAATTATCCAGGGAATGAGCAATAAAGATTTAGTGTTTGCCACAAGCCCTACGGCTAGCAGTACGCCTGACTACTCATGTTTTTTGTGGCAAACCACTCTTGGTTAAAAAGAGAGAGAGAGATCTATTTCAGATGATTATAAAAGTAAATCATGAAGAAAAAGAAACAGAAGATTACTGGTGAACTTTCCTAGTTTTGTTTCTGTGTACCAAACCATGCTTTCCGATCAGCATAGTGTATAATAATTCTACAAAACAATCTATAATAGTGCTTCTTAGAGTTATGATTTCAGGAATATTGGCACTACAATACAGTTAACTAGATTAAAAAAAAAATTAATGAAAGCGTTTATTTGAGTTTTTTCTTTGATTTGTTATTCGATATCAGAAATCAAGAAATCTCTCATCTATGTCACAGTGTTTTCAAACTAAATTGAATGAAAAGACATGAAATTTAAAAAATTTTTCCGAGGGTGGTCCTCTAGACTCTGTCCTCTCCCTTTCCATGGAAACCAACCCTTATCACTCAACAGCTATGCCATCTCTTTAAACAACACTGTTGTATATTTGCCAATGACTGGATGAGTATCTAAAAGTGGAAAACACTGAAGTTTTAAGTTATAATTCCACAAGTCAACAGTCTTAGTACTTACAGCTCAGTGGTTTCTATATTTTTAGAATTTCCTTCTATTGTACTGCAATACGCTGAAGCAAATCTGGTGATTATTTGCAGTAGAAGTTGACTCTGTAATACAGAAAGGTTAAGGTTGTTACTTTTCAACGATGAACAATGTTGCTCATATTGCTCACAAAGAAATGCATCATGGGATTTGAGTTTTCAGAACAGTGGGTTATCTCCTTTAATCCCCTTCTTATGAAATCTTCAAAAAAATTTTTTACTTATTGTGACGTAGAATTTTTGATCATTTTCATTTTAATGCTGTGAAATTTTCTATTTTTTGGAGTATCACTGCAGGGTTTTCAATAAGAACTGTTTGAGAAGCTGATTTAGAGATTTGAGGCGTATCATTTTGAGCATCGTATGCATGAATGTGAGTAGTAAATTTGAGATCACAGGAAATTGGAACCAGTGATTTCTGTCATTTGAAGTGGTGGTATTTCACCAGGTGCCAGCTTTTATTGAATCCCTGTCACTGTATGTGAGGAAAAAGATTGGGGAGAAAAAGGGGGAGGGGCAATTTTCATATTTGGACATCTGTATATATCCATGCAATTAAAGCAGACTTGCTGTTTATGTCATGATGGACTATAAACTTATAGAAGAGCTTGTCTTACCTTGTCTTCTACTGGTTCCCCGAAGGAATTAAGGAGGGACTGGAACTGAGCCATCAGGACGTTGACTCTTGTCTTCAGCTCTGGTAAACAATCTCTTATATGGTGCATGAGTAACTGACCAAGAGAAAACAACATCAGTACAGAAAGTCAGTACAGACATATATGTACCTCATTTAACAAGGTATATTTAGTGTAAGAAAAATTATAGTCTTGTGGAAAATGTATAGATAAAGGATGAAATTGATCTTAACGATTTTACGTTCCATTAAAGATAACATTCAGGAAATTAATTAATTGCGAAACATTAAGCAAACTTTTGAAACACAAATGACAACAAAATTTCAAACACTAGGACTGATTTCATTGTACCTCAGAGATAACAACAAGGTCTACACACGCTATTATGTGTTAAAACAAGATGTGGTGTGTCATTTCTTGTAGCAAAAGGTACAATTTTCCTTGTTCCTCAAAGATGAGAACATGGTCTACTTACTCTATTAAGTGTTTTAGCAAGATATGGTGTGCCATTTCTTGCAGCAATAGAGGGATATTTCCTCTGTAAAAATGAGGCTTCATCCTTCAGCGATTCAGACATTTCCTGTTAGTTAAGGAAATAGAAATAGAAAATTAAAGTACAAATTTCAAATCTGGCAACACATGTTAATTATCTACTAATATCATTATATAATAATCACATGAAAGATTAATTCAAAATGATCCATATTTTGAGTTCAGTCATTAGAGATTCTCTTTCGTTTGATTAATTTCACATTATTTTGACATACCCACCTTCTTACTATTGATATCTGCCTGACTTCACATTATTTTGATATACCTACCTTTTTACTATTGATATCTGTCTGACTTCATATTTTTTGATATACCCACCTTCTTACTATTGATATCTGCCTGACTTCACATTATTTTGATATACCCTCCTTCTTGCTATTGATATCTGCCTGACTTCACATTATTTTGATATACCCACCTTCTTACTATGATATCTGCCTGACTTCACATTATTTTGATATACCCACCTTCTTACTATGATATCTGCCTGACTTCACATTATTTTGATATACCCACTTTCTTACTACTGATATCTGTCTGACTTCACATTATTTTGACATACCCACTTTCTTACTACTGATATCTGTCTGACTTCACATTATTTTGACATACCCACCTTCTTACTATTGATATCTGCCTGACTTCACAGTATTTTGATTGATTGATTGATTTTTGTTTAACATCACACCACGAATGTTTCAAGTATATGTGACAGCATCTGCCTCATGCGAGGCATACAAATTTTGACCTTTGCAACGGACCCACCCGAAGCAGTGAGGGATCTTTAACGTGCCATACATACCATGACGCGGGGCCTCAGTTTTTACTGTCTCATCCGAAAGACAGGACACTGGCATGAACAGAGCGGGAATCGAACACCGGCCTCCCAATTAGGAGTCCAGCGCGATACCACTAGGCCACGCCAGCTTCACATTATTTTGATATACCCACTTTCTTACTACTGATATCTGCCTGACTTCACATTATTTTGATATACCCACCTTCTTACTACTGATATCTGTCTGACTTCACATTATTTTGACATACCCACCTTCTTACTATTGATATCTGCCTGACTTCACAGTATTTTGATTGATTGATTGATTTTTGTTTAACATCACACCACGAATGTTTCAAGTATATGTGACAGCATCTGCCTCATGCGAGGCATACAAATTTTGACCTTTGCAACGGACCCACCCGAAGCAGTGAGGGATCTTTAACGTGCCATACATACCATGACGCGGGGCCTCAGTTTTTACTGTCTCATCCGAAAGACAGGACACTGGCATGAACAGAGCGGGAATCGAACACCGGCCTCCCAATTAGGAGTCCAGCGCGATACCACTAGGCCACGCCAGCTTCACATTATTTTGATATACCCACTTTCTTACTACTGATATCTGCCTGACTTCACATTATTTTGATATACCCACCTTCTTACTATTGATATCTACCTGACTTCACATTATTTTAAAATATACCCACCTTCTTACTATTGATATCTGCCTGACTTCGGTTGACCACACCTATGATACCTAATTTGACAGGAATGACACGCCCACATAAGACATCCATTGCATCTGTCCCATGGTCCATCAAGTCGAGCTTTGTTACTACTGCCAACGTCCTCTTTCCTATTACAAGGAGAGAAAGATATTACATGTACTATATTTCTTTAATACATAGGTTTGACATATGGACAATGCTTTCTACACTGTAACTCTGGCTCCTCCCAACTCCTCTAGTTGGCTTTTCCCCTTTTTATTACACATAAATACATGTAATCAAACACGTATGTAATATCCATGAGTTTATTCTCACTTTAAATTCCTTCTGTGACCCCTCCTCCCTTCCTTTTGTTTCTCTAACTACTACAAAAAGGTTTTACTACATTTTGTTATCAGAAAAACCAGAGAAGAAAGTATTCAACACACATAAACTGTATGAAAAAGACCATTAAAAATCTGCATCTAAGGCAACAAGAGGCCCAAGTGGGCCTATATCGCTCACCTGAGTACCTAGATTATCAGTCATGCATGAAGGAAGAATTCATTTATTTTTGCATTAATGTGACTAAGTCAACACAGATGTTGAAAATATGTCAAATTTTATTTCAGGCTAGAATAAAAAACAACACTTTTTTGCACATCCATTCAGGTGATTTTGATATTAAGCATTTCCTTTGTCTCTGCAAGAAGTCATTCAGGGCAACAAGTTAGTCATTTTCTTTAGGTGGGGCCTTTTGTTGACTGATTTCAAGTCTGGGTCATGAACAACAATAGTTTCAAATATTGTCCAGATCTAACTTAAAATTGCCTAATTTCATATGCTGAGTGTTGAGAAACATCTAAAAACTTATTTAGATGTTTAAGAAATGAAAAAAAAATTTTGACCACAGCTGGATTTGAACCGCTACTCTCCATATTTCAATTACCAAGTGGTATATGTACTATTGTGAGAACTGCTTTTTAGACATGGTGGCATTATCTGTTAACCAATTTGGATGAAATTTACTAAATTGATAGAGGACTTTTAGTACTTCATGTATTCCATGTTTCATTAAAATCTTTCATGTGGTATAACAGCAGAAGTGAAAAATGTGATTGAATTTTTCCTATACACCCTCATTTGGAAGTCTTAAAAAATTCATAGAAAATCCAAAAATTGAGATATTGACAAAATTCTTTCAAAGTAACAATCCTTACCATAATTATGATCACAATAGTCCATAAGAAATCATCATTATCAATTAACTAGGAAATGTGACACTTTTTTCTGCATTGAATCACCAAGTCCAAAGAAATGTCGAAAAAAATTCTAAAATTTGATTTTGGAAGGGAACCAAAATGACAATACATCTTCATTCATCCCTCTAGATCATTTCTATGCATTCTGTTTGTCTCTGTATACAGCCCGTATGAAAAAGAATATTGTTAAACGAGGGAACTCTTTTGTGACCTACTCTTGACTATGGTGGCGCCACCTGTAAAGAGGTCTGGACGAAAACAACAGAATTTGAAGAGGATCATAAGTGACTTATTTCTACCAAGATTTATTAAAATCCTTCAAACATTTTTGTAGAAAAAGTTGAAAATGTGAAAAATGGCCAAAACACCCCCCCCTTTTTTTTGGAAGTCTTAAACGTAAAATTCCTAATTTCATATGTTGAGTGTTGAGAAACATCTAAAAACTTATTTAGATGTGTAAAAAAAAAAAAAATTTTTTTGACCACAGCTGGATTTGAACCACTACTCTCCATATTTCAATTACCAAGTGGTATATGTACCATTGTGAGACCTACTTTTAGACATGGTGGCATTATCTGTTAACCAATTTGGATGATCCGCACAAAAAACAAAAACCTTTTCTTGGAAGTCTTAAAAAATTCATAAAAAATTCAAAAATCGAGATATTGAAAAAATTCCTTCGCACCAGCATTCCTTACCATAGAAATGATTAAATGAAACCAAATGAATGCATCAATGTTTACTAAAAGAAAATAATAACTCTTTAATGCATTAAAATAACAAGTCCAAAATAAAATTGAAAAAACGTCAAAAATTTGATTTCGGAATGGAACCAAAAATATCAACACTTCTTCCCATATGCCTCTAAATCATTCCTATGCAGTCGGTTTGTCGCTGTATGCACCCCATCTGAATAAGAAGTTTGTCAAAGGAGGGTACCCTCTGTGACCTACTTTCGTCTGTGGTGGTGCCACCTGTTCATGTATCCTGACAAAGATGACCAAATTTGTCGGGGACCTTGACTATTTGATGCATGCCAAGTTTCATTGAATTCCAGCAAGTGGTTCCGAAGAAAAAGTTCAAACTGTGAAATGTTTACACCAATTATCCCACCCCCCTTTTTCTTGAAAGTCTTAAAAAATTCATAAAAAATCCAAAACATAAAATATTGAAAAATTTTCTTCGCAGTAGTATTTCTTACCATCAAACTGATCAAATTAAACCAAATTAGGGCATCAATGTTTACTAAAAGAAAAAAATACCTCTTTTCTGCATTAAAACTACCAAGTACAAAAAAACGTCAAAAATTTGATTTCGGAACGGAACCAAAAATAACAACACTTCTTCACACATCCCTCTAGATCATTCCTATGCATTCGGTTTGTCTCTGTATGCCCCCGGTCTGAAGAAAAAGTTTGTCAAAGGAGGGTACCCTCTTTGACCTACTTTTGCCTGTGGTGGCGCCACCTGTTGATGAATCCAGACGAAAAACAACAACACTTGTAGGGGACCATGAGTACTACATGCTTATCAAGTTTCATCAAATTCTGTTCAGTGGTTCTGGAGAAGAAGTTGAAAATGTGAAAAGTTAACGTAGGACGACAGACGACGGACGACGGACGGACGACAGACGACGGACGGTGATTGATCACAATAACTTACTTGAGCCTTTGGCTCAGGTGAGCTAAAAACTATGCAGATAGATAAAAGTACATATGTATATTCTTAAATCTGGATAGCTGCACATTCAAAATCTAGGATCTTAAGTAGTCTGCATGACAACCAACAGGTCTATAATAAAACAAAATGTGGCTAATCATGTGCTTATATTAAACTGATCATGAAATAGTTTTTCCTAGTCAGTACCTATACACTAATTTGGCTTATACTCTATGATGAAGTTGTTAGTTGACATCATTGTTTGAAAAACTTTTTAACAGAGACAATAAAATTGCAAAATAACTAAACGTAGCTGACAATATTGCTTCCACTAAATCATCTTGAATCCCTAGAATATAGTCAATCTTCCATATCTAATACAGATTCGTTGAGAAATCTGATCTTGCTCTGCTCATCACACTTACTACATTTTATTTTCAAGACGTCATAATATCCAAATGTGGGTCACATACTAAACTTCTGAAATTCAGCATATTTATTTTACATTTTCATCTTTCACAATAGATGAACATGTAGGTTAATTCATGTTGTATCTATAATCAAACATAGAAGGAAAACAAGTAACATTTCCCACCTATTGATGATCTACCAGTACACAACACATACATGTATATAACTTAAATCTGACTATCCAGTCAATACAGGATTATCTGTAATTCACTTCCTTATTAACTAAATTTAAAACAACTATATCAAAATCCCGTGCAGTGCAAACACAATACATAAAGTGGTAGGATGTTTAGTCTTTTAGAGAAAAAACTAGAAGTATGATTCTAGGCTTTAATTTTAATTTCTATATATAACTTTCAACTATTCCTTTATCTAGAAATTTATCAGAATTTCCTCTGATAACACTGAAATGTTTACAATACATTCAGTGGGACATGATGAGATTCAGTCTACATCCAAATGCATAGACAAACTGCTGCTACCATTTATTAACAACATTTTCATACCTTCAGGATCTACCTCTGGCTGATTTTACACACCTTCAGGGTCTACCTCTTTTGCTGATTTCTCATACCTTCAGGATCTACCTCTTTAGCTGATTTCTCATACCTTCATGATCTACCACTTTGCTGATTTCTCATACCTTCAGGATCTACCTCTTTAGCTGATTTCTCATACCTTCAGGATCTACCTCTTTAGCTGATTTCTCATACCTTCAGGATCTACCTCTTTAGCTGATTTCTCATACCTTCAGAATCTACCACTTTGCTGATTTCTCATTACTTCAGGATCTACCTCTTTAGCTGATTTCTCATACCTTCAGGATCTACCTCTTTTGCTGATTTCTCATACCTTCAGGATCTACCTCTTTTGCTGATTTCTGCATACCTCCTGGATTTACCTCTTTAGCTGATTTTGCATACCATCAAGATCTACCTCTTTTGCTGATTTTACACACCTTCAGGATCTACCTCTTTTGCTGATTTCTCATACCTTCAGGATCTACCTCTTTAGCTGACTTCTCATACCTTCAGGATCTAACTCTTCAGTTGATTTCTCATACCTTCAGGATCTACCTCTTTAGCTGATTTCTCATACCTTCATGATCTACCACTTTGCTGATTTCTCATACCTTCATGATCTACCACTTTGCTGATTTCTCATACCTTCATGATCTACCACTTTGCTGATTTCTCATACCTTCATGATCTACCTCTTTAGCTGATTTCTCATACCTTCATGATCTACCACTTTGCTGATTACTCATACCTTCATGATCTACCACTTTGCTGATTACTCATACCTTCATGATCTACCACTTTGCTGATTTCTCATACCTTCAGGATCTACCTCTTTAGCTGATTTCTCATACCTTCAGGATCTACCCTTTTGCTGATTTCTCATACCTTCAGGATCTACCCTTTAGCTGATTTCTCATACCTTCAGGATCTACCCTTTAGCTGATTTCTCATACCTTCAGGATCTACCCTTTAGCTGATTTCTCATACCTTCATGATCTACCTCTTTAGCTGATTTCTCATACCTTCAGGATCTACCCTTTAGCTGATTTCTCATACCTTCAGGATCTACCCTTTTGCTGATTTCTCATACCTTCAGGATCTACCCTTTAGCTGATTTCTCATACCTTCAGGATCTACCCTTTAGCTGATTTCTCATTCCTTAAAGATCTACCTCTTAAGCTGATTTTATACACCTTCAGGATCTACCTCTTTAGCTGATTTCTCATACCTTCATGATCTACCACTTTGCTGATTTCTCATACCTTCAGGATCTACCTCTTTAGCTGATTTTACATACCTTCAGGATCTACCTCTTTAGCTAGTTTCAGGGCTTCTGAAGTGGCTAAATCTGTATTAGCAGCAGTGACAGCCAGGATGACAGAGTTAGGGTTACTAATGTAAGTCAAACAGAGCTCTCTTATCTGTGTCTCAATGTCTTCAGGCTGGTCACCCACAGCTACCTTGGTCATCCCAGGTAAATCAACCAGGGTCAAGTTGACCACTCGGTCAGAGAATATCTTCAAACTGATCGGCTCTGGACAGATGCCCTGTTTTATTTTATAAACAGTATAATGACAGCACTAATTGAACTATGTCAATACCACACTAATACTCATTTTTCAACTATTGTAAATAAAAAGAGCATAAATAGGACTAAAATTACTTCATTCATGAAAGTACATGCTATGAATGATTGATACTTATGAAATTTTCTTTTGGCATTGTTTTTCATAGTGACGTTATCATGAATCTATGTCATGCGTTATGAGGTCACTATGAAAAACAACGCCAAAATGTATTAGCTCGGACAAAAAGACAGCAATTATCAAAACCGGAATATGGTCTATTAATAAGACAGAAGTCCACCAAAAACTTCCAACTGATTAACCATTTTGAAATTGTGACCTGTATAATGATTCTAACAATATGATTACTACTGTGGATCTTCAACAACAAATCTCATACCTTATTTGTTCCTGACATTCTGTCTGTTTCATTCTCGATTTCTGCACGAATGTCTTCAAACTGTGTATAAATCTTGTTTTTGGTATGAAGAAACTGACCCCACTCTGTAGCTTTGATGGAATCTAAAAAGCAACAATGAAATTCTGTGTAACATGTGTAACACCATGGATAACATGTTTGTGTCCATCATATACCTGTCACACCTCTTAAGATAAAACTTATTTCACTGTGTACAATACATGTACTTTAACTTAAATCTTAAACAGACTTAAGGAGAGTGTCCTACTTTATCTTACACATAAGCAGACTGTCCTTATTTGTCTTAGAAAGACTTATGCAGGGTGTCCTAATAGTACTTTATTTTAGACATAAGCAGACTGTCCTACTTTGTTTTAGATGGACTTATGCAGGTTGTCCTACTGGTACTTTATCTTACACATAAACAGACTGTCCTACTTTGTCTTAGACGGACTTATGCAGGGTGTCCTAATGGTACTTTAATTTAGACATAAGCAGACTGTCCTACTCTAACTTAGACGGACTTCTGCAGGGTGTCCTACTGGTACTTTATCTTAGACTTAGGCAGACTGTCCTACTTTAAACTTAAGCAGACTGTCCTACTTTAGACTTAAGCAGACAGTCCTACTTTGTCTCAGACAGACTTATGCAGGGTGTCCTACTGGTACTTTATCTTAGACTTAAGCAGACAGTCCTACTTTAGACTTAAGCAGACAGTCCTACGTTAGACTTAAGCAGACAGTCCTACTTTAGACTTAAGCAGAGAGTCCTACTTTAGACTTAAGCAGACAGTTAAGCAGACAGTCCTACTTTAGACTTAAGCAGACAGTCCTACTTGATCTTTGACAGACTTAAACAGAGTGTTCTAACTTTTCAGTATTTTTTCTCAGGAATTAAAAATTGAAAAATAAAATCCTCCCACCCACCCAATACTGTTTGGTGACTCTGGATGCTAATCTACTAATTAAGTTGAATTGGCCTTATATATAAATATATATATTTCACTTCATTTTTTGACATCTAATGTGTTCTTAAAGGGTGTTTATAGCATCAATATTGGGCTTAATTTCGGACCCAAAAATTTAAAGATAACACTTTTTCCCAATTTCAGACTGGAAAATTCTAAATTGATTATTCCCTACCTCAACTCAAAGAATCTACATGAATTATTAATAAAGATTTAATTCATGAAGATATTACAAATTGACAATAAAGTTATATCCACGCTCTCAATCTAAAATTAGATCACAGCTGATCGAATAGTCTATGTCATACAGACATTTGGCTTCATTCTCCTCTCTTACGTTGATGGAATCTAAACGTCTCTATGATACAGACTAAGTTATAGTAAGTATCTAATGATCACTAGCAGTTTCATTCCATTCAAAATGGTAAAAATGTCAATGTTCTTTTGTGTGTCCAAAACTGAAACTTAAATTATAACAAGAAATCATTAAAGACAGTATAGCTGGATTGCAAATGAAATTAGAAACAAGGTCAAAGTCACAAGGTCAAAACTTATGGCATCAATTGAAAGCGCTTGTCATAAAGAATCTATGAGTGAAGTATCAAAGCCATATCCCTTTTGATTCAAAAGATATAGCTAAAGTTAAAGTTTATTAAAACAAAATCCAAGATCAAGGTCACTAGGTCAAAAATCATGACATAAATTGAAAACTCTGGTCATCAGGAACATATTTGTAAAGTATTATGTTTATACTCCTCTTCATTGCTGAGATTTTGCTTCAAACAGAAACTTAAACCAAAATATTGACAGACAGACAGATGGACATTGCAAATTTATTGACCAGAATTGCTTTGCAATCCGTTCAAAAAAATTATATCTCGTCTCTAAACCATTAGCTTCAGGAAATTTTATCTGGTTCCAGGGCCATAAACTGAGAAAATTCTTAAGTCATATTTTCAAATTTGTCTGTTTTACAATTAATTAATAACTGACATTTTTATTCTATTAAGTTTTATTTCATTCATGGATTAACTAACTTAAGTATTTACTAAGTTTAATCCCTGGACCCTGACAACGAAGTCCCCAACACAGACAATGATATTGAAAATAATGCCCTTTTAAACACTAAAAACAATAAAACATACATATGATGAAAGAAGGAAATTTCCTTAATTCTAGGAAAAACATCATAAAATTCCTCTGGTATCAGAAGCTTAGAGAAAAAAAAATATTTCTATAGTTTACCAATCATAAAGATTTAAGTAATGAACGTGTAATATATGTACATGTAATGTAGTAAATGTATTGCAAGAGGAAAATTTTTAATTAAGTATTACTAATCTATAATAGGATTAGTATACACAAAGATGATGAAATCATCTGAAAAGTTTTGATTATGTACATTAAATTAACAAGTACTGCTTCTCAAATGTAAAAAGATATGAATTATTTTAATTACCATGAAAATTATCACAAAAATCTTGTAGAACTAATTATATCATACCTCCATCTCGTGCTCTTGCCTCAGCATCGTCTTTACCAACATGAAGAAGTTGTAAGACCAGAGGGCGCCGTGTAACAATACCAGTACCACGAGGCAAGAAATCCTTACCTACCAAACTCTCTATCACAGAACTTTTACCAGAACTCTGAAATACAAATTTTAATCTCTATATAGTGAATCTAATTGGGTCTTTTCGTTATAACTTAATTATACAGAGTTATTTCCTACATGACATCATACAATTCTATATCGCTAAAGCTGTCTTTGATAATGGATCAAACGATCTAAAACTAGGGGATTTTAATATTGGAGGGGCACTGTCAGCTACATGTACTATGATGTATCAAGAATGAATCTTACTGCACAAAATTACCAAGTGGTCACCTTTATTTGGAAAAATATATATATATATATGTTCAATCAACAAAACACTTTCATGATTTTCAAAAACAAAATAAAGACCTTCAAACGCATATTTCTGGTGCTGCAATCTCTTTATGGCAAACTGCCAAAACATTTTGTAGTGCTACATCCTTGTTTGATGTGGTGACCCTATCAATGCTCAATGAGGTGAAAATGAAAGAATCACTAAGTGAAAGTACGGAAATAGAAAATGGTATTGATATACATCTCAATGCTTTATCAATGTAAAACAGAATTGAAAAATGCTGATCTAAAATATACATATTGTTATCTATGAAAATAAAAGGAAAGTGCATGCACATTAATGCAAAAAATGGACAGAGGATGGCGAAATGTTTGCCGAAATTGCAGTGATTCAGTGATTCTTTCTTACCTGATTTCCTATCACCACAATCTGCGGCAGCTGAATGGATTCGGATCCAACTGTGTTAAAAACATCTTGTAATTTATTTATTACGGGAATTAATCCCTCCATACTGATCTATCCCCACTTTTCGTCAAAGTTGGGTCTTCCCTGGTCCTTTCGGTTTCGGTCAATGTCAAGTTCGGTTCGGATTTAATCGATTCGACTTAGTTTCTAAAATAAAGTCACTCTGTTATGAACGGAAACGTAAAATGGTTTCGGATAAACTTTCGCATAATATAGGCTTTGAATGTTGGATTTATCGGTAATTTACATCTCTTTCGTCAAGATAGTTTTCGAATGCATGAAATTTAAAAGGATCACTTTCGTTTTCAGCCATTTTGGAGGTGAAGCTGTAGTTTTTGCTTCATATTCATACCAAATACATTAAATTATTGTGGAAGCCGGCGTGGTCTAGTGGTATTGCGTCGGACTCCTGATCGGGAGGCCGGGGTTCGAGTCCCGCTCTGGTCATGCCGGTGTCCTGTCTTTTGGATGAGACACTACCGTGTCGTGGTATGCATGGTAAGTTAAAGATCCCTCACTGCTTCGGTTGGGTCCGTTGCAAAGGTTGTATGTCCCGCATCAGGCAGATGCCGTCACCATATACGTGAAATATTCGTGGTGTGGCGTAAAACAAAAATCAATCAATCAATTGAATTATTGTGAGAAATTTGTCTGTTTTTTCACTCCTTTGAAAACATTTTGACACTGTTAAATAGCTTTATTATTGCACAACAATTGCAAAAATTCAAGAAGCATCCTTAGTTTCAGTGGAGATATTCCTTACACAATTTGGTTTAATTATGCACAAATATTTAGTCATTTACCTCCAATATGGCGGAAAAAGGAAGCAACTCCTATTAAATTTTATGCATTCGAAAACTATCATTGTGACATTTATGAACATAGTAGTGTACTCGGGTAATCGAACACAGATTGTTTGCACCTGTGTCACAAACATAATTATGTTATAACGGTCGACCGCTATCGTGCATTAAATCTACCAGGGCCAGTGCTATATATAAGCTTTCTACTTAAAAAAAGTCAAAGAGAAAACGGAAGACATTTGACAAAGCTGTATGCCACAAATCACCAAGGACGTGCACACAAAACATGATCTCACTCCATCACAGGGGTTCACATATGCTCTTCAAGTAGACATGTTTTGTTATTTTCCACTTGTTTTTCATTTTCACTGATTTTGTATGTCCTCTGGTTTCATGATTTTTAGACTTATGGTTTGGATTTATCCTTCATCTTTACCAGATAATAGTAGAATATACACGGAAAAACGACCTTACAAAAATATTCGATTGTGCTTCGGTTACGATACCGACGGTCAATTGAAGTGACAAACGTCATTCTATTGGTGTGGTTACCGGTTTACGGGCACCCACCTTCCCACTCACTGCAAAAGCAGCACAATCAAAGGACACACATTTAAAAATTTATAAATAGTCCTCCATATAGACAAAAGGGATTAACAAGTTTCTCAAGTAGAGGGGTCATAAAAATTTTATTACACACAAAATTTTATAGAATAATATGTTGCTATCAAAAACATTTAACTGGCTGTATAGAGTTAAGGGAAAGGGCAGAAGGCATGTGTTTCATCATTATGAATCACTATGCATTCGGTCATGTAATACTACTGGGCGATCTTTATTATTATCAGATTGAATCTCGGAGTATCTTATGTTTTCTTAATAAAAATGCGTGCCATTTATTGTCCTCAGAAACCCACTTTTGGTCTCAATTTTATCAATGTAAAATGGCAATTAATTTTATATAATACATATTTATTTTTTACCTTCTGGATTTATCAGGACTGATCTCCGTTTTTTTTTTTTTAGTCACCCGTTTTCCTACTTCTAGACATACTCTCGGTCGTCTACCAGGTAAATCGAGTCTCGGGTCTATTTTAAAATGGGATTTTATGTTACCATTTCAAATCGTATCAATATTTTATGTTTCACATTAACAAATACATACATACTGGAAATGTAATTTCATGAATTTCATTAAACCCGATTAGTCATTGCCATGGTTTGTTTTGACAGAGACATATATATATATAGATCTATACACATGTGTATACAGTATATGTCTCTGGTTTTGAGCATTTATGGTGGGTGTATCTAACTAAAAAGCAAACAAGAGATATTTACCATTTCCAAGTGCCCCTCCCCCATACTTTTTCCAGAGATCCATGAATGTCAACTGTTGTAGATTGTTGTAAGCATTCTACTTCCTTGTCCTACATTAATGTCTTGAGCAATTTTCGGAACTTTCTTTCCCCTTCTTAACTTGAGTAATGACTGACGTAATCCGCACCCATAACAAGTAATAAATCATTCACTACAGACATACATGTATATCATTTTATATTAAACGTCACTGATTTAATCTACAGATTACGCCGCCTATGGATGGTTTGTATAAGACGTACAGACAGCTATGAATATATTCCGAAAATATATCATAAGGCATTGTTTCGCCCCCCCCCTTTTTCTAATTGTAACCCTCATCCATCCACACACACGTTTTTAGGTTTGCCTGACAGGTTTTAGAAAGTTATGTCTAACCACTTTTTCTAACTGGGTGACGCCACTGATGTTATTAATGATACAGCAAGAACGGGAGGATCGATCGAGACGTTAAATATTTGTATAGTTGCTTCGATTCTGGTGATGACACGCATCCTTGGTTTAGTATGACGTACTTCAGACTCCTGGATGCCCAGAGAAAAGATTCTCAGCTATATGTCAGATTCCGACCCATATACCAACAGTGTTAAAGACTCTCGAATGTGGCTATAGATTTAGTCAAAAACAAATATTAATGTAATTTTTTTAATAGATACAACAGTGGCAGATTAAGAGGGGGCCCGGAGGACTGCCCAATTTCGCCAGATATTTACGAGTAAAACTCCAGATTTGGCGCCCAAAATTGCTGAGTAGTTTGACTAATACTTGACTTTCAAATGTGGTCAAAAATCCAGGATCTGTCACTGTACAATGCATCAAAAAGATTGACAGAAAGAAGAATGTCTACACCACTCACCTACAGGCATCCTGTACAATGAACATGTATTATATCTCTAGCTGAGACGTACGTTTGGACAAGGTGACTGTATTCCCTTACTGTGTGCATCATTCGACTTGTGTTGCTCGCGATATTGTATGTACTGGTAACGACAGAATTTATACATTATTTTGAATTTTGCGGGACAGGCCTGGTGTAATTTTAAGTACTTGGCTTGCAGTGCAAACGATTCGGGTTCGATTCCATAATTACGCCACTATGTTATTTAAGGAGGTTGGTTAGTTTAATTGATTCATTGATATGTATACGCATATAACGTTTATACAATCAAGTTTCAGGGATCTGAAAACTAGCCGAGGTTTATAATTTCCCATGTTGGTCCTGCTTCCATGTCGCCATATGGCTGAACAATTGTTGAACGTGACGTAAAGCCCAAATCAGTCAACCAACCCGCTGTATTTTCTGCGTCCCTTCATGTACAAGACAGTTTTAATTTAATACTCATCTGTCTCTTAACTTATTTAGTACTGGTTGCAGTCAATACAAATTACAATATAACGTAATACGGGATTTTGGTATTAAGTACATAAACCAATTATATATGTTGAATGTCATGTCTTGAAAAGGGTCCTTATTTTGTCTATAAACTCATTCTACGTAATTCATGGAGCGACATCAGAAAGAAAATGTGAAACAGATGTAAGCTACTGTTTAAAAAATCCGTGATTTTTTTTTTAGATAAATCTGAACCGAGTTCATAAATATTTGTAAACGATATAACGCTGAACAAGTTCCTTGAGTTTGACGTAATTTTAAGTTTACTCATGACAGACAGCGATTCAGGTGCATTATCTGTAAGTGCAGAATAGTATTCTTACAAAGGTAAAACGTTGATAACATTGTATTCGAAAAGTTTGCACTTGTCAGAGGAAATTCGATCTTGTCAGTTGTTTACAGACTAGACCTCTTCATGATAACTATGGTCTTATAATACCTGTCTGCGCATTAGCTCCTCTATATGGTTAGCATATTACATTGGCCTTCTCATAGGGCCAGGGTAACAGGCAGCAGGCTACTTTACAGTTGGCTCCAAACTTGGTGTACCTGGCAGAAGAAAAATATGTGGCTGTACCATGGAATCGAACCCAGAATACTTCTGCTATCTGAGTAGATGCTCTCACTATTGAGCAATTTAGGCCAAATCCTGTCAGTCACACTCCTCCCCTGCCAGAGTGTCCAATCCTGGAAACCGAAACAAACAACCTAAAGATCGTAACCCTAACACCACACATGCAACTGACATGAGGGGCTGGCCATGGCACCAAAAGTAACAGACAGGAGAAAAACATGTTCGTATCCAGGAATTGAACCTGCATCAGTCAAGGCAGATGCTCTCATCATTGAGCTATGATCTAGGACGACACCCATCTTTCACACTGGGAATAAACAGATCTTGGCCTTAGGCTATTGTATTGATAGATATGGGGATGGGGCTATATATTAAAAAAATTGTGTAAATGAAGGTCAGAGAAAGGTATCAAACATTCTGTTTGTCTTACATTGCATGTTGACGAGAGGGCGGGTTGTAATATGTTAGGGATAAGTGAAGATTAACTGTATGGTATAACTACATGGATCACAAATGATAAAACAATGCCACTTGGATTGATTGATTATTGTTTTACGTCACTCCACGATTATTTCACGTATATGGTGACAGCATCTGCCTGATGCATTGCATACAAATTAAGACCTTTGCATAGGACCCACCCGAAGCAGTGAGGGATTTTTTACGTGCCACGCCTACCGTGACACTGGATCTCGGTTTTTACTGTCTCATCTGAAAGACAGAATACCGGTGTGCCCAGGGCGGGAGTCAAACCAGGGTCCTCTCGAAAACGAGCCGAACACCTTATCCACTAGGCCACACTGGCTTCCACTTGGATCGACAGTAGTGCAGGTGCTTCTTTGGACATTCCTTCACAACAGCTGAAATAGCTGTTTGTTTTATGGAAAATGCATTGAATACATCATATCATAGGAGAAAGATGTTCCATTCACTTTTATAGATAGACATGTTTTCCTTCTTGAGAAATCTCCAGGATTTTTTTTTTATCAAAGCATTCATTCAGTGAAAGTTTAAATTAAACACCAATATAAAACAGAGCCATAATCCATGAAAAATTCCCTTAAAGGAATAGTCCTTTTTTTCACTTACATCCCTGGCTCCCTAACTAACTAAGGCCTGGACGTCATACTGGTAGCTGCTCAGTATTCAATAATTTAAGAATGACAGAATTTCAGAAAGCTATTGTGCATACGCAAATTATACCGTATTACTTATGTCATGAACAGATCTACCGGTAAAACTTATTGTATGTCGACTGAATGTCCTAAATCAACTCCCCTTAATAAGTCAGTTGCAGTGATATCAAATGTTTTTGTGAAATTGATTCTCTACATACTATGAAAAAAAACTCTTCTAAATCAAATTTTTCTTTCCTGTTTTATTTTCCTGTATGGATTTGTTGTGTGATCAAATCAGATTCCTTCCTTCCTGTTTTTTCTGCATAACGTATAATTATGTCATATGGTCCCAGGTTGGCACTTTAAACTAAAGAAAGGAAAGAGAGAGTATGTGATGGTGTATACTTGCACAGCATAAACCTGAATGACTCCACAGATTTGGTGGTCATGACACCTTTATCCAGCTGGTTCCCTTCAATTCCTATTTTAGTAAAGGAAAGAAAGAGTTGAACACATAAGCAGTTGTTTTATGATGAAGTTCTCTCTAAAATCAACTGTTGTGGGTTTGCAATATATCATTCAGTAGTATTTTCTCTAACAAAATTACTGAAGCGGATAGAGCACATTCAGTGTTCTTTCTCACTTCATGGTGAAATGAACTCAGATGCAGGCCAGGCTGGCACTAAACATTCCATCACTTTAAACTAAAAAAAAAATATGAGTAGATTTTATTTTTGACTTATGTTGGATAAATCCTCAAAATAACATCAAATCATAACAGTTATATGTATTTACATATTTTATTACAATTTGATTTTATAGGTGTTCCTGGCGTGTTAAAAATGCAGGTAATGTTTAAAGCATAATGATCCAAAACGTTTGTCTGAATCATGATTGATAGCCCTAACCTCTACTCATGTGTAGATCTACATTGCTTTACTGCTTTCATATATACATGTACATGTATTTAACCATGCCAGCAAATATTCATACTCTCTGTACTTTACAGCTTTAATAATATGTATTTTTCTTAAAAAAATTATAATGGACATGTGCAATTCTTTTTCTCTGAGACTGATACTGAAATTTTGGGGTTTGTATAGAGAAATAGCAGATGTCACCGTAATGAAGTACATTGTAATTCTTCAGACCAATTAATAATTTGCCTAAAAAGGCATTAATACCTCTTCTTCTGTCACATTGTAATTTTTCAGTTTCTTGGTTTTGGTCCACCCTATTAATGAATAAATTTGTAAATGTAGTTTACTCTAGGTAAGTAAGGAGAGAGAACCATTCACAGTTAAAGGCAGGGTTTTCAATAAAATTTATTTGAACATGTGAATTGAGAAACTGAGGCATGTCATTTTATAGAAGTAAGATCAGAGAAATTAAAACTTGCGATCTACCTGGAAAGTCGTAATTTGAAATTTTACTTTTTTGCTGGATGCAAGACCTTATTGAAAACTGTGAAATACAGAAAATGTATACTAACAAGTCATGATTAGATAGCATGTAGTATGGGAAGACACTTACCTTTGTAAAATTAACTATGTCATGTATTGGCTCTCACTTTAAGGAATGAAAAGACAGCTGTTAATGTACTTTCAAAACTAACCAAATTAATCTTAACAATGCATGACAGGGACATTTAAGTGTAATAAAGCATTGGTGGTAGTGCATGTTATTATTACAGGGCATTTTAAATTATTGTCTGCTTACAGAGTGTACAAACATTTACACAGATATTCCGTTAATATTGATGTTTTCTGAGCTAAAAATGCTGTGTAGCCATGTGATCAGAAATGGTAGGTCATGGAATCAAATCTCACTGAACCATGGGGAAGGTGGCATCACATCTAATTGAACAATGGTGATGGTGGAATCAGATCTCATTAAACCATGGTGATGGTGGAATCAGATCTCATTGAGCCATGGTGAAGGTGGAATCATATCTCATTGAACCATGGTGATGGTGGAATCAAATCTCATTGAACCAATGTTATGGTGGAATCAAATCTCATTCAGCCATGGTGATGGTGGAATCATATCTCATTCAACCATGGTGATGGTGGAATCATATCTCATTGAACCATGGTGAAGGTGGAATCAAATTTCATTAAACCATGATGATGGTGGAATCAGATCTCATTGAACCATGGTGATGGTGGAATCAAATCTCACTGAACCTTGGTGATGGTGGAATCATATCTCATTGAACCATGGTGATGGTGGAATCAGATCTCATTAAACCATGGTGATGGTGGAATCAGATCTCATTGAACCATGGTGAAGGTGGAATCATATCTCATTGAACCATGGTGATGGTGGAATCAAATCTCATTGAACCATGGTGATGGTGGAATCAAATCTCATTGAACCATGGTGATGGTGGAATCATATCTCATTGAACCATGGTGAAGGTGGAATCAAATTTCATTAAACCATGGTGATGGTGGAATCAGATCTCATTGAACCATGGCGATGGTGGAATCATATCTCATTGAACCATGGTGAAGGTGGAATCAAATCTCATTGAACCATGGTGATGGTGGAATCATATCTCATTGAACCATGGTGATGGTGGAATCATATCTCATTGAACCATGGTGATGGTGGAATCAAATCTCATTCCACCATGGTGATGGTGGAATCAAATCTCATTCAACCATGGTGATGGTTGTTTTGGTGTGTTTTTAATGGCTTGGATTAAAAGCAGAGGCCTTGCCACAGACTAGATATGCATATTAAAGGATCCCTAGCCAGGGATTTTTTTCGAGTGAATTTGGGTCCGTTATAAGGACCCAGTCTCAATGCCAAATAGTATCATTTTTTCCCAAAAAGTGACCAAAAATTCCCAATTTGCTTCTAACTTCCAAAGTGAACAAATTTAAGTACAAAAATTGTATGTGTAATACACAAATTCAAAGAGATGAGATCAAGATAAATGAAGTAGTAAACAAAATCCTGAATATAATGTTTATTTAGTATTTATATGTGTAATTTTTGTTCTTAACTTTTCCCAAACTGTACCAAATTTGCACTATTTTCCCAATTGCAAGGGACCCGGTCACATTCAAAAAGTATTGGAAAAAAGCCCTGCTAGCTGACTGCTGCTGTCAATAGTGAGGATACTTGACAGCATGTCTACATTAAAGGATCCCTAGCTGTCAGTAGTGAGGAAGTTGGCAGCATGTCCATATTAAATCATCCCTAGCTGTCAGTATTGAGGACACTTGCAGCATGTCTACATTAAATGATCCTTAGCTGTCAGTCGAGAGTGTACTTGGCAGCATGTGCACATTTAAGGATCCCTAGCTATCAGTAGTGAGGGCATTTGACAGCATGTCTATATTAAAGGATTCCTTAGCTGTTAGTAGTGAAGTTACTTAACAGCATATCTACATTAAAGGATCCGATCTGTCAGTAGTCATATTTGACAGCATGTCTACATTGAAGGATCTCTAGCTGTCAGTAGTGAGGATACTTGACAGCATACATGTATCTACATTAAAGGATCCCTAGCTGTCAGTAGTCATGATACTTGACAGCATATCTACATTAAAGGATCCACAGCTGTCAGTAGTGAGGGCACTTGACAGCATATCTACACTAAAGGATGACTAGCTGTCAGTAGTGAGGATACTTGACAGGATGTCTATATTAAAGGATCCCTAGCTGTCAGTAGTGGGGATACTTGACAGCATATCTACATTAAAGAATTCCTAGCTGTCAGTAGTGAGGATACTTGACAGCATATCTACGTTAAAAAATTCCTAGCTGTCAGTAGTGAGTGTTGAAAATAATTTACTGTATGTGCCTGAAAAGTGCATACAAAATATATGAATTAGTATAAATTTACATTAAACAACAACAGCATAAACACACAAAAACTGAGTTAGATATCCTATGAAAATTTCATCAGTTTCTTTGCTAAGTTATTGTTCATGCTTATCTTCTTGCCATAGGTAAATTATTATTTGCTTTTCAAAGCAGATTCTCTCCTATGAATTAATTTACTGTTTTATCTACCTGGCTACTGTTTTGACAAACTGTGTATGTACTTCTTGAAGCCAAAGAAGATAAATCATTCTCAGAAAATACATTTTTATTATAATATGTATATACATATAAAACATTAGTCCTTGATGTCACATATTAATAGTATAAAACAGTGAGTATTGTAATATTTATATCACATAAGAAAAATTTATTTCTCATTGTTTATCAATAATAAGAATATTCTGATTGATTTTAAGCAAGAAGAGATAGCACAGCAGTTCCGACTTCCAGAACGACAAGCTAAAGTCAACCAGTTGATCCGAGTGATAGATCATACTGATGGCGGCCCAGGAGGTATGGCCGTCTCCACGGACCAGGTTTATTGTATATGCCGGTCCACAGACTGCACCAGATTCATGATGTAAGTATTTTTGTTTCGGATTAGGTCCAGAAAGAAGGCTTCAGTGATAGTTTATTATGCCATATTTTTTTTCTTTGAAATTTAATAAGTGATACAGAAAAAACTTAATTTTTATCATCCTTACGAACATATAAAGTATTAAATCTGTCATGGAATGTAAGTGACGAGGAATAAAACCTACCTGGTAATCTTTATGTTTCTAATTCAGAGGGTGTGATAACTGTGAAGAATGGTATCATGGAGATTGTATTGGAGTTACTCAAAAAGATGCTAAACTCATCAAGCAGTTCTTTTGTCAAGCTTGTAGAGGTATGACACACTTACCAAACATTTCTTTTATCAAGCTTGTAGAGGTATGACACACTTACCAAACAGTTCTTTTGTCAAGTTTGTAGAGGTATGACACACTTACCAAACAGTTCTTTTGTCAAGCTTGTAGAGGTATGACACACTTACCAAACAGTTCTTTTGTCAAGCTTGTAGAGGTATGACACACTTACCAAACAGATCTTGTGTCAAGCTTGTAGAGGTATGACACACGTATCAAACAGTTCTTTTGTCAAGTTTGTAGAGGTATGACACACTTACCAAACAGTTCTTTTGTCAAGCTTGTAGAGGTATGACACACATATCAAACAGTTCTTTTGTCAAGTTTGTAGAGGTATGACACACTTACCAAACAGTTCTTTTGTCAAGCTTGAAGAGGTTAGACACACTTACCAAACAGTTCTTTTGTCAAGCTTGAAGAGGTATGACACACTTACCAAACAGTTCTTTTGTCAAGCTTGTAGAGGTATGACACACTTACCAAACAGTTCTTGTGTCAAGCTTGTAGAGGTATGACACACTTACCAAACAGTTCTTTTGTCAAGCTTGTAGAGGTATGACACACTTACCAAACAGTTCTTTTGTCAAGCTTGTAGAGGTATGACACACTTACCAAACATTTCTTTTGTCAAGCTTGTAGAGGTATGACACACTTACCAAACAGTTCTTTTGTCAAGCTTGTAGAGGTATGACACACTTACCAAACATTTCTTGTGTCAAGCTTGTAGTGGTATGACACACTTACCAAACATTTCTTGTGTCAAGCTTGTAGAGGTATGACACACCAAGCAGTTCTTTTGTTAAGCTTGTAGCAGTATGACACACTTACCAAACAGTTCTTTTGTCAAGCTTGTAGAGGTATGACACACTTACCAAACAGTTCTTTTGTCAGGCTTGTAGAGGTATGACACACTTACCAAAGTTCTTTTGTCAAGCTTGTAGAGGTATGACACACTTACCAAACAGTTCTTTTGGTATCAACAATTAAAGTTGACACTACATTAAGGACAGTTACTGATGTATGTTGCCATTGACGATAGGCTGTGATATGAAAATAGAAACCGATCGTCGTGTAGCTGGATTTTCAATATTTAAACCACTTAAAAGAAATTTTTCTGTTTTGGGCGAGTGGTTATCCACAGCCCAGTATATATCGTAAATTAATAATTTTCCTTTACATTGTAAAAACAATCCTGAAATTAGTTGCAAGCTGAATATAGCAATTTGTATTTGCAAAAGTTTGAAATAGATTGTGGGAGAGATTGAGCCTTAAATATTTTCTATTATTTTTAGATAATAGTGTAGAAAGTAATTAAAAACTGTTGATTATGCATAAATTAGAACACACACTTTGTACTACAGCTCAAGATCCATCCTTGGAAATCAAATACAAACACAGCAAGAGCTTCAAGGAAAAGTTCAAGAAGACATCAGTAGCATCACTGACAGATCGAGAGAGTCGTAGTAAGGAGGTAGGTCAATTAAGTGCTAACCAGTGGCTTTACTTGGCTGATGCTGTGAAGTGACATTTCCTGGCCAGAGTCGTAGTAAAAAGGTACTGTATATACACGCCTGTAAGTCGCTCAGCCTATAAGTTTGTTGGTACTTTTAGGGCTTGAAATTTTGGAATTTGTCATTAACTCACCTTTAAGTCAGTTCTAAATTTTCAGTGTACAAAGGCTTGTATTTGCTTATAGCATATTTTCAATCACTTTCAATGAATGGCTTGGGAGCCTTTCTGCTCTAATGATCGTGCGGTATCACTCGTGTGTTATTAACAATACAGGGGAATTTAAATGACATATTCAATAGTAGGGCATTTAAATTGCTTTCAGTTATGTATAGCTTCTTTGCTAAGAATATAGTAGCCTTTGTTTTTTTTGGCCCTGAAAATGGCCATTTGCTTTGAAAGAGCATATTGGGGACCCCCGCCTTCAAACTCGTTATCACTGCCATCATCATTGTCATCATTAAACAGCAGTTTGATCTGTAGTTCTGACTAAGGAATGTCATCATAGACGTCGTCCTCCTCGCCCCCGGCACCAGTGGACTCAGTGTTATATTATTTAATAAATGGCTATCTCGTTGCGGGTCATTTAACTTTCTCCATGTGGTTCTATGTGCCTTTTGTTATGTCTCGTTAACTTTTCACTTCTACACAGTAATCAGTTTGTAAATTGTATTGAACTGGATCAAATAAGAAACGAATCACTGATATATAACAGCTTTATGTATAGAAACTCTTGTCCATGCAATATACATTTGATTGTCTTAAAATCATCTTTTAAAGTACCTAACAACTGGGGAATATTGCATGTACCAAGTATGGTGAGTGATGTCTGCATTGTCCGTTCATCAATGACAAAGTTTGACTTCAGATCAAGATTGGATTTTCTCTTCTCGTGTCGTATCGCGCCTATAAGTGGGTTGTGCATTTCAACTACAATATTTTTCTCCCAAAAATCCGACATATAGGCGAGTATATACGGTAGTCCATCTCCTAGTACTGTGATTGAACATCAGTAACACTTCCAGTCTGTTGAGATAAGTCATCTTATACATGTATCCTAGATCTATGTACATACAGGTAATTTTCCTCTCTCAGTATGTAAATATGTAAGATTGGTATGTTGATTGTTTTAGGTAACTTTAACTAGTTTTTGGTTATATATAGATATGGAAACAGGAGGTAACAAACCTCTTGTTAAACTCTCTGGCCCAATCTGGGAGTCGAAGTAAGGTTGTCTGCACTGCAATCCATGTGCTAAACCAATACACCAAGTCTGACCTTCATCATAGATTATAAATAAATATTTTAAGATGAATAATTTAACAGATCTTATTTATGTAATTGTTATTATTATTAACAGGAAAGTAAGAAGAAATCAACGAGGCGATGTGGAGAGTGTTACGCTTGTCACCGGACTGAGGACTGCGGCAGATGTGATTACTGTAAGGTAAATGACCTATATCTGACCTCAGTGGTAGATTCTGTCTGCAGTAACATCCTGGTAGACTTATACTGATGTAAGGTAAATGACCTATATCTGACCTCAGTGGTAGATTCTGTCTGCAGTAACATCCTGGTAGACTTATACTGATGTAAGGTAAATGATGTATATCTGACCTCAGTAGTAGATTCTGTCTGCAGTAACATCCTGGTAGACTTATACTGATGTAAGGTAAATGACCTATATCTGACCTCAGTAGTAGATTCTGTCTGCAGTAACATCCTGGTAGACTTATACTGATGTAAGGTAAATGATCTATATCTGACCTCAGTAGTAGATTCTGTCTGCAGTAACATCCTGGTAGACGTATACTGATGTAAGGTAAATGATGTATATCTGACCTCAGTGGTAGATTCTGTCTGCAGTAACATCCTGGTAGACGTATACTGATGTAAGGTAAATGATGTATATCTGACCTCAGTAGTAGATTCTGTCTGCAGTAACATCCTGGTAGACTTATACTGATGTAAGGTAAATGATGTATATCTGACCTCAGTAGTAGATTCTGTCTGCAGTAACATCCTTGTGGACGTCTACTGATGTAAGGCAAATGATCTATATCTGACCTTTAGTAGATTCTGTCTGCAGTAACATCCTGGTAGACGTATACTGATGTAAGGTAAATGATGTATATCTGACTTCAGTAGTAGATTCTGTCTGCAGTAACATCCTGGTAGACTTATACTGATGTAAGGTAAATGATGTATATCTGACCTCAGTAGTAGATTATGTCTGCAGTAACATCCTGGTAGAAATATACTGATGTAAGGTAAATGATGTATATCTGACCTCAGTAGTAGATTCTGTCTGCAGTAACATCCTGGTAGATTTACACTGATGTAAGGTAAATGATCTATATCTGACCTCAGTAGTGGATTCTGTCTGCAGTAACATCCTGGTAGACATATACTGATGTAAGGTACATTACCTATATCTGACCTCAGTTGTAGATTCTGTCTGCAGTAACATCCTGGCAGACATATACTGATGTAAGGTAAATGATGTATATCTGACCTCAGTAGTAGATTCTGTCTGCAGTAACATCCTGCAGTAACATCCTGGTAGACATATACTGATGTAAGGTAAATGATGTATATCTGACCTCAATTGTCGATTCTGTCTACAGTAACATCTTGGTAGACATTTACTGATGTAAGGTAAATGATGTATATCTGACCTCAGTAGTAGATTCTGTCTGCAGTAACATCCTGGTGGACGTATACTGATGTAAGGTAAATGATCTATATCTGACCTCAGTAGTAGATTCTGTCTGCAGTAACATCCTGCAGTAACATCCTGGTAGACATATTCTGATGTAAGGTAAATGATCTATATCTGACCTCAGTAGTAGATTCTGTCTGCAGTAACATCCTGGTAGATATATTCTAATGTAAGGTAAATGATCTATATCTGACCTCAGGAGTGGATTCTGTCTGCAGTAACATCCTGGTAGGCGTATACTGATGTAAGGTAAATGATCTATATCTGACCTCAGTAGTAGATTCTGTCTGCAGTTACATCCTGCAGTAACATCCTGGTAGACATATTCTGATGTAAGGTAAATGATCTATATCTGACCTCAGTAGTAGATTCTGTCTGCAGTAACATCCTGCAATAACATCCTGGTGGACGTATACTGATGTAAAGCAAATGATCTATATCTGACCTCAGTAGTAGTAGATTCTGTCTGCAGTAACATCCTGGTAGACTTGCACTGATGTAAAACTGTTATATCATGCTTTGTTAATTAAGGTTGGGTAGCTGAGCTGTGTCCATGTTTGGCTCAGGGGCCAAGTGGTCCTAAGTTTGAGCCCTGTAAGTCATTGTCTTGCCTTATTGATGTATCCATAAAACTATGGTCCAATATGTACTGCAGTGTTGACACTTAAAAGGTCCTTCATTGTCTCTGATGGGTCTATTGCATGGGTCAAAATTTCTGCATGATGCATCAGGAAGATATCGTCACCATTTCAGTGAAATAACTCTTGGCAAGCCATGAAATAACAAACAAAATAAATCTTTCTTAATCATGTGAAGAAGAACCTTATTCATTTTAAGGTCAAAGGGCAAAAGTCAAGGTAAGTCAAGGGAACCCTCAGCTTATGATGTGGTGTTTGTGATATTAATTCCTAAAGAAATGTATATGACAGAACTAAAAGCAATCATGTCATGGTGAAACTTGGGTCTTTCAACATATTCAGGTTTTATCATCAAGATTATTCTTCTACAGCTGCCTATACAATTTTCCACTTTGTTATTTCAGGACATGAAGAAGTTTGGTGGGCCAAATAGAATTCGTCAAAAGTGTCGTCTTCGACAGTGTGTGAATTTTGTGAGTGTCTGTGCTAAGTTCATACCTAGGTCAGGCAAGTATCGCCTGTAATTACCAAAGTGGATCTACTATTGAAATATGTGGGGACTGATTTTGGATTTGAGAGGTCCCTAGCTTTGTATGCTTCAAAGAAAACCAGTTTCATCATGTTTCAAAATTTGATGATAGCACACTGCTAAATAGGAATAATGCTTTGGTTTAGTTAGATTTGTCAGCTACTGTACACTTACACTTAGTAGATAAACAATTTGTAGTTCATTGAAGTATTTTATATGACATTGTGTTAAAATGTATATTGTTGTAGTATTGATGCACTGAGATACCAAGTGTAGAATAAATTGGTGAAGGTATGTTGTGCATTCAGGCATCATTTGATCTTTTTCAGGGTCTGAATATGACAGTTAGGAAACCAGGAGAGACATGTACGGTGATCAGTGAAACAGAATCAATCAGGACAGAGTATTCAAGGTGAGAATGTGTTAATGCTCAAACTCTCTGAAATAATTACTGTCCAGAAACTCGAGAATCTTACGAAGAAAATTCCTACTACCACTAGATAAGATGTAAAACTGAACACAAAACTAACCAAGGTGTAAAACTGAACACAAAATTAAATAAGATGTAAAACTGAACACGAAATGAAATAAGGTGTAAAACTGAACACAAAACTAGATAAGATGAAAAACTGAACACAAAACTATATTCTATAAAGTGTAAAACTGAACACAAAAAATTTTATTGACCATTTCATATTTGTTATTCCTAGTGATTTTTATGGCATCTTACACAACGTCACTATGTAAGTGCTGTGTGATAGATGTGTAATTCATAATAAATGAAGCACTCTGTGAAATGTCACTGGTATATCATCAGATTTTAAGAATTGTTTTGGTTTGGTTGAAATACTAGCCCCAAAGAGTTACTGGGATTCTGATAGCTATTGTATGTTTTATGGAGAAAATGTTGATGCCTCCTTCAAATATTCCTGATTCTGCTATAATTGTGTGGTATGCAATGAAATAAATATTCGTTTCATCAGTGTCTGATTTTGAATGATTTCAACTGCATTAAACCTTAAAAACTTAATCTGGTTGGGACAAGTGGGAGGGCATGCCAGTGTACTAAGATGTGTGGCTTTCTCAATGAACTCTAGTTTCCTCCACTGTGCATACCCTTCCTGCTGCCTCTTAGACAAATAATCCTAGTATGGTACACAGTAAACAGATAAAATATTAAAATGAGTGTTGCTAATTTAATTTCTCCATTATCTTTTTAGGCAAAGTCTTACTGGTAAGGAAATCTGCTCTTTATTAAACTAGATCTCTGATGTCTGATTTATGTTTGAAGGCACGTGTCAGATGATGACTTCGACGATGAGGATTATGATGATGAAAATTTCATGATAGAAAATCGCCACAGTCCTCAAGAAAAATCGCCAAAAGGGAAAAGAGGCAGGAAAAAAAGCTCAGATGGCGATTCCCCAAAAAAGAAATATAAGAAACGAGGCAGAAAGCATTCTCCGGATAAAAAGAAACCAGTAAGTGATTCTTTTGCAGTTGTCTTAACAGACTGCGATGATATATATCAAGCTAGTTTGTAGATGTTACATTGGTCATTATAATTCTGCTCAGTATAATCTCATTTGTAAACTTTGCAATCGAATGCATCTTGTTTATTTGGATAAAAGGTGGCTTCACTTGATCTATTCATTTTATTTTGATGTACTTGTAATTGTGTGTTTATTGTTTGTATATTGTTGTTGAATCTTATTTTCATTTTTGTTTATAAAGAAATCAACATGCATTATAAACTCCATGCCTTGTGTCCTTAACTACTAGTAGGTACCACATTTGGTTTTATGTTCAGATCCCGAGCAAGTTTCCTGTCTCCTGTCTTACAGTATTAGACAATAAAACTGGTTACTGAGTTTTGGAATTTTAGATTTATTACATGTTTTTGTCAGTTTTCTTAGTTCTACAACAGATTTGTTACAGCCTTTCAGTCGGAAAATATGTGCTAAAAAGTATTACAATTTTTAAAAAATATGTAAAAAAAATATACTAGTTTGTTTCATAAAGAAAGGTATTTGTAATAAATGTTGATATATGTATCTTAAACTTAGAAGGCAAAGGAGAGGTCCAATATTGAGAGGAAGTTTAAGCGCATCGAGACTGAGGAGTCAAGAGAAGTTGAGGATGACCAGCCTCGGCAATGCTATGGTCCAGGATGTATCGAAGCTTCCCGCACAGGCTCCAAATACTGTAGTGATGAATGTGGAATGAAGCTGGCAAAAAGGTAGTGTATAAGGCATCAGAAAGCTAGTAGTATTGCTTTAGGTTTGAAGATAGACTTCAGATGTTCCTGGAAACTAGAAATGAAACCAGATACCTGGAAACCAGAAATGAAACCAGATACCTGGAGGGAGTGAGTGTCTCCTGTTGGCCAGTTTGCTTGCCACATCTACCGTAACACAGGACCTCGATTTTCCCTGTCACATCCCAAAATCTGGTCCTTAGGGTGCGGGATTTGGACCGGGGACTTCTAGGTCATGAGCTGAGCACTAACTCCATTGGGTTTCACTGGCTCACACAACATCAGAACATGAGTATGATAATACGTAAGTCCAACCATCCATGGGAAATATTTTTCCAAGTTCACACTGAAAAGGGAACGTTTGTTACAAAGGTCTCATATGCATTTATATTCCATTGTAGTCGTATCTATGAGCTCCTGCCTCCAAAGATTCAGCAGTGGCAGAGCAGCCCGTGTGTAACCGAGGAAAACAACAAGAAAACACTGGAGAAAATACGTAAACAACAGCTAGATACCCGACAGAAGTTGGCAGAGCTGGACATGAGACATCAAGAACTAGACGCTATCATAGAGAGGTCAAAACAAACAACTGTACTTCATGATCAAGAGGTGGGGAAACCTTATACCTTCTTTGTATCAAAACTGCTGGACCTTGGTGACTTACTTGATTCCATTGCTATGCATGTACTCTAACTTTGATACAGTAACAATAAATACATTTGTATGCCCTTAGTCTGAAATTGATGTACAGTTGAACTTCAGTGATTTTAAGCGTATGGGACCTCCAGAGTCTCTTCAACTTTAAGCAGGATCAAGTTATTGAAGTTTTGTGTTAAAAAATTGAAAAAGGGTGTTTTTGGACTGCATGATTACTTCAAGTGTGTAAGGATTTTTCGAAATTTTCAACATTCCATCATTCATGTTATGAATGAGTTTTGTCTGTTTATATTCATGTATATCTCTCTTTTTGTGCACCTTTTTTGTCACATACGATCCATCAAAAGGTGGCATTGCTCAGTCAGAAGTGTACTTGGATTAGGGTCAAGGGTTCGAGCCCAGCCAGCAAGTTTTCAGTGTCAAGACTGTATGATGACCTGAATTATCTGATTTTACTTTTCAGGAAAGAGAGGAGGATGATACAGAGTTGAGTTTATATTGTGTTACATGTGGGGTAGAAATCAACCAGAAGGGGGCGCTGCGACACATGGAGAAATGCTTCTCAAAGGTACATGTTTGAAAATACATATAACTATCAACTCTGAATTTTGGATTTGAAATATTCACAGATTTAATATTTTCATAAAGTGCTTACACACAGATTACAGATTTAATATTATCATAAAGTGCTTACACATTTTCAACATTTAAATCAATATGAAAACTAAAGATGCTGTAAATATTTATATTTCAGTTTGAGGCTCAGACATCGTTTGGTTCCATCTATAAGACACGGATTGAGGGTAACCCAATGTTTTGTGATTACTACAACTCACAACAAAAAGTCTACTGTAAGAGGCTTAAGGTCTTATGTCCTGAACACACAAAGGAATCCAAGGTACACAACCAATAAGCGACAGACCATAATGATCATTTGCAATAATTTCTTTCTTTTTGTTTCTTTCCTACAAAGTCATTGGGTTCATCATAAGCACACTTGTATTTTTATGCCCCCATATTGATAGATCAGAGGCATATTATTTTTGACTTTTCTGTCTGTATGTTTGTTTGTCTGTCTGTTGTCATTTTTAACCTTGACCATAACTTTTGAACCTTGAGAGATAGAGACTTCATATCTGTTATGCATACTCCACCAATAAAGCCCTTTCAAAATTACATCAAGGTCATTGACCTCATTTGAAAATTTGCCTTATATGAACTTTGTTACCCCTGGATGCATTCATGTTTCACAAACACATCTGTTTTACTTTTTCTTTAATGGCACGCCAAGTCAATCATGTATATGCGGTGAAGCAAACTTTGTTAAAGTGTTATCTTTTATTTATTTTTACTCATTGAACAGTTAAAGCATTCAGTTTTGTCAACTTTAAACAGTCTCTATGAACACTTTAGGAACAGTATGTGCTATGACTTTTCACACTGTAGTCTTGAAGGTCATGGTAAAGTTTTGCATGAAGTGTTTCTTTCCTTTTTAGAACACGGTCCCTTTATCTGGTTCAGGGAATTCTTGAATTAAGTTTAAGATGAAATAGCAGCCCATTATGTATTGTATATGTTTATGGCTGGGCCAGAGTGATTGTTTGTGATTATGGCTGGGCCTGAGTGATTGTTCGTGTTTATGGCTGGGCCTGATTGATTGTTTGCAATACAATGATGTTTACCCATCAAACACTCTTTTAACTACAGCATTGTCTCCTCCAGAGTTGTATGTTATATCTGGGTTTATTCAATATTTATATCTTTTTTTATCGTTAGATTGGACCAGATGATGTTTGTGGGTGCCCTCTGGTCACAAACGTTTTCACCGAGACAGGAGAGCACTGTAGAAATACAAAAAGGAAATGTAACAAACATGTCAGCTGGGAAAAATTACGCAGAGCTGAAATAGATTTGGAGAGAGTGCGGCAGGTTTGTGATTGTTTTAACTGAGAGAAGTTTAAGTTCAATTTCTTGCACATATAAATGGTTGTTTACTTCACCTTGAAGAAATTGTGCAAATTAAGAACTCCTTTGATAAATTGTAAAATCAGGTCTACTTTTGTAAAAGTGTTTATTCACAAGTAAATATTTTTTGCCTGGTATAGAGTAAAATTTTAAAGAAGTTATTTATAACAAATATAGATTATTAGATATACCTTTGATTAAACTTGCTGAAGAACCAACTTAAAAAATGAAAGTGATATTTTTGTCCTGAAACACTTCCAGTAATGTCGTAGTTTTTTTTCTACGTACATCTCTTCCTTTTCAGTGGCTTCGATTGGACGAGTTATTTGAGCAGGAACGTAATATCCGAGTCTCGATGTCTAATCGAGTGGGTGTGTTAGGACTCATGTTACATCAGACTGTGGACCATGATCCCCTTAATCCAATCAAAGCTCCCGGTGTCCAGTAGTCATCAATCCCATCATGCAGCTCCTCTTAATCACATCTGAGTCACCATTCAGCCATTATGGAAAGTGACATCAGATAACTGATTGCCATAACAACATGTCATTGGAACCTATCCTTGCATTCATGGGATGATTATGTTTTAATCCTGGTATAGATGATGTGCTGGCTCAACATTTAATTCTACATTAGTTCATGTACTTCATTCTACATAACGCTCAGGAGGAACCCATATCGAGGCTTGTGTGTTGTTACATGTATTATGATATGTTACTGAATCATCATTATCATCATCATTTGAAGATATAAAGATTAAAGAATTATGAAACAAACAACTTCACTTTTCTGTATTCTGCATAGGATATGATACATGTACTGGTCAGGAAGGTAAATCCAGATGCAAGGTAAATCTGGACGGTTCGTTAAAATTATGTTAAATGAACATGCATGTAATTTAAAATGTCCCTTGATATACAGTTTAAAAAATGTTGTTCTTTCAAATTGTTGAGTTGATTTTCTTGAAATGGTCAGTAGGTATCAAATATTGTGATTGTCTGTATATACCGCACGTCCAAATTTACCTTCCTGACCAGTATCTTGTGTATTATTGCTTGTTACAGATCTTATTATAACCGATACTGGTCATCAGTTTGTTAAGTCTTCCGACTATTTCCTGATAATTGATTATCAAAATTTTCCAATGGTTGGGAATTTGATGGTTATCATTCATGGGTATTTCTGTTTATATTACTTCTTATAAGCACTTATTTCTGTCACTCATAAAAGAACAATCACATGATATGGACTAATTTGTTAAAGTTTAATTTTAAGATATGAACTGTAAATAAATGCAGATAAGTGTTTAAAGGCATTGGCACTGATCACAACTGATTAGATCACAGTTTTGATACTGTAGCGTTCCAAGATGATTCATATAAGCTTTTTGGGGATGACACAGATTAAAGAATAAAAATTTTAGATAAAATTTTCTTGAATTCTTCAGTGTTATTTCAGAAATCAGTATACTCTTTCAGTCCGAAGAATCAGGGTTTTTTTCTGGTAGATACATAGACATCATCAACAGTTTATAGTCAATGGTAGTTATAAGTTTCATATACAACTTGTGTCCCTCTAAAAAAAAATTAACAGGTATGTAATTACAACATTATACGAGAAGGCACATCAAGAACTATGCAGATCTCGGAACAGTAGTCTGAATTAATTCAAGTTACATTGAAAATACAGATCTTGCTAGCAAAGGATGTGTGTTGTAAATATATACCATAGGTTATGATGATTCCGTTTTTAGGAAAAACAGAAATAATCATACTGTTTGCTCCATATAGCAACTTATTATAATGATATTACAGCCCAAAAGGCATTCATTATCAAAGATATAGGCCCGACTACTGTACATTGAACCACTGATTTTGTTCTTTCCATTGTCCTTTCGTTTGCCATCATTTCCACAATAGGGAAACAGTTGATGAGTCAAGACAAACCTATTTTTATGATTTCAGGTAGTACGTTTCAATAGAACCCATACACGTTGTAATACATCTACCATTATAAGTTAACTGCTGAACTATAAAATTGGACAGTGAAATGATTGATTTCTCTCATGTCGACCAGAATTACTTGAAATAACAATATGATACGTTGGATTTGAAGGGAACGCTAATCAATTGCCATCCAATGCTACGGCTCAGCTCTTGACGTAGAAAGATTTATTATATAATCCTATTGCTTTATCATTAAATCAAAATTAATAAAAAATAAATAAATGAATATATTCAAATACTTTATCATGGACGGACCCTGCAAATTTTAACCACCCCCCCCACCCCCCCCCCCCCCCAAAGAGTGGTGTTTTTGGTCTTGTGAAATGGAAGTACCCATTCATTTCCAAAATAGGTAAAATTTTACAAGAATGTGATTCCACTGTCAATAATGACCGAAAATAACCTTTTTTTTTCTACGACGACGAGGAAGTCAATCAAGGATTTAAGTTATTATATCAATGTTTTACTTCGCGTTGACGATATGATGTAACTTTGGCGGAGATCGGAGGCATTCTGTGCAGTGGAAAATCTTGTATAATCACATTTCCTAAAAGTCTGTCACCAGTGGCGGATCCAGAATTTACGAAAAAGGGGGGATGTGTATTAGCCAAACTACTAAGCCATTTTTTGTGCCAAATCTGGATTTTTACTGGTAAATATGTAGCGAAATGGGGAGGGGCCGAGCCCCTCTAAATCTGCCACTGGCCACATATGGGTAACTCGGTAGGCGATGATAGATACACCCTGCTGTGTGAACAATTCATATAAAGATGGTCAATTCTGGTTATTAATGTTTTTCTTCTCTTTAACTATTGGTTTAAATTGTTTAAAAAATGGAATGCAAATCGTTGTTAGTGCTACACGTATTATACATCCTGTCATTTCCGTTGTTTGCCTCACTTTCCTACATTTCCTTTCTAATTTACTTTAAAAGATACGTGTACATGTATACTGTATATTTATATACTGTATAAAACTTGAACAAAAACAAGACATGAATGTAACGAAGTTTCGGTTAGACTGTTATCTATTGATCAAAGGTTTGACTCCTGCCACGGAGACGAACCCGTGCAGAATGATTCGTACATTCTGTATGTTGGATTGCCTCGTAGTAAATACAATAAGAATCAGTGGCGGATCCAGAATTTCCGAAAAGGGGGGGGGGGGGGGCAAATGGGTATTAACCAAACTTCTCAACCATTTTTGGTGCAAAATCTGGATTTTTACTAGTAAATATGTGACCAAAAGGGGGGGGGCGGTCCCCCTCTAAATCCGCCACTGAGAATGACGACAAATAAATAAACTGATATATAATTATACAAACATGTGTCGCCTATCAAAGGTCTGACTGTAAAAGACAGACACACACATGGCAGACAAATTATCACTGTATGTCACGGTGCTTCATATTTGATACAAGAAAAGACGTTCTGTTTATTTTCGAATACATGTATCTTCCTAATTAAGTGCAGTGTCGTTTACATTTACATAAAATACGTGCTTATGTCTTTTGAATGTTAATTTGTATATTCAATTTGACCAAACGAAAAGCTGCAGTCAAAGTAATTTACTAATAAAAATGATAAAATAAAAAGAAAAAGGGTATAATGTAACGGACGGAAATGACACGGGAGATAAAATGAAGAATATGAGATGGCGCATGATTCATTTAATTGAGGAAATGATCACTAAACAATGTATCGTTTCCCTTTTATAATTCATATTCGCATTCGTGAATATTTACAGCATCCGATAAAACTTGATCAAAAACACGATGTTTTAATTATGTTTGAAATACCACCCCCCAAATCCCCAATGCAACAATTTTTCTTTTTTGAATGATCAAACACGTAAATGTCTGCTAATGAAATCTATCTATAGCGAGATTAATTCAAATTTAAAAGAATAATTTTATATAAATGAAATACATTCTGATATCTGTATTCATAACAGATTAAATTTTGATATGAAATAAAAATATGATTTATTTTCTATTTCTTTTCTTAAAATTGTACATTCGCTTAATGCTAGCTTCTTATTTATTACCCATTTTAACTTACACAGAAGTGGCGGGTCCAGGATTTCCGAAAAGTGGTTGGTTGGTTAGTGTTTTACGTCGTTTTCAACAATTTTTTCAGTTATATCGCAACATAGAAGCAGGAGATAACCAACCTCTTAAACATAGTGGCGCAATCCGGGAATCGAACCTTGGATTAAGCCAAGCGCTTAACCACTGCACCAAGCCTGCCTCCGAAAAGAGGACACATGTGAAAATCAAGTATTAAAAAACTACTCAGTCATTTTGGGTGCCAATTCTGGAGTTTTACTTGTAATTATGTGGCGAAAGGGAGGGGGCGCTCTAAATCCGCCACTGACTTCCTTCTATTCATAACTGGATTTTTTTTCTTCACTACATATATACGCGCAATGAATTCATTATCTCCTCACCACCATTTACAGAAACAGAAGTTGACAGAAGAAAACAGAGCCCGCCGGTGGCAACCAAATTTAATAGCAAAAGTTTCTTGTAATAGGTCAATCTTCAATGTCAAGGTCAAAACGTAAAAATTTGATACGTAATGCCCGGAAAGGTCTTCTTACAAGGAATACACACATGCAATATCTAAGCCATATATCTTACTGTTCATAAGTTATGACCAAGGTTAAACTTTTTAAAAAGTATGTCAAACTTCAAAGTCAAGGTCACAAGGTCAAAAATTTTAGCACACAATGAAAAGTTTTGGCACAAGGAATACACGTGAAATATTAAAGCCCCATCTCTAATGTTTCTAAAGTTATGACCTAGGGTAAAATTTTTGTCTACGGATGACGATGACAACGACGACGCCGGGGTACAAAAGCTCTCCGGACATTCGTTCCTGCGAGCTAAAAAGAAATGGTGAAAATGTACAAAGGCCGAAATGCAAATGGATCGACATGACTATAAGATGAACATGGAAAAAGCCCGAAACGTCTGGAATTTCCATCGGAACTTCTTGTACTTTAAGCATATATTGACGTCAGAATACGCTCTAGCTGGTACCATCGTGTCTCCTCCACATCTAGATCTAGTGTGGCGTAATTTGTTGACATCTTCGTCACTTTATTGTTGAAGTTATGGAGGAAAAGGTAATGTGAATGGATACATCAACAGATGACAAATCAAATGTGCTGCATGATTTGCAAGCGAAAGCTATGGTCGTTTCGTTTGTCATTTGTTCGTTCATAAAAACATTTTTGGGGGTTAATTCTAATCAGAAAATAACTACAGCAAACATGTATACTCACATGAAAAGTAAATTGGGATACTTACGTAGAAAATAGTTTTATTTATTTTTCTTGTAAATTATTTGTAAATTATTTGTTTTTATTTTCTTGAGAGATCAGTTTTCGTTCACCTAAGGTCATCTTCATAACGTCATGGTTTGAGATTACACTGCGTTATGCCACAACGTTGTACTTGTAGTGTAGCACAGTGTAATCTGAAACCTTGATATTGTGAAGATGACCTAAGGTTTTTTTCCAGGATTTTCATAAGAAGAGAGGTCTTTTTAAAAATACAGCTGCAACTGAGTCAGGGCAAATCTTCCTATCAAATCAACATGTAGATTTTTTTCAATTTTCAGTGAGTCGATGATTTGCACAATGACCATTACATATGACTACCATCAATACTAGTATAAATCTATGTGCTTGACCTAGACTCGTTCATCAACTGTTATTTCTGGTTTCCTCTATTTATGTGTGATGGTTGTATGGTATCTGGCCAGGAAACTCAATGTTGAGAGCGGCTGATTAAATAGCGGAAGGTTGTGGGTTCAATTCCTGGGTCTGGCCTCAATTTTCCACCCTGCCCGTTACAGATTTGGTGCCTTGGCGAGTGCTCATGAGTTGCATGTTTGTTTGTGCACTGTGAGGGTTATGTACTTTGGGTTGTTATATGTTTCGGTTTCCAAGGTTTGAAACCTCTGGCAGGGGAGGAGTGTGATGGATGGGTATTGGGCCAGATAGCTCAATGGTGAGAGCGTCTGTCATGATAGCAGAAGGTTCTGGGTTTGATTCCTGGGTTCGGCCACAATTTTTCACCCTGCCTGTAACATATGACACATATAATAGGCCAAACAATTTTATTCTCATGTTTGTAGGATATCACAATTTTTATGTAAGAAAAAATCAATTTTTATTAATTAGAGAATACAATGTATCTGATAAACATTGATTGGTATACATTCATAAGATGAAAAGTTGAATTTAAGTAAGTAAAAGATCACACAAGTAATAATTAGAGTATGCAAAATACTCTATATTAGAGAAGCCGTAAACTGCTTGACCATTGATGGAAAATATTGACTTCTTTATCGTACAGTATTGTTTTTTTCTTCAAATCAGGTCGGTTATAAGGACCCTTTCCCAATGGAAATTTCATTGATTTTTCCCAAAATTTGTCTAAATTTTTCTCAAACATGGATCTTTTAGCATTATGCAAATGGGACAAAAAAGGTACAGGTACATTTGAAAAAAAACCAAAAAAACTTTGCTATCTACCTCATTCCACGACATTACAGTCAATCCTACACTGTATATACTTAGTTTTGAAGTGTGGAAAATGCCAATTGATTCTTAGGTTGAAAGATCAAAGATCAAAAATACATTGAATTTGGAGTGAAAATGTAATAAAACATTGTTTCTGAATGATAACTCAAGTACCATGCACCAGATTCATCATTTTTCGTGGCTGACTATGGCTACTGAATATGATTTTCAGATTTGACTTAGTATTAGAAATATTTATTAGAGACATGTCCAGACTTTCATAGCGTAAGATATTGCTTTATGTGCAGATTATTGGCATTACAAATGTGTGTCATAGTTTAACTGCTTTTGAAATAAAACTTTGTAGGTCATTACAGTGACAGAGACATACACAAACTTGTTGTCGTATCCAGATTTTAAATGTGTGTCAGAGTTAGTGTGTCAGAGTTAAATTACTTTTGAAACAAATCTTTGTAGGTCAGTACAGCGACAGAGACATACAGAAACTTGTTGTCATATCCAGATGTGGTTTCTGCACATGTTTTGAACAATGATACAGATAAATTGTGTATCAAGTCAAAATGGAGTCAGAATAATTTGGAAAGAGCGGAAAAAGTCAACTTTACCAAGAGCTATTTTCTGAAAGACAATAAGGTGGAATACATAGGAGGTGCAACTGAGATCAATAATGAGTAAGCTTCTTTATATTCTATGTTAATATGTCCGACCTGTATTGTAGAATAACTTTTGATTGACATTTATGGGTAATGTTTGACCTATATTACGTTGTAACATTTCACCTATACATTGCAGTAATGTATTACTATTGCTTTCTAACAGTTCTCTTATATTTCGTAGTAAAGTGGCCTATATTTCAGAATAATATTTAGCCAGTATCTCACAATAAAGATTGACATATATTTTGGTATTGTTTGCCCTATATTATATTGCTACTTTTGACCTATATCTTACAGTAAAGTGATACGTATACTAATACAGTAAAATTTGACTTAAATGTCATAGTAATGTGTTGCCTATGTTGTAAAGTGTCTTTTCAGCTGTAGGATGTACTGCACACTATATTATTGCAATTGTCATAATGAAAAGTTTTTAGAAATGATAAGAAGTTCAGTCAGAAGGGAACAATGAATCAAGTAAGTAACAAGGAAACACCTAATGTCCACAAATTATTGGCACTTGGATATATCAAGTGGAAACAGAAAATAATTTTTGTTTCCATTTGATAAAGCCCAAGTAGCTGAATATTTGTGGACATTAGGTGTTTCTTGTTATGTATTAAACAGCTTTTAATTTCAGATTACTTTGGGAACAATCTCCTTCTGGAAAATATCAAGCAGTCATTAAAAAATTTAAACCAAAGAAAGGGGAAGACAAGCAGTTTCTTGAGGTATGCTTCTACAATTAAAACACTTTCCACATCAGATGATTTTTGTGTTTCTGATATAGCCCTTCAAAAGCTGTACAATTTCTCACTTGACTGATATATTGAAGCACTTTGCAGATCTGGGACAAAGATCGACAGGTGAAGAACTCTGACCTGCTTTCACAGGAGAAGCATGAAAAGGTGTACGATGATGGTAAAATATGCATTATGTCTGTTTGCACAATAAGAAGCATTAAAGTAACAAACATGGCAAAAATTGTTCCTTCATGTTTTGGGCTCCATTGAATCAGCAAGTGAGAATGTTTGCAAGTCACAATTTCGCTTTGAAGAAAAGATGCTCAAATTATTATACCTATGTATAATATAATTTTTCTATTATTTCCCTCTGAAATGGAAGAAATCTAAAAATTAGGAAAATATAAACATCAAGAAATTGATATCATTTAGTATTATTAAGTTTCATTATATTAAATGAAGTTGGTCAAAAAAACTTCAGGATGAAAGATTTCCCACTGCTTCTGGTGGAAATATTGCTTGAGTAAAAAGTATGAGTTCACACATCTGCCAGATGTCTTCACTATATATAGAAAATTATTTTGGTGTAAAACAGCGAAGAATTTAAGGCTACATTCTAAAACTGGATTTTAATTTGTTGCCAGCTCAGTTCAGCTGCCTTTGTTGGTCAGCATCAGAGAAAAAAATATTGTACGTGGCTGAGAAAAAAACACCAAAGACCTCCTCATTCTTTGAGAGAAAGAAAAAGGATGAAAAGAAAGAAGAAAAGGAAACAATTTTAAAGGTGAGGCTTAATAGTAATTATTAAGGATTTGAAAAAATGTTGTTTGTAGTTTTGTGAAATCATCTCCTTGTCAACATTTGCAAGAACAAATTTCAAATGATTTGCCTCTTCATTAAAGTTAGAGTTTTGATTAATACAGGGTGCAGAGCATGATTTCAAGCAGGACTGGGGTGAGCAGTTGACAGGAAAACACAAATCTGTGCTGTGTATCTTGGATGTAGAGAAGGGGGACATAGAAGTACTGGATGGTTTACCTGACAATATCACACCTGGCCAGGTATGTATATGTCATTTATATATAACATATATTTATAGGCTAGGATGTGACTAACATCAATCTGCTATTACATGAAGTGTCACAAAAACAAGGACCTAAGTATAATTGTGTATAATTTTAGATTTTATTAATTTCTGTGCGTTACTCAACAAGATATCCAGCCTTTGTCTTTAATAATTTTCTGGGTGACTTAGTGAAAAGATTTCATTGAAATTGTAATGAAGTTAACACTTATGGCTTTATTTTTTTGTACAATATCTTATGATTTATAAATCTAGCATGTGTAGTATTTAAGTATTTTCAGTACTCTGCTAGTGAGTATAAAGTTTTATTATATCAATATTTTATTCATCAAACTTCGATGTGGTGTTTATAATATGACTTTGACTTCCCCAGGCTCTCTGGAGTCCAGGTGACGATGGTGTGGTCTTTGTTGGCTGGTGTCATGAACCTTACAGACTTGGTCTTATCTATTGCCCTATCAGGCAGTAAGTAGTCCTGTCATCATTGCAGTTGGGGGATGGGGGGTGGGAATGAAATTAACTAGATCTCATTTGAGGAAATACACTAAATCTAGTTTGAATGCATGTCTGACTGTCTTTATGTGATATTGCCATACATTAAAAGAAAGTGCTATATGGTAATTTGTTTGTAATATTACAAGTGATCACTTGTGAATATCATCGAAATTTATTTAAAGGATCATGTCATCTGTGTTTGTGCTTCAGCTTCATCGTTATGATGATGGTCTCTGCTGGTTTTGGTTCATATTGGTGTTGAATGTTTTATTATGCCAAAGTATCACTTTCACTTTTACCAAAGCTTCACTAGGGTTCCGTGTGGCTTTCGATAATTTTTCAGTCATTGTGTGACACGAAAAGCAGGTAACAAACCTCCTAAGCATATTAGAACAATCCAATAAAGAGAACACCCTACTGAGCACCCGCTGCAATAGTTTTAACATTCTTGAATGAAGGTGAGCGCTCACGAAAACAAAATTACTTTCTAATAATAATCATGATAGATAATAATGATAATAAATTTCAATACATAATTGGTTAATTAAAATAACTAATGATAAAGTAAAATTAGGTTTGTCCAACTAAAGAGTGGTCATTTAAGTACATTAGTTGGTGTCTTAAAAATCTTTGGGAAACACGTTGGATGTTGTATTGTGAGCACGCCCTAGCGAGAGTACCCTCGTTCAAATAATGAGCACTCGGCGGGATATCGGGTGCTCACATTTTTTAACGCGGCTCAGGTATCGACCTCTATTTTTCTTCAGCATAATCCAAACACTTAATCTCTACACTTTCCTCTGCTTTTGTTTTGAACAAGTAAACAAAATTATAGCCACCAACTGTTATAGATATATTAACACATTAAAACTACTTTGCATTGCAGGAGCAGTATTTATTATTGGAACATAAAAACATTTTCACTGAGTAAGTTATATCAGAAATGAAAAAACTATGAAGAACGTTAATGACTTATCCCTATAGAAATGACGGAGACTTATAATCTAATTAGGGTCTTCCGATTCCATCGGAAGACCCTTCTGTTATTGTGATGTTTTTTCTTTACATTTGTTATTATTATTATTATTATTATTATTATTCTTATTCTCAGCACTTTGACTGCATTTTTCTCAAAAACGGCTTAACCAACAACCTTTTTATCGCGGCTACTGGCTTGATGAGCCAGGGGAAATTGATTGATAAGAAAAAAATATCGAAATATTATGGTTTTAAAGGAAATTACGTAATAGGGCTAAATTTTTTTATTTTCTCAAAAACAAGTTTATTATTTTAGATAGATTCCTCAAATTTTCATTCTCAAATTTGACAGGTGTGTCCTTGACAATGAAATCAACGCCGATCATCTACTTTTAACGGTTAAGCCGTTATTAAAATTTAAAAATTACGTAATTTTTAAACTGCTTTGTTTTAAGTCTAAGCATTTTAAAAATGGTATAGAACGATTTAGAATGTCAATTTCATGATAAAAAAGTGTCTTTTAATATTTGAAATCCATTTTTAAATGAGAAATTTAAGTTTTTCACAAATTTGGTTAGTTACGTAATTGCTTCATAACTTTCTTAGTTTTTATCATATGATCACCAAAATGTAATCAGTAAAGGAGAAGGGTTAGCGCTTTTGAATTTTATTTTCAAAAACATCGAAATATTAGCCCCCTTCCCTCTATCGTCGTACAACCCTATCGAGAGAGGGTCTTAAATCGCCGAAATTTCACCCCGATTTTTCAATTCCATTTTCTGAAAAACGGATTTATGTAGAAATTTTATACTATGGTTATAGACTCTCAGAGACATTGTTACCCGTTTAAGTAAAAAAAAAATCAAAAATAAAAGTTTTCAAAAACATTACATAACAATGAGTAAAATTTTTAATTCTCCGCCATACAGCTTTATTTTAAATGCTAGACTATTCAAATTTTATCTGTCATATTCTCTAGGTTCATATCTTTAAAAAATTCATCGGCCGATAATATCTATCTTTTTTAGTTTTGCCGCTATTTCAATTTAAAGTTTTTAAATAATTACGTAATTTGCAAAAACATTTTATTTTTAGTCTTATCGTTTCCAGAACTTCACCAAACGATTTTTCGTACCGATTTCAGTATGAAACATGTTTCTCAGTATTTGAAAGTGAGCGATTTAAAGGATTTTTTAAAAAAAATACCTTATTTGCGTAACTTTCATGTTTTTTCTTATTTGTCGTATTAACAAAGTATAAAAAGGAGAGTTTGAGAATGTATTTTGAATTCGAATTCTTAAACAAAAATCACATTTTTTGCACTCTACCCGCTACTGATGAACAAGGCAATAAAAAAATCTTGTCCGAGCGTCGGGATTACATCTAAGAGAAGCGCGGTGAATTTCCCTTGCTAAATACCGACTTCAAACGTGTATGATAGTCACGGGGAAAGCGCAGTAACTCGCGATTAATTCAATCGCGATTAATTCAATCGAGAGTTACGGCGCTTTGTCCGTGGAATGTTTAATCGACTGTTATAATGGAGAGCCGTAATATGTATGATTTCTTTAACTTGATTTTCGATTTATTTCCTCTAGATAATACTTTTTTCAATATTAAGTATTAATTAATTTGATTGCTTGAGGGGTTTTGTTTTTTTTTTTTGGGGGGGGGGGGGGGGGGGGGGGTATTTTTGTGTGTAAAGTACATTTAAGTCATTCTCCTGATCTTTTTTCTTTCTTGCCTTCTTTCTATCTACTTATTTTTCTTTTTTCTTTCGAGAGAGGAAGACCCGCCCTGTTGCCTCGGCAACAGGTAAGCTCTAGTATTCTGTTGTATAATTATGTTAATGTAGAATTTAGATGAAATGTTTACTGAAAAGAAAAATCCTTTTGTAATTTTCTGATTATGGTTGTAAAAGGTTTGAGCTTGTGTATCAGATTACAGTTGGTAACTTCCTGTAGTTGTTCACTCACCTGCTCAGTATGAAACATCTGATTTAGCTTAGAGTGAGTAAATGACTAGCAAACTAGTAATCCAAGTACTATGGGTTCATACCTCGCTGAACTCATAGTTAAATATGTTTTACATATATTTATGAACTAGTCCTTTTGTAGATTTAGCCTGTTTGTGTACTCAGCATATGGCGGTTCACCAGTAATATGTTCTGTACTTAGCAGGTGGCAGTTCACCAGTTACCTGTTCTGTATACAGCAGGTGGCAGTTCACCAGTTATATGTTCTATACTTAGCAGGTGGCAGTTCACTGGCTATAATGTTCACTTAGCAGGTGGCAGTTCACCAGTTGCCTGTCCTGTACTTAGCAGGTGGCAGTTCACCAGTTATGTGTTCTGTGCTTAGCAGGTGGCTCACTTCTTTACTTTCCCAAGACTAAATGATTTACTATGTACATTAATTAATAGAATTTGGACTGTTTTTCAGAGAGATTAAGTGATGAGAAATACTCAGCTTGTATGCCTCGATTTAGTCCAGATGGAACCAGATTAATATACCTAGAAAATGATGTAGGTGGTCCCCATTACCAGTGTTCCAGGATGATGATGGTAAGGCCATACTACCAGATTACAACTTGACCTCTTTACCATTCTGGTTTCTGTTGTCCGTAGTATCTGGTTTCTGTTGTCCATAGAATCTGGTTTCTGATGCCTGTACTATCTGGTTTTCATTACTTGATTTCTGTTGTCTTACTGTCTGGTTTCTGTTGCCTGTACTATCTGGTTTCTATTACTTGGTTTCTATTGTCTTACTGTCTGGTTTCTGTTGCCTGTACTATCTGGTTTCTATTACTTGGTTTCTGTTGTCTTACTGTTTGCAATTGGTTTTTGTTGTCTGTACTATCTTGTTTCTATTACTTGGTTTCTGTTGTCTTACTGTTTGGTTTTTGTTGTCTGTACTGTCTGCCTTGTTCATACTGTCTGGTTTCTGTTGTCATCTTTTAATAATGTGCTTCACAGATTAAAAGTGTACATGGCCCCAAACCAAGTTATCACATTATGCAGCAAAAACATGTTAAATATGATCCTTTGTTATAAGGTCATTTCGTAAGGATCACATAAAAAATGACGTATGTCAAAATATTGTGATATGTTTCATATTGTGATGTAAAGGAGCCATTTCACCTGAGTTTAGACATGGGATTGAACCCAGGGATGACAAAAAAGAGAGACCGCAGTAAGTCCTACTGCATCCTTTTTATCATTATACATGAACATGAATCATCTGCTAGAACTGATGTCCTCAAGTGTATGAGATTGAAACCTAATTTTAGGTCAATGTAGTTAAAACAATTCTGTGCACAGTTTCGTCATAGTGAAGTGCTTGATTCAATGAATAGTATTTGTATTATTACAGATAAACTGGAAATCACAAGAACTGACAATGGTGGTAGATATAGTCAAAGATCCCAAAGGTAAGATCAATGCAAAGATCCCAAAGGTAAGATCAATGCAAAGATCCCAAAGGTAAGATCAATGCAAAGATCCCAAAGGTAAGATCAAGATCAATGATTTCAAAGGTAAGATCATTGCAGATCCAAGAGGTAAGATCATTGCAAAGATCCCATAAGCAAGATCAAGGCAAAGATCCCAAAGGTAAGATCAAGATCAATACAAAGATCCCAAAGGTAAGATCATTGCGTAGATCGCAAAGGTAAGATCAATACAAAAATCCCAAAGGTATGATCAATACAGAGATCTCAAAGGTAAGATCATTGCAAAGATCCCAAATGCAGATTAATGCAAAAATCCCAAAGGTAAGATCAGTACAAAGATCTCAAAGGTAAGATCATTGCAAAGATCCCAAAGGTAAGATCAAGATCAATACAAAGATCCCAAAGGTAAGATTATTGCAAAGATCCCAAAGGTAAGATCAATACAAAAATCCCAAAGGTATGATCAATACAAAGATCTCAAAGGTAAGATCATTGCAAAGATCCCAAATGCAGATCAATGCAAAAATCCCAAGGGTAAGATCAATACAAAGATCTAAAAAGTTAGATCATTTTAAAGATCCCAAATGCAGATCAATGCAAAACTCCCAAGGGTAAGAACAATACAAAGATCTCAAATGTAAGATCAATACAAAGATCCCAAAGGTAAGATCAATACAAAGATCTCAAATGTAAGATCATTGCAAAGATCCCAAAGGTAAGATCAAGATCAATACAAAGATCCCAAAGGTAAGATTATTGCAAAGATCCCAAAGGTAAGATCAATACCAAAATCCCAAAGGTATGATCATTACAAAGATCTCAAAGGTAAGATCATTGCAAAGATCCCAAATGCAGATCAATGCAAAAATCCCAAGGGTAAGATCAATACAAAGATCTAAAAGGTAAGATCATTTTAAAGATCCCAAATGCAGATCAATGCAAAAATCCCAAGGGTAAGATCAATACAAAGATCTCAAAGGTAAGATCAATACAAAGATCCCAAAGGTAAGATCAATACAAAGATCCCAAAGGTAAGATCAATACAAAGATCTCAAATGTAAGATCATTGCAAAGATCCCAAAGGTAAGATCAAGATCAATACAAAGATCCCAAAGGTAAGATTATTGCAAAGATCCCAAAGGTAAGATGAATACAAAAATCTTAAAGGTAATATCAATACAAAGATCCCAAAGGTGAGATCAATGAACATGAAGGCTCGGATTTTGTGAAATTATATTAACTATGATATATATGAAAAAATAGAGAAGTTTTGGGTAGCAGTAATTGAAGAGAAACTTGGAATTTCAATGGCCCCAAATCGTCATTATACTAGATTAAAATGAAGATCTGAATGTTTAGATTTCCTGATTTTATGGTCTGGGGGGCCAGGCAGCGTAGTCGGTAGCACGCTTGCTTCTAACCAGTGCGACCCGGGTTCGATTCCCGATGTGGTACATGAGATGGTGAGGCTGTCACCAACCTGGCTTTGTTGGTTTTCTCCAGGTACTCCGGTTTACTCACACACAAACGACACCATTACGCCAAGCTCCGTGCCAACGATCAAGATTAATATAAGTTGTTAACTTGTTTCTTAATCATAGTAAAACAGATAAAGATTAGATAAATATTCTATATAATGTAAATGTATCATGTAATTTTACATGATTTTAAATGTTTCTCAATCTCTTTAATTCTTTACTAACTTGAACATTTCAGACAAGGAATTTCCCGGACTGTTTACTTTCTCATTGCCAAGGCGATGCTGGTCAGTGGACAGTACAAGAGTGGCACTTCAGAGTCTCTCAAGATGTCAGTCTGTACGTATGTCCTGAAATCTTCTTAATGGAATTATACAATATTCTGTATGTGCCCTGTCATGTTCCATGGAATAATACGGTATTCTGTATGTCCCTGTATATAATACTCCTTGGAATTTAACAATATATTTTATATGCCCCCATACCCTGTTCTATGCAATATGTATTATACAATATATATATGTAACTATATGTCATTTAATCCTGTTACAGGGAATTATATGCAAAGTTCTGTATGTCCCTAAATCCTGTTTCATAGAACTATACCAAGTTCTGTATGTCCCTAAATCCTGTTTCATAGAACTATACAAAGTTCTGTATGTCCCTAAATCCTGTTTCAGAGAACTGTACAAAGTTCTGTATGTCCTTAAATCCTGTTTCATAGAACTATACAAAGTTCTGTATGTCCTTAATCCTGTTTCAGAGAACTGTACAAAGTTCTGAATATCCCTAAATCCTATTTCAGAGAACTGTACAAAGTTCTGTATGTCTCTAAATCCTGTTTCAGAGAACTGTACAAAGTTCTGTATGTCCCTAAATCCTGTTTCAGAGAACTGTACAAAGTTCTGTATGTCCCTAAATCCTGTTTCAGAGAACTGTACAAAGTTCTGTATGTCCCTAAATCCTGTTTCATAGAACTATACAAAGTTCAGTATGTCGATAAATCCTGTTTCAGAGAACTATATATTAAGGTTCTGTATGTCCCTAAATCCTGTTTCATAGAATTAAATAAAGTTCTGTATGTCATTATATCTTGTTAAATAGAGTTCTGAAATATTTGGGATGTGTGATATTTCTTGTATCTTGATCATGTGATTAAACATTATAAACTGTCATTAAAGTATAGGTTTTTAGCTCACCTGAGCCAAAGGCTCAAGTGAGCTATAGTCGTAGTGCGCTGTCCGTCGTCCGTCGTCGTCGTCGTCCGTCGTTAACTTTTTCACATTTTCGACTTCTTCTCTGGAACTACATTGCAGATTTGGATCAAACTTTGTGTAAATGATGTACTCAAGGTCCCCTACTAAAATTGTGTTCGGGATCCAGATTCCCTCAGGGGTGGATCCAGGGCGGGACCAAAAGTGCCCAAAAGGGTACCCCTCTTCAAACATCTTCTTCTCCAGAACCAGTACATAAATAGGGAAACTAATTGCATTTCAACAATCTATAAAGATGGGTTATTAAAAATTGTGTTCGGGGTTAAGATCCGTCAAATAAAAATTTATGCTTTTTTGACGTGTTTCTGGACTTAGTCATTTCAATGAAGAAAAGTGTCATGTTTTTCAGTTAATTGATATTGATGATTTCTTAATGACTATTTTGATTATAATTGTGGTAAGGAATATTATTGTGAAAGAATTTTGTCATTATCTCAATTTTTTGATTTTTTATGAATTTTTTAAGACTTCCAAAAAAAAAAGGGGGGGGGGGGGGGGGTTGGCCATTTTTCACATTTTCAACTTTTTCTACGAAACCACATGAAAGATTTTAATGAAACATGGAATACATGAAGTACTAAACGTCCTCTATCAATTTGGTAAATTTCATCCAAATTGGTAAACAGATAATGCCACCATGTCTAAAAAGTAGGTCTCACAATGGTACATATAATACTTGGTATTTGAAAAATGTAGAGTAGCGGATTAAATCCAGCTGTGGTCAAAAAAAATTTTTTTTTTTTTTTACACATCTAAATGAGTTTTTAGATGTTTCTTAACATTCAACATATGAAATTAGGAATTTTACGTTTAAGACTTCCAAAAAAAAAAAGGGGGGTGGTGGCCATTTTTCACATTTTCAACTTTTTCTACAAAACTGTTTGGAACTACATTGCAGATTTGGATCAAACTTTGTGTAAATGATGTACTCATGGTCCCCTACTAAAATTGTGTTCGGGATCCAGATTCCCTCAGGGGTGGATCCAGGGCGGGACCAAAAGTGCCCAAAAGGGTACCCCTCTTCAAACATCTTCTTCTCCAGAACCAGTACATAAATGGGGAAACTAATTGCATTTCAACAATCTATAAAGATGGGTTTTTAAAAATTGTGTTCGGGGTTAAGATCCGTCAAATAGAAATTTACGCTTTTTTGACGTGTTTCTGGACTTAGTCATTTCAATGAAGAAAAGTGTCATGTTTTTCAGTTAATTGATATTGATGATTTCTTAATGACTATTTTGATCATAATTGTGGTAAGGAATATTATTGTGAAAGAATTTTGTCATTATCTCAATTTTTTGATTTTTTATGAATTTTTTAAGACTTCCAAAAAAAAAAGGGGGGGGGGGGAGGTTGGCCATTTTTCACATTTTCAACTTTTTCTACAAAACAACATGAAAGATTTTAATGAAACATGGAATACATGAAGTACTAAAGGTCCTCTATCAATTTGGTAAATTTCATCCAAATTGGTTAACAGATAATGCCACCATGTCTAAAAAGCAGTTCTCACAATGGTACATATACCACTTGGTAATTGAAATATGGAGAGTAGCGGTTCAAATCCAGCTGTGGTCAAAAAATTTTTTTTTTCTTTTTACACATCTAAATAAGTTTTTAGATGTTTCTCAACACTCAACATATGAAATTAGGAATTTTACGTTTAAGACTTCCAAAAAAAAAAGGGGGGGGGGATTGGCCATTTTTCACATTTTCAACTTTTTCTACAAAACTGTTTGAAGGATTTTAATAAATCTTGGTAGGAATAAGTCACTTATGATCCTCTTCAAATTCTGTTGTTTTCGTCCAGACCTCGTTACAGGAGGCGCCACCATAGTCAAAAGTAGGTCACAAAAGAGTTCTCTCCTTTAACAATATTCTTTTTCATACGGGCTGTATACAGAGAGAAACAGAATGTATAGAAATGATCTAGAGGGATGAGTGAAGACGTATTGTCATTTTGGTTCCCTTCCAAAATCAAATTTTAGAATTTTTTTTCGACATTTCTTTGGACTTAGTGATTCAATGCAGAAAAAAAGTGTCATATTTCCTAGTTAATTGATAATGATGATTTCTTATGGACTATTGTGATCATAATTATGGTAAGGATTGTTACTTTGAAAGAATTTTGTCAATATCTCAATTTTTGGATTTTCTATGAATTTTTTAAGACTTCCAAATGAGGGTGTGTAGGAACAATTCAATCACATTTTTCACGTCTGCTGTTATACCACATGAAAGATTTTAATGAAACATGGAATACATGAAGTACTAAAGGTCCTCTATCAATTTGGTAAATTTCATCCAAATTGGTTAACAGATAATGCCACCATGTCTAAAAAGCAGTTCTCACAATGGTACATATACCACTTGGTAATTGAAATATGGAGAAATTTTTTTTTTCATTTCTTTACACATCTAAATAAGTTTTTAGATGTTTCTCAACACTCAACATATGAAATTAGGCAATTTTAAGTTAGATCTGGACAATATTTGAAACAATTGTTGTTCATGACCCAGACTTGAAATCAGTCAACAAAAGGCCCCACCTAAAGAAAATGACTAACTTGTTGCCCTGAATGACTTCTTGCAGAGACAAAGGAAATGCTTAATATCAAAATCACCTGAATGGATGTGCAAAAAATTGTTGTTTTTTATTCTAGCCTGAAATAAAATTTGACATATTTTCCACATCTGTGTTGACTTAGTCACATTAATGCAAAAATAAATGAATTCTTCCTTCATGCATGACTGATCATCTAGGTACTCAGGTGAGCGATATAGGCCCACTTGGGCCACGTGTTTAGTTTCTATGGAGTTGACATGACTCAGTCAGTAGTGTCAGTAAGTTTTGAGGGTGATAGGTGCCCTCTGACAACTGGTCAGTGTTCTGTCTGTGGGATAAAACAGTAACGACCAAGGTACATGTCATGATTGACGTTGACATTTAAAGATTCCGTATTGCTTCAGGTGGGTGCATTACAGTAGTAGAAAGTCTGTGCAATGCATGAGGGTGATGTTGTTACCATGTACCTCAAATACATATACAAACGAATGAAATTCCTGCTTATGTTAGAAGACATTTTTCTATGGGCATATGTATGCATATGACATGTATTCACTGTGATAGCTTTAAAAGAGAATATCTTGAAGCTGTCATTGGTTAATTTTCCCAATTTACAGAAGTTGGCATTAGAATTTAAAACTTTGAGTTTTTTTCAGACATTAGTAATTGTTAACACAGAGGACAGATCTCTTTCTTATTTTAAAACAGGTAAGCCTTATTATTTTCAAAACCAGGGATTTAATTTATCTTTTTTCCTTTCATTGATCTGTGAAGCTAATCAGAAATAAAAACTATGAGGCAGAGAACAAATTCACTAGGTCAACACTGTTGGTATCAATAGGTCAAATGTTCACCATATTTTTCAAAACTTTTTCTGTCTGATTATGATGAAAACTAAAGAGTATGATTATACACATTTAAAGAAGGATATTCTTTTTTGTAATGTACATGTAACAATTTGAATGTATGAATAAAAAAAAATACAAAATTTGTTACAGATCGTTTAGAACATTGTATTCTTATTATCAATAACTTGTGTTTCATTTATAAAGAATTGTAGCTCAAGTTTTTGTTTTGAATAGATGGTGGCTACCAGGTCATGGATGTGCACCAGGATCTGGTGTTACTGGCTGTGTCATCAATTAACATCCCTCCCTATTTGGTGAGTACATCATGTTGAGAATCTATTCTTAATGGGTGTGGTGACTATTAAACTCCCTCCCTTTCTGATAAGTACTTCATGCCTAAAGATCTGGTGTTACTGGCTGTGTCATCTATTAACATCCCTCCGTATCTGGGGAGTGTGTTATGCTGAAGATCTGGTTTTACTGGCCGTGTCATCTATTAACATCCCTCCCTATCTGGGGAGTGTGTTATGCTGAAGATCTGGTTTTACCGGCTGTGTCATCTATTAACATCCCTCCCTATCTGGGGAGTGTGTTATGCTGAGGATCTGGTTTTTCTGGCTGTGTCACCTATTAACATCCCTCCCTATCTGGTGAGTGTGTTATGCTGAAGATCTGGTTTTACCGGCTGTGTCATCTATTAACATCCCTCCCTATCTGGTGAGTGTGTTATGCTGAGGATCTGGTTTTTCTGGCTGTGTCACCTATTAACATCCCTCCCTATCTGGTGAGTGTGTTATGCTGAGGATGTGGTTTTACTGGCTGTGTCATCTATTAACATCCCTCCCAATCTGGTGAGTGTGTTATGCTGAGGATGTGGTTTTACTGGCTGTGTCATCTATTACCATCCCTCGTATCTGGTGAGTACATTATGCCGAGGATCTTTTCTTAATGGGTGTGTCGACTATTAAACTTCCTCCCTATCTGTTAAGTACATCGTGCCTACGGATCTTGTGTTACTCGTACTGGCTGTATCCGTTTGTAAACTCCTTCCCAAATAGGTGAGTACATCATACCTTAGAATCTGGTGTTATTGGGTGTGTCAGCTATTACTGGTAAAACATTTCTCCCTATCTGGTGAATTTATCAATCTTGCCCTAGGAAGTCGAATTTCTAAATCAAATTTTCAAAGAGCATTTTAATTTTTAGGATTTTACACAGCGTTTGAACAAGCTCTTTGTTGATATCTTTTTAATCAAAGCATACATATTGGTCTTTATTTCTATTATTGTGTTTCCCATAGTGCCTAGTCCCTTTTCCTTCCACAAGTCAACAGTCCCTTGAGGGGTCAGTAGTGTCCCTGGATCCACCTCAAACCCATCTGGACATTGATTATGAAATCCTTACCTTCACACCATTTGATCGACCTCATCCAACATATGGTAAGTAAGAACTAGTACTGTATATTGAATTAATTTAGTCAGTTTTATATTTTACCAGATTTAGCCTTGTCCTTGATATGTAAAAGCTTATTCATGACTAAACTGATAGAAATATTTTCAAAGGGACAAGTCCCAATAAAATAAGACAATACTTATGTGTCCCACAGTTCTATTTCCATTTTCAGTGATTTTGAAATTTTTGTCAATCAGGACAATGCAATACATGTATGAAAAAAATTGTGTAGAATTTTGTCAGTCTGAAAGAGATTTAGTCAGTCAAAACTTTCGGACTGACACTTTTCAACATCACTGCATTGTATTTCTTCTAAAATTTCATTGTGCTAAAATAAGAGCATGTACAGTATGTATTGCTGTGATGCACACTGTAAATATCTTGCTTTTTATACTTTTTCATATATTGTTATGATTACATTCTGTGAAAAAATATGAAAAGGATTAAGAACTCAACTAGTTTTCTCTCTTCTACCTCTGTCCTCACCTCATCATTCATTGCTTACTTTTTCCTACCATTTTGAAATTCACTTTGAATTCCTTATACACCTCTCGTTCCATTTTTATGCCTTTGCCATGAATTGACTGGAGCACATAGTGAACCAACTCAGAATAATTTAATGTTGTCTAAGACAGAAAATGTGATTGGCCGTTATTTTTTTTATACACCATAAATTAGTTAGGTTCCTAAGAAAAGTCCACTTCAGGAAATGCTCCCCAGAATTATTTTTACCTTTACATGATACATGTACATATATGTGTATAATATATATATATATTCATCTGCTTTCGTTGTTAAGTTTATGTGTTGAAATGAATTAATTGTTGAAAATTAAAATGTGAAACCAAGTTATATTTGCCATGAATTAAAATACAAGAAATGGCTTCAACAATTTTGTAATTTACATTTTTTTGCACACTTTTTTATATTTCGCTTCACAGATTATAAGGTGTGCACCACAACAAACTATTATATCTCAATAAATTGCAAATTGTTAAAGATAATCCTTAATTATAACTGTCTGTCTTTCCATCTGTACGGTTTAGAAGTTTAACACAGCAAGTTTCTCAAAATGTACAAGTGGGACATCCATTACACTAAGACCAGTGATGTATCTTGGGATGAATTATTGCATGTTTTAACCTATGTTGCTGCAGGGGTATTTGTCCCATTAGGACAGTTTTAGTTTTATTTTCCCTTTCAGGTATGATTGAACATTGATACTAATCTTGTCAGCACAGTTCTAGATACATCTGAATTATTTATAAGATGTTCGTTGTTTAGTATAGAAAACACAATGTCATGATATATAACATTGTAATCATTAGACGATACTTTTCTGTAACAGGTGCTCGTAACTACGATGCTGTCTATATATCACCAAAGAATTCTACCGCTAAAGATCTCCCACTCATCGTCTTCCCTCATGGTAGGTGTATCAAAATATATTTCTCACGCACGATGAGTAAACTAACATAGCTTTGTTCTGAATAAAATTCAGGATGTAGAAACTTTAATATTAATGAATGAAATCTTGTTTCAGGTGGACCGCATTCAGCATTTTCTACAAGTTATTCGGTGTTTACAGCTCAGTTTGCTCTCTCAGGATTTGCGGTGTTATATGGTAAGAACACTGCACTCTGTATGTAGAGGGACCTCAGTGGTGGAGTGGGCAAAGGTCTGTATGTAGAGGGACCTCAGTGGGGAGGTGAACAAAGGTCTGTATGTAGAGGGACCTCAGTGGCAGAGTGGGCAGAGGTCTGTATGTAGAGGAACCTCAGTGGGGAGGTGGGCAGAGGTCTGTATGTAGGGGACGTCAGTGGGAAGGTGGATAGAAGTCTGTATGTAGAGGGACCTCAATGGCAGAGTGGGCAAAGGTCTGTATGTAGAGGGACCTCAATGGCAGAGTGGGCAAAGCTCTGTATGTTAAAGGCCTCAGTGGGGAGGTGGACAAAGGTCTGTATGTAGAGGGACCTCAGTGGCAGAGTGGGCAAAGGTCTGTATGTAGAAAACCTCATTGGGGAGGTGGGCAAAAGTCTGTATGTAGAGGGACCTCAGTGGGAAGGTGGATAGAGGTCTCTATGTAGAGGGACCTCACTGCTGAGGTGGGCAGAGATCTGGGTTAATACTCGTTATCAAACTCAAGGAAGTTTTTGCAATCTCTTTACTGAAGTTTTAAGTTTTGTCTCCATGGTTTGGTTTCTCTGTCACTACTGGCTTCAACCACATAGGTAGAATGATCATGGTGCGACATAAACAACAACCCCAAAAATCATATATTTATCTGTGTGTATAATTTGTATCATAGCCATGGTTTGCTGGACAGAGACTCCTGGTGGCTTGAGTGTTGAATCAGCTTAGGAGACATTGATTTTAAGTCTTGAATCAGTTGAGAAGATGTTTTTTTTTTCAGTACAGTCTTACTACCTTCAAAGACTACCTGTATAAAGCAATCACCTGTCTATTACAACCACCTTTCTCTGTTCTTTACTACTGTCTACAGAAAATTGACCTGTGTTAAGAGACCGTCTATCTTAAGCAGCCACTTTCCCATCTCCCTTTGGTGGCCTCTAAATACAGATTTTGTACTGTGGTCTCAGTGAACTGACAGGAATTTATTGGAAGACAACAAAAATTCAGCTACGTTAGCAAAGAAAGAAATTGCATAGTAACACTGCTGGGTGTATATCTATTCATAAATTGATTGGACTGTATGATTCTTCTTGATTTTTGGACACACTCAAAGACATATTTTACAATGAAGGTCATCAGACTTTGTATACTTATTCTTCATAGTGTGAGGGTCAAGCTTGGTGTCGTGATTAAGCGCTTGGCTTGCGGCGCCAACGATCTGGGTTTGATCCCCGGATTGCGCCACTATGTTTAAAAGGTTGGTTACCTCCGGCTTCCATGTTGTGATATAACTGAAAAATTGTTGAAAGTGGCATAAAACACCAATCAACCAACCAACTTCATAATGTGAGGAAGTACTTAAATGAAGAAAAAAAGTCAGATGTTTTACTTTGCATTTCTCTTGTTTATACATTATAATTTGTTATACACACATCTTATTTACAAAATTTAAGGCTTTCAGGCAATATCATCAATAAGAATTTGTTGTAACTTTTAACTAATTCATTAGAATTTGTCATAACATTTAACTCATTCATGATTTTTCAATGTGGAACTCTTGGCAGTGAATTACAGAGGCTCAGTGGGATATGGTGATAACAGTTTGAGAATGTTGCCAGGCAGTGTAGGTGACATGGATGTCAAAGATTGTCAGGTAATACACTTATATGTAAAAACAACATAAAACATATGATTATAATGTTATATGTAAATCAATGTAGTATAAAGCATTTACAGAGAGGGGTAGAATTAAAGTATTCACTGAGCAGGTAATGTGGGTCTTCCTCAGATTGTACCATGATGTTCAGGTAATCTGGGTCATCCTCAGATTGTACCATGATGTTCAGGTATCTGGGTCATCCTCAGATTGTACCATGATGTTCAGGTAATCTGGGTCATCCTCAGATTGTACCATGATGTTCAGGTAATCTGGGTCATCCTCAGATTGTACCATGATGTTCAGGTAACCTGGGTCATCCTCAGATTGTACCATGATGTTCAAGAGGTTAGAATCTTCCAGATTTTATGTTGCTGTACAGTGAGTAGAAAGCGACACAAAATCCTCAAAAATTTAACAGTTACATGCAAATACAGACATATCACCAGGGTGTTAAGAATCATATAGAAGTGATGAGAAATGCAAGTGAAAGTAGATTTATTTCAGCAATTTGCAATGAACTGAAATGTTTAGACATGATCTACATGTACATGCATGATTCCATATATTTACAGATCGGATAAAGCACAATTTTTTACATATAAATCATGTGGCCTCTTGTATCACTTTGTTTTCTCATATTATTTCAGTGTGCAGCTGAACATATTCTCAAACAGGGGAAAGCTGACCCATCCAAAGTTGTGGTATTTGGTGGTTCTCATGGTGGATTCCTAACAACTCATTTGATTGGTCAATATCCTGTATGTACTCTTCATATGATAATTATGTTTATTATATTCTTCATAATGAATAATCATTATATCATATCATATCATATCATATCATATCATATCATATCATATCATATCTTATCATATCATATCATATATCATATCATATCATATCATATCATATCATATCGAGTGAGAGTGAGTATTCTGCACTTGGCTTTGACATCTTTGTGTCTGGCTGTCCAGCTTTTAGTAATTTTGCCTTGTTTAATGTTTTCAAGTCTATTTATGCTTCACAAAATTTAAAACATCATGATTCTTTGTAATGTTTAACTCTGTTGATTTGAAATGTATTTAGGTCATGTGGTACTCAGCCATTCATTTGTGTGTCAGTCCTGCAGTAAACAGGTATAGGTTGTGATTATTGCTAAATGCAATCTAATTTTATCATGCTAGCCATTTACAAGCTAAAATTTTCTCATTTGTACGAGTATCACCATTTTGATGAAACTATACAGGAATTTACTACTAACAGAGGGTAGGGTAAGAGGGGGGAGGGGGGAGGAAAAGAAAGAAAGGGGTTCTATGTACCATGAATAGGATTCACTTTAATGTAACAACTTATGAGTTGTAATTTAAGTACCAGCATACATACAAATCCAGACATAAATAAAAATGTTACATCAATGTGCATAGTAATTACATGTATATCACTAATAGGACTCTAGCTTCATTAGTTCCCCTGGTCTTTATTTTAGGATTTTTACAAGGCAGCTTGTTGTAGAAATCCAGTCACAAATATTGCAAGTAAGTTAATTTATTTACATTTTTGTTTGTGGGGGTATATTTGAATCACCTTGTCTGTCTGTCTGTGTCTGTCTGTTTGAGTCTGTCTAGAAAACTTTAACCTTGGCCATGTTTTAACCAAAAGTGATGGAGCCTTCATACTACACTTGTGTATTCCTTGTGGCAAGACCTTTCTGTTGGTACCAATATTTCTGACCTCGTGACCTTTTCCTTGCTCTTTGCCCTACTTCAGATTTTGTTGCCGCAGGGGGTATTTGGTCCGTTAGGACAGTTCTAGTTCAGATCATATTTCATAACTTACTGAAGTGGTACAATGTAACATTAATGCTGAAAATTGAAACACAAAATTATTGATCAATTGCAAATGAGGCTTAAAGTGTCATACTAAATGGACTAAATGAATTTACAATGCTGCTGCATAGCATTATAAATGACCAAGAACTTAATAGTGCTAACTTACATGGTATGTAAACCGAGGACTTCACAATGTTGCTGAGCATGGTTTATGAACCGAGAACTCAAAAATACTGCTTAGTATAGTGTAAACGGAGGTCTTGACATTGCTGTTGAGCTTGGTTTATGAACTTAACATTTCTGCTTAGTATAGTGTAAACCGAGGTCTTGACATTGCTGTTGAGCTTGATTTATGAACTCAACAATTCTGCTTAGTATAGTGTAAACCGAGGTCTTGTCAATGCTGCTGAGCATGGTTTATGAACTCAACAATTCTGCTTAGTATAGTGTAAACCGAGGTCTTGACAATGCTGCTAAGCATGGTTTATGAACTCAACAATTCTGCTTAGTATAGTGTAAACCGAGGTCTTGACAATGCTGCTAAGCATGGTTTATGAACTCAACAATTCTCCCTAGTAAAGTGTAAACCGAGGTCTTGACATTGCTGCTGAGCATGGTTTATGAACTCAACAATTCTGCTTAGTATAGTGTAAACCGAGGTCTTGACATTGATACTTAGTATGAGTTGTGAAATGAGGATTTTACAATGCTAGTTAGCAAGATGTATTTACCAAGTACTTAACATTGCTTTTTTTTTAGTACGGATAATGAACTCAACTTGACAATGATAATTTGAAAGATTTATGAATCAAGGACTTGACTTTGCTGTAGAACAGTTGTACTTGTATTAGGGACTAAGAACCAAGATCTAGACAATGTCAGTGTTGTTTAGGAGGAGGACTTGACAATGCTTCATTGCATGAAGTATGAACCAACACGTTGACAATACTGCTTATTATGGTTTATGAAATGAGGACTTGACAATGCTTCATTGCATGGAGTATGAACCAACACATTGACAATGCTGCTTAGTATGGTTTATGATCTGAGGACTTGACAATGCTTCATTGTATGGAGTGAACCAACACATTGACAATGCTGCTTAGTATGGTTTATGAACTAAGGACTTGACAATGCTTCATTGCATGGAATATGAACCAACACGTTGACAATGCTGCTTAGTATGGTTTATGAACTCAGGACTTGACATTGCTTCATTGCATGGAATATGAACCAACACATTGACAATGCTGCTTAGTATGGTTTATGAACTAAGGACTTGACAATGCTTCATTGCATGGAATATGAACCAACACGTTGACAATGCTGCTTAGTATGGTTTATGAACTGAGGACTTGACAATGCTTCATTGTGTGGAGTGTGAACCAACACATTGACAATGCTGCTTAGTATGGTTTATGAACTCAGGACTTGACAATGCTTCATTGCATAGAGTATGAACCAACACGTTGACAATGCTGCTTAGTATGGTTTATGATCTGAGGACTTGACAATGCTTCATTGTATGGAGTGAACCAACACATTGACAATGCTGCTTAGTATGGTTTATGAACTAAGGACTTGACAATGCTTCATTGTGTGGAGTGTGAACCAACACATTGACAATGCTGCTTAGTATGGTTTATGAACTGAGGACTTGACAATGCTTCATTGTGTGGAGTGTGAACCAACACATTGACAATGCTGCTTAGTATGGTTTATGAACTGAGGACTTGACATTGCTTCATTGTGTGGAGTATGAACCAACACATTGACAATGCTGCTTAGTATGGTTTATGAACTGAGGACTTGACATTGCTTCATTGCATGGAATATGAACCAACACGTTGACAATGCTGCTTAGTATGGTTTATGAACTGAGGACTTGACATTGCTTCATTGTGTGGAGTATGAACCAACACATTGACAATGCTGCTTAGTATGGTTTATGAACTGAGGACTTGACATTGCTTCATTGTGTGGAGTATGAAACAACACATTGACAATGCTGCTTAGTATGGTTTATGAACTCAGGACTTGACAATGCTTCACTGCATAGAGTATGAACCAACACGTTGACAATGCTGCTTAGTATGGTTTATGAACTGAGGACTTGACATTGCTTCATTGTGTGGAGTATGAACCAACACATTGACAATGTTGCTTAGTATGGTTTATGAACTGAGGACTTGACATTGCTTCATTGTGTGGAGTATGAACCAACACATTGACAATGTTGCTTAGTATGGTTTATGAACTCAGGACTTGACATTGCTTCATTGCATAGAATATGAACCAACACATTGACAATGCTGCTTAGTATGGTTTATGAACTGAGGACTTGACATTGCTTCATTGTGTGGAGTATGAACCAACACATTGACAATGCTGCTTAGTATGGTTTATGAACTCAGGACTTGACATTGCTTCATTGTGTGGAGTGTGAACCAACACATTGACAATGCTGCTTAGTATGGTTTATGAACTCAGGACTTGACATTGCTTCATTGTGTGGAGTATGAACCAACACATTGACAATGCTGCTTAGTATGGTTTATGAACTCAGGACTTGACAATGCTTCACTGCATAGAGTATGAACCAACACGTTGACAATGCTGCTTAGTATGGTTTATGGACTCAGGACTTGACGTTGTATTCTTATACTTTATTTTGTGCTTGCTGGTATTTCACCCTAACCTCATGTCTTTATATTTAAGGTATGATTGGAACGACAGATATTCCTGACTGGTAAGTTTTTCTTTAAATCAAGACATCATTATAGATAAAGAAAGATAGTGTTGTATAAAAAAAACTTTCTTATTTACATCTTTCATTAATTCATTTTATTCATATTCATTTAACACTTTTCGTATTCAAGTAATCAGTCACTAATCAGAAGTCCATCATGTTTTCATTATAACATATAACATATTTTAGGTGTTTTGTGGAAGCAGGCCTGAATTTCACTCAAACATCGTTAGCAGATGACAAAGTTTTGACTGCTATGTGGAAGAAGTCACCCATGCAGTATGTGGATAAGGTATTTTCCCTATGTTAACAGTTTTTACTGTCTCAACGGAAAGACATTGACACAGATAAGCTACCGATTGGAATCAAACCTGCAAACTTTTGGTCAAGAGCCTGACCCATTGAGCTGTATCAGCATTAACGAAGCTTTAACTCTGCGATTCTAGTATAAGGACAATTTTTCTTATATGCAAGTATTATTTTAAAAGGGTAATGGTATGAATTAAAATGGGTGTGGACTGGAAATTTCTGAAATGGTATAGGAGAAGTTGTTTGCCCTTGTTTAATTTCGTTTTCCCAGAAATGGAAATGAGTGGTATAAAAGTTAAGCAATGACTGTTTACTCAAGCTGCTCTTTTTGTGTCTGTATGGTCAGTTGACCATGGTGAGATATGGTCAGTCAAGCAGCAGTGATGTTTTTATACATCACAATGATATGCAGAAAGTGGGAGAGTTCTTATCAAGGGCAGACAACTCACTTTATGGTATCCTCCTATTTGGTATAATGTAAATACTGTACATTGGTGTCCAATTTTCATCGTAAGTTATCCTCAAGTATAGAGGATCACTTCTACGTGTAAGACCACTTGCCGTATGTATAACAGATAACATTAATTTATTTTTTTTCGCCGTAGGTTAAGGCACCATTACTGATCTTGCTGGGTATGAGTGATGCTCGAGTGCCACCAAAACAAGGAGAGGAGTACTACAAACAGCTGAAGGCAAGAAATGTGGAAACAAGGTATTCATGAAGAGCATTATCTATGCATAGTCAAGTCACTCTGTATCTTTCCTTTATAAGGGCCTTGATGAAGACAGGTCCTCTTCAGTGACCATCTTGTCCATCCCAAGTCTGTCGGAAAGAAATGTTAAGGCGAGGTGCATGGATGTATAAATGTATGTTCTCTATTAATGAACATTTTACTTTTTCTGCACATGATATTTGTCTGCTTTCACAGGGTTGTATTAAGAGTATGGCATTGCCGCTTCTATAGAATTTTGTTCACAAAATTCTAGATATTATGCGGGCACATTCCCACATTAAAAGTAACATGCACATAATTTTATTACAGCCATATGTGTAGTAGAATTCTTGACAAGCAGACATCTGTAGAAATATATTTACTCTTTCCATTTCCCCCCCCCCCTTATATATATGGGAGGCTTAATTATAATTGGCAGTTATGGCTAAGTGAGAGCCTACTTGTAAGATGTATTTTCATTGGTCTATTACCGAAGTTCATGTAAGGACTTGAAATGAGCATGTATGATGTATTCATTTGCTAATACAACATACACAGAGCATAAACAACCATGAATGAGCAACCACTTCAGAAGCATCGAAGCAAGAAATTTCAAGGCGACGATCGATGGACTGAGAATGTGGAAATGTAACAAGTGCACAAAGCAGACACATATATTTACGTTATTTTTTCAAGAAAAGAGCTGAGAACTGATGAGGAAAATGAGACATCAAACTGGGACTGTGTTATTAATGTTGGTGATCAATTTCAGCTCTATAGCATAATATCTGTAGGTGGTAGCTAGGCAGATGATATGGAGACTGAAAACAGATACGAATGAAACACCCCCTCCTATCAGGAAATCCTGGAAGCAAACTTGTTTTCAACATTGAAAACTTTTTGTTTATATTTTTTGAAGAGATCAGATATTTGATTTGCCAGATTGTACTTGAAGTCCTGGGCAGCTGAAAGTCGAATTCATCAGGGTACTGATGCTCTTTTCTTTCATTATGCCAAGATGATCTGATTCTTCAGGTCATTGATGTACTTTGCTTTCATTATGCCAAAATGCATGTTACAAAACTCTTGATCAAATAGCTATATAGTTGTTGCTATTTATCTTTGATAGATTGATAGCGTATGAAGATAATAACCATCCAATCTCCAAAGTGGACGCACAGGCTGACACCATAATCAACGTGCTCAGCTGGTTTTGGTCTCACCTACCATAAATGGTGCTGGTGTTGATCTTCGGTGGTACCTGCAAAATATACAGATACCACCTGATTCATTAGAGTATTAAACAGAGAACTAACCTACTCAGAGATGGTCTGCGAGGACACCGTTTTATGTCGCACAGGATCCACAAAGCCATAGTTGATTGCTCAGCAGAATTTTACCCTATACTGTCGTGGTATTATCATGTACAGTTTTAATTTTCCTAGTCAGTTCTTTCAGGGATGACACAGTTAGGGTGATTTAGGGTTTGATACATTTACTCTATTACCAATTGGGACACTGATGTTTAACAAACACATCTTTTCTGTGCTATAGACGTCCATATGGAATACACGTACATGTACATGTATTAAAAATTTCTATAGGTACATAGGTCAGGAATGAGCTATAAATGAAAATTTTTCAAATTGGATATCTTTATGTAATATATACAAATATACTTCGTCAATGCACTGTCACTATTTCTGGGAAATTAAAAAGAATACTGAATAGCTGCAGTAATAATTTAATTAAAAATCAGATGCAAATTCTTTTTTTTTTTTTTTTCGCCACAATTTTTCTATACCATGCAACAGATTAAAACTTAAAAATGAGGGTATGATGTGCAGTTGTCATAAATCAAAGTATATAGATTTTATAATGAAGTTGCCAATGATGTACATAAAATTAGACAAATTTATCTGTACTACCTCTGTCACTGGGAATCCATAAAATATTATTATTTTTCATGTACACTGTAATCAGATAACTGATAATGGAAACAATCACAGTCTGTAATAATTCTGATGAGTTCATATACTGACATATAATCGGTGCTATTTATTTATTGACTACTTTTTGTCATCCACACACAGGGGTTTCATGCCAGTTGAACCCGAATTTAATTTGGAATTCGATTTGTTTCACGTTCACACGGAGAAGAAGTTTTATGTTAATTAAAATAATTGTCATTAAACTGGTCTGAATGCAATGTGAATCTAATTCAATGAGAGCTTGACACATGTACATGTATATTGCACAACTATAAGTATAATGCAATGTCGTTTGGTCCAATAATGTCGTTATGATGTCTGTTTTCTTCTACGTGTAACTGACATCATTTCATAGACTAATATGATGGAATCTACATTACCTTTGATAAATAATATGTTTCTATCGTTGTTATGAATTTTTAAAATTTCATGTTACATCCACACTGTATAAATGCAATTCGAATTTGATTTACATTTTTTTTTTAATGTTGATTAAGTCTAATGCAAACTGGTTTTCAATGGACAGTCATGTAAATGAAGGATTTATGGATCTTTTATTTTGAAATCATGTAATTTGATGAGTTACGTATAAATAAATACAGAAAATGAGGAAAATAAAAATTGTATGGTTTGTTGTTTTTGTTCCATATAAAAGCCATAGTGCTATCTTCTCCATAATGAAAAAATCAAATATTTTATTGGGTTTTTTTTAATTTGTGTTCCATATAGAAGCCATTATATTTATAAGCTAGGGCAGTTCTTCTATCCTTGTGTCATATAAAGCATCCATTTCATTCTTACTCTGAGTTTGTATTGACTCTTTTCGTTAAACAGAGTTATTTCCCATTTGGGACGGTATCTGACGTAAAACAATTATGACGTCATCAATTTCCAATGAAAACGTCATTTGTGGACTACCATCTCCCGGAGTTTTAGATCAGTTTTTTTTTAGAATTTGGTGATGTCATATGTGTTTTACTTCAGATACCGTCCCAAATGGGAAATAACTCTGTATAACGAAAAGACCGAAGATATCAACTGATTTTCATTACTTCTAACCCTTTATTAGTAATTGTCAGTATTTATAAGATGTCTAGATTTAAGTGTTTGTGGAAACTCCATACAACGTACATGTGTATAGCTCCTGTCACACACGTGAATTTGTTCACAACTATAATCACTTCCCATTCACTATCTAACACGGGAGTGAGGGAATTGCATATGTAATAGAAAATTTGGGTTTTGGTGGAAGAAAACGTAATTTTAGGAAAACGAGAGGGCTAAGTGGGTTTATATTGCTCACCTGAGCACAACTTTATCATTAACAAAAACTGGCTGCTTGAAAAAAAAAATTGCTATGATATTAAACAAAAAAAAAAGATAATAATAATAAATAAATAATGAAATTCCAGAAAATAAGGAAATGAAATTTTCAAATTCCTTTTGAATTTCGTAGATCCTGATGATTTACAAGGAATGAATGCTGTACAGCTTGTGTTCATGCGAATTAATGAAATGAAAAAAAAAAACATTGCTTCCTCCCTTCCCACGGAAATCAGTCAGTCAGAGAGGGGGAGATGTAGGTGTGTTACCCTTTGGCAAATTTATTTCCTGAAATAACTTTGTTCATTTACTGAGTGTTAAAACTTCTTTGGTATAAAATGATGAAAATAAAAATTGCTTACGCGAAAGTTGAACGGTTACCCTACAGCGTGCTATCACAGGTCTATTTTATCATAAAACATTCAAATGACTCTTGAAAAACAGTATTACTAGATTCGAATAAAATACAACATACTAAAACTGAATTGCCTCACTCCATAAAATAAATCAAAGACTGAAAAAAAAGATTTAGAACTTTTTTCCGATTTCTTTTTCTTAGAAGACTTAGTTTACATGCAACTATTGACTGCTACAAAACATTCACAAAACTTATTTTGATGTACATGTATAATGAATTGAAATTTTTTTCCATAATGGGGTTTGAAACACTCTTCTACTACATGTCAGTATTGGCATGTATCATCAAAAAAGAAAAAAGATAATGATTATTAAACAAGAGCACTGAATTCTGACATGAAACTTTCAATGACTTTCGAAATAGAAATAATTTTCTATTAAAAGTTTCTCTGTATTGAAACAGTAAAAAAGATATTAATAAATAAATAACGTAAATGTGTGATCACAATGACATTAATAATGTAGATATTCTCATACTCCTGTACAAAGGGTCTTGATACATTCCCCAACCCGTATGTGTAGTGTAAGGACTTTATAAGTCCTTGTGTAAGAGGGGGGCCCTCTCTTGCACCACACAAACGGGTGTACGGATAAAATCAAAACCATGTGTTCTTGTATAATTATCAAAGACTTGAAGCTCTGTGATCCTTTGGTGCATACCAAGATGTAGGTGCATGTATTGAATTTTATCTGATAATTTACATTTTTGTACATTATGTGAATCATATTATCGTTGGTTTCATATGTTTATATGTATATGTATCTTTGTTTAAAGAAATAGCATATGTAGATGCATTTTATATACAATAAACTGTACACGAATAAAGAGTTATCTCCCCTTCCTCTTGTCCAGTTATGTTAATTCAATCCCAAAAGCTCCAATAAATATGTTTAAAACCGTCACCGCAAAAATAAGTCCCACACTGACATTATTGAGTTTGTTAGACCTGTCATCGTTCTTCGCTTCTCCTTCTCCGACTCCAATTATCAATAAGACCACACCAACAATCATCTGTAGAATGATTGACAGGCTCAGGAGCACGATCATTGGCCAGAAGTATTTATAGGCGTCGCCGACTGAGATGATGGCTTTAAGTTGTGAGGCGTTGGCTATAAGAAGTCCCACGTCGAGTAGACCCTCTGCCAGGGTTTTCTTCTTTTCATATGCACTCTTATTGACAACACTGGAGGTAGGTTGCTCTCCGTTCTGTAATAGAAAAGTTACACCATGATCATATATAATATATATGTATGCATGTTTATTTTAAGCATAGCAATAGCAAACAAGATTCAAGTCTTTGTACACTTATACGTATGCGTCTCGCAAAGATACTGAGTTGTGTATGCCTCAACAAATGCGTCTTCTTCAACGACTGCGTATACCACATGTGCGTCTGACATAAGAACTATATAAACCACATCGTGTGCGTCTACCACAATGACTATGCAAGCCACCATGTATGCGTCTACCACAATAACTATGTAGGCCACAATGCATGCGTCTACCACAATGACTCCGCAAGCCACAATGCATGCGTCTACCACAATGTAAAATACGAAAGTAACTGGTGTCAAATGACAATGGCACTAACAACAATGTATCACAGTGGACATTCACGGACCCCTGAAATTCAGAGCCGAGACCAGGTGCCCGGGAGGAGTGAGCGTCTCCTGTCTGAGTAATCACATCCGCAGTGAATGCCCTTACATACAGAGGAAACAAATATAATTCAGCACTGTATATATACATGTACATGAATGTGAACAAACACTGTGTAGAAAGTGCCACGGCCACACAACTTCAGGAAAAAGGGTATAATAACGCTTAAGTCAAACCCTCCGCGGGGATTTTTTACGAGCTCCACACTGCAAAGGGAAAAAATTTGACGTTAATGTAAAATACAACAACACCTATGCAAACCACAATGCATGCTTCTACCACAAAGGGTTATGAAAGGTATAACGTTCTTCACAACGACGATGTAATAAATAATATGTCTTTCTATCGCAAGGACTATACATGTAAGATATGCAAGTATCGAAAACAAAGATTATGCAAGTCACAGTGTGTTCTCAAAATAACGACTTTGTTGGGCCTTGGGGGTAAGATAATGAAATAAACTTTGTAAGGCACCTGTCAAATCAACATTATTTTCGACACGGTCGACTTAAAACCCGTCAAGTCAACATAATTCTCTGACAAGTCAACATACTGCTTCGACAAAGCGACATGACATCTGACAAGTAAACACTATTCTCTTACAAGTCGCCGTAATTGTCTAACAAAAAGTGGGACACATTTCTCTCACCCTGCGTCAATTTCTCTAGCCCCGCGTCTTTTTGGTATACCAATAACAATTTTCCGTATCAGGATCTATCAAGAAATTTCTTACCTGTATAGTCATTCTATCCTGAACACCTTCTTTTCCAGCCATGATTGTTCGTAGTTGAAACAAGTAAGATTCTAGATATAAACGTCGTTGATTCTACCCGGGTAAATCCTGTAGATATTGGCTATGCCGTTTGGGTTGACAGTTTTGGAGATAAGAGGTATATTATGATCTTTATTTACGATACATGCAGAATTTCAGGGGCGGATTAAGGGGGTGTCACCCTTGATGTTTGAGCATTGCAACCGTCGATAACGGAATAACCCTACGTGACGTTTTATGCATGATTTTTTCTATTACGTCACGGTTACAAGTATTGTGACGGACAATTCACCCTTTCATGGCTCGTAAAAGAACGCGACATTTAGTTGATTTTCAGTTTTTCTGTTTATGACATCATAAACCAATGTGTTATTTGTGGGAGTTTTGCCGGACCTCATATAACGACATCACAATGAAAATTTGATGGAACATATAACATCGATATGACTAAACTTTTTTAAACGGGCATTCAGTCTGTTCCAGAATTCATCCTTCATCAAATGTCACGTTTTTTACGAACCGTGGAAGGGCGAATAAATGCAGAGGCCAATGTGATAAACCAAGGGTTAACGCTTTATTGCAATAGACCCAATCACTATTACTGCGGAACTGACATTTTGGTTGACAAAATCGTAACTGTTCCCGCAAAATGACGTCAAAGACAATAATTTTTTTTATGACGTCAAAAATTTTACAGGAAAAGTTATCATTTGCAAACCAAAACTTCAGTTCCGCAGTAATAGTAACGACGAAATAATTAATAATTTAACAACTCCCCCCCCCCCAATAACCCCAAACAAACAAACAAACAAAAAACTATTACATTTGAAGTTCTTGATACTTACCGGTAATACTGTTCTAGTGATCGTCCTTAAGAGTCACCTTTGGCCAACACGACTCTGCTTCAGCTGGTAGTATGCTTTACTCAAGGTTGAGAGGACCCAAGTTCGAACCTTAACTCGACTCATCGGTATTTTGTGTGTAGATAAGACAAAAAGATCACTCGCTGTGGTTGGTGAACAACAAACGTTCTGCTGACTATACCGTGCGGCCGTGATCATTGCTTTAAGCTCCATCATTTCTTTAAGCTCCATTAGCTGTCGTTAGCAGAAATAGCTGTCATTATCTGGGTTATCTGTCATTAGCAGGGTAAGATGTCGTTGGCGGAAATAGCTGCCATTAGAGGGGTTATCTGTCATTAGTGGGGTAACTGTCGTTAGCGGAGATATCTGGGGTAGCTGTCGTTAGCGGGGGTACCTGTCGTTAGCTAGAATAGCTGTTGTTCGAGGCGGCTCTTGTTAGCGAGAATAGCTGCCATTAGCGATGGTAGGTGTCGTAGTGAGAACAGCTCCACGGTGGCGGATTATAATATAGATTACATATATACATATATTATGCCGTCACATTATTCAAATTCGGTGCAAACGTTTTCTTCAAAGAGATACAATAGAAACGAAACAAAAACAACAAGAAAAAAACAAAAAAAAACATCTCCAGAATTCCAGACATTCTTTCTTGTTTTACCCAGGTTTGCCTCTGCATGACTGATAAAATACAAATAAAGAAGGATAAACTGCAATATATATTGTAGAGTACATGATGGCTTTACTAGACACGTCACATTAATGTTTACATTTGATAAGGCGTATAGGAAGTGTTAGTATTCCGTAGATTAAATCGTCCTCAACTAAATATAGGAATGAGGAAATCGGGATTCTGATGCTTTAAACGTTAAACGAATTAGAGTTAGGGGGAAAGAGGTGGGGGGGGGGGGGGAGGGGGTTAAGGAGCAAAACCTACATTTTCTATTTTCGGTGACCTGACCGGAGATTAAAGTTTTCACATGACATTATTCTAAAGTCAGCCACCACCACCATACAAAGTTTCTATGCATATGGGACTTTCCGGGTCTCTTTTTCTCCATTATTTTCTGTGATGTTCTGCGGCTGTGTTTAAGCATTTATCATAAAGGGATTTTAATCAAACTTGGCCGTAATAAAACACTTTTGTCGTTACAGGTATTTCGATCAGATAAATTTAGCGTGAGAGGTAAAAGGTCAAATAGATTATAGCCTTCCTTTGACTGCGCTAAAACATGGACGTATTCAGAATTTTTGAAATGAGGTTAAACCATTGATAGCAGAATTTTATAAAAAAAAAAATGAAGTGGTTCTTACCTACCATAGTAACTTTGCCAAGAAAAGAAGGTTTCACTTTTTAAAGTAACCCAGATTCAATGACCTTTTTTGTGTATTTTCTAAACAAAACTTATGATGCGATTCCAACCTTCGAATTCCACTTTCTTTGAACATGTTTGGGGGGGGGGGGGGGGGGGGGGGGGGGGGCAGAAATCATGAAATATTTTTCTTCAGTGGTGGCACTGAATGAGTTCTTCTATCGTTTGATATGCAATAGAGAACCTGCTAATAGAAATTCGGAGCTTGTGTGTTAGAGAGAATATTTTTGACGAATATATATAATAGGCTGTTGTCATCTATGTTAACATTTTCCAGAAAAAAAAATCACGTTAAAAAAGGGGACGAGCCCCGGTTCCTACGCCTGTGTAATAAAGGAGTTAGTAGAATGGCGGTAAGTTTGTTCCACATGAGATGATTTTTTACAGAAGGATGATACATACCTGATATACAGAAACAATATTTCAAAGACGGTTCGTTGCCAAGATTCCTGTACTTTAGTTTCATGGATTGAGGAGCAATGGGCTAGCGAAGATGGCTTAATTTGGAGATGTCGGATTACTTGATTTGTTCAGACACTTTCTGATATATTATTTCACTGAACCCTTTCCTATGACATGTGCACTATATTTGATTACCAAAAGATCACTACATGCGAGCGAATATAAGCGGGATTGGGGTCTAGCCGGAACCACCATAAATTTCGGAAAAATGTCTTCTTTCTTTCTTTTTTCTTTCTTTCTTTCTTTCTTATCTATTTATTATTGTTTTTTGCTCATGACAGCCGTTTAACTTTCTTTTCTTTCCTTCTTTTCGTTCGTTCTTTCTTTCTTTCTTATTTATTTATTTACAATAGTTTTTTTTTCTCATGACAGCTGTTTAAAGGAAGTTTCCCAAAAATCCAAATAGCATTCTACTTGTTCCTTGAACTGTACGAGTTTTCCTGTTGAAAACTTAAAAGAAAAAGACATCAGTGATGGACAGGTCAATTAGACGCTCGGAAACAATTGCTATGTCACTTTTTGATAGAATCAATCTAGATCTTTCCAGAATTTACATTAACATATCAATATTTGCTTACATAAATCAAAGATTTTGACTACTGTATCTCTGCATAAATAAACCGTCATTCAAAATCTGGATTGAGTTTAAAGATATACGAGTTGTCGTTCTTTTTCTTCTCGCTGTTTAAACCAGGTATATCTATATATATATATATGTTTACTGTCTGCTAGCAAAGTTTTATATATTTTGTGTGTCATTGTTGATGTTTTGAAGCAAATAATAATATTTTCAATAGACATTAGTATTAAAAGATATGTAGAGGATTTATACTCAATAATGACAACAGAGATTATTCGATCTGAATACAGAGTAATTTTAATATCCGTAATCCGGTTCCGTCGCTTCTCGACACGCGAAGACTGGAATTCTAGAGTTCTACATTGGTCTATAATCTAGTGATAATCCCTTTTTTTTGTAGTGATTGGGAGGATGTTAGATTTTCACATTTAATAGTAGAAAAAAGCCTGTGACTCTCGTCAGGCAGCAATGCTTGTCATACCACATACATCGAAACAGTTACATTGGACCGCAGAACGTTCAACGTTCTCTCAAAATGGTTCGGAATGGCGTCAAATTATATTATTACATTATAGACTTAGTTGGAACGTTATTCAGTATATAAATTTTCCGTCCAATGTTAGAGTAAATCTAAAATAACATTTGAAAATGCATTGATAAAAAAAAAAGATTTGAAAATTATTGCCGCGCCATGTAGCAAGTTAATTTGAAATGTCCCTTTTAAAACGTCTTTTGTAAATTTATTTCTTTTATTAAGTGCGGTTTTTATATCGCCTTTTTGTTTTGGTCGCGATTTGCCAAGGTTGTTTGAAATGGCGTTTGCGCAGAGATATGTCTCCAGAATGAGTAGTTTTATTGTAAGCGCTTAGCCTGGAAATTGTAGTGTCTTAAAACATCAAAAATATTTCAGACTGATTATATTATTGATTGATTTATTGATTGATTGTTTTACGTCACTCCACGATTATTTAACGTACATGTATATGGTGAAGGCAAATACTTGATACATTGCATAGAAATTGATACTTTTATAACAGACCCACCTGAAGCAATGAGGGATCTTTTACGTTCCCCGCCTACCGTGACACGAGACCTCAACTTTTATTGTCTCACCCGAAAGATAGGACACCGGTGTACCTGCGCCGGTAGTAACTTAAGTTGCTGTCAGAAGCCAAGCACTTCATCCACTGTGCTACCTCCTGACTTGCCTCAGAGTTCGTACACATGATTGGAATCAAAGTGTGTTACTGTACAGGGCAATATCCCACTCGACCTAACATAAGAACGTAGGAACCCTTTTTTCAGATCGACATTGATTATACGTACAGTTTTGTCATTTTCAGGTAATTGATTAAATGGAACACGACTGGAAGGACATTGTCGTGAGACATCTCGGGAAGAAGATGAAGAACAAAGAAAAAGAAATTAAAATAAACATTGTTGTGGTCGACATTGGTATAAAGCCGGCATACTTACTAGACTTTGTGGTCTCTGTCGATACCTTTACCAATTTCCTTCAAGAACTCAAGTCACATAACCTCATGCAAAATAATTTGTTAGTTGTGAAAGCAGACATGGATATATTAATTGCGAATTACTTAACTTTACGATGTATTTCAGATAAATTTAATTCCTATTTTAAATTTGTCGACGTAACATATTCTCTAGCGGCGCCAGTAAATAAATCACGTGACAAATATATCGAGGGAGTGTTCGACACGCTTTCATTATTATTGGATAATAAAGGAAAATCATCAGTGGAACTTCCTTGTAACATGACTAACATGAGTACTGTGTTCGGCGTTTGTGTGGGATATCCCGTAGTGTATTGGTATGATATGGACACAGACGGAAACTGTTTGTCTATGCAGTCTCTCAGTCACCACGAGGTCATAGGGAAATGTCATGTTACCGACGACGAGCACGTGATATATTCTTTTAGCGTTCCATCAACGATGGAGGACCTTACCGAACATGCGAAAAAATGGTTTGACGACTTATACAGCAAAGGGAGATGGAAAGAAAGTTTTGCAGAACTGTTAATGAAAACAAAAATTGTGGTGTTGCCGAGCGTTAATTTGTAGGAATTACAAAAATGTTATGTAAAATCATCTTTTCATGAGAGATACAAATCGAATTTTTTCTTTACAGACTTTTCTAACAAAGCTTTTTTTTAAATTGTTCTGATTGAAGTGGCATTGAAATAAATGGTAAAGTACACTGTATAGATATTCAGAAGTCAGGATATCTAACTTATTTTTTCACTTTGTTTGAAACAAAGAATTCAGTAATCGATCATGGAACTTTCAGTTCAGCATGACATATACACATAGAGACTTGCAGATAAAGAAAATTAACGGGGACGCATGCACAAATGAAAACATGCATGCTATTTTGATAAGTGCTTACAGAGATGAAAGTTGGAGATAGGAACGACAACTCTGGATGAGAATGATTAAGATGCATTTAGAGATCATTCTCAACTAAATGTAACAATGTCTCACTCTCTTGGACCAAGCTAATTAAAGGATGTAATGGATCCTTATCAAGCAAATGAAAGAATTTCCCAATACAAAAAGAGAAGGTAAGAAATCTAGCTCAACTGCATAACAGAATCCACCCTTCGGCCCCCACCCCCCAGTAAAATGAAATAAACAAATAAATAAATAAAACATAAGTAAATAAAGTAAAACAAATAAATGATGATAACAAGAGAGAATAACATAAAAGAGAGCCCACCCCTTGCGCGAGGGGAGGAAAGAGATCTATCACAACCACATATCAAAATAAATCCATCCATAGAGGGAAGGATATTGGTCTCGCACAACCATGTGTCGAATTCAGCCACGACAAAATAAAGCTGTGTAGCTTTTATTCAACATTTATCAGCAGTGCTCGTAAACGAATGTATATAACGATGTAGTGCTATACTAATAATTGTAAAAGAAAACTAAAAGGTTAAATCCATGCTTACGAATATATGTCACGGGTATTTATAAATGAAATTCCAGTAACTTGGTAATTAAGAAAAATTCGAATGATATTGAAATGTAACCCGGAAGGAGTAAGCGTCTCCTACCAGAGGTGAGACTCGGTGCCCTGTGAGGAGTAAGCATCTCCTGTCAGTACCGCGATCTGGTGCCTTGGGAAGATTAAGCATCTCCTGTCAGATCCGAGATTTGATGTCCTGCGAGGTGTAAGCATCTCCTGTCAGAACTGAGATCTGGTGCCTTGGGAGGAGTAAGCATCTCCTATCAGAACCGAGAACTGGTGTCCTGGGAGTAGTAAGCATCTCCTGTCAGAACCGAGATCTGGTGTCCTGGAAAGAGTAAGCATCTCCTGTCAGAGCCGAGATCTGGTGTCCTGAGAAGAGTAAGCATCTCCTGTCAGAGTGGAGATTTGGTGTTCTGCGAGGATTAAGCATCTCCTGTCAGAGCCGAGATCTGGTGCCCTGGGAGGAGTAAGCATCTCCTGTCAGAGCCGAGATCTGGCGCCCTGGGAGGAGTAAGCATCTCCTGTCAGAGTCGAGATCTGGTGTCCAGGGAGGAGTAAGCATCTGTCAAAGATGAGATCTGATATCTTGGGAGGAGTAAGCACCTCTTATCAGAGCCAAGATTTGATGCCCTAGGAGGAGTAAGTTTCTGTCAGAGCCGAGATCTGGTGAACTGGAAGGAGTACCGGTAAGTATCTCATGTCAGCGCCGACATCTGGTGCCGTGGCAGGAGTAAGCATCTCCTGTCAGAGCCGCAAACTGGTGCCCAGGGTGGAGTTACATCTCCTGTCAGAGCCGAGATCTGGTTCCCTGGAAGGAGTAAGCATCTCCTGTCAGAGCTGAGATCTGGTGTCCTGGGAGTAGTAAGCATCTCCTGTCAGAGCCGAGATCAGGTGCCCTGGGAGTGGTAAGGATCTCCTGTCAGAGCCGAGATCTGGTGCCCTGGGAGGAGTAAGCATCTCCTGTCAGAGTCGAGATCTGGTGTCCTGGGAGTAGTAAGCATCTCCTGCCAGAGCCGAGATCTGGTGTCCTGGGAGAAGTAAGGATCTCATGTCAGAGCCGAGATCAAGTGCCCTAGGAGTAGTAAGCATCTCCTGTCAGAGCCGAGATCAGATGCCCTGGGATTAGTAAGGATCTCCTGTCAGAGCCGAGATCTGGTGTCCAGGGAGGAGTAAGCATCTCCTGTCAGAGCCGAGAGCTGGTGCCCTGGCAGGAGTAAGCATATCCCGTCAGAGCCGAGATCAGGTGCCCTGGGAGTAGTAAGGATCACCTGTCAGAGCATATCCGAGAGCTGGTGCCCTGGCTGGAGTAAGCATATCCTGTCAGAGCCGAGATCAGGTGCCCTGGGAGTAGTAAGCATCTCCTGTTAGAGCCGAGAGCTGGTGCCCTGGCAGGAGTAAGCATATCCCATCAGAGCCGAGATAAGGTGCCCTGGGAGTAGTAAGGATCTCCTGTCAGAGTGGAGATCAGGTGCCCTAGGATTAGTAAGCATCTCCTACCAGAAGTGAGATCAGGTGCCCGAGAGGAGGAAGCATTCTCTGTCAAATGCGAGAGGCGAGATCAGGTTCCTGCGAGAGGTAAGCATATTTTGTTTTTTCTAAAACACGCACACATTAAATATTCAAAAACAGACAAATTAGTGTGGAAGAAATTAAATAGTACAGGAGTGCATACATAAGATAAACCTTGACCAAAACTGTATAGAAAGTGTCACATAAGACCAGAATAAGGATATCATAGCACTCAAGCTTAAATAAATACATTCATTGAAATGGTTTAATGACAAACAAATAAATATGATATATAGGGGTATAATGCATTGTCATACTTTAGTATAATAATTATATACAGACATAACATATCTTTTAAAAAGTAAATTGTAAGATGTATAACAACAAACAGGATACATGATATCGCAGTTATATAATAGTAATATACAAAGTCAGGTTTTTAAAAGGCAACAGATAACATCTCAAAAGTCAATCGCGTAACGTCATGATCAGTGGCGTATTTTGGCGATTTTGATGTTTATGGCCGAATTGAAATGTTGAATAAAACGAGGTCATCGATTTCATCCGAAAAAGAGGTAGGTGTTGGAGATGAATGATGATCGTGACCTTCTTAAACGTATGTCATTAAGAGTTAAAAAAACAATCTATGCCCTAATTGTCTACTTTTAATTTTAATATTTAATGCAACATAAAATAATGCAATGTATAACACCAAGTATATACTTGACCCGTATGTTAATTACCATATTTTGTGACACATCATTTCACTTCAAAATGCTGTTTCATAATCTACACATTTCATTTCTCTTCTTCTGAAATACCATGGCAGCTAGACCATTGCATGCATATTACTTTATTAAAGGAATCACATGTTAAATAGAAAGTCCCTGATGTTTGTGTGAATACCATCACAATAAAAATATATATTTTATGACGTCGTCAAATATCCCTGAAGTATCCCTGAAATTTCTAAAACTACCATCATAAGAGGTAATATTTTATGGCGTCGTCAAGCGTCTTCATCACCTGGAGTGGCAACGCCATATATGGGGCTTAGGTAAGCCATTGTCAAGTCTTCCTCGTCCACCGATTGGTCAATATATCGACCTTGTGACATCTTTTTTTGCTTCTGACGTCTGCAATAACAATAAAGTCAATATTGATAATCATACCTCATAACTTGCATTGGTACCTGTTGTGTCGGACCATAGGTTCCCAATAATATTCTTTAAATTATTTCCCTTGAATCAGTGTCTATAGTGTTGGACCGTATGTTACCCAGGATATTCTATGACAAATTACTCTTAGATCTGCCTATATAGTAAATATAGAATATATATACCTAGACTGTAAGTGGTCAAGGATATTCTGTAAAGTATTACTCAAAGATCAATGTCTGCAGTGTTGGACGACAAGTGATCGAGGATATTCTATGACAAATCACTCTCAGATCTGCCTATGTAGTGCTGGACTGAAAGTTGTAAGTGGTCAAGGATATTCTATTAACGTATTACTCTTAGATCAGTGTCTGTATAGATTGAGCATAGGAACACAAGGAAATTCTTTTGCTTACTACTCGAGGTCAGTCGAGTTATATAGAAGATATATCATGCGCGGATACAGAGGGGGGTAAGGGGGGGGGGTGGTCTGGAGCCCCCCTGGAATCCGAAAATTTTACAAAAAAAAAAAAAATAAATATTTGGGCATTTTTGGGGTTGGACCTTCCTCGTCTAAGAGAAAAATTTACCTTCTTTGGTTGGACCCCCTCTGACAAAAATTTCTGGACCCGCGCATGTATATTTCAGTGACAAACTTCACATTCTTAATCAGGTTTTCTCCGTCATTGGCTTAATATATATTCCTGTTGTATCAAAGTATAACCTTCAGATATGACGGTTTGGATTATATGACGGTTTGGATTATATGACGGTTTGATTTATATGACGGTTTGAATTATATGACGGTCTGGATTATATGACGGTTTGGATTATATGACGGTTTGAATTATATGACGGTCTGGATTATATGACGGTTTGGATTATATGACGGTTTGAATTATATGACGGTCTGGATTATATGACGGTTTGGATTATATGACGGTCTGGATTATATGACGGTTTGGATTATATGACGGTTTGAATTATATGACGGTTTGGATTATATGACGGTTTGAATTATATGACGATTTGGATTATATGACGGTTTGAATTATATGACGGTTTGGATTATATGACGGTCTGGATTATATGACGGTCTGGATTATATAACGGTTTGGATTATATGACGGTCTGGATTATATGACTTCGGCGTTTTAATATGTTCTATTATTAATCATTCTCTAAGTATAATGAAGTATTTTAGTTTTGATTGACTGAATGTTATCTGGATTATAATGTATCATACATTTCTTTAATGGCTTACTGATAAAGGTGGTTTCCCCGATACACTACACATTGCCATATAATGACACTTAACACGTCCCTTTATAAACACAGTACTATATTATTAACCCCCCCCCCTTTCCCAAACGACGTTTTGGGGTATATAGCAATCACCTTGTCTGTTCGGTTAAGAAGTTCAACAAAGTATTTAGTGGAACATCCATTACACTTATACCAGTGATTTATCTTGAGATGAATTATTGCATGTGTCAACTTTGTTGCTGCGGAGATATTTGTCCCGTCAGGACAGCTCTAGTCTTATTGTTTGGGTAAAATTTATTATCAAATTACACACATAATTATGGTAATTTGGACCTCATAACTCACCTTCTACAGATTAGCACGACAATAATCACCAAGAGCACTGACGATAATGTCAGAGATATTCCGAGAATCAACTGCCAATATCCATGAAGCCAGTTCTGAAAATTAGTAAACAGAATTATCACTTGATTATTGTTTTACGTTACTTCATGATTATTTCATGTATATGGTGACGGCATCTGCCTGATGCATTGAAAGTTTATGCCTTTAAAAAGGACCCACAAGAAGCAAAGAGGGATCTTTTACATTTTACACCTACCGTGACATGGGCCATTTTTTTTCTGTCTCATCCGAAATATCTGCCGAACACTAGGGTTCCCATGGCGAGAATCGAACCCGGGATCCCTCAGGAGACGAGCATCTCATTCACTAATGCACACCGGCTTAGACAGAAGATGAAGCTAGAAGCTGATATGTTTTATACAGTGTTAGTCAATATTCATCTTCTATGTAACATGATAAATATTTTTGTTTCGTGTATTTTTGTGATGTCTTTTTATTCTTCTGTTTTATTATCTGCCCGTCATTGGCGATTTTTCTCTGTCAAATGTTTTATTTTCTTTCCGTATATGCTTTGGACATGTGTGGCAGATGTAACTAGCCAATCAGGAGATGAGTACTCCTAGGCACCGAGTGTCACCTCAGGATCTAGGATTTAGTGAATGTTGACCGTGATACATAGCTTAAAACTGAGAGGTAACTTTAACCACAGGCTTGTACTGTAACATATTCTTACCTTATTGTTTGTTATTTGCATGGTTTCTGTATCTCTAGAAGTCGTGAGCCCACTGGAATAGGTCGTGAGCCCACTGGAATAGGTCCTGAGCCCACTGGAATAGGTCGGTGGGGATAGAGACATTCTAGGATAATTTGTTTTCCTAGACGATGTTGGACTCCGTATAGTTGTTGTTGTCGATGATAATGATGATAATGATGATGGTGATGATGATGATGATGATGATGGTGATGGTGATGGTAATGATGGTGGTGATGATGATGATGATGATGATGATAAACTTGTTAGTGATGTAGATATTTCATAAGGCCTTTGATTAGAGGGTTCATGTTTTTGCGGAACTTTAGAGAATTTAGAGGTTTGAAGCGTCGAGGAGGGTTCAGTTGGTTGATAAAGTACAGATGATTCTGGTGTTTGTGAAATGTCTGGGGGTTCTGTTGTTTGTGCAGTCGATGAGGACTCGAGTGTTTGTGGAATATGAGGAGGTACAGTTGTGTGTAAAGGCTTAGCGTGCCCATTTGTCCGCGTTATGGTTTTAGGTTCGAGTGTTTGTGGAACTTTGGCGGTGTGTTTAGGTGTTTGGGGTTGTGTGGATGTTCTTGTAATTTGCCAATATATTGAGGCTTCTGACGAATATATCGCATGTCCATGTTTTGTTGTCGATGTTGAGATTTCCGTCTCCACACTGGGAAGAGAAGGAGATTCTGATGAAATGGAAACTGATTCAGGAACAGTAGTTATATCACTTTGTCCATGGGGTGCCATTGTCTCTGTCCGTTTTGCAGAGTGCGTGTGTGTTTTATGAAGTCCAATATTATTTATATGTGTTTTTCTTGATATCATTGAATATGAATTTGATACATATGATAATGTCATCTTGGTTACATTTCTTGAAGTAGTTGTTGAAGGTGTTGGCACGAAGGTCAGCTCTTTTGTTGAATGATGACGCTTTGAGAAGGGGTCTAAAGCACTCGATACAGTGGTGGTCGCTTGACTACTCCTGCTAGTCATGATCATTGTTGTATCCTCGTCTCTTTCTGTGGAATACATGGCAGTAGGGCTGGTATAGGTGTTGGATTTTAGACACGACTGATCAATATCCCGATAGCCGGATGGACAGTGGCATGAATAAGTGATTTGTGAGCCTACAGGCTCTCTGCATTTCCCTGGATAGCACTGAGCGTCTGTATTTGGTGTGCATACAAGCCGTTTAGAACAGTCTGGTCCCGTCCAGTCTGAAATTAATATAAAATTGTTCAAGATATTTACTTTCTGCATATCATACTAATTATATCATTCAAAACATTGCTTTCATTTACTTGATCTAAATTCAGTTTGCATGTTATCTTCGAAGAGACAGAATAAACTGCCATTATCCATGTGTTTTGTCCATGAATTTTCCTTGAGTTTTCACAACACAGGGATTGAGACAGATTATCTGGGGTATTTCTAGATTGGGACAGATTATCTGAAGTATTTCCAATTGGAACAGATTATCTGGAGTATTTCTAGATTTCCCTACGATCAATACATTATCGTATTCGAACTTGATGTGAGATGATGACTGTAATACTGTGTATTACCGTTAACCAAATTTGTGATTTGTGAATACGCCAGTCTGAGGAATAAGGTAATTACTGGCACACATCCTACCACAAACTGACTGTACGACGCTGTTTAGTTGTCAGAGTATTTTGGATTTGCTTTGTCCAGGGTATATTATGTAATATGATTGAATCAGATCTATTACTTTCTGTCTCGACATAAAGCTACATGTATGTTTATATGGTAACTTCATGTATTATGTTTCGGTATACAAGAACTGGCATATGTATATTGATATACTTGAATCCTGTCGAGTATCTCGACTTCAAAGGTAAGGTATGTTGATATGTTTACTTCCTGTATAGTGTCTCGACACACAAGCTAGAGTATGTTCATATGCTTGTATACCTGGGCCAGTTGTTCGAAATTTGAACCACTGGTTAAGCTAACCAATGGTTAAATTTCATCTAACTATATCTTTGAAAAGAGAAGACTTTAAGTCATAGTCTGTGTACTGATTTGTAGCAAATGAAACAAGCTTTATAAAGGAATATAGATGTTATATAGAAATCTAATAAATCAAATTAATTGTCCCTATAATTTTAACCACTGGTTAGCTTAAATTTCGATAACCTGGTCCCTGGACGTTAAGACGGCATGGGACTCAAGAATGTATATTTAGACATGTAGAGTCGTGGAAAATCATAACAATCACTTGTGAATTCCACGATCTGTAAAATTTATTAATTTTGTTGTAGAATTCTTGATAAACACGAAATGTGTAGCATTGTTACATTGCCGGCACATAATTTGCTATTTCTGACTTCATAAAAACACATTTTATGAAAAAAAAAATTGTGATTAAGCCGGTGTTTGACGAAGTCCTTACCAATTTGAAATAACAGCTACGGTGTATACTAGCATTCTAAATTGACGTCAGTACTGACGTTTAGAAAATAGGATATCATATCAATAGATCTTTTTACGATATTTGCGGTCTTGCAATTCGTAAATGTGCAAAAGCTTTTCCTGACCGGTAGCAACAAAACCTGAACGTACTGGACATTGCTCAGCAATTATAAGAGATCTCTTTTCTAGAAAGTTTGAAGCTAAGCGTCCGGAAGGGCTATTACGCATGCACGGGTTGTAAGACCGCTGTTATCGTGAGAAGATCTTAGTTGCCAAATCACAAGGATTACATTAGTCCTATATACAATAAATAAAATTATATATTGTGATGTACAGATATTTGGTGTTGTACAAGACAGTTACCATTATAACAAATTAAAGTTCCATTAGGAAGACATTGGCCACTGTAGGATGGCGGAGGAATACAGCGAGTGGTACAGTTATCCCCATAGTACGTGTCGTCACACTCTGGTTGTCCTGAGTCACTGCAGTGAGTATGGGTGCCGTCACGACAGATCTTGGCTTGCGTGCTGATTACAAATCTATGGACATGTTACCAAAATATTATATTACTTGTTACTTTCATATAACAATGATAAATATTAGAGCATTTATACGTGTTATGATTTTGTGCGTTTCGACAATTTATGTCTATTCACTGTTGCTCATGGCCTAATGATTTGAATTTTAATAATATATATAAATTTGTGAAGAGCAGAGTTAAAACAAAGTGGCCGAAAAAGCAAGCCAAAGAATTTATCTAAGGATAGAGCTATGCACGAGGGAGATTGTTGTTAATTATTTTTGATTTGTAGTGTTATGATGGAATTTTCTTAGCATATAAATTAACATCGTTGATTTCACTTGATAAAGAACAAAGTGGCTGAAAATTTGTTATCTATATATCGACTTCCCTCTTGAATATTCTATTTATCTGGTATACTAAACTGTTTTTTTTTTAAATATGAACTAGCAAATGGAAAAAAAAGTATATGAGAAGTTTTGCATTAACAGCCCGATAATCAGCTCCTGTGAATTTCGTATATTCAAGTAAATGATACATAGCATTTTCTCAAAGTTTCTCACGATGAGAGAAAACGATTTCCTGAAAAATATCTTCCATCGGATATTTTAGAAAAATTGTTAATAAGAAAAAAATAATTTTACCTTTTACGAAGATTCCAAGTGATGTTTTCTTGATGACAACAAAACGTATAACATTATACCATAGGATTTCAAGATATGGTACCTACCGTGCTCTGTTTGACTCGAAAAAAGCAATATTCATTCCTGAGGTGGAGAGTTTAATTGATTTCGTATCGTTCAGTATGATTCTATAATTTAATCCGTCTACAGCCAAAACAGTGAGCTGTATCTTCGATTGTGTCTGTAGAAATAAACATTTCTGATGTAATCCCAATTTATTGTATAAGCAAATGCCGGCAGTAGATAGTAGTGTGAGAATCTAGAGAATATTCTTGTGTACTTTTGATTTTGTTTGAGAAGATTGATCCGCGGACCGGCCAACGACATCAATCATAATGTACCTACCAGATTCCTTTCCCTGTTATTCTGTATTTACAGTATCACGAGTTTATTTTTTTTTTACATTGAATTAAGTTATGGATTTAAGTACATATTATACGTTTATTTTATATATCTTTTATCATTACTTTCGTATTTTTATATATCTATTATCATTTCTTTCGTATTTTCATATATCTTTTATCATTACTTTTGTATTATACATTTGTGAACTGCGGTCTCAGTTCATCATGTTACACGATTTTCAACTGCGAGACATTTCAACTTTATAGATATAAATGCGTTTTATCTTTTTATATACATGTACGACTGTTTATGCTTGGACCCATAAACTCAAAAACATAGTCTACTATACTGTAATTAAGTTCTTACCTCATCAAACTTGATGTAAATAGGATTAGTGATATTACTGAAATCTGAAAAGTCAATCGCAGATAACGATGGTAAATAACCCACTCTTTTCTCTAATTTAATATTTGTTGACGGCAAGCTGTAAATAAAGAATAGAAACTATTGCAATTCCTATTTGCAAAGACATATATTTAAAACTATAAAATGAAAATTATGATAATATTTGGCTTTAGGTATAAAGAATTGCCTTACCTAACAAGCATTGTGATATTCGGAGTACATGGAGTATGACAATAATCCACAGATTCTGACGTAAGACAACATTGTGTACTCCCTTTATAGAGACAATCGTTATTGGAATTTGTAAAACTGATCATTTCCAAAGACACATACAGCCAACAATCGACCTAAAAACCACCAAGAACAAAAAAGTAAAGAATAAGCCAACCACGAAAAAGAAAAATATAATTACAATGTGTGTTAGTTTAATACAATAATTGTAATCGGCTTCGGCCGATTGTATATTAAGATAGTAAATTCGCTTTGCGAGCGCATGTGCCAACATCATTAGCGTGGTATGTTGGGTAATAATCTAGTGACAAGAAACAATATTAGCACATAATTCTGCTAAATATTGAGGTTTCTAGAAATAAATCTTATAAAATGTTCACAATTTAAAGATTTGCTCACTACACAAACCAACTCCTTTCCGAATATTAACGATAACATCCGAGTGGCTTTCCTAAAAAGTAAAAAAGGCGCGGCTCCTAATCTAATAAGGTAAAATGAGGTGTGGCTTTATAAATTTTAGCGGGAAAATTCACGACTGCGCATAAAAAGATGGTTTCAAAAACAGGTCCATGTAATTCCTATTTAAATAAGGCCATTAGGCTTTGTGACATACATCTTGAAGATTTAATGCTATTCCGATTGCAACCTAAGCTTTTTAAAAAGCTACGCTAGTACAAATGATTATATTACAACTTTTCGATCACGGTATACATGTCTTGTGCAACGTATGGACAAAATTATTAATATAACATGTGACTGCATATTCATTTTATGATACAAAATGCGAAACTTCGGTCATGTCATTCTGACACTCACAGCGACGATGAACGCTCATGATCCCCGGCAAACTGTGAGCATCTCCTGGTTGAGGTGTACAAGTCACCGGATAAGACCAGTTATCGATTACCATGTAATTTTTGCTTTTGTTTATGTGATTTGTTTTTACGTGATTTTCTGCAAAACATGGGATACCTACCATTACATATAAAAATTTCGTCATGTTCATGTTTTAATACTCCTAATAACGCAGTAGCCGGTAAATATCTTAGCCGGGTTCTGTCCCAGGCCAGTACCGTTTATCATGTCGAACCTGCCACGTTAACTCTCATAACTAAATACTCAACAATCACGATATGTTTTTCTTCTTCCCCCTTTCCGCAGTATTCATTGAGAGTGGTATATCTATCTTCTAGTAATTTAAATCGTTAAAATGAATGTAGTATTCATAGGCAATTGAGAGAGAGAGAGAGAGAGAGAGAGAGAGAGAGAGAGAGAGATGCAACAATAAATATAAATATAATATTTAAAATAAAATATCTGATTAATTCTTACCAAAGGCAGACATATCAGCATAAATAAAGAAATCCACAGTGATGTCAACATCGTGTACAAGTTACAGAATCATCTATAAATAATGATGCATGCATGAGTACTATCACATGTGAACAATAGAGATAAGATATAGTATGAAGTATAGTGGAGTGATTATCTGTGAAATATAACTCAGTATCTATCAGAATATCTAGGTGGTGATCTGTCCAGGTGGTGATCTGTCCAGGTGGTGATCTGTCCAGGTGGTGATCTATCCAGGTGGTGATCTCCTATGCAGTGATTAACAATGACAAGTTGATTGCAAATATGTGACTTTTAAATAAGGTACATCCTCGTTTTAGAAGAAATCATAAAGAGATCTGACTCGGCCGTATGACAAAAGTCATCACAGACAAAAAGCAAACAATAAAGCCATCACAAAAGATTCAAATGTAATGTTGTCGAGGCACCGACTTAGGACGGTGAATTGAAGTAAAGCTGGTTACTCACTTGGTGTGGTTAAGTACAAACTGCACAATTAATTTCATTATTTTCAGGCACTTGATCTTACTCTAAGTAGATAAGCGATGTTAAATTATAAGCTATGTGAAATTCATTCTAACATTACGAATCTTAAAATGTAATTACTTAAAAAAACTTAAAATGTCATTGTTAGAAATGTGATCTTACGATTTTTGACGTTAGTAAGGATTGTATTTATCCCATATCTATTATCTTTGATTTCACTTGATACAGACCAAGTGCTCGATATTCTGTTAAAAGGGTGTGCAGTGTTCCTGTTTATTTATACATGGACTTCCCTCTGTAATTTTTCACCGTGTAAATCCTTGTCTTTCGCTCCTCTGTTAATGTTTATTTTCTAAAGCTGTTAGAAAACTCTGTAGTGTGAATCAAGGGAAAGAAAGTAGACATCCAATTCAATTCTCTGAGAAAAATGGCCAGGAAATCTCTCTTAAACTAGGGAGTATCTCCCTTTTGCATAGTTCTGTCCTTTGGATGATTCCTTGGTTCACTTATTCGGTCACTTCGGTTGCAACACTGCTCTTTAGATATTGATATATTATGAGATTTCCAATCATTCGGCCACGATGAAGAGATATAAATTGTCGAAATGCGCATCGCATCTGGGGCATCAAATCAAAACGTATATATGGAACATCTTATAATAATACACATTTTAAATCTATATTCGCTGTTTACGCCGACAGGTTCAGACTTGGTGTATAGACCAATCCAGTATTACAGCTGCCATTTTTTTTCACAAGAGTTACCTTTCTTGAACGGTTAAACGCTACTTCCGGTTTCTATTTCCACGCCTTTGAAATATCTATACACCTTCCAAAACAACGTTAAAACGCGAATATATGATTGTTCCACTAACATTTAACAATTATGGCGGATTAAAAAGGTAGCTACAGCTACAGTAATTACAATGTCATGTTTATTTTTTCATAGATGCTCGAAAAATAATGTGATTAAATCCCCGTTATACTCAATAAACTGGCTTATGACGGGTGAAGGCAATGGCAATGGTCATGATGGTACTGACGGACAGGATGGGGAATTTTGCATTTGACAACTCGACAGACTAGTACTCATAATTATGAGTCATTCTCTCATATGACAGGTTGTTCCCCTTATCGTAGAGTATTGATCAAGTTACACGCAGTGTATATTTAAGTATTACTAGGTTTAATAAACATAGAACATACACCTTTTAATTTTTGCACCAGATCATACACATTTCAGCAACTTAGGTCTCCTCAGTGATGCACTTTGCCAAATGATTGGAATTCTCATAATATATAAATATTTGAAGAGCAGTGTTGAAACCAATATGTTGGAAATTGTGGCGCAATATACAACTTGGGTGGACTCCTAAGCTCTCTGGTATTGTGTCATCTTAATAGTAACTTAGAGATTGCTGGTTAAAGATCAGCACTCTCTCCCTCATTGTTTCACAATACTAAATAGTATGACGAGTATATACATACAATCTCCCTGTTTTCCATTGTAAGCCTGCAGCTTTGTTTCACTTCAACTAGGAGTTGCACACATAATTTTACACATTAATTGTGAAAACAGCAATATACTAATTTAAGACTTTTTCAATATTCATGAAGAGCAGAGCAAATAAAAGTTGGACAAGGTTAAAGGTGGATGAGGAAAAAATTAGTTGTAAGGAGAGAAGGAGTGAATAGTGTAGGTGAGGGGTGATAATTGACCCCTGTTCATCTTCTCAAATATAAATAACAGCAACAACTTTATGATAAATACATATAATTACAAGAAACCCTCAAGGATGGTATAACAAGATTTGCCTAGCAATCTGGTCAACAATTATTTGAATAATTAAAGGATCAATTGAACTAGTTGTATTACTTTAGAATAAGAAGCAGATATAGAGATTAATTAGCTTTAGAGAAAAAATGTTACATTTTGTGCATCTACCATGGTATGGCTTCAGCCTTTTTCCAATATTCATTTGCGTATTATTTAAGAAAAATGCACCAGCTGTAATGATTCATACCACCATAAATGTTCAAATAAATACTGCAGGTGAGAATTAATTATAAATGTATTTACATGTATCAGTTAAAATTTGACATAATTACATGTGATTTAAAGTTATACATTTATGTAATATCTAAAATTCTAAACCAAAGAATTTTATTGTGCATATGTGTATATGTATGTATATATATACATATTAAAACATGAAAATACCAATAAAATACCAATAATTCATAAGTTTATTGTAAGCAAATTGAGGATGTACATTTTCAAGCTTACAGATCTTTGATGGATTACTTTTACTTATTAAGGAGATTCTTTGCCATATCTTATTCTCCATGCAATATTTACCTGTCATCATTTTGAATGTTATGTGCTAGCTACACATACCATACCTAACCATACATGTGCTTTGTTATTGTGATTTGTCTGCATCTAATACTGCAACAATTACCTGTCATTTTGAACATTAACCCAACCTAACCACCCTGTGCTTTGATGTCTTGCATTACATTGTTTCAAATTACATGTAATTGCATGGTTCTTATATTCTAGAATATCCTATGCTTTAGATGTTGTCATGTTTTTGCATCTAGTACTGCAACATTTAATGCCTGTGATTTTGAATATTCACCTTACATAACTGCCTTGTACTTTAATGCTGTGCTTTATATTATTTAAAACTATCTGTGTGGTGCTTATATTCTAGCATGCTTTATCACTAACTGTCAATGTTAATTACAGTACAGTTCGGGTGGAACTTTGAATGCCCACTTTTCACAATTGGCAGTCCACCTGAAATTTCAGTGGGCATTAGGAGTGGCCATTTACCTGAGCTATCAAGCTGTTCACTTACCTGTATGTTAATTCTAACTGACTCTTACAAGAATGTCCACTGTGTCCAGTGGACATTTTTAATGCCCACTCTAAAAATGCCCACTGTGACCAGTGGGCAAATTAAGCTGGACCACCCGGACTGTACTGTAATTAACAATCAAATAATCATACAATTTGCTTTTCAATATTCTGTAAACTCAAATTAAGTCTATTGTTACATCAGCTAGATTCTATTCCATGTTATGGAGCATGCACTGAACATATTGATATTTATGACACTGATTGCTCAATAATTTTATTTTTGAGTTTTGATGCAAATGAAATTTTTGAATTTATTGTTCTTATTAATATAAACAATATTTTTTTTTCTTCAAATCAGGTTCGTCATAAGGACCCTTCCCAATGGAAATTTCATTGATTTTTCCCCAAATTTCTCAATTTTTTCCTAAACACTAATCATTTAGTATTATACAAATGGGACAAAAATTCCCAAATGAAAAGGTACAAGCATATTTGAAAAAAAAAACCCATTAATACCAGTAAATACATTATTCAATTATTCATACGTAAATACTTGTGCTTATGTATCCTTTGCATTATTATAAACTGTCAGCTTCAGACTGAAACAACTTCTGTATATCCACAATTTGTCTTACAATATATATGCTTGCATTCAATTCATACATCCTACTAGCTGTTTTCATCTATTTTTGTATTTAATATCAAATTGACAGTCATCTCAAATAGAATATGTTGCTTAACAGAATGTTCTAACAGTGGATATAGACTTAAACTTTGGAAGAGTAAGATATGTCTTATTCAATTAGCAGCTAGTGATGTTGAAAAGTGCCAATCCGAAGGTTTTGACTGACAAACTTTCATTAAGACTGACAATATGCAGAATTTTTTCTATATATATTTCATAGTCCTGACTGACAAAATTTTCAAAATCACTGAAAATGCCTGCCATGTTTAAAAAACTTTTCTACATCTGTTATTCACAATACAAATTATGGCAAATTTTCTTGTATTTGTGACCTGCCTTTCAAGTTATTTATTTTTTCTTCAAAGGATGATGCAGTGGAACAGCAGTGTTGGGTGAAAACAGTTAATCATTAGACATCAAAATGACCCAACAAAGATATGGACACCCAAACCTGACTCTAGAATGTATTATTTACATTTTATAGATAATTATCAACCAATACTCATCCTTATCCCACTTAACATTTAGGTCATAGTCAGTCTGTTACAACTCCTAGACCCCCCCTCCCTTTAGGAAAGGGAAATACTTCATCTACCTACTCCAAACAAAAAGTCAAAAACAGTATTAAGGTCAAAGGACAGTAATTAATGAGAATCATGATTGACTGATCTGATGTAGGGAGAGAGGGACTACTATTTCATTGTATCAGGAGCTGTGATTGGATGAAATTATTTGATCTATCTATAAATAAAGATCGATTTCTGCTGTAAAATCATGATTTTTTTATCTCATTTGACTAATGTAAAAATTGTAAGACCTAAAAAAGGGTTGTTGTTTACATTTGAAATTTGGCAATTTGGGGGGGGGGGACCCCTTTCCAGCATGATTTTCTCAATATTAAGGTGGATAACCTATGGTAAACTGTTAAAATTCTGACAGAGGATGGTCTGACAAACATTTTGATATATGGATTGTATATAGCTAAAATGTAGGATGTTGTGTAAATCTTGATGGAATTTTGGTAATTTAACATGGGACCCTATTGGAAATGGAATTACTATGCTTTGACCTATAAATGATGAAACTTCAATAGATAATCCAACAGAACTTCTCAAAATAAATCTACTGCATCACTTCATACAGCACATTCATCACACAATTCTCAGATTCCCCGAATATATAACAATAGGCCTATACATATAAAAAGGTTAATGTTCCATCCTCCAGTGTCGAAATTCGGTAATATTGACGGATGTCTTCTTTCAATGCATTTTTAAAAGAAGTGACATTTGGAACTTGCATTTTTGACGCTGCAAAACATAAAGCGGCGAGTTCAGTTTTGGTTCCATCGCGACTTAGACCCCTTTTTTCTAGGAAAGAACGAAGTTCATCAATTTTCCGAGAGAGAAGGGAGATCATCGATATCATTATCCATAGTAAAATACATGAAAAGTCATCAAAGCTATGTACAGTTTATTTGTACAAAAAGTCTACAGTAAATATATACAAAAAGTTGACAAAGAGAACATCATACAAAAAATCGGCACTTCTATTTGCAATAATCAACCGCTATGGTGTGTTAACTCTCATCTATAGACAGTTACTAATGACGCTTTGTTTACACCGGAAGTAACGTTTAACCGTGGCGCGTCAATCGTTGCGCACGGTAGATAACTCGTACAAGTAATACGTTTGACCTGAGATGCAGATGTACCGAGTTCGATTCCCGGATTTCGCCACTTTAGCCAATTCCTCTTTTTCTGAAATCGTAAGATAGGTTTTCACTCTTTTAAAGGTATATTGATATTCTACGAAAGAAGCAGTTTTAGTTTCGTTTTCTTTTTATAGAGACTGGTTCGTACGGAGTCCCTTTATCTTTACCTAATTTTGTATCGTAATAAATAAATAATTTGAAGGGATTTGATTAGGCAATATATAAGTCAAATAGATGTGTAAAGGTAGGCCACATATTATCGGATCAAATGAGAATTCAGGCGTTTTAAACAGTGTTATTGTGCAGTTGAATTAGTTTTTGATATTGATCGGTGATAAGGTTGAGTTCCGTAATATATTGTGTCTTCTTGCTCAACAGTTCAGACCATTCTAGACTGCAGTATGGCGCCATCACTTCAGTTTTTCACTTTACTGATCATCAGTTTTTTGGGGACAGTTTGGATGTCACGTGAGTACTACCCCAGACATGTTCTTTGTTATCTGTGCCGTGTTGACCTCTTAGAGTCGGTTTTTATATTACGCGATAGTAACCAGACCCGGATGTGAATGTATGAATACTGAAAAATTTTACACGTAAATACTATCGTGTGAGAGAGAGAGAAAGAGACAGAAAGACAGACGGAGAGAGAGAGAGAGTGTGTGTGTGTGGGTGTGGGTGTGGGTGTGTGAGTTTGCAACAAGTAAATTGTTACTACAAGGTCTATCTCTATATGTATGTATATGTTGATTCCAATCCAACTACTCTTAAATATTTTGGGAAGTTCTTACGAATTAGTAAAATTACTGATATATCAGTACAAGTGCATGCAACTTAAATATTGCTAGCACATTACTGATTACCTAAAGAATAGCACATTACTGATTACCTAAAGAATAGCACATTACTGATTACCTAAAGAATAGCACATTACTGATTACCTAAAGAATACCGATTATATGATAAAAGCTATTGTATTTGACAGCAGATTAAAAACCTATTAGACAAAGTCGTTAGACATGAAACGGCGTATGTTAAAGTTATATATACCTGTATAGGCACACATACCCGTTATATACACCAACTGATTGACTATTGTCATATCAAATGACCGTCTTAAGTCGGTATCGTAACTGCAGTATAATGGAATATTTTGTGATGTCTTTATGTGTTTTAGCTCACCTGAGACAAAGACTCAAGTGAGCTATACTTATAGCACGCCGTCCGTCGTCCGTCCATCCGTCGTAAACTTTTCACATTTTCGACTTCTTTTCAAGAACCGCTGAACAGATTTCTATGATACTTGATAATTGATGATTAAGTACTCATGATCCCCAACAGGTGACGCCTCCACAGGCAAAAGTATGTCACAGAGGGTACCCTCCTTTGACAAACTTCTTCAGACCGGGTGCACACAGAGACAAAATGAATGCATAGAAATAATCTAGAGGGATGTGTGAAGAAGTGTTGTTATTTTTGGTTCTGTTCCGAAATCAAATTTTAGAAGTTTTTTCCACATTGTCTTTTTCTTTTATAGACTTGGTGATTTCAAAACAGAAAAGTGTCATATTTCCTAATTAATTGATAATGATGATTTCTTATGGACTATTTTGATCATAATTATGGCAAGGAATGTTATTATAAAAGATTTTGTCAATATCTCAATTTTTGGATTTTCTATGAATTTTTCAAGACTTCCAAATGAGGGTGTACAGGGACATTTCCTCACATTTTGATGAAACATGGTATAAATGAAATACTATAGGTCCTCTATCAATTTTGTACATTTCATCTAAATTAACAGGTTAACAGATTGTGCCACCATGGCTAAAAATAGGTCTCATAATGGTACATATACCACTTGGTATTTAAAATATGGAGAGTAAATCCAGCTGTGGTAATTTTTTTTTCATTTCTTTACACATTTAAATGAGTTTTTAAATGTTTCACAACACTCAACATATGAAATTATGGACATGCAAAATAGTGTTGTAGTTTTTTTTATTCTGCTCTGAAATAGAATTTGACATAATTTCAATGTTTGTGTTGACTTAGTCACAGTAATGCAAAAATAAATGACTTCTTCCTTCCTGCATGACTGATCATCTAGATACTCAGGTGAGCAATAAAGGCCCATTCGGGCCTCTTGTTCATATCATTATACTATATACTACATATTTTCGTGGCGACTTCTGTCATACGGCTGAGTCAGTAACTTTTCTTTCTTCATTTATACTCGTAATATACATATATAGGCACACATACTCATAATATACTATATACACTAATGACAATATGAATGAGGAAGTATTATATCTTTTTCGAGATTTAAAAAAGTTTGTTGAAAATTTGATTTTTTCTACGATGAATTAAATAAATTAAACTTACTTCATTAGAAGATAGAGAGATCATGCGAATTTTTTTAGTATCAACTTTATTTCTGAATAATTTTTTAAATATTTATGTAATATACATGCTAAGGCTTTTGACATCACTAATAAAAAAAACTTGACGGAAATAAATGTCCACAAGTCATCAATGTTGAAGATATAAAAGTTAATTGACTAGATAATTATAATCAAAAATAATAATAATTAATAACAAACTAGAGTTAATATTATTCCTCTAAATATAAACTTTGTAAATACTATTTCCTTAGCGAACTGAAACTTAAAATAGAAGCTTAATGCAAACAGGAAACACTCAACATCTCACATGGTTGCAGAACTTTTGCGACGGGTGTTGCATGCAAGTAGGGAACACTTACTCCTCCCGGGCACCTGGTCTCACCTAAATTTCATTGAGGTTCACATTTGTCTGAATATGCCATTGTACACGGTATTGTCATTTTATACCATGGACTTTGAGATGTGGTTAACTCTTACGCACTTCTTGGTTATTTACTTTTTAAAATAGTTTATATCATTGAACCCTAAAATGTTAAAAGAATATGACATATATGAGTTATTCCCCTTAATTTGGTCTTTTCTTTTTTCTTTCAAATAGAACCATATTGTGCTTGTTCTATGCCCTAAGGATAACGACAAACAAAAACGTATCATTACATTATCATTTGTTGCGAACACAATTCATATATATAAAATGTACTGGAAAATAAATAGCCTGTCTGAAAATGGAAAGAATATACGTTTACAAAAAGATCATCAAACATTTTATATGGAAATACTTAAAATGATCAAACGCAGAGTAGAATAATGTTCATTTTTATTGTTGCATGAAAATGCAGAAGTGTAATTTTCAAATTCATTTTAATGGCACTACGCTTTCTAAACTTCTCAAACCTATATACACATCGTTTATTATCTTATGCTGAAAACAAGTGTGGTACATTGTTTAGACATCAATGAAATTTTTAGAAATGACATACAACCAGTATTTTATATTTCAGAGAAATGTAGCCATGGACAACATTTTTTCACAAACTGTACAAATCCGTGTGAAGTGAACGGGACAGTAACATTTTGTGAGTCTTCAAAGGAAGCAGTATGTATCCCAGAATACTGCGGAGGATGTTTGGCCCGTTTCTATGACAACAAAAGCAGAGAAATACACTGCCAAACACGTAAAATATTATAGTGTTCATAAAACGCTTTATCGGGTCTATTTGCTTTCAAATGTTGGGATATTCTCTAAATATCAAGAAATAGAGATCACAAAAGTTCTGTAGTATCGGTTATTATCGTGTATGTTAAAAGTATCAAATTAAAATCGGAAAATATAACCTACAGACATTCTATATCACCGGTTTATATCGGAATATCGAACTTTGAAGATTTCTACAGCATCCCGATATAGAATCTAAAGACGTTATAAGGTATCAGATGGCGATATAGAAAAGTTCTGATGTATCTAGTTATATCGCTTTAAAGAACATCGAGAAAAGGCTAACCCCTAACATTTCTCTGAAATCAATTTAATATCGCAATAAAGAGGATAGAAATGTTCTAATGTATCGATTAATATCACAATATAGAGCTAAAAGACATTTTAATGTATCAAGTTAATATTGCGATATAGAACCTAGAGAAGTTCTAGAATATCGGGTTAAAATCCGATATAGGGAACATATTTTATGTATCAAGTTATTATATTATTGCGACATTTTAAGCATTCGTTTCGGATGAATATTGCCATATACAGTCTACAGAAGTTTTAATTTTTTGGGTCAAAAATCGCGATATAGACACAAAGAAGATATAATGTGTCGGGTTACTATTGCAATATAGACCAAAGAGAAGGTCTAATATATCAGGTTATTATTCCGATATAGATCCCGCAGAAGATGTAATATATCGATTTAATATGCCAATATAGACCCCAGGGAAGATGTAATGTATCGGGTTAATATTTCGATATAGACCCAAGAGAAGGTATTGGGTTAAAATCGCGATATAAACCCTAAAGAAGTTAACCACAATTAGTAGAAAAGTTCTAATGTATCGGATTAATATGGCGATATGGACCCCAGAGAAGATCTACTGTATGCGGTAAATATGTCATATAGACCCCACAGAGGATAAAATGTGTCGGTTTAATTTCGCAATATAATCCCACGAGGTCTGATATATCGGGCTGATATCGCCATCAGACTCTAGAGAAGATCTGACGTATGTGTAATCTAGACAGAAATGCTTATGGATTGAGTTAATATGGCAATATAGAACTTAGAAAGCTTCTAAAGTATAGTATTAGGGTTTCAAATTGATTTCAAATTCTTAGTAGAAGTATTTTTGAATCAACTTATATGCAATATTTGTGTGATGGTTTTTCTATTTATTTTTCAGGTGAAGGTGTTATTTGTGAAATGAAGACACATTTGATCGGGTGTGAGCGAAATTTTCTGATTTCCATGTTGTCTGCCAACTATGGTAGGACGTCAAAGTCCGTATGTCGTCATCCATTTGATATTGAACGACTTCACAATGACACAGAGTGTAGAGCGCCAATTTCACTCAGTGTCATGCAGACGCTTTGTAACAGGAAACAAACTTGCACCGTAACAGTTGATGGAAAACTTTTCGGAAAGGATCCTTGTTATGGCACATACAAATATTTGGAATTTAATTTCACTTGCGTGAAAAATAAAGGTAAAAGATCTGTAGAGTTTATATTAAAATCTCTTTTTCATATCCCATATGTTGTGCAAATGACAGTCTTGTTGCTTGATTAGCCTTCATTTCAAATTTTGAAGACTCGTTACTTTTGTGCAACTTGATGGGTGTCACTGCTGGTGGACCAGTTATGAACAATTTCACCTGTTTTCCAATTATTTTAGTTACCGGATCACTGATAAGAGGTAATTATTCTCAACATGCCCGAATGCTCAATAATGAAACATACAGGTATTTAAATGTTGCTTAAGTCTTTTGAAGTCAGCACCATAATGGTTCGCAAGGTATGAATGAGGCAGTGAGATTATTGATATTGTTCGTATACAGTAGAACAGCAGAAAGTATTATTATGTTGTTTTGATATTGTGTGACCGAGACACTTTTTTGTATAACGTTAGATACGTCCACCGCCAGTAAGCAGTGTCATCTTAGCATTAATGTCAAGTGTAACTGACGAATAGGAAACACATACTCTTTCCGTAATATGACCTCACCACTCGTTTCCACGAATCCCTAAATGTCTACAGTGATAAATTTTTAGAGTTACGGTGACATTACATTATCTACTTTCACTTTTACACTATTGACTTATTTACAGTTCCCTCCAATGTGGGCTCTTCTCCTCCGACAGCTGCTATAGTTGTTGCCATTGTCATACCAATACTGGTCATCGTGGGGATAGTGTCCGTGCTGATTTACATCGTCAGATATACTAATTTCAGCTTCAGAGGTCAGTAGCACTCTAGGGAGTCGCGTGTTACAAAAACATCTGGCATGGTAAATACCTAAAGTACTATGATACTTAGATGACTTACCTTCTATGTCTGCATGAAGTGTTTTGGTCTTCGTTATCATATCGATTCTCTTGAAATTTCAAAATTTCTGATGTTCATAATACAGAGTTATGTCCCATTTTGGTATGTATCTGATATCATAAATATCAAAGAATTGTTTTATGTTACCTTATCTTTGAAAAAGTCCTCTAGAAAGACAAACACAAAAAATCTGCCAATTTTGAGTCTAGCATCTGAGCAAATAAATCATTCTGATAGATAAGAGGAGGTATATACATATATAAATTCAGTGCACCATATGCGCATTCGACTACTTAAGTCTCTTAAGTAATGCTAAATGTCGAAGCTGGAGGTCCAATGTAAAGATATTTGAAGAGCACACTAATTTCTAAACTAACCTAATAGTAATCGCCAAACTGATCCAATAGTAATCGCCAAACTGACCCAATACAATGGTAATCGCCAAATTGACCCAGTAGTAATCGCCAAACTGACCGAATAGTAATCGCCAAATTGACCCAGTAGTAATCGCCAAACTGACCCAATAGTAATCGCCAAACTGACCCAACAGTAATCGCCAAACTGACCCAATAGTAATCGCCAAATTGACCCAATAGTAATCGCCAAACTGACCCAATAGTAATCGCCAAACTGACCCAATAGTAATCGCCAAACTGACCCAGTAGTAATCGCCAAACTGACCCAGTAGTAATCGCCAAATTGACCCAATAGTAATCGCCAAACTGACCCAATAGTAATCGCCAAACTGACCAAGTAGTACTCGCCAAACTGACCCAATAGTAATCGCCAAACAGACCCAATAATAATCGCCAAACTGACCCAATAGTAATCGCCAAACAAACCCAGTAGTAATCGCCAAATTGACCCAATAGTAATCGCCAAACTGACCCAATAGTAATCGCCAAACTGACCCAGTAGTAATCGCCAAACTGACCCAGTAGTAATCGCCAAACTGACCCAATAGTAATCGCCAAACAGACCCAATAGTAATCGCCAAACTGACCCAATAGTAATAGCCAAACTGATCCAATAGTAATCGCCAAACTGACCCAATAGTAATCGCCAACCTGACCCAATAGTAATCGCCAAACTGACCCAATAGTAATCGCCAACCTGACCCAGTAGTAATCGCCAAACTGACCCAATAGTAATCGCCAAATTGACCCAATAGTAATCGCCAAACTGACCCAATAGTAATCGCCAAACTGACCCAATAGTAATCGCCAAACTGACCCAGTAGTAATCGCCAAACTGACCCAATAGTAATCGCCAAACTGACCCAATAGTAATCGCCAAACTGACCCAATAGTAATCGCCAAACTGACCCAATAGTAATAGCCAAACTGATCCAATAGTAATCGCCAAACTGACCCAATAGTAATCGCCAAACTGACCCAATAGTAATCGCCAAACAGACCCAGTAGTAATCGCCAAATTGACCCAATAGTAATCGCCAAACTGACCCAATAGTAATCGCCAAACTGACCAAGTAGTAATCGCCAAACTGACCCAATAGTAATCGCCAAACAGACCCAATAATAATCGCCAAACTGACCCAATAGTAATCGCCAAACAGACCCAGTAGTAATCGCCAAATTGACCCAATAGTAATCGCCAAACTGACCCAATAGTAATCGCCAAACTGACCCAGTAGTAATCGCCAAACTGACCAAGTAGTAATCGCCAAACTGACCCAATAGTAATCGCCAAACAGACCCAGTAGTAATCGCCAAATTGACCCAATAGTAATCGCCAAACTGACCCAATAGTAATCGCCAAACTGACCCAGTAGTAATCGCCAAATTGACCCAATAGTAATCGCCAAACTGACCCAATAATAATCGCCATAATACCAATCTAAGGATAAAACTGCGTATGAAGGAGGTACTCCCCTTAGTTTTAGAATAATCTACAAACACTATATATCAATATTATGTATACGTTTTTGGAGGTAGTGGTGCTTTGATTCTTAAAGCTGTATACCCTATGTTCGCATATTATAGGTAAATTTATTCTGAATTGTTTGGATTATATGTATAAGCCTAAAACATATTCAAAAAATGCCCTTGCAAATGTTGTGATCAAATTCGTCGTATTAAGTGAGATACGGCTGTCTAAAACGCGATGTTTGTAAACAGAATGTTAACAATCAAGTTATCACGTGATCTTATTTGGAAGCTGCATCATGGAGGGCGAGGTAAATAAACTAGACGAGTAACTTTTTAAAATCTGCATTCAAACCTGCTAAAGTTAGTTCTTACTGAAATTGCTTTCTTTTGGAGTCTCCTTTCATCGTATGTCTTTTTGATTAAACTGCGCATGCGCGAAATCAGGTATTTTCTTTTTATTTTGATATCTCCGGGGGGTTTGAAGCAACAAAAATGTTATTAACGTAAAGTTAATAACTTCAGCGATACGACAAAAATACAATTTTTGTTTTACATGCCCTAATTTTTTAAATTATACCGAATTGTAGGGTATACAACTTTAAACATTATAGAGTGTTTTTGGTTGGAATGAAATAATGCTATTTAAGTGTTTTATGAGAATGAAATAATGCTATTTAAGTGTTTTTACAGGGATAAGATATCACAGAACCACAGAACCGGGTATGGTACTACATCAATAAGCGCTATGAAACGTAGATGGAAACACCCTGGCAGAAAGGGAATAATGAACTCCATGCTACTTCAGATGTCCATAATGTTGAATAAGTGTTGTGAATCAGTATAATTACAATGTGTATGTCAGGACCTGTGTTTTAAATGACGGCAGCTTTACACAGTGACATGCATTCGGATGTCTTTGTGTCGATTTCATTTTTTTTTTTCAATTTTGATTTTTAAGATTTTGTGTTCATTATTAAAAGTTTTGAGCATTTTAAGCTTTAGAAAAAATTGTCAATATATTTTAATATGTGTGGGGTTTTTTTTATTGCACTGCCTTTGTGGTGAGTGGGAAAGTAGGCCCGGAAACCAGTTTACCACATCAGTTGAGCTGCAAATGCATTAGAATCGATTCTTTACACCTTTGCAAAATTTCTACCGGGCAATGCTTTCATTATATCCCAGAAATTTGTCATGGAGTGAAGTAAAATAATCAATTAACTATTTTTATTAATATTTTGTCGCTGACTTTATATCTTTTACACTATAGAACTGTCTCAGAATTATGATGATTTTTCATATAATTTTCTTATGATTCATAATAAACTCCACATTTCATACTATTTCAGAAAATTGACTCCCATGTTTTTGTTTAACATTTATAACAATGCTGGTCTACATCATTTTATGTATTAAGATTGTGAATACACGAGGATTTCATGACGAGTCTGGCTATTCAAACAGGAGGCGCTAACTCCTCCTGGACATTTGCTCTCGCCTCAGAGAAAATGCTAACACCTTCCGGGCAATACCTCACATGGCGAGTTAGGCTAATCTACTAGGAGACGCTTACTTCTCCAGGACATCTGCTCGCGCCGCTGACAGAAAATGCTAACATTTCCCGGGTAATATCTCACATGGCGATTTTGGCTAATCAACTAGGAGATGCTTAATCCTCCAGGACATCTGGTCTTGTCTCAGATCTCCGACAGTCTATGGATGTTTACAGAATTGTAATGATGTATCAGCTAGCTAGACATATAGTTTTCCTTTAGAATGCCCTGAACTATATATTAACTGTATAAGACGTATAGAATACTGATGTTTAAAATTTTATTTGTTGTGCATCTTCACTGCTTAAGAAATACATTCCCTGATATTATACACTGACTGTCATAAGGCAAGTTTATTCATATGTATGTTTGTAATATTTTCAATAGAAAAGAAATTTAAATAAACAAAAATTAATAATTAGTCCACACCAACTTGAGGATTAGTTCGTCGAGAGTCTCGTACCTTTTTTACTGATTGCAGAATCTCTGATGAAAAAGAAATTCCCACACTTTTCTTAAGGTGCACACCATTTTCTCGCTTTACTGTTATAATTTTACTGTCTATTGCGTGGGAGTCGTTTCCCACAATGTCTTCATACCTTAACATCCTCAACCGTTTGCATGTTCCTCATCTAATTTCGTATATTCTCCTTTTGGCCATGTCATTACTGGTGATTCCGATATTGTTAAAACACTAAATTAAGAGAATTTTACTTAAAGGTCCAAAATACAGAGAACCCAGATCATTCACATGGAGCCCAAATTTTGAGAATATTATGAACTGCTGCGAGGAATATGCCACACGATGGGCGAAAAGAGAGGTAGTACAAGTCGACACTCTTTCGGAATGGATAAAATCTATTGCAGTACTGCTGAGATCAAAAATTTAAAAATTACAAGGTTCTGTAAACACCAGATTCGAATCTATTTTTAAAGATCCTGATGTTGTCAGAGAACTTACCTTCCTCCAAGAACATTATATCATTACACCAGCAGATAAAGCATCTAATAATTATACATTTACTTGTAAGAAATATTACTTTGACAGCCTAGTGAAAGAATTAGGATTAAATTCAGCTCCAGGAAATCCTACTTATACTCTCACGAACTTTTCGGTTAAATCTGGCCTTCATAGATATTGCGAAACAGTATATTCCAGAAGTGGAATTAATCAAATGTGGATCCTTAAAAATTCAAAAGAGTTGTTACAACATCTAAAATCAAAAAGTTTTACTAAAATTCACTCCATCAAGTCTTTTGACTTTTCGACTCTTTACACAACGATCCCTCATCAGAAATTAAAAGACAGATTAGCGGAAATTATTCAAATGCATTTACTAGTAAAAACGGAAGCCGCAAAGTCACATATATAGTAATAGGCCACGATAAAACTTACTTTGTTAGGGAAAATTCTGATTCCAAAAATAAATACACTGAAACAGCTGTCATCCAGATGTTGAACTTTCTGATCGATAACATTTTTGTGGTGTTTGGAGGTAAGGTTTTTCAACAAATTGTCGGCATTCCAATGGGCACTAACTGTGCTCCGCTTCTGGCTGACATATTCCTTTACTCATACGAAGCTGAGTTCATTCAGTCTTTGCTTTCGCAAGGAAAAAAACAATTGGCTCTTGGCTTCAATTTTACTTACAGATATATAGATGACTTGCTTTCAATTAATAATCCTTCATTCGCGGATTACCTTAGCATCATCTATCCAAGTGAACTGGAGGTCAAAGAAACCACAGAAAATAGTAATTCTACTTCGTATTTAGATATTATGTTGTCTTTCGACATTAATGGTCAATTGAACACCTCACTCTATGACAAACGTGACGATTTCAATTTCGCTATCACAAACTTTCCCTTCATAAGTAGCAACATTCCATCATCGCCCGCATACGGCGTATTCATATCTCAGTTAATACGTTATTCCAGAGCATGTTCAAATTACAATGACTTTGTTCTGAGGGCTAGGCGACTTTCAGTTAAGCTGCTCAACCAGGGTTATATATATGCTAGACTAGCAACGTCACTGAGGAAGTTCTACGGTCGTTACGAGACTCTTATTACTCCATATGATATCTCGTTATCCAGACTTTTAAGTGATATTCTGGACTGAGACCGATTCAGATCACTTTACACAGATTTGACACCTTCTATACTAGAAGGTTACCTACTTCGACTTCTCCATATATATATACATATGGAATTCACACGATTTGACTCTTTCTACGGGGTATATGTGACGGGTGTTGCTAGCAAGCAGGAGATGCTCACTCTCCCCGGGCACCTGATCTCACTCCATCACAGGGGTTCACATATGCTCTTCAAGTAGACATATTTTGTTATTTTCCATTTGTTTTTCATTTTCACTGATTTTGTATGTCCTATGGTTTCATGATTTTTGGACTTGTGGTTTGGATTTATCCATCATCTTTACATTGCTAAGACTGTGATTTACTCCAATAATTTGTAATGTTAGAATTAATTTCAATTAGCTTATAATTTGACACCGCTTATTTCCTTTGATAAAGGCCAGATGCCTAAAGTATGAAAATCAACTGTTCACTTTTTACTTAACACATTGATGTACTGTATTTTAAAGCCACATTATCTATCAACTCATCAATGTTAAGCACTGTATTATATTTCATACTATATCTTACCTCTATTGTTCCTGTATTGAATCAATATCGAAGAAGTACCAAACTGTTAATCATTCTCCAAGGACAGATACGAAATCGTGTAAGTTTCAAAAAGGAACTGTTGTGAACCCCGATATACTGAAAAATTCCGAGGTGAGACCAGGTGCCAGGGGAGAGTAAGCGTCTCCTGTTTGCATGCATCACCCGTCACAGCGGTTCTTATTGCACATACGAAAGTACAAACTGGTATACAAAGTAATATTTGGTGAAACATGATGTAATGAGTCTGTGACACTAACAACAAGGGATGACGACAATCTGAATACTACTCCAAGAGGTGTTCATCTCGCTCCCGACGTCTTACAATTAACAATCTGAATACTACTGCTAGAGGTGTTCCGATCGCTCACAACGTCTGACAATCGACAATCTGAATACTAGTCCTAGAGATGTTCCGATCGCTCACAACGTTTGACAATCGACAATCTGAATACTACTCCTAGACGTGTTCCGATCGCTCACAAAGTTTGACAATCGAAGATTCTTTATAATCAGAGAGGACAACACATGGTCATCATAATGTTTACATCATTTGGAAGATACAGAAATTATGCAAAGCGATTCCGTATCCAGAATTATATTGTTTGCACATGCATGATCTTTTAATTTTGAATTTCCGAGAACTGCAAAGATCTCGATACACACATGTACAGCGTAAATAATTTTGTAAATTAATGAACTTTCCAACCTTTAAATAACATCTGGTAGATCGTATTCTCCTGTTTCAGGTATATTGCATTCAATTATTAAAATTGTTTACTTAAGCATTAGATTCACAATACTCTCATTTTATTCCATGGACTTCGAAATGTGGTAAACCCTTCGATACCTCTTCGTTATAAATTATATTATATAGGAACATTTTTAATAAGAAGTTGCAATAAAACACTAGTCCTGCATATCTATATTGACTGTCTACGCCAATTGGGTGTAACGGTTAAGCGCTTGGCTCGATAAGCAGCCGTATCTGGTTCGATTCCCAGAATTCAATACTATTTTTAAGAGTAGCGATATGATTTGAAATGTTGGAAGCGACATTAAACATCAATTAACGGTCCAATCTTTTATTTTAGAGTATATATCATTAAAAGTCGTTTCATTTGAATTCAGAATAATACATTATTGTACCACAGCTTCAAAACGATTCAGCATAACTCATGCAAAAAGGCAGGTTTAGTAGAGTGGTGAAGCGCTTGCTTTGCGGTGTACACGATCCGAGTTCGTTCCCGGAGTGTGTCAGTATGTTTAAGAGATTACCTCCTGCGCGTAACCATGTCTACCCCGATACGAGTCGTACAGTAATATTGCTAAACATGTTTCTATAATGCATGGTGCATAATGCATACACTCGATTCATGTTTATGTGTTTATACTGCAATTTTTAAATCGTTTATAATGAAGACATTAACGAAACAGTACTTTTCAATACTTCCAACCCGCGCAAATTGCGTGCTTTTCATCTTCTTATCATTTATGTAAATTGTCGTGTTTTATGTCCCAGTTTAAAAGATATATTAGAATGCTATTCACTGCTTACATGTTTTCTGATATTGTAAGATTGGTTTTTAAGATGTTTTGATATTTTAAGAAACAGGTAGTTTTATTTTCGTTTTTCTTTTTATAGAGACTGCTTGTTACGTAGCCCCGTTATATTTACCTCTCGTATTTCTGTCTCGTGATAAATAAAGAATTTCAAGGACCATAAGTAGACAGGAAGTCATACAGATTTGTAAAGGTAAGTCACATATTATCAGATCCAATAAGAATTTAGGCATCTTAAACAAAGTGTTATTGTGCAATGTAATTAGTTGATCAGTTTACACTTAATTATATTGTTTGATGCTAAGTTCGATTCCGTATAATTCCGCAACATATTGTTTATTCTTATCAGTTCCATCCATTCTAGTTTTCAGTATGGCACCATCATCTCAGCTTCTCATATTCCTGATCATCAGTTTTTTGGGGACAGTTTGGATGTCACGTGAGTACTGCCCCATACATTTTCTTTGTTACTTGTGCTGTGTAGGTTGTCCTGTGTTGGTTGTCATGTGTTGATTATCCTGTGTTGGTTGTCCTATGTTGGTTGCCCTGTGTTGGCTGTCCTGTATTGGCTGTCCAGTGTTCGTTGTCCTGTGTTGGTTGTCCTATGTTGGATTCTGATTAGAGCTCCACTGTTTAAATCATACGTCATACATGCAATGACCTTCGTAGACACTGAGTTGGTTCTTATACTACGTGACAGTAACCAGACTCGGATGTGAATGTATGGATACTGTAAAATTTTACACAGAAATGATATTAAGAGAAGGAGGAGTTATAAACAGCAAGTGAATTGTTACAGCCTAGTCCACCCATTTAGGATAGTAAAACAGTTATGACATCATTAATTGTATATGGAAAGTTTGTTGAACCATCATTTCACCCTTCAATAAAAGTAAATTTACTTTTTGATGACATCATCTGAGGGTCCGACAACCTCCGACAAATGAAGTATCTGTTTACGAATAGGAAAATTGAAAGTACTCTGAATGCCACGTGCTTTTACGAAAAGTGGAACGATGATTTCCCTGAGTTTTAGACTGGTTTCATAGAATTTGACGTAACAATAACTTTATATCAGATACCGTTCCGAATGGGAAGTAATTCTGTCTATCGAAAAGGCCGAATACTTAGTATTCCAAACCAATTATTCTAATGCATAGCTCATAATCTTCATGCATAGCTCCATCCTTTGGCTCAATGTTTTTGGTATTAACCATATTTTTCTGTTATTCTTTGTTTATTTGTTTGTAATTCTATATTTTTATGGGTTTTTTTTTAGTATATTACGAGTATAATTTACGAGTATTGATATTCATGTATTGTATAGTGACTTCTGCCACATTACTGAGCCAGTAACTCCTCTTTTTTCTTTCAAATATTTATATATTATTAGAAATCCTATCATTCAGCCATGAGTTGTCGAAATGCGCATCTAGTGCACAAATTAATTGAGTATTTTTCTGCTGTTATGGTGAGTGAGAAGATGGGCCCGTAAACCGGTTAACCACACAATTGTTTGGCTTTTGTCAAATTAAATGACCGTCCTAAGTCGGTATCGTAATTGCTCTACAATCAAATATTTTTGTAATGTGTTATTTGTGCAGGTATATTATTGATATTCATGTATTATATAGCTCCATGATGACTTCTGCCACATTACTAAGCCAATAACTCCTCTTTTTTCTTTCAAATATTTAAATATTATTAGAAATTCTATTATTCAGCCATGAGTTGTCGAAATGCGCATCTAGTGCACAAAATTATTACGCCTGCATGTTCTGATGTTCGTTTTAGTTTTTTATCTAAATATTTTTAACAGTTCTTATTAAGTAGGAAATTCACAGACCATATACCGAATTCCGATGATATAATTTTCCCTTTTTTTCTGACCACTGATTATAAAACCTATTCAACAAAGTTATTAGACAGGAACAAATGGCGTGTGTTTAAGTTATAGATATCTGTACGGGCACATATACTCGTAATATACTTTATCTACTTGTGACAATATACAATAGGAAGTTTTCTAGATTTCACAAAAATCGTATGTCTCAGCGGAGTGGAATTCTATATCTGAAAACACTGGAAATTTTTACTTGTTATTAAATGGATTAAACTTACTGCACTAGGAGATACATTATGCGAATTTTTAAATAATAACTTTATTTTTGAAATGTAAAGATGATGGATAAATCCAAACCATAAGTCTAAAAATCATTACACCAGAGAACATACAAAATCAGTGAAATGAAAAACAAGTGGAAAATAACAAAATATGTCTACTTGAAGAGCATATGTGAACCCCCGTGATGGTAGTGAGATCAGGTGCCCGGGGAGGGTGAGCATCTCCTGCTTGCTAGCAACACCCGTCACATATACACAGTAGAAAGAGTCAAATCGTGTAAATTCCATATGTATCCATATATGGAGAAGTCAAAGTAGGTAACCTTCTAGTAAAGAAGGTGTCAAATCTGTGTAAAATGATCGGAATCGGTCTCAGTCCAGAATATCATTTAAAAGTCTGGATAACGAGATATCATATGGAGTAATAAGAGTCTCGTAACGACCGTAGAACTTCCTCAGTGACGTTGTTAGTCTAGCACATATATAACCCTGGTTGAGCAGCTTAACTGAAAGTCGCCTAGCCCTCAGAACAAAGTCATTGTAATAATTCACGACGTAAATACCAGAATTTTCTTTATAACCACTTTAATAAATACCAACATAATATTAACAATGTGAAAATAACTCCAGTAGAAAATATCTCTAAATTACCTGCAGGTGATACGAAATCAGATGTTAAAAAACGACTTTTGGAAACCGAGCTCTACTGTATTAAACAACTACAAACCCCATATCCTCTCCGTCTCAACGACCAAATATATCGACAAGGTAATATTTCTTCTCGTCAGAAAAAGATCAATATTTTTACGTTAAGACATAAAACTATTAGAAAACGTAGGTCACATGGTCGTCGCCGTAATCGTAACATCAGAAAAAGGAATCGTTTAAATAGGTCATTAAACGATCTTCTATTTATCGCAAAAAATAATGGCCGTCATGAACTTTTGCATGCACTATCCTCTATTCCGGTAAATAAATTGAAATCTATCCTGGACGAAGCTGATCTTCGAAGTTTACGCAATTCTGATTGATATAAACTCAATTTGATTATTTTATTTTCATATAATAAACTCTTTCCTCGTATTCCGTCTCTTCCACCCAAGCAGCAATTTCTCAAAATTAAATTTATTAATAAAGGCTTCGATCTACTTAACATTTCTAATATTTTCCGTGATCATAGAGTCACATCTAAAATCCCCCAATATTTTGAGAATTTAGAACCTCCACTTATTTGTTACCAGTACAAAAAGCCTATAAGAAATCTTATTCTAAATTATAATAAAGTTACATCTAACCCTGATGTTTCAGACTCTATTCCTTCGTCGTGTTCTTGTGATAAATCTAAATATGTTTATAAACCGGCAGGTCATGTTATTACTGGTGACCTAAACTGTATTTCGGACAAGAAATTGCGCACCCTTTTTGGAAAAGGACCTAAATATAGGTTACCGTCCAGGATAGATTTCAATAAATGCCGTGACGTTATAGAAGATGCTTTAACTACATATTGTAAACGTTGGTGTAAAAAAGAACAGGTAAAGGTTCATGCTCTTAATGATTGGAAATACGAGATTTTAAGAATTGTCGATATCCGTATTAAGAACTTTACGGAAAATCCGCATTTATTTCAACAGCCTAATACATTGACGGCAAATTCTATTAAAAAGAAGATAGCTGACTTACATGCTAAATATGTCTTTGTTCCTGCTGATAAAGCAGGTAATAACATAATAGTTGTTTGAAAACAAGCCCTACCTCAAAAGACAGCACCTTGCACGATCACCTCATGACCATGTCCGACTTCAAAATTAAAACTGATAAATCTGATCTACCAACCATATATTGGCTCCCAAAACTACATAAAAGTCCATATAAATCACGTTTCATATCTAATTCTAGCCACTGCTCTACTACGGTACTATCGAAGCATATTACGTCTGCTCTAACTGCTATAAAAGATCATATTATCAAATACTGTGATGTCGCATTTCATAATAGTAACATCAATTACTTTTGGTCGATTAAAAATTTTCATGAAGTTATAGACAAATTTCTTTCGCTAAATTTCAAAGCGACTCAAATTTCTACATTTGATTTTTCTACACTTTATACATCTCTGCCTCATGATTTGATTAAAAGCAAGTTGCTGTCTCTTATACAATGGTGTTTTCACAGAGAATCTAAAACGTACATATGTACTTCCAATAACTCCGGATTCTTTTCCAACAAACAATATACTTCATATAAATACCGGACTTGCAAGGAATTATGTAAAGCACTAGATTTTCTCATGAATAATATTTTTGTGCAATTTGATGGCAAGATATATCAACAAATAGTTGGGATTCCTATGGGTACTAACTGCGCGCCTCTGATAGCAGATTTATTTCTTTATTGTTATGAGAGGGATTTTATGGCTTCTCTTCAAAAATCAAAACGTTTTGACCTCATTGACAAATTCAATAATACTTGTAGATATCTGGATGATATTTTGGTTATCGACAACCCTGAATTCGAACAATTTATATCAGAAATTTATCCACCAGAGCTCACATTGAATAATGCTAATACTTGAGATAAATCTACACCTTTTTTAGATTTAAACATCAAAATTATCAACCACCTAATATATATTAATATTTATGATAAACGTGAGGATTTTGGATTTCCTATTGTAAATTTCCCTTACTTGGATGGCGATGTCCCTCGACTCCCATCATATGGTATCTATATATCTCAATTAGTTCGATTTGTCAGAGACTGCACCGATGTTTTGGGCTTTCATAAACGAAATTTACAAATTACTACTAAACTTTTAACTCAGGGTTACAGATATCACAAGCTAAGAAAAACATTCGGCAAATTCTTCAGATCTTATTCAGAACTTCTATCTAAATTTGGAAATATTTCTTTTCAACAGTATGTATCCAATGGAATTTCCCATCCTTATTTTTACGGTGATCTCGTATATAAACTAAGGAAAGTAAAAGGCTCGGATAACATTATTTTATCATGTAATAAAATAATCAAACGTCTTATAAATAGACAATATGATATTGAGATCATCAAAAAGACTATAGGTCTTGTATTTGGCCCCTCTACAGCCTTATGCAGACTTTTACTTGAACGTTGCACGCTGACTAACAGGGCGGTGGGGACTATATAACGGGCCTTGTCCAAACCTCTTTCAGAGGAGACATGGTCCTGAACCTCGTCCCCTCTGACTGTTAGTCGGGACTCCTACAGATCTAGGGTCTTAGCTCGCTCTCAGACTGGCAGAGCACGGTTTATCATGTTGATGTCGCATATATTTTTATACCATTATGTATTTTACAATACCTTGCGTGTTTATATTTTAGGACCTCTCAATATGCGATACCTGTTGACCCTTGTTCTTTACATGGAGGATTATTTATAAATTTTTAAATGTACGTCCTTTGATTGTTCTGCTGTTACGGTGAGTGGGAAGATGGGCCCGTAAACCGGTTAACCACACCATTTGTTTGGCTTTTGTCGAATTAAATGACCGTTCTTAGTCGGTATCGTAATTGCACTACAATCAAATATTTTTGTAATGTGATATATGTTCTAGTATATTATTTATATTCATGTATTGTATAGCTCTATGGTGACTTCTGCCACATAACTGAGCCAGTAACTCTTCTTTTTTCTTTGAACATGCTCGGGAATAACGTATTAACTGAAATATGAATACGCCATATGCGAGCGATGATGGAATGTTGCTATTTATGAAAGGAAAGTTTGTGGAAGTTGAGGAAGTTCTACGGTCGCTATGGGGATCTTGTACGAAAATATAATGTGCCTCTTTCTAAAATTATTGATAATATTCTGGAATGCGACTAAATGACCTGTTCAGTGAACACCAAATATGACTTTGTATACCAGTTTTGTACTTTCGTATGTACAATTAGGAAACCAAAACTCTTGATTTTGACATGCTTATTAAAAACTGCTGTGACGAGTGATGCATGCAAACAGGCGACGCTTACTCTCCCTGGGCACCTGGTCTCACCTCGGAATTTTTCAGTATATCGGGGTTCACAAGTTTCTTTTTGAAACTTACACGATTTTGTGTCTGTCCTTGCACTTTGAGAATGATTAACGGTTTGGTACTTCTTCGATATTGATTGTGATATCGAAATTGAAATCGTCACGTTTGTCATAGAGTGAGGTGTTCAACTGACTATTAATGTCGAAAGACAACATAATATCTAAATACGAAGTAGAATTACTACTTTCTGTGGTTTCTTTGACCTCCAGTTCACTTGGATAGATGATGCTAAGGTAATCCGCGAATGAAGGATTTTTAATTGAAAGCAAGTCATCTATATATCTGTAAGTAAAATTGAAGCCAAGAGCCAATTTTTTTTCCTTGCGAAAGCAAAGACTGAATGAATTCAGCTTCGTATGAGTAAAGGAATATGTCAGCCAGAAGCGGAGCACAGTTAGTGCCTTGGAATGCCGACAATTTGTTGAAAAACCTTTCCTCCAAACACCAGAAAATGTTATCGATAAGAAAGTTCAACATTTGAATGACAGCTGTTTCAGTGTATTTATTTTTGGAATCAGAATTTTCCCTAACAAAGTAAGTTTTATCATGGCCTATAACTATGTATTTGAATTTCCGGCTTCCGTTTTTACTAGTAAATGCATTGTGAATAATTTCTGCCAATCTGTCTTTTAATTTCTGATGGATCATTGTGTAAAGAGTCGAAAAGTCAAAAGACTTGATGGAGTGAATTTTAGTAAACCTTTTTGATTTTAGATGTTCTAACAACTCTTTTGAATTTTTTCTGGAATATACTATTTCGCAATATCTATGAAGGCCAGATTTAATTTCTGATAATATTTTTGTGAGTAGCATCGATACAGATTTTGTGGAACACTTTGAGGAACCAGCGATAAAGCGTTGTTTGTAAGGATTTTTGTGCATTTTTGGAATGCAGTACAAATATGGAAGTTCTAGATTTAATTTATTTGTGTCAATACCAAACGTATTGAGGACAGATTTTTGAAAATATTTTAAAATATTGCGTATCTTATAATTGCTAAGGCATTTTGGCAATGTATATAAAACACTGGAAAGACATATATGTTCACAAAATCATTAATGTTGAAGGGAAAAAAAACCCCATAAAAATATAAAATTACAAACAAATAAAGAAAGAAAACTTAAGAATTCAATATTATTCTTTTAAACAATTTACCTTGTTTCCTAAGTGGACTGAGACTTAAACTAAAGGCTTAATGCTAAACATGCAACAGCAAGAAAAGGGACACTCAACATCTCACTTTCTTGCAGAATTTTACTACGGTTGTTACATGCAAGTAGGGGAAGCTACATCGTCCCAGGTACCTGATCTCAACTTAATTTACTTGTGGTTCGAACTTGTTTGAATATGACATTGTCTACGATACTGTCCTTTAATTCCATTGGCTTCTAGATATGTTAACCCTTTAGTACTTCTTTGATGTTTTCTGATCATTCAACCGGAATGTTAAAATAATATGACATATATTAGCTATTCCCTTTGATTTTGTTTTAAAATGGAAAAATGTCATTGTTGTTCTCTGTTCTGAGCATAAAAGAGAAACCAGAAGACATCTGACAAAGCTGAATGACACAAATCACCAAGGACATGCTTACAAAACATGATAATAGTAGAATATACACGGAAGAAAATATTCGATTGTGCTGCGGTTACGATACCGAATAAGAACGGTCAATTGAAGTAACAAAGGTTATTCAATTGGCGTGGTTAACCGGTTTACGGGCGCCCACTTTCCTACTGAGAGCAAAAGCAGCACAATCAAAGGACACACATTAAAGATTTATAAATAACCCTCCATATAGAGAATAATGATCAACAGGTTACTCAAGAAGAGAGGTCATAAAAATTTTATTACACACGAAACGTTTATAGAATAATGTGTTGCTATCAATAATACGTAAGGCGACATCAACGTAAGTAAACCGTGCTCTGTCCGTCTGTAAGCGAGCTCAGATCCTTGATCAATAACAGACCCGACTAATAGTCAGAGGGGACGAGGATAAGGACCTTGTCTCCTCTGAAAAGGCTTGGATAAGGCCCGTAATAGTGACAAAATAAACGTATGATTGTATTTTCCTTTGTTGCAAAAAAAAAAAAAAAATCATAAATATAAAATGTACCGGAGAATAGAAAAAGTGTGTAAAATTGGAAGGATAAACGATTTAAAATAAGATCATTAAAATTTTAATATGGAGATTCTTAAAACGATGAAATGCATAGAGATAAATATATGCCCCATAGTAGTAGTCCTGTGTTTGCTGCCCTGTGATGGTTGTCCTATGTTGTCTGTCCTGTGTTGATTGTCCTGTATTGTCTGTCCTGTGTTGGTTGTCCTTTGTTGGTTGCCTTATGTCCTAGTTGTCCTTTTTTGTCTGTCCTCTGTTGGATTCTCAGATCGGATCTGATTACAGCTCTGCAGTTTAAATCATACGTCATATATGCAATGACCATCCGGGAAACCGAGTTGGCTCTTATACTAAGTGACAGTAAGCAGAGTCGGATGTGAATGTATGAATACTGTAAAATTTTGAGAGAGTGAATGAATTGTTATTGCCTAGTTTTAGGATGAGGATGGTAAAACTATTATGAGACCATAAGTTTGATATGGAAGCATTTTGAACCATCATTTACCCTTCCACAAAAAGTTATTTTACCTTTTGATGACATCATATGAGGGTCCGATAACCTCCGACAAATGAAGTATTTGCTTATGGCCTCATATATAGGACAATTGAAAGTACTCTGAATGCCACGTACTTTTACGAACCGTGGAACAGTGATTTCCCTACGTTTAAAACTGGTTATATAGAATTTAACGTAACAATAATGTTATATCAGATTACGTACCGAATGTAAGTAATTCTGTGTATCGAAAAGACCAAATATCTAGGATTCCAAACCAATCATTCTAATTCTAGTTTTTGACAACTTTGGTCTAAAGTCTACTATTCAAACATTTAATATTAATGGTATTAGAAATCCTATTATTCAGCCATGAGCATCACATAAGTTGTCGAAATAAGCATCTAGTGCATAAAGATATTACGCCTGCATGTTCTGATGTTTATCCAAATATTTTTTGTTGTAGTTTTAAAAATTCTTTTGAGGTAGTATATCCACAGACCATATAACGAATACCGATGATATAATTTTGGCTTTTGTATTTGACCACTAATTATAAAACCTATTCAAGAAAATTTTTAGACAGGAACAAATAGCGTGTGTAAAAGTTACATATACTTGTACAGGCACACATACTGGCAATATACTTTATTCACTTATAATAATATACAATAGGAATCTATATCTGATAACTCTTGAATATTTTACTTTGTTATTTAAGCTGTATACCCCATGGAGGGCGAAGTAAATAAACTTGACGAGTATACTCTATGTTCGCTAGTACAGTGCATATCATAGGTTAATTTATTCTAAATTGTTTTGATTATATATATAAGCCTAAAACATATAAAAAAAAAAGGACCCTTACAAATGTTGTGATCAAATTCGCCGTATTAAGTGAGATATGGCTGTCTAAAACGCGATGTGTGTAAACAGAATGTTTACAACCAACTTATTACGTGATCTAATTCAGAAGCCGCCGCATCATGGACACTGATGTAGGGCGAAGTAAATAAACTTGACGAGTAACTTTTAAAATTTGCATTCAAGTCTGCTAAAGTAAGTATTTACTGAATCCGTTTTCTTTTGGAGTCTCCCATTATCGTATTTGTATTGATTAAACAGCGCATGCCCGAAGTCAGGTTATGGTTGTATTTATGGAATACCCACATTATTTACGAAGTATTTTCTTTTTATTTTGATATCTTCGAGGGTTTGAAGTAACAAAAATGTTATTAACGCAAAGTTGATAACTTCAGCCATACAACAAAAATACAGGTTTTGTTTTACATGCCCTAATTTTTAAAATTTATACCGAATTGTAGTTTATACAACTTTAAATGGATTAAAGTTACTTCACTAGAAGATACAGTATGCGAATTTCAACAATAACTTTAATTCTGAAAATATTGCCTATCTTATAATTGCTAAGGCAATTGGCATCATTTGATTGTTTTTTATTGTTCTGCTGTTACGGTGAGTGGGAAGGTGGGCCTGTAAACTGGTTAACCACACCATTTGTTTGGCTTTTGTCAAATTAAATGGCCGTCCTAAGTCGATATCGTAATTGCACTACAATTAAATATTTTTGTAATGAGTTATATGTGCTAATATATTATTTATATTCATGTATTGTATAGCTCCATGGTGACTTCTGCAACATAACTGAGCCAGTAACTCCTTTTTTTTCTTTGAACAATTTATCTTGTAATAACTGTTTCCTTATCTAATTGAGACTTAAAACAAAGACTTAATGCTAAACATGCGTCAGTAAGACAAGGAACACTCAACATCTCACTTTGTTGCAGGATATTGCGATGGATGTTACATGCAAGTAGGGGAAGCTTCATCGTCTCGGGCACCTGGTCTCACCTTAATTTAATTGGGGTTCGCATTTTTCTGTACATGACATTGTCCACGATGTTGTCCTTCAATCCCATGGACTTAGAGATATGGTTAACCTTCTTCGATGTTTTCTGTTGTAAATTGTTCAGATCATTCAACCCAAAGTATTAAAATAATGACATATATAAGCTGTTCCCTTTGATATTTTAAAAATGGAACCATGCCACTATTGTTCTCTATTCTTGAGATAATGATAAACGAAAAACGTATGATTTTATTTTCCTTTGTTCTAAACAAATTTCACAAATATGAAATGTATCGGAGAATTAAAAAAGTGTCTAAAATTGGTTAAAATAAGATCATTAAAAATTGATATGGAAACTCGTAATACGATCAAATGTATATAGATAAATAACTGCACAAATATAACTGCAACTTCATTTAAATGGAAGAAACTTCATTTCTATTGTAGCATTAAAATGCAGAAGTGTAATTTTCAAATTTACTGTTAAGGTTACTACGCTTTATTAAATTATCAAATCTTTTTTGCAAATCATTTATTACCTAACATAGAAGCAAAATTTGTTACATTGCCCAGACATCAATAAATTTATTAGAAATGACATAAAAACGGTATTATTTATTTCAGAGAAATGTAGCCATGGAGAACATTTTTTCACAAACTGTACAAATCCGTGTGAAGTGAACGGGACAGTAACATTTTGTGAGTCTTCAGAGGAGGCAGTATGTATCCCAGAATACTGCGGAGGATGTGTGGCCCGTTTCTATGACAACAGAAGCAGAGAAATACACTGCCAAACACGTAAAAATTTAGAGTGTTTATAAAATGTTTTATCGGATAAATTTGCGTTTTGAAAGTTGGGATATTCTCTAAATGTTAAAAAATAGAACCCACGAAAGTTCTGTGGTATTGGTTAATATCGCGATATAGAATCTAGATATGTTACATAATTATAAGATATCAGCTTAAAATTGGGATATTGAACCTAGAAAAATTCTATAGTATCGGTAAATATCACGATTAAGAACCTATAAAATTTTCTCAAGTACCGTATCTATGTTGCGATATAGAAACTAAAGATGTTATTTGGTATCGGCTTTATATCATGATATTGAACCCAGAAAAGTTCTACTGTATCTAGTTATATCGGTATTCAGAACATAGAGAAATGCTTTTAAATCAGCTTAATATCGTAATATTGAAACTAGAAATGTTCTAATGTTCTAATGTACCCATTAATATCACAATATAGAGCACAGAGATATTTTAATGTACAATAAATATTAGAATATATGTACGTGAATTAATTTCGCAGCAAAGAACCTAGAGAAGTTCTAAAGGATTAATGTCCGATATAGGGCACATGTTCAGGTTATTATTTTTATAAGTATAGGATTAATATGGCCACGAAAAATCCAGAAAAGCTCGAATGTATTGGGTTAAGATTGCGAAATAGACTCCAGGGAAGATCGACTTTTTCCGGTTTATATCGCGATATAGACACAAGAGATGTAACTCATCAGGTTAATATCACAAAATAAACCCAGAGAAGATCTAATGTGTAAGATAGAGAGGATTCTTATGTATTGAGTCAATATAGCAATATAGAACTTAGAACACTTCTAAAGTATAGGGTTACTATTGAGTTACAGAACCTAGAGAAGTTATAAGGAATCAGGATAATATAGCAATATGGGCCCTAGGGAAGCTCCGATGTATCGAGTTCATATTGTGATGTAGACCTTAGAGAAAATCTAAAGTATCAGGTAACAGCAATGACTGGAAGGGGAAAGATATACAATAATTTTGTTATGATTTTGTCCAATCTCATTTCATGTTGTGACACAACAAAATATTATTAAAGTAAATAGCAATGGCACAATACTTTATTTTCGATATTTAAAGCGCAAAGACGTGCAGAAAGTAGACGACGAGATGGATTTTATCCAGCTTGTCGTATACTTTGAGCCTAAATTTTCAAAATATTTCTAGAAAAGATCAACCATCCCACCAGCGGCAGAGAATGGCTGTTCCTTCTTCGGCGTCATTTATTCAATATTTGGGTTCTGGATGGCACATTATTAGATCTATTTAAGCACCTAAATATTACCCCTGCAGGACTTGATTTGTATAACAGCTGGAACAGTTTGTGCATTTGCTCCAAACTCAATGGGAAAGTTAATCAGTGGTTTCTCTTTATTTTCTTTATTTTCCAGGTGAAGGTGTTATTTGTGAAAAGAAGACACATTCGATCGGGTGTGAGCAAAATTACCTTATTTCCATGTTGTCTGCTAACTATGGTAGGACGTCAAAGTCCGTATGTCGTCATCCATATGATATTGAACGACTTCACAATGACACAAAGTGTAGAGCGCCAACTTCACTCCATGTCATGCAGAAGCTTTGTAACAGGAAACAAACTTGTACCATAACAGTTGAGGGAATACTATTTGGAGAAGATCCTTGTTACGGCACATATAAATATCTGGAGTTTAATTTCACCTGCGTGAAATATACAGGTATAATATTCTTTGAATGTTGAATATATATATATATTTATTTAAATGGTGCATAAGTTTTTTGAAATCAGCATCATGTTTGGCAAGGTATGGATGAAGCAGTGAGATTATTAACATTGTTTATCTACAAAAGAACAGTTGTTATGTTATTTTGTTATTGTTTGACTGAGATACTTTCTGGACAGTGTTAGTAACATTTATCTCCTGTATGTAGTTCAGAGCTATTTCTGTGCTATCTGTAAGTTCTGGATACTTATGGCAAGTGTAGCTGACCAAATAGAAGACATGCACTCCTCCGGTCAAATAGCCCCAACTCTGGTATCCAGTAATCCCTAAATGTTTACAGTGATGCATTGTTTAGAGGCACAGAGACATTACATTATCTACTTTCACTTTTACTCTGTTTACTTATTTACAGCTTCTTCCAGTGGAGAGTCATCTCTTCCGACAGCTACTCTAGTTGTTGCCATTGTCGTACCGATACTGGTCATCGTGGGGATAGTGTCTGCGGTAATTTACATCGTCAGATTTACTAATTTCAGCTTCAAGGGTCAGTAATGCTCTAGACAGTCTAATAGTAGAAACATTTAGCAGGGTAAAAACTTCAAACTCTGTGATACTTAAATGACTAACCTTCTATGTCTGTAAGAAGTGTATTGGTCACATTAATACTATTAAAATCTCAAAATTCGTAAAACATTATGGTTGGTATCTGACGTCATTACCATGGCAATGTAAAATTAATTTCTATGGGAACGTCATTTTTTCCCTTCATTTTCTGTACTTTTATATCGTATTTCCAGAGATTTGGTTACGTCACAGTTATTGTACGTCAGATATGTACTCAAAGGGGCAGATAACTCTGCATTACGGAAAGACCCAATATTAATGATTATAATTGGTTTGTATAATTACAGAAGAGATAGGCGGTCGGCGTAGACCATTCGGTTAAGTGTACTGCACCATATGCGCATTCATTTAAGTGTACTGCACCATATGCGCATTCGACAACTTGTGTCTCTTCATGTTCTACGTCAGATACCGTCCCGAATGGGAAGTAGCTCTGTGTTAAGTAAAGACTCGATGGTAATCGCCAAATTACTAGTCTAAAGAAAGAGCTATGCACGATACTTCCTTAGCTTTAGAATAATTTACAAACTATATATATATATACTAAATAGACTATATACATGTAGACTTAAGATTTTAAACAGGATAGAGTGTTTAGTTGGAATGAAATAAAGCGATATAAGTAATTTTGTTAAAATAAAACTACTTAAGTGTTTTTGCAGGGTTAAGCTATCGCAGATCCAAAGAACCGGAAATAGTGATGCAGAAATAATTGGCTCTATGGAACCTAATGGGAACACTGTAGCAGAAGGAGGAATGTAAACTCTGTGCTATTTCAGACGTTCTTAAAGTTGAATAAACGTTGTATATAATTATATTTAATAACAATGTTGATATCAAGAATTCTGCTTTAAATGACGGCAGTTTTACACAGTGACATGCGGGTATCTTATGACGACATATCCGTGTGATATAGTTGGATGCACCTTTTAGATCTGTCATTTTGATATTGGTTATCACGTTTAACTTTTATAATATCATATTAGAAAAGACTGTCTTTATATTTTTCATTTTGCATTACCATCGAATCTTTTTGTGATGTCGTTTTATGTGAATCTTTCTTGATGTTTCTTATGATGATGATGATGATGATGATGATGCAATGACTAACAATATAGTATGAAATTGAGATTTTGTAGTATTTTAAAATTTTCATTTACATTAATTAAGCCGGCATGGCGTGGCGTTATCGCGCTCGTCTCCTGATCGGAAGTCCGGGGTTCGAGTCCCGCTCTGGTCATGCCGGTGTTCTGTCTTTCGGATGAGACAGTAAAAGCCGAGGCCCCGTGTCGTGGTATGCATGGCACGTTAAAGATTCCTCACCGTTGCAAACGTCAAAATTCGTATGCCCCGCATCTGGCAGATGCGTGAAATATTCGCGGTGTGACGTTAAACAAAAATCAATCAATCAATCTTTGATTGATTTGTTTCATATTTCTAACAATGTTTACTTCTACCGGACATCTGCCCTCGCCTCTGACAGGAAATGCTAACTCTTCTCGGGTAATATCTCACATGGCGAGTTTGGCTAATCTATTAGGAGACGCTTACTCCTCCCTCGTATATGGTCTGGCCTCAGATGTCTAGCAGCTGTTGGATGTTTACCGTATTGTGATGACTATCAGAGACATAGATTTCCTTTGAAAGGTTCTGAACTATATAAACTAAGACGCACAGGTCACTGTTGTTTTACATTCTCTGCATGTACACTATTTAAGAAATATATAAGGTATATTAAATATTGACTTATAAAGACAAATTGGTGCAGGTATGTAATATATGCACATGTGAAGAAATTTGAACAACCAAAATCAATCAACCTATAAATAATAATTATCTGGATAGATCTACGTAAAGGTCAAATCACTGACAAGCTGAAATCTGGATAATAATTCATGTGTTTTAAAATATATGTTATTCAAATGTCTATTTCTCAATTAACATAACACTCCGCATTTTGTCGGTCACGGCATAAACATGACCTTCGGGAAACCTCTTCCCTATTGTAGTACATCATAGCTGCAAGTGTGATCAGCAGTAAAGAGGAGGGCGCCAAAATGCTTATATAGGAATGTGTAGCCCATATGACACTATAAGCAAATAATGCAACAATGCATGTCATTAGGCTAATGATACCAAACTGCCATGCACTCAGGGAGCAGATGAAACGGGACTGTGGCAGATTTTCATTCTTCCTGTAGTACCACGCTACTTGTATACCGTTCACATAGGCCACGCTGCTAGAGAAATAGGTCATGATGATGTACTGAATGGGAAGTACAAGCCCGTATGTAGATATAAAGTCGGTCATTTTCCCAACAAGTGCTATAGTCACTGATATAGTTGACTGTCCTGCAGTGGAATGGAGTTTGAAATTTAGAAAGACCTGAAATGAACATGAGCAATATTAATTATATCAAATGTATATCTGTAAACCCGTATTCGTGTTCCGTGTTCCTCTCTCTTTCGTATGTCCATGCGTATATATTCATATATTTAACCTCCTTACTTGAAAGGTTGTTTCAGGACTTTTGCGACGGGTGTTGCATGCAACCAGGAGACGTTTACTCCTCCCGGGCACCTGGTCTCACCTTGATTTTAATGGGGTTCGCACTCAACACGATATTGTTCCCTTCATTCAATGGACTATGAGATATGGTTTACCCTTCTGTACTTCTTTGTGTTTTACTTGTATACATTTATATAGCCGTCCAAATCAGATAAAAATTGATAATAGTTATATGAGAAGTTAAGCTGAATTAAGAATAGAATATTGGGATGTGGTCAGTATATATGCATGCATCCATCCATCCTTCCATACATACATAAAATGTAGTTTGTATATTTTGAATGAGGTGTATCTTGGGGTAAAACGACCAAAACTATAATTTGCAAGAAGAGAAGAGTTAGCTGTGGAAAAGAACAGATATATATCAAAAACGCCGAGCAATAATTCATGTATTTGTGATCAAGTGCTAGATATATGGTACTAAAACAATAATGTCTTTTTAGTGAAGTCACAAATATTTGAAGCAAAATCTCACTAACAAATTTACATAAATTACTTTCGCTTGTACACCAGTAACGATGCCAAATTTAGTCTATCCTAAGTCACTGTCACAATCCAACATTTTCAAACGTCTTTATACATTTTTTACCACGGCTATGGTGGTTTTAGACATCCAGCGGGTCTTCAGATATTTATACATCATTAGAATTCCAATCATTCGGCTATGAGCATTACTAAAGAGACACAAGTTGCACAAAATTATCATGTATATATCCTCTAATGTTTATTATTACAACAAGGCCGATGTCATTGATGGTGGACTAATAGTTCCCGAGGACATCATAAGTCTAGTTTTCAGTGCTTTTGTATCTACGTGAAATACATACTTAAAATGTTTAAGTCAAGAAATTTTGTAAATCCTTCTGAAACTAAGGTGTATCTCCCTAATGCGGAGCTCTGTCCTTAAATTGATTCTTTGGCTCACTTTGTCGACCACTTTGGGGGGAGGGGGGGGGGTTCGTGTGTAATAAACTTTTGTGTGTAATAAAATTTTTATGGCCTCTCTTCTTGGGAAACCTGTTGATCCTTGTTCTCTTTATGGAGGATTATTTATAAATTTTTTAATGTGTGTCTTTTGATTGTGCTGCTTTTGCGGCAAGTGTGAAGGTGGACGCCCGTAGACCGGTTAACCACACCAATTGAATGACGTTTGTTACTTCAAATGACCGTCCTAAGTCGGTATCGTAACCGCAGCACAATCGAATATTTTTGTCGTTTTTCCGTATAAATTCTACTATTATCATGTTTTGTGTGCATGTCCTTGGTGATTCGTGTCATACAGCTTTGTCAGATGTCTTTTACTCTCTTTTACTATGCTCTTCAAATATTTATAGATCATTAGAATTATAATCATTCGGCCATGAACATAAGTTGTCAGGATGCGCATCTAATGCACAGAATTATTATAACTGAAAACAGAATGTATACTTTACCTGGGGAAATGTCTCCATACACCATAGTGCTATGGCAATCCACTGAAGCTCAGAGTAGATATGGAGGACCAAGTTTAGACCTATAATGAGAGCCCAGATTGTTAAACATATCCCTGCATACGACAGCTTGTAACGCTTCTTTGACGTGTGATCATAGATCCAAAACTGTACCAAGATCGTGAACTCAAGTATCGGCATGTACACGCTGTTTATTTGATCATAAATCGGTATCTCGGCATAAAGGAAGACAAAGAACAAATTGATAAGAGACGCTGTGAAGTTTGCAGTCGCCCATAGTATACTGAGTCCAGCCACTGATTTACGTCTGAAGTTTTTCAGTACTTGCGGTAACAAGACGATGAACCATAACGAAGTGCTGATCAGACCACACACATTGGAGAAGATACAGATCCATGTCGGCCATTCTTCCCGACAATTCTGCTCCAGGAAGTGAGCTTTCTCACTAGAGTTGTGCATGATAAATGACAATGTAAGCGGGCGTTCCTGGGTTGTGATATCACCTTCAGTATGTAAATATTTCCTTTAGTTTCAGTTTCGGTTTATTAGGGGAGAATAACTCCACTGTAATGTTACGTTATTTCATGATAACAATTACATTACATATCTCTACATTATCATTGTTTAATGTGCAAATATCGTAATACACATTATTTTATATTACATGCCATTTTCATCATCATCATCATCATCATCATCATCATCATCATCATCATCATGTAGTAGTAGTAGTAGTAGTAGTAGTAGTAGTAAGTACTAGTAGTAGTAGTAGTAGTAGTAGTAGTAGTAGTAGTAGTAGTAGTAGTAGTAGTAGTAGTAGTAAGTACTAGTAGTAGTAGTAGTACTAGTAGTAGTAGTAGTAGTAGTAGTGTGATGGTGGTAGTGGTCGTGGTGGTGGTGGTGGTGGTGGTGGACGTAGTGGCAGTATCATTATTATTATTCTGTACTCTTTTTTAAGGTCGAACCATTTACTATATATATACTATCTACAAGTTTTGAGTTTGGGCGGGAGATTTCATCTATTCATGATAAGTTCATTGCTACAATAAAATTTTGTAAAAGAAAGTGGTGGCACATACCTGGCATATTTCTTTAGGTTTTACCTTGCAATGGACTCATTTATAGTGGCGAAGGATTGATTAATTGATTGATTATTGTTTAACTTCATTATTATTTATCGTAAATCATGACGGCATCTGTCTGAAGATTGCATAGAAATCCCATGGCATGAGTTGAAACCAGAACTACCTCTCCGCCAAATGCTGAACACCTCATCCACTGTGCTACACCAGCAATCTGTGAAGGACGATTTACATGCCAACATGTGCCATGACAGGAGACCTTACACCGTGACACAAGACCAAGTCCATTAGAAAGGCAAACATAGAAAATATGTCAGTTTTGAGCCTAGCATCTCAGCAAAGAAATCATTCTGACATTGGTAGATAAGAGAAGATGTATACAAGGATTAATTTGTATTAAATGATCAGGTCTTTCTAGCAGACCATCGGATTCTCTACAGGCACCAACTGTACATCTTTGTTGGCGGCTTTGTTCTTTTATTAGTACGAAGCTAAATTTATACAAAAATGTATAAGTCAGAATAAGAAGTAAATGGTTTTAACCTTTAATTTTACATTCAGATATATTGATGAGGTGCTGTCTATAAAGAACGAGAATTTTGATACATATATACATACAGTATATACCAGTGAACTGGAAAACACTACAGTATCCAAATAATGTGCTTCCTATTTCGATCTTCTACTTGATATTGACCAAGATGGAACATTTACTACTTTACTTTATAACAAATGTAATGACTTTGGTTTTCCCATTGTTAACTTTCCGTATACAGCTAGTCACATTCCTCTATCCCCTGCGTTGCTGTTTATATGTCTCAAATGATCCGATGTGCTCGAGCTTCTTCAAAGTATCGTTCCTTTATTTATCGAGTCAAACTACTGGAAGAATAGTCACTATCAAAAGGATATGAGATATCATGTCTTGATTCAACATTCCGCGAATTTCACGGTCGCTATAAAGGTCTTATTGCTCATATGGTCGTATATCAGAGTAGTTAGAATGTCTACATTACCACTTTACAATTCTGAATCCCAGACATTGCCTTTTGATGACACACACTATGGTATGATAGAGGAAAAGGAACTCGACATACTAAGCATGATTGTGACTACGATTGTGCCGTTCCCTACTTCTGTGTGACTGTCATACTAATTTGCATATACCTATGGCACCACGGCGGGTGTAACCGGTCAGCAGCGTATGCTTACTTTTCCATAGCACCTGTCTTTAAACAGAGGCCAATGACTCCTTGTAATTTATGTATAGGTAATGTTGTTTAATCTTATCGATATCTTAGATTTTTACCTTGAAAAACCAGAAATTAATACATAATCCTTATAGATCTATGTTAAAGCCAAATTTTTGACAAGCTGAGATCTGCAAAATAATTAATATACACTTGTATGTATCACTGTATTAGGATTGTTAAAAAGTTACTTTTAGATATATGTTTTTTTAATAAATTCTAAGATTTAAATGCGTATTTGTCAATTAACATAATATTCGACACTTTGTCGATCATGACATAAACATGACCTTCGGGAAACCTCTTCCCTGTTGTAGTACAGCATAGCTCCGAGTGTGATCAGCAGTAAAGAGGAGGGCGCCAAAATGCTTATGTAGGAATGTGTAGCCCAAATAACACCATAAGCATATAATGCAAGGCAGCATATCAGTAGGCTAATAAAACACAACTGCCGCGAACTCAGGGGGATGAAACGGGACTGTCGCAAGCTTGTCGTATCATCGTGCCCCTCTCCTTCAACTAAAGCATGGTGTGCATCATCTTTGACGTCGTGATCCTCTTCCTCTACCATTCTATAGTGTGTGTAATCAAAAGGCGAGATCTGGGTTTTATTCTTCCTGTAGTACCACACCACTTGTATGCCGTTCACATAGGCCACGCTGCTAGAAAAGTAGGTCATGATGACGTACTGAACGGGAAGTAAAAGTCCGTATGTAGATATAAAGTCGGTCAGTTTCCCCACAAGTGCTATAACCACTGATGGAGTGGACTGTCCTGCAGTAGAATGCAGTTTAAAGTTGAGAAATACCTGAAACAGAGATGATCAAAATTACTTACATCTAAAACTACTGCATTCATGAAGACATTAAATGGACATCTGTATAACCCGTTTCCATTGATGAAAGTATCATTTTTACATGTTTATATACCCTTGCAATGCAGAATAATCTAATAATACGGTTAAATGAAGAGTTCAGTGGATTTAGAAAGAGAATATTGCGATTCCGTCAATAAATATACATTCCTGCATATATAAGATATGGTACTAGAACAAGTGGTTTATAATCTTAATGACATATAGTTATAAAGTTATACAGAAACAACTTACGGGATACTGTACATGTTGTATATAGTCATATAGTTATACAGAGGCAACTGACACTCTCTGCTTACATGGTAAAATTTATAATGTCGTAATTAATCAACATGAAAATTAATTTCGCCTGTAAACCAGTAACGTTTACAGTAATCTACCAAAGTTAGTCTCTATGATAAAGCCCGCTAAGTCGCCGTCGCAATCAAACATTTTCTAAAGTCTTTATAATTCATACATTTTATACCACGACTATCCATGGTGGTTTTAGTCATCCGGTCATATTTCATTCTTTTTCTTATCTATAGTCTTTTATGCAAAGAAAATGAGGATGGAGAATCAAATACATCAATGTTCCAAATAGGGCAATGTATAACAGTTGAGTGTATATTGGTGTCAGTGTGCCTTAGACAAGCGTGTGGAATAGTTCACTGAGTATAAAGGTCTCTGACATAGGTTAGTGTGCCAAATAGGTATGTGAGCCAAATAGTTTAGTATATATATAGGTCACTGGCATAGGTTTATGTGCTAAATAGGTCGATGTGCCAAATAGGTCACTGTGTATATAGGTTTCTGACATAGCTTAGTGTGCTAATAGGTCTATGTGCCAAGTAGGTCAGCGATATATAGGTCATTTACATAGGTTTATGTGCTAAATAGGTCTCTTTATCAAATAGGTCAGTTTGTATATAGGTCAATGACATAGGTTTATGTGCTAAATAAGTCTATGTGCCAAATAGGTCACTGTGTATAAAGTTTTCTGACATAGCTTAGTGTGCTAAATAGGTCTATGTGCCAAGTAGGTCAGCGATATATAGGTCATTTACATAGGTTTATGTGCTAAATAGGTCTCTTTATCAAATAGGTCAGTTTGTATATAGGTCAATGACATAGGTTTATGTGCTAAATAAGTCTATGTGCCAAATAGGTCACTGTGTATAAAGTTTTCTGACATAGGTTAGTGTGCTAAATAGGTCTATGTGCCAAGTAGGTCAGTGATATATAGGTCATTTACATACGTTTATGTGCTAAATAGGTCTCTTTATCAAATATGTCAGTTTGTATATAGATCAATGACAGTTTTATGTGCTAAATAAGTCTATGTGTCAAATAGGAGAGTATGTATACCGGTCTCTGACATAGGTTAGTGTGCTTAATAGTTCTGTGCCGAGTAGGTCATCGTGTCAAATAGATCAGTATATCACATAGGTCAGTGTGTGGCATAGGATAGCGAATCACATTGGTATATGTAGGAGAATATCTGGTGTTTTTTCAAGGCGTTGTAAAATAAGAAAGAATGAAAACTTACGTACATTTACACATCATGTGAACTGAATATGGTTAAGGTGTTTAATTTTACATTAGACAATCATACCTCAGTGTTACAATGTTAAAGATATGAAAGAATTAAAAGATATCAGACAAAGCAAATAAGGGACTTGTATAACTGTAATAAAGTCATGGTTAACTACTATTCTCTATCTCAAGAAAGCATGGGATGTTATTTTAAATCAACCAAAAGTGAAGGGCTACACCATTGCTCCCCCCCCCTCATTCCCCTCCCCCTATTTTTCTTCTGCTTTTAATCTATGAACCTAAAATATACCTGTAAATTATCCGAGGAAAAATTATAACTATATAAACCCTTTATATTAACTCTGTAGATCGGAAATGATAGTTTTACATACCCATAACTTAATAGAATGTATACTTTACCTGGGGAAATGTCTCCACACACCATAGTGCTATGGCAACCCACTGTAGTTCAGAGTAGATATGGAGGACCAGGTTTAGGCTTATTATGAGAGCCCAGACTGTTAGACAAAACCCTGCATACGACAGCTTGTAACGCTTCTTTGACGTGTGATCATAGATCCAAAACTGTATCAAGATCGTGAACTCAAGTATCGGCATGTATACGCTGTTTATTTGATCATAAATCGGTATCTCGGCATAAAGGAAGACAAAGAACAAATTGATCAGAGACGCTGTGAAGTTTGAAGTCGCCCATAGTATACTGAGTCCAGCCACTGATTTACGTCTGAAGTTTTTCAGTACTTGCGGTAACAAGACGATGAACCATAACGAAGTGCTGATAAGACCACACACGTTGGAGAAAATACAAATCCATGTCGGCCATTCTTCCCGACAATTCTGCTCCAGGAAGTGAGCTTTCTCACTAGAGTTGTGCATGATGACTGACAATGTTCCTGGGTTGTGATATCACCTTACCTCTGTATATATATCTTTTGGTTTCAGTTTCGGTTTACTAAAGGAGAAAGGGAGAATAACTCTACTGTAATGTTACGTTATTTCATGATAACAATTACATAACATATCTCTACAATATCATTGTTTAATGTGCAAATATCGTAATACACATTATTTTATATTACATGCCATTTTCATCATCATCATCATCATCATCATCATCATCATGTAGTAATAGTAGTAGTAGTAGTAGTAGTAGTAGTAGTAGTAGTAGTAGTATTAGCAGTAGTAGTAGTAGTAGTAGTAGTAGTAGTAGTAGTAGTAGTAGTAGTAGCAGTAGTAGTAGTACTACTAGTAGTAGTAGTAGTAGTAGTAGTAGTAGTGTGATGGTGGTAGTGGTCGTCGTGGTGGTAGTTGTGAACGTAGTGGCAGTATCATCATTATTATTCTGTACTCTTTTTTAAGGTCGAACCATTTACTATATATATGCTATCTACAAATTTTGAGTTTGGGTGGGAGATTTCATCTTTTCATGATAAGTTCATTACTCCTTTTTAAGGTCGCACCATATACTGTATATATCCTATCTACAAATTCTGAGTTTGTACGGTAGATTTCATATATTCCTGATAAGTTCATTGCTACAATGAAACTTTGTAAAAGAAAGTGGCGGCACATGTCTGGTACACTGCTTTAGGTTTTACCTTGCAACGTACTCATTTATAGTGGCGAAGGATTGATTAACTGATTGATTATTGTTTAACTTCATGATTATTTTTAGTAAATGATGAAGGCATCTGTCTGAAGCATTGCATAGAAATCCCATGGCATGAGTCGAAACCATAACTACCTCTCGGCCAAGTGCTGAACACCTCATCCACTGTGCTACACCAGCAATCTGTGAAGGACGATGTACATGCCATCTTGTGCCATGACAGGAGACCTTACACCGTGACACAAGGCCTTATCTTTAAGCAAGTCCATTAGAAAGACAAACATAGAAAATCTGTCACTTTTGAAGCTAGCATCTCAGCAAATAAATCAGTCTGATAGTGATAGATAAGAGGAGATATATACATATATTAATTTGTATTAAATGACCAGGTCTTTCCAGCAGATCATCGGAATCTCTAAAGGCACCAACTGTATATCTTTGTTAGCGGATTTGTTCTTTTATTAGTACGAAGCTAAATTTATACAAAAAGGTATAAGTCAGAGTAAGAAGCAATTGGTATTAACCTATTCAGATATATTGATGATGTATTGTCTATAAAAACGAGAATTTTGATACATATGTACATACAATATATCCTAAATGGACTGGAAAACAATACAGTGTCCAATTAATGTGCTTCATATTTAGGTCTTCTACTTGATATTGACCAAGATGGAAAACTTATTACTTCACTTAGTAACAAATGTGATGACTTTGGTTTTCCCATTGTTAACTTTCCATATACAATTAGTAACATTTCTCTATCCCCTGCGTTGCTGTTTATTTGTCTCAAATGATCCGGTATGCTCGAGCTTCTTCTGAGTATCGCTCCTTTATTTATCGAGTAAAACTACTGGAAGAAAAGTCACCATCAAAAGGATATGAGATATCACGTCTTGATTCAACATTCCGCAAATTTTACGGTCGCTATAAAGACCTTATTGCTCATATGATCGTATATCAGTGTTGTTAGAACATCTACATTATCACTTTACAATTCTGAATCCCAGACCTTGCCTCTTGATGACACACACAATGGCATGGTAGGGGAAAAGGAGCACGATATACTAAGCATGACGCATACTGATTGTGACTACGATTGTGTCTTTCCCTACTTCTGTGACCGCCAATAATACTATTTGAATATACTTATGGCATCGCGGCAGGTGTGACCGGTCAGCAGGGTACGTTTACTTCTCAATAGCACCTTTATTTAAACAGAGGTCGATGACTCCTTGTAATTTATGTATATGTAATGTGGTTTAATCTGATCGGTATTTCAAATTTTTACCTTGAAAAACCAGAAATTACTAAACAATTTAAATAGATCTATGTTAAAGCCAAATCTTTGACAGGCTGAGATCTGCATAATAGTTAATATACTCCTGTATGTACTACTGTATTAGGATTGTTAAAAAGTGACTTTTAGATATATGTTTTTTTTAATACATTCTGAGATTTAAATGCGTATTTGTCAACTAACATGATATTCGACACTTTGTCGATCATGACATAAACATGACCTTCGGGAAACCTCTTCCCTGTTGTAGTACAGCATAGCTCCGAGTGTGATCAGCAGTAAAGAGGAGGGCGCCAAAATGCTTATGTAGAAATGTGTAGCCCATATAACACCATAAGCATATAATACAAGGCAGCATGTCAGTAGGCTGCGCACTCGGGAGGATGAAACGGTACTGTCGCAAGACTATCGTATCATCGTGCTTCTCTCCTTCAGCTATGACATAGTGTGCGTCATCTATGACGTCGTGATCCTCTTCCTCTACCATTCCATAGTGTGGGTCATCAAAAGGAAAGACCTGGTTTTTACTCCTGTAGTACCACACCACTTGTATGCCGTTCACATAGGCCACGCTGCTAGAAAAATAGGTCATAATGACATACTGAATTGGAAGTACAAGTCCGTATGTAGATAAAAAGTCGGCCATTTTCCCGAAAAGTGCTATAGCCACTGAATGAGTGGACTGGCCTGCAGTGTAATGCAATTTGAAGTTGAGAAATACCTGAAACAGAGATGATCAAAATTACTTCAATCTAAAACTACTGCAATCTAAAACTACTGCATTCCACTGAATGAGTGGACTGGCCTGCAGTGGAATGCAATTTGAAGTTGAGAAATACCTGAAACAGAGATGATCAAAATTACTTCAATCTAAAACTACTGCATTCATAAAGACATTAAATGGACATTAAATCTGTATAACCCGTATTTATTGATGAAAGTATCACGTGTACACATTTATACACCTTTTCAATGTAGGTGGTTTATACTTTAATTCTAAGGACATACAGACCATATACACGAGATGCACATCTTCACGAATAATGTCTTTTAGTGAAGTCAAAAGCATTTGTAGAGAATTCTAACTATCGAAATTAGATGAGATGAAGACTTGAGGACCAACTTATAATTACGGATTACTGTACATGTTGTATATAGTTATATAGTTATACAGAGACAACTTACGGATTACTGTACATGTTGTATATAGTTATAAAGTTATACAGAGACAACTTACGGATTACTGTACATGTTAGATATAGTTATATAGTTAAACAGAGACAACTTACACTCTCTGCTTACATAGTAAAATCTATAAGGTCGTAATTAGGCCACATCAAATTTATTATTAGTTCTTCAAGAGTGACCGCACCTAAAATTGCCAATTTCAAATTTTAATATTATAAAAATAATCTCGCACGAATTTTCCAATCGAACGCCAAGAGCTATTTTTCCTTCTAGATTTGATACTAAGCTTCCTTAATATGCTTTAAAAGATGTTACTGGTCTTCATAAACGACCTGATAGACCAAATTGATGATGATTTGCGTTTAAAGGCTTCAAATGGTGTCATTTTTATTGCTTAAGACATCGATATTTTCAAAATGAGGCAGATCTTATAAATATTTCATAACTTCAGTAACTCTATAGGTCCTTATTTTGTCAAACTTTTGTAGTTTCATCTTCATTTTGAAAATTAATTTAATTTATTTTTGCGTCTGCTCGCCCCTTAAAATTATCAAATATGTCTGAAGAACTAATAATTAATTTGGTGTGGCCTTACATGAAAAATTAATTTCACTTGTAAACCAGTAACGACAACAACTTTCGTCTCTATGATAGAGCCCGCTAAGTCCCCGTCGCAATCCAACATTTTCTAAGGTCTTTATAACTCATACATTTTATACCACGGCTATCCATGGTGGTTTAAGTCATCCAGCCAAGTCTTATTCTTTTTCCTATATATAGTCTTTAATGCAAAGAACATGAAAATGGCGAATCAAATAAATTAACCTTATAAATAGGGCAATGTACCCACTAGATTTACATGTATAACAGTTCAGTGTATATTTATGTCAGTGTGTCCTAGACAAGCGTGTAATATAGGTCAGTGTATATATAGGTCACTGACACATGTTTATATGATAAATAGGTTTATGTACCAAAACGATCAATATGTACATAAGTCAATGACATAGGTTTATGTGCTTAATAGGTCCATGTGCCTAATAGGTCAGTGTATATATAGGTTTCTGAAATAGGTTTATGTGCTAAATAAGTCTGCGTGCCAAATAGATCACTGTGTATACTGGTATCTGACATAGGTAAGTGTGCTAAATATGTTTGTGAGCCAAATAGGTCAATGCGTATATAGGTCACTGGCATAGGGGTATGTGCTAAATAAGTCTGCGTGCCAAATAGGTCACTGTGTATACAGGTATCTGACATAGGTAAGTGTGCTAAATAGTTCTGTGCCGAGTAAGTTATCGTGTCAAACACATCAGTATATCACATAGGTCGTGTGACATAGGTTAGCGAATCACATAGGCATATGTACGAGAATATTTGGTGTATTTTCAATGCGTTGTAAAATAAGAAGGAATAAAAACTTACGTACATTTACACATCATGTGAACTGAATATGGAAAACTGAATAATGTAAAGATATAAAAAGATATTAGACAAAGCAAATAAGGGACAGGTATAATTGTAATGCAGTCATGGTTTACTATTCCCTGTCTCAAGAAAGTATGGGAGGTTTTTTTATATGTCAGCGAAAGTGACTCCCATTTTTTACTTTTGCCTTTGATCTCTGAACCTGTCATATACCTGTAAATTATCCAAGGAAAAATTATAATTATATAGACCCTTTATATTAACTCTATAGATCTGAAATGATAGTTTTACATACCCATAACTTAATAGAATGTATACTTTACCTGGGGAAATGTCTCCACACACCATAGTGCTATGGCAACCCACTGAAGCTCAGAGTAGATATGGAGGACCAAGTTTAGACTTACTATGATAGCCCAGACTGTTACACAAATCCTGCATACGACAGTTTGTAACGCTTGTTGAACGTGCGATCATAGACCCAAAACTGTACCAAGATCGTGAACTCAAGTATCGGCATGTACACGCTGTTTATTTTGCCATAAAGCGGTATTTCGGCATAAAGGAAGACAAAGAACAAATTGATCAGAGACGCTGTGAAGTTTGAAGTCGCCCATAGTATACTGAGTCCAGCCACTGATTTACGTCTGAAGTTTTTCAGTACTTGTGGTAACAAGACGATGAACCATAACGAAGTGCTGATCAGACCACACACATTGGAGAAGATACAGATCCATGTCGGCCATTCTACCCGACAATTCTGCTCCAGGAAGTGAGTTTTCTCACTAGAGTTGTGCATAATGACTGACAATATCAGCAGGCGTTCCTGGGTTGTAATATCACCTTAACTATGTATGTATTTCTTTTGGTTTGAGTTTCGGTTTATTAAAGGAGAAAGGGAGAATAACTCTACTGTAATGTTCCGTTATCTTATGACAACAATTACATAACATAATACTTAATCAATATAAGTAAAATTTTTAAAATACTACAAAATTTCAATTTTATACTATATTGTTAGTAAAAATCATTATAATTCAGAGATAGATTTATAGTATAAAGATATATACAGAGAAAATAATAATAATAATAATAATAATAATAATACTGATAATAATAGTAATAATAATAATAATAATAATAATAATAATAATAATATTAATAATAATAATAATAATAATAGTAATAATAATAACAACAATAATAATGATAATAATAATAATAATAATAACAATGATGATGATGATAATAATAATAATAATAATAATAATAATAACAATTATAATAATATTGTTATTGTTATCACCATCATCATAAATTAATGTTCAAATAATAATAATAATAATAATAATAATAATAATAATAATAATAATAACTGTTATATGCTATCTACAAATACTGAGTTTGTGTAGGAGATTTCATCTATTCATGTTAAGTCCATTGCTACATAAAATTTTGTAAACGAAAGTGGTGGCACATGCCTGGCACATTGCTTTAGGTTTTACCTTGCAACGGACTCATTTATAGTGGCGAAGGATTGATTAATTGATTGATTATTGTTTAACTTCATGATTATTTTTTGTATATGATGACGGCATCTGTCGGAAGCCTCGCATAGAAATTCCATGACATATGTCCAAACCAGAACTACCTCTCGGCCAAGTGCTGAACACCTCATCCACTGTGCTACTCCAGCTATCTGTGAAGGACGACTTACATGCCAACTTGTACCATGACAAGAGACCATACACCGTGACACAAGACCTTATCTTTGAGCAAGTCCATTAGAAAGGCAAACATAGAAAATATGTCAGTTTTGAGCCTATCATCTAAGCAAATAAATCATTCTGACATTGGTAGATAAGAGGAGATATATACATAGATTAATTTGTAATAAATAAGCAGGTCTTTCCAGCAGACCATCGGAATCTCTATAGGCACCAACTGTGCTTTTTTCTTAGCGGCTTTGTCCTTTTATTAGTACGAAGCTAAATTTATACAAAAAGGTATAAGTCAGAATAAGAAGCAATTGGCATTAACCTATTCAGATGTATTGATGATGTATTGTCTATAAAAACGAGAATTTTGATACATATGTACATACAATATATCCCAATGAACCGAAAAACATTAGTATCCAAATAATGTGCTTCCTTTTTCGATCTTCTACTTGATATTGACCAAGATGGAATATTTACTACTTTACTTTATAACAAATGTGATGACTTTGGTTTTCCCATTGTTAACTTTCCATATACAGCTAGTAACATTCCTCTATCCCCTGCGTTGCTGTTTATATGTCTCAAATGATCCGATATGCTCGAGCTTCCTCAGAGTATCGTTAGATCATTTATCGAATCAAACTGCTTTAAGAATAGTCACTATCAAAAGGACATGAGTTATCACGTCTTAATTCAACAATCCGCGAATTTATGGTGCTATAAAGGCCTTATTGCTCATATGATCGTATATCAGGGTAGTTAGAACGTCTACATTACCACTTTAAAATTCTGAATCCTAGAACTTGCCTTTTGATGACACACACTATGGTATGGTAGAGGAAAGGGAACACGATATACTAAGCATGACGTATACCGATTGTGACTACGATTGTGCCTTTCCCTATTTCTGTGACTGTAATACTATTTGCATATACCTATGGCATCACGGCGGGTGTGACCGGTCAGCAGGGTACGCTTACTTTTCCATAGCACCTGTCTTTAAACAGAGGCCAATGACTCCTTGTAATTTATATATATCTAATGTTGTTTAATCTTATCGATATCTTAGATGTTTGCCTTGAAAAACCAGAAATTAATAAATAATTTAAAAAGATCTATCTTAAAGCCAAATCTCTGACAAGCTAAGATTTGCATAATAATTAACATACACTAGTTAATATACACCTGTATGTACTACTGTATTAGGATTGCTGAAAATTACTTTTGGATATATGTTTTCATAGATTCTGAAATTTAAATGCGTGTTTGTCAATTAACATGACATTCGACACTTTGTCGATCATGACATAAACATGACATTTGGGAAACCTCTTCCCTATTGTAGTACATCATAGCTCCGAGTGTGACCAGCAGTAAAGAAGAGGGCGCCAAAATGCTTATATAGGAATGTGTAGCCCATATAACACCATAAGCATATAATGCAAGGCAGCATGTCAGTAGGATTATAAAACACAACTTCTGCGCACTCGGGAGGATGAAACGGGATTGTCGCAAGGTTGCCGTATCATCGTTCCTCTCTCCTTCAACTATAGCATGGTGTGCGTCATCTATGACGTCGTGATCCTCTTCCTCTACCATTCCATAGTGTGTGTCATCAAAAGGCAAAATCTGGGTTTGACTCCTGTAGTACCACGCTACTTGTATACCGTTCACATAAGCCACGCTGCTAGAAAAGTAGGTCATGATGACGTACTGAATGGGAAGTACAAGTCCGTATGTAGACAGAAAGTCGGTCATTTTCCCCACAAGTGCTATAGCCACTGATGAAGTGGACTGTCCTGCAGTAGAATGCAATTTGAAGTTGAGAAATATCTGAAACAGAGATGATCAAAATAACTTATATCTAAAACTACTGCATTCTTAAAGACATTAAATGGACATACATTTGTACTTATTGATGGAAGTATCACGTGTACACATTTCTACACCCTTTCAATGTAGGTGGTTTCTAATTCTAAGGACATACAGACCATATGCACAAGATGCACATCTTCACAAATAATGTCTTTTAGTGAAGTCAAAAGTATTTGTAGAGAAATCTAACTACCGAAATTAGATGAGATGAAGACTTGAAAACCGACTTAAGAATTACTGTACATGTTGTATATAGTTATATAGTGACAACTTACACTCTCTGCTTACATAGTAAAATTTATAATGTCGTAATTACATGAAAAATTAATTTCGCTTGTAAACCAGTAACAGATAGATAGATAGATATTTATTCGGTAAAACAATGTCAGCATAATGTACAGATCTACATATATAAATATATAAGATTTGACAGTAGCACTATTAAAATACAATTAGTGAAGGTGTAACCTAATGTGTAAAAAAAAACAAAAAAAAAAAAACAAATTAATGTAGTAAGCTGTTTCCTTAAAATACATTATTGTACAAAATATCTATATAAATAAATGAGATTCATTAAATAATAAATAAATAAAAATAAATAAATAAATAAATAAATAAACAAGTGAATAAAATTATTATAAATCCATGTAATATTAACGATTCCAACTTTAGTCTCTATGATAGACCCCGCTAAGTAGCCGTCGCAATCCAACATTTTCTAGGGTCTTTATAACTCATACATTTCATACCAGAGCTATCCATGGTGGTTTTAGTCATCCAGCCAAGTCTTATTCTTTTTTCTATATATAGACTTTTATGCAAAGAAAATGAAAATAGCGAATCAAATAAACCAATGTTATAAATGGGGCAATTATGTACCCACTAGATTTGCATGTATAACAGTTCAGTGTATATTTATGTCAGTGTGGCTAGACAAGCGTGTAGAATATGTCAGTGTATATATAGGTCACTGACATATGTTTATGTGCTAAATAGGTCTATGTACCAAATAAGTCCGTATGTACATAGGTCAATGACATAGGTTTATGTGCTTAATAGGTCTATATGCCAAAAAGGTCAGTGTATATATAGGTTTCTGAAATAGGTTTATGTGCTAAATAAGTCTGCGTGCCCAGTAGGTTACAGTGTATAAAGGTCTCTGACATAGGTTAGTATGCTAAATAGGTCTGTGAGCCAAATAGGTCAATGTGTATATAGGTCACTGACATTGGTTTATGTGCTAAATAGATCTATGTCACAAGTTTGTCACTGTGTATATATGTCACTGGCATAGGTTTATGCACTAAATATGTCTGTGTGCCAAATAGGACATTGTGTATAAAAGTTTCTGACATAGATTGGTGTGCTTAATAGGTCTATGTGCCGAGTAGGTCAGTGATATATAGGTCACTGGCATAGATTTATGTGCTAAATAGATCTCTATTTATCCAATAGGTCAGTATATACATAGGTCATTGACATAGGTGTATATGCTAAATAAGTATGTGTCGAATATGTCAGTGTGTAAATAGGTCTCTGACATAGATAAGTGTGCTAAATAGTTCTGTGCCGAGTAAGTAATCGTGTCAAACACATCAGTATATCACACAGGTCGTGTGACATAGGTTAGGGAATCACATAGGCATATGTACGAGAATATTTGGTGTTTTTCAATGCGTTGTAAAATAAGAAGGAACGAAAACTTACGTACATTTACACATCATGTGAACTGAATATGAAAAAGGTGTAAAATTTTACATTAAACAATCATACCTTAGTATTACAATGTGAAGATATAAATAGATATTAGACAAAGCAAATAAGGGACAGGTATAATTGTAAAACAGTCATGGTTTACTATTCCATGTCTCAAGAAAGTATGGGAGGTTATTTTACATGTCAGCCAAAGTGAAGGGCTACACCCCCCCCCCTTCCTTTTTTGCTTTTGCCTTTGATCTCTGAACCTATCGAATACCTGTAAATTACCCAAGGAAATATTATACCTATATAGACCCTTTATATTAACTCTATAGATCTGAAATGATAGTTTTACATACCCATAACTTAATAGAATGTATACTTTACCTGGGGAAATGTCTCCACACACCATAGTGCTATGGCAACCCATTGTAGTTCAGAGTAGATATGGAGGACCAAGTTTAGGCTTATTATGAGAGCCCAGACTGTAAGACAAATCCCTGCATACGACAGCTTGTAACGCTTGGACGTGTGATCAAAGACCCAAAACTGTACCAAGATCGTGAACTCAAGTATCGGCATGTAGACGCTGTTTATTCTGCCATAAAGCGGTATTTCGGCATAAAGGAAGACAAAGAACAAATTGATCAGAGACGCTGTGAAGTTTGCAGTCGCCCATAATATACTGAGTCCAGCCACTGATTTACGTCGGAAGTTTTTCAGTACTTGCGGTAACAAGACGATGAACCATAACGAAGTGCTGATCAGACCACACACATTGGAGAAGATACAGGTCCATGTCGGCCAATCTACCCGACAATTCTGCTCCAGGAAGTGAGCTCTCTCACTAGAGTTGTTCATAGTTCCGTGATTGTGAGGATACCTTTACAATGGATATATTTCCTGTTGGTTTCAGTTTCGATTTATTAATTAAAAACAGTAAGGAGGAATAACTCTAATAGTTACGTCAACATTATCATTGTTTAACGAGCAAACATCGTAATACTAATTATTTTATATTACAATTCGTTATTATTATTGTTATCATTCTAATTACTATTATTATTGTTATCATCATCATCATCATCATCATCATCATCATCATCATCATCATCACTATTATTATCATTATCGTTATTATCTTTATCATCATCATATAATTATTAGAATTAATATTTATAATAAAACTAATAATAATAATAATAATAATAATAATAATAATAATAATAATAATAATAATAATAATAATAATAATAACAACAACAATAATAATAATAATAGCAATATTTAATAATGTTTTTATATTGGTATTATCATTTCTAGTGTAATACATGTACTATCATTGGTGATGAAGGAATTGTGTAGTAAATGGATAAGTAGGTAATCGCAGAGATGTACGGCATGATTCAGTACAATGACGACTTTTCTACATAATATTTATTATCTCTCGTTCAGAATATTGTAGAAACATACTGTGTATATTAACGGTAGTGGGTGCTTTATTCTCCATGGATCCTGATTTCTCTGACTCGGGGTGTGTGAACGACCGGTAGGAAACGCCTACACCACCACAAAACTTAAATGGGTGAAGCCAGTCAGCAGGGGATGCTTACTTCTTTATGGCATGTTATTGCACCTAACTCCTGGCGGCCTGAGCGGTGGACAGGTGGTGCTTACTTCTTCATGGCATGTTATTGCACCGATTTCATGGCGGGCGTGAGCGGTGGACAGATGATGCTTACTTCTTCATGGCATGTTATTGCACTCAACTCATGGCGAACATGAGTGGTGGACAGGTAATGCTTACTTCTTCATGGCATCTTATTGCACTTAACTCAGGACGAAGGTGAGCTATGGACAGGTATTCCTTACTGTACGATAGTGACTTATCCAACAAACTCACAACAGGGAATGTGAACTTCCTCATGAATTTTGCTAAACAAGTATAGCTTTGCAGTGAAACACTGAAAAATTTCAAACAATGATAAATAAAAAATAAAATAGATGATAAACGAATAAATAAAATACTGAAAAAATGAAAAAAATAGATAAATTATAAATAAATAAAATAAATAAAGACATAAATGAACATTTTCACATTCACCTCAAGACACTTTTCAAATTCATGCAATTCGCTTTCTAAATCAAGTCGTTCAAATTTATTTGTCGAGAAATATTCTAATTCTTGGTAATTACATCGTGATGCATACGATGTTTTTGTGAGTGTCTCTATTAAACTAGAATTGTAGCGCCCTTCATACGCAGCTATATAGCAGAATTGAAAATATTGAGGTTTTGCTAAATTCGGTTTGAAAATATCTATTTCATCATCACTGTCAAGATTACTAGTTTCCCCCTCTCTCTCCCTCTCTCTCTCTCTCTCTCTCTCTGTATTCACGACTCCCTACGGGTATATCAGTCCCAATAGATGAGGACAGTTATAGTTTTCGCTCCCCGCGGGGTATATCAGTCTCATTACGGCAGGACAGTTACAGTTTCAGCTTCATGCGGAGTATATTAGTCCGGTAGGACAGGACATGCATAGTTTCAGCTCACTGCGGGGTATATCAGTCCCGTTAGGACAAGACAGTTATAGTTTTAGCTCCCCATGGGGTATATCAGTCCCATTAGGATAGGACAGTTATAGTTTTAGCTCCCCATGGGGTATATCAGTGCCTTTAGGACAGGACAGTTATAGTTTTTATCTCCCCATTGGGTATATAAGTCCCATTAGGACAGGACAGTTATAGTTTTAGCTCCCCATGGGGTATATCAGTCCCATTAGGACAGGACAGTTATAGTTTTAGCTCCCCATTGGGTATATAAGTCCCATTAGGAGAGGACAGTTATAGTTTTAGCTCCCCATGGGGTATATCAGTCCGGTTAGGACACGACAGTTATAGTTTTTATCTCCCCATAGGGTAAATAAGTCCCGTTATGACAGGACAGTTATAGTTTTAGCTCCCCATGGGGTATATCAGTCCCGTTAGGACAGGACAGTTATAGTTTTTAGCTCCCCATGGGGTATATCAGTCCCGTTAGGACAGGACAGTTATAGTTTTAGCTCCCCATGGGGTATATCAGTCCCATTAGGACAGGACAGTTATAGTTTCTAGCTCACCGTGGGATATTTCAGTCCCATTCGGACACGATAGTTATAGATTTATCTCACCTGTCATAATTTGCATATATAAGATGGCCAAATTTTGCCAGTTAGTGTAGACATACGTGATTCTATATATTATACAGAATACAAGTCTAAATCTTTTAGCTGAGAATGTCAATGCATAATGTTAGTTATAAGGAACAGTTCTTATAATACGAGTTTTGTTTTTTTCATTCAGAAAAGAAATGAAACATACTTGTAAACCGAAAGACGATCATTATTTCCTCACAATTCATCAATATGGGATCTATAAATAGGATTTGAAATATTTAAAATACACGGATTAATATCTCTTTAAGTGGGTAATGATATAAATTTTACCGGGACAAGCAAATGTGCAAATCTTTACTCGCGGATTATGAATTAAACCACATTTAAACTAAAGAACAATAGGTAACTTTCACCCCAAATACATACGTCCAGGTCAAGTAGATTAACAATGTATAGGTACTATAGTAAAAGTAAACTGCGTATGTTCAATGTATGCCGTATACCGCTTGTAGCTGGATAAAATGCCTTGGTGGTCGGGTGATATGCGGGATTTCGCCGATGAGGAATTCCATGGATACATCGGGGACATCCGGTCTGTGGCTATAAGGACATTGCCGCGACGACCTCCTCGGGAACTACTGGCTCTCCTCAACTCCAACATACATGGTTTTAACGGTAATGGTCAAGACTTGGTGCTTGCCTCATCAGTTTCGCCGGGGAAGGTTTTACTGCAAGGTCGCCCTAACCCTGCATACTCCTTTTATGACTTCGACTGGGATCTGCCGGTGGCACAAAGCACAGGAGAGTTCAGCGTTAACCCTACATCATCAGGTAGCAGAAATTCAGACAAGAAGGATGAGGCTGCGAAAAAGGGGAGTAAATGCTCGCAGGTGGAGAAGACAGTGCTGGCAATCTCTGGGTACCTGGCGATTGCTATTCTCATACTGATCATAGTGGTAGGGGTACTTGTCACTTCCCTGCAGAGTCTCGACAACAACATCAGTGAACTCAAGACGGTAAGCTACAGGGGCGGATCTAGCATACAGGGGCGGATCAAATCTTTCTCAAGAAGGGGGAGACAGTATTCCACTCTCTGGTGGTAAAATTGTGCATGAAAGGGACAGCCCCAAAACTAGTAAAATGGCTTTACAGAATTTTACCATTGAAATAGATGGGGTTACAACCGTATTCTTGATCCGCATACGAGCTGAATGTTCTGTGATGAAATTGTCAAAAGTCGTCTATTCTATTGCATTTTTAAAGAAAATATCAAATAATGATACCTATTTTGTATGAGCGACTAACATATATTTGTTTTTTTTTTTTTTTTGGAGAGAGCTTGATATAAAATTATCATCTTGTTGCTCACTTCACAACATGGACTTTGTATAGTTATATTACTGTTCAAAATTTTGAATTAAATTTTGTTTAAACCAATATAACCAGACTAGACGTTGTCACAGGTCTACTGTTCACACTTGGTTCTTAGCGACGAATGTTTCACGATCACCATGATACAAGTTCTGGTTTTGAACTCGCTGGACCTGTTCACTAACTACTTGATCATGCAGGAATTTTAAAGTTATGGTGCAGTTAGTATATAGCGTCATTGTTTTGTAATTAGTTTCAACATCATATATGTATGTGGTAGAAATTGGGTTTTCTGTTTGATATTGATATTATGCACTCATAGTTATATTATGACCATTTCTATTTTTTTTTTTCACAGCTGGCATCTCCTTTGCTACGAAACAGAAAAAACTCTAGTGCAATAAATGACATTTCAACTTCCGATATACCCCCTTCTACAAATATCAATAGATTTACCACTACCTCAAAGGCAGCCATCCTGACTACCTCTATAACAAGGAAACCACTCCAACCACCGTCAACAAGTATACCGACAATAACCCCATATCAAATAACAACGTCACTACTTACTACATCACCCACATTCACAACACTAAAACCAACAACACCAAGACCAACAACGACACAAAAAACAACCACAACACAAAAACCAACTACATCAAGACCGACCACAACACCCAAACCATCAACACCTAGACCAACAACGACGAAAACACCAACCACAACACCAAAACCAACTACACCAAAACCAACTACACCTAAACCAACCACACAAAAACCAACCACAACACCAAAACCAACTACACCAAGACCAACCACAACACCAACACCCACTACACCTAAACCAACCACAACACCAAGACCAACCACCACACAGAAACCAACCACAATACCAAAACCAACGACGCCAAGACCATCCACAACACCAAGACCAACCACCACACAGAAACCAACCACAACACCAAAACCAATGACACCAAGACCAACCACAACGCCAACACCCACTACACCTACACCAACCACAACACCAACACTAACCACCACACAGAAACCAACCACAACACCCAAACCCACAACACCAATACCAACAACAACAACACCAAAACCAACTACACGTAAACCAACAACTACACCACAACCCACCACAACACCACAACTCACAACACTAAGACCGACCACACCAATACCGACCACTACACCACGACCAACAACTCCTAAACCAACGACAACTCCTAAACCAACGACAACACCGAAACCAACGACAACACCGAAACCAACGGCATCAAGACCAACGCGCAGTCCGGAAATGTGTAATACTCCACGATGTCAGTCCATTGCTTACGAGACCCTAGGACGTATTAACTTCACCATCAATCCATGTGTTGATTTCTATCAGTACTCCTGTGGCTCATGGATCAACAGTCGTAGAACCTTACTGGGATCAGGCATGCTGGGAAAGGACAGGAATACTATAGAATCCGATAAGTCGAGTGCTATCATCAGACAGATGAGAGGTAACAATATACATGTATATTGAGGTAAAGGGATTAAGAGATAATACTGTAATCTATGTATATAGGATATCTTCATTTCGATATCCTACAAAATTTTTAGTATGCAAAATTGTAACAGATAATGAAAATGAAAAGTTTTAATTTTCGCACGGGGAAGCAAGTCTGTCTCTCAGGCACCAAATCTCCTAGGGTTCATGACCTACACTAACACCACAGACGATCAAGACTGCCTGTATATATACCTTATAACTCATGATTATGATGCATTCATATTGTGATTCCAATTTGGACGTTACTCAACGCGGAAAAATGAAACAAGAAAATGTGAATCGTAATTTCCAAAATGTTACGGAGATGTCTTTGTTTTATGGTAAGAACTGGCAGAATGCTCGACTCGTGACGGAGAAACCGTCGGCTTCAGTGCCAACAATAATTCCAATGTTTCCCTATTATATGATGCACTGAAAGCCAAGGTCCAGTTTTCCCTTTGATAATTGCTTATTCTATGCCCCTCTCTACAGAGAGGGACTGGTTGATATCGGGGTTTCACACACGATTTCTTATCTGACGGTCCGAGTTCGAATCCGACAATCGGATCGGATTTCCTTAAGATAATCTATCATCTTCTAACACCCCCCCAAACCGCTTAATTCGGTCCTTTGTATGGGACAGTCTAAATCGGAGCCCCGTGTCACGTTGGTAAGTAAATTACCTTCATTGCTTCTTGTGAGTCTATAACATAGGTAGAAGTTGCAGGTGCTTCCGTTGAGTCCGTTACATATGTAGAAGTTATCAGATCATGCATCATGCAGGTGCTTTTTGTGAGTCTATAACATAGGTAGAAGTTGTCAAACCATTCATCAAGCAGGTGCTTCCGTTGAGACTGTTACATATGTAGAAATTATCAGATCATGCACCAAGCAGGTGCTTCCGTTGAGTCCCTTACATATGTAGAAGTTATCAAATCATGCATCAAGCAGGTGCTTTCGTTGAGTCCGTTTCTTCTGTAGAAATTATTAGACCATGCACCAAGCAGGTGCTTCCGTTGAGTCCGTTACATCGGTAGAAGTTATCAGATCATGCATCAAGGAGGTGCTTCCTGTGAGTTTATAACATAGATAGAAGTTGTCAAACATGCATCATGCAGGTGCTTCCGTTGAGTCCGTTACATATATAGAAGTTATCAGACCATGCATTAAGCAGGTGCTTCCGTTGAGTCCGTTACATAGATAGAAGTTATCAGACCATGCATTAAGCAGGTGCTTCCGTTGAGTCCGTTACATAGATAGAAGTTATCAGACCATGCATTAAGCAGGTGCTTCCGTTGAGTCCGTTACATAGATAGAAGTTATCAGAACATGCACCAAGCAGGTGCTTCCGTTGAGTCCGTAACATAGATAAAAGTTATCAGACCATGCACCATGCATGTGATTCTGTTGAGTCCGTTACATAGATAGAAGTTATCAGAACATGCATCATGCATGTGCTTCCGTTGAGTTTTTTACATATGTAGAAGTTATCAGATCTTGCACCAAGCAGATGCCTCCGTTCAATCCGTTACACAGGTAGAAGTTACCAGACCATGCACCATGCAGGTGCTTCCGTTCAGTCCGTTACACGGGTAGAAGTTTTCAGATCATGCACCAAGCAGATGCCGCAACCATATAAGGGAGTTGAATCTGATGAGGTGCAAAACAAATAAAACATAACAAAACAAAATTCCGGACAGAGCTGCAATAAAGCTACTTTTGGGTAATTGCTTTCATTTCTCCCTCTCTACGCCTCTATTTATTGCTTTTTTCTGTTCCTATCTTTACCATGGTTTGATTATCATACAGAGCTCCTGGAGGAAGACGTTTCGTCGACCGACAACGTGAACATGAGAGCGATAAAGATGCATTATCAGAGCTGTCTGGCGTCTAATACGAGATCTGATACAAACAAAGGTACAAAACTTCCTCAAACACCAAAAACTCTTATATAAAGTTCACAAATCAAAATCTTACTCAAAATTCATAGGTTAAAATTTTTGATATATAAATTAGATCATAGTCAAATTCCTAAACCTTTGGGTATCTCAGTACCTATCATTGTTCTGCATGCATCACGTTTGAGTTTTTACATGTATTGAGTTTCTTTTACTTATTTTGTAATTTAATGTTACTCTGAAACCGGTGTTGCTTATTGAATGAGGTGCTTGGATTGTGACCAAGAAATTCTGAGTTCGACTTCCAGTGTTATATCGTTCGAATAAGAGAGTAAAACCGAGGTCCCGTGTCACGGTAGGTGTGGCATGTAAAAGATTCCTCACTGTTATGGATATGCATTTCCATGCAACGCATCAGGCAGACACCGTCAGCATATCATGGAGTGACGTAATCCAGAAGGGAGCTATATGCCTTAATGAAGCATTTGAGGTGTTTATTTATTTCATTTATCAATATTTTATATTTATTTTCATTTATTAATTCCGTTTATAGTGACGTCAGACCTCAGTCGAATCATGCAGGTGCTGTATTTTGATAAAACAACATTTACATCATTCGTAGCAACAGCTGATATGCAATTCGTTGGTGTAGCCCAAATGGGAGGTCCATCTTTGTATTCCTATAATGTGGTACATGATGTCATATCCGATACACCGATGCACATATTAGAGGTTAGAAGAGATTTTCATATTTTACATAAAAACCTCAAGAACTTTCAATATATTCCAGGATAAACTGAGTAAAATGACCATGTTCATCCAAAGAATATCTGATGAGAAAACTAACTGCCAAAGTGACGTCAAATTATGAGTCGAAGAACCTGTTCTAGCACAGGGCTATGAATGAGCGAGATACTTCTTCGCTTAAGAATAATTTGCAAACATTTATACTGTAAATTTCAAGTGTATATATTTCGGGCTAGTGCAGAAGCACTGAAAACTGGGCTTATGATAACCTCGGGTACTTACAGTCCACCACCAGCGGTATCGTCTCTGTGGTGACAAAAAAATCAGAACCTGTATCACACACCTATACGGATAAAAGAGCAGACATGGAATTATTTCATAAAAGTTTAGTAGGTACTTAAAGAAAGTCGTGTGATATGTGGAAATACGGATCATCAATCAATGATCATGTGATAAGGCGTCTGAGAGGAGAGAGATCCTCCTGTTGGTCGGCCACACTTGCTAAAAGATGCATAGACTAATAGTACAAATGTGATACAATATATATATATATATATATATATATATATATATATATATATATATATATATATATATATATATATATATATATATATATATATATATATGTATAACTACAAGTATATGTTATGAGAAGTTGGAAACTGCTTTTATATGATTTTTGTGAGGTTGTGATCTGACATTAGTGTATTAAATTTTTGATAAACATGGTATTGTTTATAAACAATATTTTGAAGAAAACCATAAAGAAACACACTTTAAATTACGATTAATTTGTGGATATTTTCAGCTTTCTCCACCCACGTCGTTATATTTACAACTGGAATTTTATAATTTGCCACTAGAACAAAATCGGGTAAGTCAATGCTAAAACTTGTTTCAGTCGCAGAGTACAAAATCCGGAAAGTCAGTTTTGAAACGTTAAGTCAGCCATAAAACAAAATCTGGTAATTCAATGATAGAGAAAATCATGTTAGTCGATGCTTGAACATAATTTATTAAGTTAGGGCAAGAATACGGTAATCAGTATTAGAACAATAGAAGAACTTCATAAAAGACAATGCTAAAACAAGATCGGTCACTACGTGCTAGAACAAAACCTGCTATATCAATGACCACGTACTACAACTCACAAGAACACTTATTCTAAATATCTTCTCCGAGTGAGTAGTGACTGTATATTGCTTATTACCTGCTCAGGTGGCCGAGTCGTACATTACAAAGTTGACAGCGTTAGTCGAGCGATTCCTGGTATATCGGGAGGGTGGAGGGGAGTATGGCGATTATCCTGGCGGGGAGGATCTGTACGGAGGGGACACGGAATATGGTTATCCAGACTACAGCGATACCTCCTCTAACAGCGACGGCAGTAACACCACAGGTAGTGTGCTTACATTCTTTCTATCAAGTCTACTAATTACATTAATTAGTTACTAAGTCAGAATTTGGAGACTGATTCGAATTCGAACGCCCGAATCCCATGCAGGAGCCGTAACCATTGAGCAACACCCCGGTTTAGTATCAGGTAGTAGGCTGACGAGGTGGGCCTGATGATGTTTTTGTATATGCTGATTGATTTATAATGAATAACTCTATAACACTGTATGATTTAATTTTTATGATCCTTTTCTCATTTCAGAACGAATATACTCCAAACTCAAGGAAATGTTCGAATTTGAAAGAAAAATTGCTCAGGTATCAGTTCTTACTACAAATAGAAAATCGAGACCGTGTACAAATTTAAATTGTATTAGATAACAATATGAAAGACATTTAGGACATTGATTGCCTTGTTTATAAAGGCATTTAGGACATTGCTTGTCTTGTTTATAAAGACATTTAGGACAGTGCTTGCCTTGTTGATAAAGACATTTAGGACATTGATTGCCTTGTTTATAAAGACATTTAGGACAGTGCTTGCCTTGTTGATAAAGACATTTAGGACATTGATTGCCTTGTTTATAAAGACATTTAGGACAGTGCTTGCCTTGTTTATAAAGACATTTAGGACAGTGCTTGCCTTGTTTATAAAGACATTTAGGACATTGCTTGTCTTGTTTATAAAGACATTTAGGACAGTGCTTGCCTTGTTGATAAAGACATTTAGGACATTGATTGCCTTGTTTATAAAGACATTTAGGACAGTGCTTGCCTTGTTTATAAAGACATTTAGGACAGTGCTTGCCTTGTTAATAAAGATTTTCTGACTGTGACATTTAGATATACTATCGAGGCAGTGTCATATAAAGACATTCAAATAGCCTTATTCGCCTTGTATTCTGAGACATTTAGATATTATCAAGGCAGTGTCATATAAAGACATACAGATAGCCTTATTCGTTTTGTATTCTGAGACATTTAGATATTATCAAGGCAGTGTCATATAAAGACATTCAGATAGCCTTATTCGCCTTGTATTCAGAGACAGTTAGATATAATCAAGGCAGTGTCATATAAAGACAGTCAGATAGCCTTATGTGCCTTGTATTTAGGGACATTTAGATATTATCAAGGCAGTGTTATATAAAGACATTCAGATATCATTATACGCCTTCTATTCAGAGACATTTAGATATTATCAAGGCAGTGTCATATAAATACATTCAGATAGCATTATATGCCTTGTAGTTAGAGATATTTAGATTGAAACACTGATCGCCTTGTATATAGAGACATTCATATAAGATTAAGACACTTCATGCCCTGTATATAAAAACAGCCAGATAGCATGAAGACACTGTTTGCCTTGTATATATATATAGACATTCAGATAGAGCAAAGACATTGTTTGCCTTTCATATAGAGACATTCAAATATGATTGAGACATGCTTGTCTTGTATATAGAATCAATCAAATATGATTAAGACCCTGTATGTATTGTAAAAGGAGACATTGCATAATTTAATAGAGGCATTCTGATAGTGCAGAATAATTTTACGTAATGTTTACAAAGACATTGTATGATTTGTACGTTGAGATATTACACTGGGGTCCGGCGCCATAAACTGAAAAAGAACTGAAGTCAGTTATTTCACTTTAATTTTTTCCATTATCAAATGTTCCAATAAACTGTCATGCAGAATGGTTTAATTTTATTTATCGATAGAATACAACTCATTAAAATCCAATTCCCAGTTATTTATTCATCGTTGAACAGAAGAATTTTAAATAATGACTTAAGAACATCCTCAGTTAATGGTACCGGACCTGGGTAAGATATTCTTCACCTTGTATAAAAAGCCACGTGGGTTGACGGTAGTTTTCCATTGGTCAATACAATTCCCATTTTATTACACAATAATGCATTAATACATGAACTGCTATCTGTTCTTTCTAAAACAATAAGTAAAGATGATAATGGATTATTAAATATAATAACCATTTGTAATTACAGGCAATAAAATTTTCCGAGAACGATAATACTATTCAGTATCAGACGCCTGCAGATGTCGCCACTAATTACCCCCATCTTGAAATGAGGTCGGGGCTTCCGTATGAGCAGACTATACTGGGAGCGCCCCCTATGAGGATAAAATCTCCGAACTATTTCCAGCTCTTAGACGAGGCAGCAAAATTAACCGATAAAACAACTATTCAGATGTTTATTTACGCACGTAGTCTTTTACATATGTTGAAGTATGCTCCTCTGGAAACTCGAAAATTAATGGATGGTATTTATAGCGATGACGTCAGCAAATCGTACACAAGGCTTGATTGCGTACATTTCACGTTGGAGACGCTCACCGAAGAATCATTGGAACAATTTCAACTGAAACACTTCAGTGATGTTGACGCTCTAAAAACCATGGTAACTTCACTGGTCCAAAACTTGACGCAGACTGTACTACAACAGATTTCTACGTCATCCAATCTGAGTTTGGAGACGCAACAAGGAATTTTCACGAAATTACTCGACTCCAAAACCCAAACATCAAGTTTCCAAACGTTGGCACTGCAGGTGTCTTTGTCGACGAACCCGGACATATTGTTTCTTTACAGGGCTCAGGTGGCATATTCTGTTGTTATGTACAGAGAATTTCAGAAGATAGGGACACTAGTCACATTCCCCGGTGATGTGAGATGGTACGATCTCAGCCCGAGATATGATCCACATATTGGAGTTCTAGGTAAAAGAAATAACATCTTATGCTTTATTCCTCTAAATAAATTTAAAATAGTCAAATTAAACATCGACAATGAGGAAAAATATTTCAACCCATCACTTCAAAGAGTTTATTAACCATATAGCTCATTCTGTAACTAACGGGTCGTTGTCTCGAGCGAGGTTCGAGCGATCCTCAATGGTTGTTCCTTTGTGTCTTCTTCTTCTTCTTCTTCTTCTTCTTCTACGACTACTATTTCTTCTTCTTCTCTGTCTTCTTCTTCTTTTTTTTTCTTCTACTACGACTACTATTTCTTCTTCTTCTACTACTACGATTACTACTTCTTCTTATTCTTCTTCTTCCTCTCATCATCTCCATCATTATCATCATCATCATCATCATCATCATCATCATCATCATCATCATCATCTTATTTTCATCTTATTTTCTTCTTCTTCTTCTTCTTCTTCTTCTTCTTCTTCTTCTTCTTCTTCTTCGTCATCATCTTCTTCTTCTACTTTATCCATTTAAGTGAAGGACATCATCCACGACTTCATCTCTCTGTGCCTTTCGGTTGAGACAGTGAAATACGAGGTATAGCAGACGTTATCCTGTATTATAGCAGACGTTATCCTGTATTATAGCAGACGTTATCCTGTATTATAGCAGACCTTAACCTGTAACATGGCTGACGTTAGCCTGTATTATAGCAGATGTTATCCTGTATTATAGCAGACGTTAACCTGTATTATAGCAGACGTTAACCTGTATGATAGCAGACGTTATCCTGTATTATAGCAGACGTTATCCTGTAACATGGCAGACGTTAGCCTGTATTATAGCAGACGTTAACCTGTATTATAGCAGACGTTAACCTGTATTATAGTAGACGTTAACCTGTATCATAGCAGACGTAAACCTGTATGATAGCAGACGTTATCCTGTATTACAGCAGACGTTAGCCTGTATTATAACACACGTTAACCTGTATTATAGCAGACGTTATCCTGTATTATAACAGACGTTATCCTGTAAAATGGCAGACGTTATCCTGTATTATAGCAGGCGTTACCCTGTATGATGGCAGACGTTATCCTGAAAAATAGCAGATGTTAATCTGTATTATAGCACACGTTAGCCTGTATTATAACAGACGTTAACCTGTATTATAGCAGACGTTATCCTGTAACATGGCAGACGTTAGCCGGTATTATAGCAGACGTTAACCTGTATAATAGCAGACGTTAACCTGTATTAAAGCAGACGTTATCCTGTAACATGGCAGATGTTAGCCTGTATTGTAGCAGACGTTAGCCTGTATGATGGCAGTCGTTATCCTGTATGATGGCAGACGTTAGCCTGTATTATAGCAGACGTTAGCTTGTATCATAGCAGACGTTATCCTGTATTATAGCAGATGTTAAGCTGTATCATAGCAGACGTTATCCTGTAACATAGCAGACGTTAGCCTGTATTATAGCAGACGTTAGCCTGTATTATAGCAGACGTTAACATGTATTATAGCATACGTTAACTTGTATTATAGCAGATGTTATCCTGTAACATGGCAGACGTTAGCCTGTATTATAGCAGACGTTAGCCTGTATGATGGCAGACGTTATCCTGTATTATAGCAGATGTTAAGCTGTATTATAGCAGACGTTATCCTGTAACATGGCAGACGTTAGCCTGTATTATAGCAGACGTTAACATGTATTATAGCAGACGTTAACCTGTATTATAGCAGACGTTATCCTGTAACATGGCAGACGTTAGCCTGTATTATAGCAGACGTTAGCCTGTATGATGGCAGACGTTATCCTGTATGATGACAGGCGTTATCCTGTATTATAGCAGATGTTAACCTGTATTATAGTAGACGTTAGCCTGTAACATAGCAGACGTTATCCTATATTATAGCAGACATTAGCCTATATCATAGCAGACGTTATCCTGTATCATGGCAGACGTTATCCTGTATTATAGCAGACGTTAGCCTTTATTATAGCAGATGTTATCCTGTATTATAGCAGACGTTATCCTGTAACATGGCAGACGTTAGCCTATATCATAGCAGACGTTATCCTGTATGATGGCAGACGTTAGCCTGTATTATAGCACACGTTAGTCTGTAACATGGCAGACGTTACCCTGTATGATGACAGACGTTAGCCTGTATCATAGAAGGTGTTAACCTGTATAATAGCAGACGTTATCGTGTATTATAGCAGACGTTATCCTGTATTATATCAGACGTTAGCCTATATTATAGCAGACGTTAACCTATATTATAGCAGACGTTAAGCTGTATTATAGCAGACGTTAGCCTGTATTATAGCAGACGTTATCCTGTATTATAGCAGGCGTTAACCTGTATTATACCAGACGTTATCCTGTAACATGGCAGACGTTAGCCTGTATTATAGCAGACGTTAGCCTGTATGATGGCAGACGTTATCCTGTATGATGACAGACGTTAACCTATATTATAGCAGACGTTATCCTGTATTATAGCAGACGTTAACCTGTATTATAGCAGATGTTAACCTGTATTATAGCAGACGTTACCCTGTATTGTAGCAGACGTTATCCTGTATCATGGCAGACGTCATCCTGTATCATGGCAGACGTTATCTTGTATTATAGCAGATGTTAACCTGTATTATAGTAGACGTTAGCCTGTAACATAGCAGACGTTATCCTGTATTATAGCAGACGTTAACCTGTATTAAAGCAGACGTTATCCTGTATGATGGCAGACGTTATCCTGTATTATAGCAGACGTTAAACTGTATCATAGCAGACAGTAGCCAGTAGCATAGCAGACGTTAGCCTGTAACATAGAAGACGTTATCCTGTATTATACCAGACGTTAGCCTGTATGATGGCAGACGTTAGCCTGTATGATGGCAGACGTTATCCTGTATTATAGCAGACGTTAACCTGTATTATAGCAGACGTTATCCTGTATGATGGCAGACGTTATTCTGTATTATAGCAGACGTTAACCTGTATCATAGCAGACATTAGCCCGTATCATAGCAGACATTAGCCTGTATAATTAGCAGACGTTAGCCTGTATTATACCAGACGTTAGCCTGTATGATGGCAGACGTTAGCCTGTATCATAGCAGACGTTATCCTGTATTATAGCAGACGTTAGTCTGTAACATGGCAGACGTTACCCTGTATGATGGCAGACGTTAGCCTGTATCATAGCAGATGTTAACCTGTATAATAGCAGACGTTATCATGTATTATAGCATATGTTATCCTGTATTATAGCAGACGTTAGCCTGTAACATGGCAGACGTTACCCTGTATGATGGCAGACGTTAGCCTGTATCATAGCAGACGTTAACCTGTAACATGGCAGACGTTATCCTGTATTATAGCAGACGTTAGCCTGTAACATGGCAGACGTTATCCTGTATGATGGCAGACGATATCCTGTATTATAGCAGACGTTAACCTGTATTATAGCAAACGTGATCCTGTATTATGACAGACGTTATCCTGTAAATAACCCCTGCTGCTGTCACTGTATAAAGGTATTAATAATTATTAATCTTGAAGTTGCGCCAACGTTTTGCCTAGTTATCTGCATAAATCCTCAAACCTATTGCGTCACAGATATTCGCTGTGAGGAAAAATCAAAATTTGTCTGACCATAGGAAAGCACCACTCACAAGTTTCCCACTTCATACGGGTCTATTTATATTGTCTATCTACCTATCACTTCTCTGTCTATAATTGTTTTAAAGTCAAGTTTCTAATGTATTTACTGTTATATCAGGTATTCCTCTAGCCCTGCTGACGGAATTGAAGGAAACAGAACCACAGACAATGGTATACTCCTATCTGGGATGGAAACTGGCTTCTCAGATAATTAACATAGCTTATGGTAAGGGCCTCTCAGATAATTAACAGAGCTTATGGTAAGGGCTGTCAGATAATTAACATAGCTTATGGTAATGCTTCTCAGATAATTAACATAGATTATGGTAATGCATCTCAGATAATTAACATAGCTGATGGTAAGGGCTGTCAGATAATTAACAGAGCTTATTGTAAGGGCCTCTCAGATAATTAACATTGCTTATGGTAAGGCCTCTCAGATAATTAACAGAGCTTATGGTAAGGCCTCTCAGATAATTAAAATTGCTTATGGTAAAGCCTCTCAGATAATTAACATAGCTTATGGTAAGGCCTCTCAGATAATTAACATAGCTTATGGTAAGGGCCTCTCAGATCATTAACATTGCTTATGGTAAGGCCTCTCAGATAATTAACAGAGCTTATGGTAAGGCCTCTCAGATAATTAACAGAGCTTATGGTAAGGCCTCTCAGATAATTAACAGAGCTTATGGTAAGGCCTCTCAGATAATTAACATAGCTTATGGTAAGGGCCTCTCAGATAATCAACATAGCTGATGGTAAGGGCTCTCAGATAATTAACAGAGCTTATGGTAAGGCCTCTCAGATAATTAACATAGCTTATGGTAAGGGCCTCTCAGATAATTAACATTGCTTATGGTAAGGCCTCTCAGATAATTAACATTGCTTATGGTAAAGGCCTCTCAGATAATTAACATAGCTTATGGTAATGCCTCTCAGATAATTAACATAGCGTATGGTAATACCTCTCAGATAATCAACATAGCTGATGGTAAGGGCTCTCAGATAATTAACAGAGCTTATGGTAAGGCCTCTCAGATAATTAACATAGCGTATGGTAATACCTCTCAGATAATTAACATTGCTTATGGTAAGGGCCTCTCAGATAATTAACATAGATTATGGTAAGGGCTCTTAAATAATTAACATAGCTTATGGTAAGGGCATCTCAGATAATTAACATACCTTATGGTAAGGCCTCTCAGATAATTAACATAGCTGATGGTAAGGCCTCTCAGATAGTTAACATAGCTGATGGTAAGGCCTCTCAGATAGTTAACATAGCTGATGGTAAGGCCTCTCAGATAGTTAACATAGCTGATGGTAAGGGCTGTCAGATAATTAACATAGCTGATGTTAAGGGCTGTCAGATAATTAACATAGCTTTTGGTAAGGGCCTCTCAGATAATTAACATACCTTATGGTAAGGGCCTCTCAGATAATTAACAGAGCTTATGGTAAGGCCTCTCAGATAATTAACATAGCTGATGGGAAATGCCTCTCAGATAATTAACAGAGCTTATGGTAAATGCCTCTCAGATAATTAACATACCTTATGGTAAGGGCCTCTCAGTTCATTAACATAGCTTATGGTAAGGCCTCTCAGATAATTAACATTGCTTATGGTAAGGGCCTCTCAGATAATTAACATAGCTTATGGTAAGGCCTCTCAGATAATTAACATTGCTTATGGTAAGGCCTCTCAGATAATTAACATACCTTATGGTAAGGCCTCTCAGATAATTAACATAGCTGATGGAAAATGCCTATCACATAATTAACAGAGCTTATGGTAAATGCCTCTCAGATAATTAACATAGCTTATGGTAAGGGCCTCTCAGATAATTAACATAGCTTATGGTAAGGCCTCTCAGATAATTAACATAGCTGATGGAAAATGCCTCTCAGATAATTAACAGAGCTTATGGTAAATGCCTCTCAGATAATTAACATAGCTTATGGTAAGGGCCTCTCAGTTCATTAACATAGCTTATGGTAAGGCCTCTCAGATAATTAACATTGCTTATGGTAAGGCCTCTCAGAAAATTAACATAGCTTATGGTAAGGCCTCTCAGATAATTAACATACCTTATGGTAAGGGCCTCTCAGATAATTAACATACCTTATGGTAAGGCCTCTCAGATAATTAACATAGCTGATGGAAAATGCCTCTCAGATAATTAACAGAGCTTATGGTAAATGCCTCTCAGATAATTAACATAGCTTATGGTAAGGGCCTCTCAGTTCATTAACATAGCTTATGGTAAGGCCTCTCAGATAATTAACATTGCTTATGGTAAGGGCCTCTCAGATAATTAACATAGCTTATGGTAAATTAACGTAGATGATGGGAAATGCCTCTCAGATAATTAACAGAGCTTATGGTAAATGCCTCTCAGATAATTAACATACCTTATGGTAAGGCCTCTCAGATAATTAACATAGCTGATGATAAATGCCTCTCAGATAATTAACATACCTTATGGTAAGGCCTCTCAGATAATTAACATAGCTGATGATAAATGCCTCTCAGATAATTAACATAGCTGATGATAAATGCCTCTCAGATAATTAACATAGCTAATGATAAATGCCTCTCAGATAATTAACATAGCTGATGATAAATGCCTCTCAGATAATTAACATAGCTGATGATAAATGCCTCTCAGATAATTAACATACCTTATGGTAAGGGTTCTTCTCTAGAATGTTTAATATCGATCAACCATCCTACCATCCTACCATCCTACCATCAAATGCAATATACCTAGACATCAGATATACCGTATGTACGTATTAAGTGAAGTAATTTTATGATAGTTTAGACAGTTATAAGATAGGTTCAACAGATCTATAAAATCTATTGTACGTTGCATTAATCTTTTTAATTAAAAGAAATGATACTAATCATTATTCAAATACAAGGCAGCTTAGGAAGTTTTCACATAATATCTACATCAGTATTCATTTTCAGGATCTTTAAATAACGACACATTGCCCGCATTTTGGAGTTCGGAGTCTAAGATCGGGTTTGACCAATCACATACCTGCTTTCTCAATCAACTGTTCGAGTCCAATACGGTAAGATATCACATTTCATTGGTAACATTGAAATTCTTACTTACTGACGGGTTTTAGCCTTCGTGAACATAATATGATCGGAAGTCATATGGTTTGAAACAATCTTACCTTTGTAAATTATCCAGTCAAGTATAACCATGGTAACCGTGTGTTCATTTCAAAACTGTTTTATTTTATATTTACCCTCATTGAAAAAGGAGTGGCCGTTTTGTTTTAAAAAAAATCAACTTGAACTATGTAAAGTAATGTAATACTTGCGAAGTATATGTGCGAAAAAAACTGTGCGAAGCGCATACGGCGCCACACTGTTCTCTCGCGGCTCTCTTCATTTCGTTATGTGTTTGATTATTTTGTCCGGGGTTATTTCATATATCAGCATATCTAATTATTCCTTAATTTTGGCATTGCAGACATCTGGTCTTTACAGAACTGGACAGATCGAGGCAGGTCATGCCGCATTTCTCCTCGTCATTCAGGTACTAAATCTAGTAGTAAAGGCAGTTACTTTAATTCTCAATTATGCATAGAGCCCGCATAGCTCAGTAAGTAGTTAGCCGCAAATAGTGGCCCTATATGAATGATAGGGCCACAATTCCTTACGTTTCGTAAACTTGCAATCTTGATAAACGGAACGGCCGGCACTATTCTACGCATTTCGGCATCAAATGGAGCAAATTTCTTACATATTTAAACATGAAGCTAACGTTCGGCAATAATAACTTACCCCAGATCTGTCGTCTAAACGTTCCACGCACATTTTTTCCCAACCTGTGTCAAATTTGCCGGTTTGTTTATATGTAGTCTGAATCATCCACATGTTTGATTCTGCTACCGAGATGCGAGCGTGGGGATGATTCAAACAACATACATTGTATAAACAAACTACTTGTGACTAAGTAGGTAGTGTGCTTAGGACTGACTCCTGCGGGATTTGAATCTAGGATTTTCCGATCCCGATCCACACAACTTGACCATTGAATCGTGCTAAATTCTGCAATAGTTTATATGATAATCCTATAAATGATTAAGCAAATCAATATTGTAAAGATCTTTTATTCAAAAATAGGTATATTATATTTCTACATATTTTTTTCGAAACTAGAAATTTAACTATTTTATCACAGAAACTTGTAAATAACTACAGTCAAACCTGTCTATTAAGATCAGCTGAGGGAAGAGTCAAAAGTGGCCTTTATAGACAAGTGGCCTTTATACAGAGGTATTTTATTTAGGAAAACAGATTTTGGGAATTTAAAATGTGACCTTTATAGACAGGTGACCTCTTAATAGAGGTGGCCGCTAAAACAGGTTTTACTGTATCATATAATGAGATCCCAATCACAAAATATAGTAGTAAGATCAAAATTTGTCCAGAGTGTTTTTAAAAGTACGTATGATTGTATTTTTACCGATGCCGGACAACTTTCATTCTCATATTAGGACTGAGCGTTCCCTGTTAATCATCATCGTCCGTCATGGTCTTATTACAAAGGAGACTGAAATACAATATTTATATGTATGGCATTCTTCATTTATATAGGAATATGAGAGACTCCTGCAGGCTGGTCATATCACCAATTATAATCTACCTTTTGTTTCATTGACCCCAGAACAGCTTTTCTACGTCACATTTGCTCAGGTAACGATGTACTGTAAACATTTCAGAACGATTTAAACCTTCCAACACAAGGTGCTAAGGTTCAAAAAGTTTTGAATTTTTTATTTTTTATCTATTAACATGTATCTACTTATCTATCTATTTATGCTTTTATTGCTATTGTTAATTAGCCATCTATTCGGGTAGAGAATAATGACCTTAAAATCATATTCACATTATAATAGATTTTACATGGGCAGTGTTGATGAAAAAAATGTTATATTATTACCAGTGTAACTCAGATATACATGTCCCATACTAATATTTTTATTATCTGATTTTCCTGGCGTTTTTTTTCAGGGGATGTGTGAGGTATCCGATCCCTCGGCAGTGATAGTCAATCATTACAGGTAATTCTTCATACTGTGGTAAAGCCGGCAGTGATAGTCAGTCATTACAGGTAATTGTTCATACTGTGGTAAAGTCGGCAGTGATAGTCAGTCATTACAGGTAATTCTTCATACTGTGGTAAAGCCGGCAGTGATAGTCAGTCATTACAGGTAATTCTTCATACTGTGGTAAAGCCCGCAGTGATAGTCAATCATTACAGGTAATTGTTCATACTGTGGTAAAGCCGGCAGTGATAGTCAGTCATTACAGGTAATTCTTCATACTGTGGTAAAGCCGGCAGTGATAGTCAGTCATTACAGGTAATTCTTCATACTGTGGTAAAGCCGGCAGTGATAGTCAGTCATTACAGGTAATTCTTCATACTGTGGTAAAGCCGGCAGTGATAGTCAATCATTACAGGTAATTCTTCATACTGTGGTAAAGCCGGCAGTGATAGTCAGTCATTACAGGTAATTCTTCATACTGTGGTAAAGCCGGCAGTGATAGTCAGTCATTACAGGTAATTCTTCATACTGTGGTAAAGCCCGCAGTGATAGTCAATCATTACAGGTAATTGTTCATACTGTGGTAAAGCCGGCAGTGATAGTCAGTCATTACAGGTAATTGTTCATACTGTGGTAAAGCCGGCAGTGATAGTCAGTCATTACAGGTAATTCTTCATACTGTGGTAAAGCCGCAGTAATAGTCAGTCATTACAGGTAATTCTTCATACTGTGGTAAAGCCGACAGTGATAGTCAGTCATTACAGGTAATTGTTCATACTGTGGTAAAGCCGGCAGTGATAGTCAATCATTACAGTTAATTGTTCATACTGTGGTAAAGCCGGCAGTGATAGTCAATCATTACAGGTAATTGTTCATACTGTGGTAAAGCCGGCAGTGATAGTCAGTCATTACAGGTAATTGTTCATACTGTGGTAAAGCCGGCAGTGATAGTCAGTCATTACAGGTAATTCTTCATACTGTGGTAAAGCCGCAGTAATAGTCAGTCATTACAGGTAATTGTTCATACTGTGGTAAAGCCGACAGTGATAGTCAGTCATTACAGGTAATTGTTCATACTGTGGTAAAGCCGGCAGTGATAGTCAATCATTACAGGTAATTCTTCATACTGTGGTAAAGCCGGCAGTGATAGTCATTAATTACAGGTAATTCTTCATACTGTGGTAAAGCCGGCAGTGATAGTCATTAATTACAGGTAATTGTTCATACTGTGGTAAAGCCGGCAGTGACAGTCAGTCATTACAGGTAATTGTTCATAATGTGGTAAAGCCGGCAGTCATAGTCAGTCATTACAGGTAATTGATCATACTGTGGTAAAGCCGGCAGTGATAGTCAATCATTACAGGTAATTGTTCATACTGTGGTAAAGCCGACAGTGATAGTCAATCATTACAGGTAATTGTTCATACTGTGGTAAAGCCGACGTGACTCAGTGGACGAGGTGCTCGGCTCGTGACCTAAAAATACTGGCTTCGATTTCCACCGTGGACACACGTACCGGTGTTCTGTCTTTCGGATAAGACAGTAAAAGCCCAGGTCCTGTGTCACGGTAGGCGTGGCACGAATAAGATTCCTCACTGCCTAGGGAGGGTCCAGTGCAAAAGTCTAAATTTCTATGCAATGCCCCAGGCAGGTGGCGTCACCATGATATATACGTGAAATCATGGTGGAGTGACGTAGAATAATAAATCAATCAATCATATTGTGAATATGTTTCTGTGTACTTATTTTACTGGTATTACTGGCATTGTTTTAATTGGTCTTAAATTTTATCTCGTAGATGTAGTATTTCACTATTTCTAAGTCGTGTAATATATGTTGGCATGTATGGCTGGCGTCGTTGTCCAACAGCAGACACTCACTCCTTTCTCTTGTGTCTGGGGGTCGGTGAACGTCCATCTTTGTATGTCGTTGAGAGTGTCACTGTGACGAAGCAGACGTAACTTTTATTTTAAGTGAAATACTGATGCCTAAAATATCTTTTCAGTAAGGAAGGCTTCGGTATATGTATGCCTAACATGTCATTCACGTAGATATATTCATATTCCACAAATTTTGATTTTTCGGTCAGCTTTTCTGCATTTAATGGGCGATTGCAAATTATAATCCTTATTTGAAATCCATTACAGGTCTTCAAGACGTTCATCATGTAGTATTTTGTAGCATATTTTTTAAATCTCGGTCCGGGTTGCTTAGATTCCCAAGGGATTTAATAATAAGTACGCTGTGTATTTTACATCCATTAAGTATTGGAAAGCAGTCAGACAGGAACTGATACGTGTATTATAGAATGTATAAATTGATGAAAATACAAAATCATGATTGTGATGATAATAAATACAAAATTATGATTGTGATGATAATAAATACAAAATCATGATTGTCATGATAATGATAAGGATGATAGAAAATAAATAGTTCTCTCTTTTTTACAGAGTAAACAACATCTTACGGAATGATCCGAAATTTGCCGATCTTTTTCAATGTCCAGAATCCAGCAATATGAATCCTAAACTGAAGTGCAGCATCATGTAGTGTAAATTTTGCTTCATTTGTCATTAATATTCCACGTCATACAAAGTACATACGATAAACTTTTGTGTGTTTTATTCTGTTCAATGAAGTGTTATAGAATCCCTTGTCCTGAGGTTGTGTAGCCGTAAAATATCCACTTCGTGTATACAGGGCTGAACTAGTTTATGTCGTATTTTCTGGGCAACCATGGTGGATGTGAGTAGCAAAACAGAAGATTCTTACTCCTCCCATGTACCTGGTCTCACATGATGGGTGTGGCCAGCCATACAGAATACGCTTACTCCTCCAAGGACCTGGTATCACATGGCTGATGTGGCTAGCTAAACAGGAGATGCTTACTCCTCCATGTACCTGGTTTTACATGGCAGATGTGGCTAGCCATACAGAAGATGCTTACTCCTCCATGTACCTGGTCTTACATGGCAGATGTGGCTAGCCATACAGAAGATGCTTACTCCTCCATGTACCTGGTCTTACATGGCAGATGTGGCTAGCTAAACAGAAGCTGCTTACTCCTCCATGTACCTGGTCTTACATGGCAAATGTGGCTAGCCATACAGAAGATGCTTACTCCTCCATGTACCTGGTCTTACATGGCAGACGTGGCTAGTTAAACAGGAGATGCTTACTCCTCCATGTACCTGGTCTTGCATGGCAGATATGGCTAGCCATACAGAAGATGCTCACTCCTCCATGTACCTGGTCTTACATGGAAGATGTGACTAGCTAAACAGGAGATGCTTACTCCTTCCAGGCACCTTATTTTATATGGTGAATGTGGTTAGACATGATGATTAATCCCCTCAGTTACCTGGTCTCACACGGTGGTTGTGTCTAGCTAAATAGGAGACACTCACTCCTCTCAGGTACCAGGTTTCACATGGTGGGTGTAAAAAGCTAAACCGAAGATGCTTACTTCTCTAAGGTACCTAGTTACCAAGTCTCACATGACAGGTGTGGCTAGCTGTACAGGATACACTCACTCCTTTCAGGTAATTGGTCTCGCATTGTGGGGTATGTTAGCTCTACAAGAGATGCTTACTCCTTCAAGATCCTTGGTCTAAATATGTTTTAATTATCATAAAATTATATTCATGGGCATTAACTCCTACAACTTACTACCAGCAGTGCCCCTAAATCAACAGGCAATTTCCGCTTTGGATAAGATTGCATGCACCTAAATATTGCATGGTACAATGTACTTGATTTATCACCTGGAGACCAATAAGAAGGCAGGTTCTGGTATCAGGTTAAGCGCTTGGCTTGCGGCACTGATGATCCAGGTTCAATTTCCGGATTGCGCCACTATGTTTTATACGTTGGTTACCTCCTGCTTCCATGTCGCGATATAAGTGAAAAATTATTTAATAAAGCAACCAACCAATCGACCAAGTAATCCAATAATTTCAGTCTATTTTTGACAATGGGATTTTGACTTCTGACCCCAAAATTGATCGGTGCCTTTCCCTATTAATAATAATCAATACATCCAAATTTTGTGTAGGACGCAGACTACTTGATTTATTACCCAGAAACCAATAATTGCGGTCTTATTTATTGATTTATCGTCCAGAAAATACTTTTATGACGGAAGGATGAACAAAACAAACACTTGATGGCCCAGCCATTGCATAAGACAAGTCGAAGTCAGCTGTATTACAAAAATTGCCTCCGACATGCAGAGCAAACAAGAATAAGCACATAAAAAGACATCACAAATATTAGACTGCAATGCAGATGCGATGCGCACTTCAGACGGTCAGTTAATATGATATTAGCCATTCAATTAGTACATGTATGGGATAACTGATGTACGTTATTTAAGGTTATGCACGTTTATCTTTGATAAACTTGGGTCTCAAAATCTGGCCGGTCTCGGTATAATCTCTTACTGTTAGATGCATGGAGTGTGTACAAGTGCATGCAATTTAAAATTCGAACTCAATGTTCTTAAAATCTAGTTTACTGGCAGTAATTTAGCTTGTACCGTGTAGTAATTTAGCTTGTATCATGTAGAGCGCCACGCCCGGATTATTCACTAATTTGATTACAGCACCCACCTGCTTCATGGTCTCAAACTCTGAGTCAAGCTATGGACATATCTGACATGGATGGTGGCATCGGTCTGCCACCTAGTTTCAAACACTGAGTCGAGCTACGGACCGATCCGACTTGGATGGCAGCACCGACCTGCCACCTAGTTTCAAACTTTGAGCCAATCTATACCCCGATACGAAGAAGATTGCGGTATCGACCTGCCTCCTAGTCTCAAACTTTGGGTCAAGTTATGCACAGAACCGAAGCAATGATGGAGTTTTACATCCCTAAATAGGAGCACACTTATCGTGAATATCTAACCATGCGACATGGACTGGTGATTACATTCCCTATGTTCATACGTCTGGCCACGCATATCACCTATAAAATCAATAAAATATAAAGCAGAGGCAACCCAGTCTGCAGCATGTATGACTCAAGGCCGAGAGGTTCCGAGTTGGAGTCCAAATGGCAACATATCCGAATCCTGTCTTTCGAGCAAGACCGTAAAAAACTCGTGTCCAGACATATTGGCAAAGAAAAATCCAAATTCGCTTCTGGTGAGTCCAATGCTTTGGTCGAAATTTCTGAGGAATGTATTCGGCAGATGCGTACTCTCTATAGTATAATAATTTAATTTTCAAGGCAACCACCGTATCAGGCCTATTTAACTGCATTATCTGAGGGATTTTTTCTACATGTCAGTAGAGGTGAAAACACGGCCGTCGTCATGGCGACATGTAACATTGCCTATAATTGGGCAATCTCGGTGACAAGTTCAAAAGGTTCCTTTTTAACAAAGAATTAAAATTATTAAGAACTGATTTAGAAAAAATAGTAATGTCATACCTTAGGTAATAACAGCCTAATGTAAAACAATTATCTGAAATCTATATAACGAAAAAAACACTTCAACATTTTTATTATAAATATCACCATGAGTAATACATATACATAACAATGCGTTATTTGTTTTCACACTAACAGAAAAAAATCTCTAAATTAGATACAGATATACTTAAAATTAATGATAACACTTCAAAACATTGCTTTTTTATGATGAAAATATACTGAAGTCATGGCAAAGCAGTATGCCTAAAGATGGGAAGTGACTTAAAGCAGATATCAAAATACAACAAAGTTAACGGAGTAAGAATGCCAGACTGACGATATCACTGAACTGAATATGCATGCTAAATATTTGTTACTGACTAGTTAAAACTAGTCTTCAGATTTTAAAATCATATAAAATTTGTAGACAGCAGTATAAGCAAATAAATTAACAAACTATGATGCATCCATCTTTTGTTACATATATATATATATATATATATATATATATATAATCAAAACAAGCTTCTTTGTATGAAATCAACAGTAAATATCAAAATAGATACATAAGAATGTTAGGCTCTAGTTACACTGTATTATTAGTAAATGTCTAAAATGATAATTGTGGGATGTGTATCATCATTATTATTGAACAAAAACATATTCCATGGTCAGCTTTCTACCAAATGCATGAATCCTTAATCTAATAAAGCGCCACCTACATCAGCGATGTCATTTAGGTATCAACACACACTTTACACAGATAACAGTTCCTTCTCACTAACATGAAGGAAATAACACCACGTCTGATTTCAAATTTTTACTCATTCAAGTACATTTTGTAAACCCAACAAAATCTGAATCATAAAGTTTCAAAATAATCTTGAGAGTCATTTCAAGATGTGCTTATGGCAGTTATTTTCACTGGAACCAGTATTAAACAGCTCTGCAAACTGAAAATAAGCTCTACACTTCCTATTACCGATACTTCATTTTCTTTGGTGCATCAAATGATAAATGACACGTTTGAGCTCACTATGGTACACATTCTAAGAGTTCTGAGTAACTGAGCAAATGAATAAAGTGCTGTCGACACGGATAAAAAATCTATAACCCACAAATAAAATATACATGGTAAAATGACTTTAATTCAACAACCAAAGTACACCATATACATCATTTAAAATATTATTTCACATTACATTAAAAAATGTGCTCATATGGGGCACTAAACTGACATATGATCCCACATTAGAGACATAAACCAATGTAAAGTTCTCACATGAGGCACACAAATCAACATAAACGTGCACAATGAAAGACATGGGTAACGGAACATTGGGCTTCAATGTCTTCTGTACTGAACACTGTACACCATCTCTTTTGAGAGGCAATGGAATATTCCACAAATCATAGTGATTTACATATTACATGTCTCAGCATAATTCTTCCCCGATTAGCTGTATACATGTATGTTTGTATACAGTGCAGTTCAGGTGTTTTGGAGAAAACACACACACACCAAAAAAAAAAATAAGATAAAGTGAGAATTTGGGTGAAAGTTCACCTGGCCTACTCTACCTTTTATAAAGTCACAGTGTTTTGTATAATTTTGAAATTTACACCTGTATGTATCAGGTCCACTGTGTTTTGTGTAGAAGAGAAACAGCACTTAGACTGCACTGTATACTAGTAAGTATATACATTTATTTATCGGTAAATACATGTACTGTCAGGGGCAAATCCAGAAATTTAAACAGAGGTAGGGAATTCATCAAGCAGTAAATTTTGCCAAAAAAGGGGGGAGGTTTGTTTCCATTACGAGAAAATAATCAGAAAAGTCAAAAAGATCTTTTTCTGAAAAATTTTCCACCAAAAAGTGGGGTAGAGGTTCTTGTGACACCAGTGGTCCTTTTGGATCCACCCATGACCAGTCAATCCATCCACTGGTATAACATTTTCTCTTATGGGTGTAACATTAATAACTAAAATACCTCTATGTTTTAAGTGCGACCCTTGGTAACCCTCAGCTCACCATTACAACAAGTGTAACAAGTATTCCAATAGTATCTCATGAAGCCGTGGGCTACAAACGTCTGCAGAATAGGACTTAAAAGACTTGTGAATATCATTAAAATATCATGTGCAGAAATTTTTCTAACATTTTGAATTTCAAGGATTTAGGTAACAAATATGTAGTTACAATACAGTGTATTACATGTACTTACCAATTTAACCCCCCACCCCTTTTCCATTCCTCATCTCCAGGAATCACCATATACAAACATTGCCAGTACATGTATTACAATGTGAAGCTCCAAAGAAGCCATAACCAAATTATACATAAAATTGCACCATTCAGAGTTTGGCACACGTCTCCCTCGACCCCTCACTGAGAAATCTGAGCTGCATGCTGTATTGTATATATCACAGATTGCTATCATGTAACACTAGGGAACACTACGGAACTCAGGAACACTCCGTATGGGTAGTAACCATGTTACCAATCCTCTGAGTTACAGTTCTACATGTTCTTCCACCTGCAATAAATAAAATAATAATTATATGACAAGATTCAGGTATGCAAATCATCCATTAAGTTACTCTTACAGGTTTACATGGATATAAATATAACCAACCTCTTAAACATAATGGTGCAATCCGGAAACTGATTCCCGAACATCAGTGCCACAAGCCAAGCATTTAACCACCATACATGTACCCTACTAAGCCTGCCCCTTTGGGCTTAATGGGCTCACCTGAGCTGCTACATGTTATAATATATAGATGCTATGATGCACTAAATGTGAGGAGTTATGGGTTTTGGACCAGATGTATTACATACATGAGGCCAAATAAGACCTATGACCCTTATTAAACATTATGAAACATACAGTGTGTTCATTGATCAAAAAATCTATCCCAACATGCAATGATATTAACAAATCCTTCTTTTTGCCACTGGGCACACCACAAGAAGAAAGCTGAATTTTGTCATTAATAAACTCTTTAGTTTTGCAGGAATGTGTTATAATGGAAAGCAATGAATACTGTATCACAACAAAAATAAAGACTTGATCACTGAACACATTAAATGTCACAAATAAAGACCATTCATATCCATGTAATGAATGCATGGATGTTAATACAATTAGCATATCAAAGCTTTATATCTTAACCATCTCAAGTACAATATACACAAGTATACTGGTATTACATTTCATACTTGTTACGATATACTGCAGTATACCGGTATGACATTTCATATTTGTTACGATATACAGTACAGTCCGGGTGGAACTTTGAATGCCCACTATCCACAGTGGGCAGTCCACCTGAAATTTCAGTGGGCATTAGGAGTGGACATTTACCTGAGCTATTAAGCTGTCCACTTACCTGTATGTTAATTCTAACTGGCTCTTAAAAGAATGTCCACTGTGTCCAGTGGACATTTTTAATGACCACTCTAAAAATGCCCACTGTGACCAGTGGGCAAATTAAGTTCCACCCGAACTGTACTGTACATATACATAGAATATATGCCATACATGCATGACCCTTCATTCACTTTTGAATATATGCCATACATGCATGACCTCTCATTCACTTTTGAATATATGCCATACATGAATGACCTCTCCTTCACTTTTGAATATATGCCATACATGCATGACCTCTCCTTCACTTTTGAATATATGTCATACATGCATGACTTTTCATTCACTTTGGAAAATATGCCATACATGCATGACCTTTCATTCACTTTGGAATATATGCCATACATGCATGACCTCTCATTCATTTTTGAATATATGCCATACATGCATGACCTTTCAGTCACTTTTGAATATATGCCATACATGCATGGCTTCTCATTCATTTTTGAATATATGTCATACATGCATGACCTCTCATTCACTTTGGAATATATGCCATACATGCATGACCTTTCAATCACTTTGGAATATATGCCATACATGCATGGCTTCTCATTCACTTTTGAATATACTGTATGCCATACATGCATGACCTCTCATTCACTTTAGAACATATGTCATACATGCATGACCTCTCATTCACTTCCATTCAATGACACCAAAATTACAGGTATGTTTTTACCAGGTATTTTTACCAGGTATCAGTCAAACAAGACTTTTGGAGGGTACTTCTGATTTTTAACTATGAACCATTACACTGGAAAGATATCTTAATCTGGTAAAAGACTGTTGGACAAACAGACACACAGGCATTTGAGTTTGAAGGGTGAATAAACATTTTTTTCTGGAAACATATCTTGAATATTATATGTCTTGTATGTATCAGGGAGGTTATCTAAGCAAGCAAGCAGGAAGTACATTAGAGAGCAGAAAGAACAAAAGAAGGAAAGGAATGAGGAAAAGTATAAAGTTACAACATTAATATACTATAAACGTTTGCCTTTTACGATGTCAAAGTTAAAACAAACTCAACTTCAAAAAATTTAAACTCATTATGATTCTGAAGGAGAATTTGCTAACTTTCATTATCATTTATTCCTGTATTTTTTATTATTTGAGAGAAATAGCAGTGAATGCGACCACATAGATATTCTAAAAGCTATCACATGTACTTTTTCTTCTTTAAGGATTACAGAACAATGTCTAATCACTCGAAAATAGATCTAAAATGTACAATTTACATGTACGAAAATGTAATTATTTCACCAAAATAAACTTCAATTCAAATGAAAGACTAGCACCTCCTTCAGATCTTTAAAACTAAACATAAAACATGCGAAAGGAGTTAAATCAATTTTCAGAGAGAAAGAGCACATTAGTTACCTGAAGAATGCATGGAAGAGCGAGTATGGGTATGCATATTAGGACCTGCATTCATTTTCATATGATGCACATTATGCTGATTATGGGCCTGGCGATGCATGTTATGCTGGAAGTCATGCGTTCTTTTGTGATGTGTGTGGTGAGCATGGTGATTATGATTATGTGCCCTATCATAATGATTATGACCTGTATGGCCGAAAAAGTCATCTTCGTCATCGAATCCAAACTGCACAGAATGAGAGTCATGGTCTCCAAATGGGTCAAACCCGAAAAACGAATCTCCAGACATAAAACCGTCATCATAGTCATCTTCATCCTCATCTCCAAACAAATCGTCAAAGTTGAAAAAGCTACCACCGCCATTTCCACCGAAGTTAAACTGGAATCCTTGCTGATGGTTATGATGTCCCTCTCTGTGTGCTCGGAATGCTTCATCAAAACCTTTGAAGAAATCTCCAAAATGGAAATCATGTCCATTCTGAAATCCGTTACCATCATTTTCTCCTTCTTCTCCAAACTGGTCATATCGTTTCCGTTTATCGGGATCACTGAGAACTTCATAGGCTAAGAAAATAAAACATGTGCATATCATTTAATTAGAAAACAGTTACATGTATGTAACAGAATGAAGTTTATAAAGTTCAGATACAACGATTACATGTAACAGAAAGTCAATGATCAAAATTTAACGATGAACGGTCAAATACTCCTCTACATTAAATTGATACCATAATTACATGTATGAAAGCACATAGACGCTAATACTTTTATTACTTTATTTTATAACTTTATTTTTAAAATTTCAATTCACAGAAAATGCATGTAAACTGCAGTATGAATTGCTTAGTCTACTCGAGTCGACAATGATTTTTTTCCCAGTGTCATTCAAATAAAATTCTGATACATGTAAGATGTCCTTCATGAAGGATTATAATGAATACCTTTAGCTATTTCTAAAAATTTCTTCTCTGCTCCTTTATCCTTGTTTTTATCAGGGTGATACTGGATGGCCAGTTTGCGGAAAGCTTTCTTGATCTGTTTATCAGTGGCTGTCTTTTTGACACCAAGGATTTCGTAGTAGTCTTTCTTTGCTTGTGATAAGTTAAATATCCATATACTACACATGGCTGACACCAACAAGAAATTATCACACTTCATCCTCCTGAAAATGTACATTACATTTTTATTTTTGATTACTGTACAATTTCTCTCATAACCTCATGTACATAAACTAGTGTTAAAAGAAAACTCCTGTAGAACATACATTTACTTTTTGTGTTTAATTAAATCATTGTTTACAAGAGTGACATGATTCACTTACTATCTTGCAATGTATGAAATCAAACAAATTTCCGTTTTGCCAAGTGCTTCCTTCTGAAGACCAATATTACCATGCTTTGTGGGTATTTACATGTAAATAGTAACATACATGTAAGGCAATACATACTGTGACATCAAGATGAATTTGAGAGTAAAATGTGTCAGCAATATCGTGGTATTTGCCCTACAGTATCTAAAATGTTCTAATATGTCTCATGTTATTCTGCTTATTACTGAATAAAGCAAATGGAAATTTATATATCAAAAGCAAACAAACAAAAAATAAAAACAAACAAACAAAAAAATAACCAACTAAAAAAACGAAAATTCAAACATTTAGTCAAAAATAGCCAATTAATACATACAGTGTACATATTCATATACCCTTCATATACACTAGATGAAGGCTGCAGGGCAAATAACAGGATATTGCTGTATATGATACTGGAAAGGACCAGTTGCCGGCTAAGATCAGTTCTTCTTCTTCTTCCGATTAAGTACATAACCGCCTCTGGCGTATTGTCATACTGTGTTACCGGCTACTTCGTTATAAGAGGTATTCAAAACATGAATTGATGACAATTTCATATGTAACAATAAGTATCCTATGTACTGCAGACAATCAAGTGAAAAATCTCATAAATTCATGTTTCAAAAGCCAAAATAACGTAGTAGCCATTAACTGATCTTAGCTGGCAACGTGGGTGCATTCAGAATTGTAGCTGCTACGTAGCAGCTAGCTTTGCTCGGTAACTGAACGCTCTGCTCGACTCTCTGCTACGTAGCAAAACCTTAACAACTTATTTCAAAATATGAAAGAGGATTTATAAGTGTCTGCCATTTTACCTAGCCGCTAAATGTAGCAGAATGTTCAGAATGATGTGTTATACTAAATCTAGCGGCTAGTCTAGCAGCTAAGATTCAGAACGCACTCCTGGTCTTCTATCAGTAGGATATCAGTAAATAGACATTACATGAGGTGCAACTGAAAGGCTAAACTTAATTTGAAATATCAATCTGTGCCTTTTGCACTTTAAGCATTATTAAAAGAATCCATTAAAATTTCATTTTTAAGCCAATGAATTTTTGCAACATATTGTAAAAAGAATTCTAATAAAGTGAAAGTAACCCGAAGTGAAGTACAGAGCAAATTCGAAAGTATTTTCAATTAAATGTATAAACAATATTCAATTAAACAAAATATTGTTCATATTTACCTTTAATTTCTGCGTGTAAAACCTATGGAATTCAATGTCCTGTGTTTTCTCCTTCTTCGTCTCGTCAGCTTGTTCACAAATTTGACAAATCACTTCTCATTAATCTAAATATAGAAGCGGAAGTTGTAGAAATCCATCTAGTACACGAACGAAATTTTGATTGGAGGAGAATACATTCAACTCGAATTCAATTCTGCTCGTCCTAAACAGTTTCGTAGTAGCTAGCTCACTAAAACGGAAGAGTACTTTCTCATGTAAAAGTTTATTTTAAACCATTTTCCAGTCATATACATATTAAATAATAAACATCATTCAAGTATTGTGCAAGTTTCCGTTGCGGAAACCTTCCGGAAACTTGATGTACTCTTAGCATTTGAAAGAAGACCATACACATATTATTGAACTGATTGAAAAAAAAAGTTGAATCTTGACATAAATTTTCTGTAGAACTCAGATTGCTAAGTTTTGAATATAAGTTTCCATTAATTTTTTGTCTTGCGGAAACATGCGGAAACTTTTGACTTTAAGTTTTCGCCAAGTTTCCGCAAAACTGAAACATGCGGAAACTCCACATGCAAGTTTCCGCAGGTTCCCATTGCGGAAACCTACCGGAAACTTGATGTCCCAGTTTCCGCAAGGTTTCCGGAGTTGCGAAAACTTGGGGTTTTTTTGCAGTGGTGACATAATCTAGGAATCGAACAAATAACACATTCGACCATAATATATATGTAAATATATAGATATACTATAGCGCACATGGAATAGTTTTTTAGCAAGTAATTAGTAAATTACATGCTATTATGAAGGCATAGGGATCCCTCTTAGTCCCTGCGGAGGCTTGAATCGGCATAAATAAAACGGAGAATAGATAGGGTTGGGAATTATTCCCAACATCTTGCGTGTTGACACAAATTTGAAACAAGAAACCACAAACAACAAAACAAACCTAACCCACCCCCCCCCCCCCCAAATAAAATACCCTAACATACAAATAAACACACAAACAAACAACAACTACAACAGCAAAAACAAAACAAAGCAAACAAAAAATAAATAAATAAAAATTCAATACAAAACTTGACACCCCAAGCAAACAAACAAAACATAAGATGAAAATGGGAAATCTAAAACATGATATTGAAATGGAATAGACAAGGAAGATGTATATCGTTATGATATGCAGAGGCTTCAAACTCCTTGTCCTCAGACCCTCTACTACTGCAAGGGTGCTCTACTAACTTAGCTGTCAGTGCCGACAACCCAGATAATTAATTGCCTCGTTTTTACCATCAACCCCTAATCCCCCCCCTTTCCATCAGCATCACCTTCTATGGAAACTGAAACTTACACAACGACCAACGTTCGTATACCACCCATCCCGACCCCCGAGTACACTAATGACCCACTTAGGTTTTGGAATAGGAATATAGTTTTATGCAAACCATCCAAATTTCTCATTTGTGCATCTAAACGTAGATTTCATGATTAAGGTACTTATTTTCATTGATAGTCACCATTTGATTTATTAATTACTTTTATATCACGTATCTGTTGTTCGTTTATTCTTACCATATCATGTATTTGTTAGCATAGCAATATCATGTAATTGTCCATACCTCTCAATTTTCACTCCACTCACTGTTTACATAATTATTTATTTATATTATATAAATGTTTTGAAATAATAAAAGTTGTACAGTCAACTCTCGTTACACCGGCACTCGATACACCGGCATATTCGTTTATCGGCAGAAATTGGCCGGTAACAAAAGTACATGCTCTTATTTTTGTTCGTTATACCGGCATATTCGCCTTCCGGCACCGGCAGCGCTTTTCGGGGACAAATGTACATTTTCACACCTTTTGTCATCCGTTACACCGGCAGACTTACCTGGGCTGCCGATCAATGAACTATCGGCAAGGAATTTCACGGTTGACCGCACCAACTCGCCGGTACGCGGTAGCTGTGTTTACAATCACGTGTATGATGTTCGTGTGCGTATGGCTTCATCAAAAAACCTTAATTGATGTTCCAATCACTAATTATGCAGTAATTTGCTTATGAATATTCTACACACCGTATTTATTGGTGAATATTTACCTACATAGAAATGACTGCGGCTTTTTCATGTACATGCAAAATAAACAAAACATGATAGAGGTCAGTAATGACTGTAATTATATTGGTATCCAAATCAATTTATGGGTTAGTTAATTAAAATATTGGGATTTATGTCATTTCAAATCTAGCATTGCAAGTGTTAAGATCGTAGATTTCGTAAACCATGGCAGAACCACCAAAGAAAAAAAAGGCGCACGCAGCTTAATTTATCTGAGAAACGTGAAGTTGTGGAATACAAATTGAAAAATCCGAAGCAGTCACAAGATCAAATTGCAGGACATTTCACAAAATTATGGGACAAAAATGTCGGTAGATCTACTATTGGGGATATTTGGAGGGAGAGAGAAAAGTGGACAGCGTCCCCTAAATCATGCGACAACATAGTGCGACAACGATCGGGGAAATACGAGGATCTGGAAGAAGCTCTTTATCTTTGGTTTGCCGATGTTCGATCTAAAAATGCAACAATAACTGATCAGATTTTAATTGAGAAAGCAAAGACATTTGGAGAAAGCCTGAACGTTTCACCTGATTTCCAGTTTTCATCAGGATGGCTACAGAATTTCAAAAAGCGCCACAATATTTCACACCATATCGCCCATGGAGAGGCAGCTAGTGCCGATATGAGAAATGTGACCCTTGGCCGAGCTGAAATGAAGGAGACGCTAGCCGGAATCGATCCAGAGAACATTTATAACTTAGACGAAACGGGATTATTTATTAAATAAAGGTCAAAAGAAATGGTTTTTAAACGGCGAGGCCGTAACCATAAAGATGCAACATTCTTTAGTGTGACGTTAAACAATGAACAACAAACAAACAAAGCGGGCCTTAGCGGCAAAGAAGGATAACTCCAACAGATATATGCATTGTAAAATACGAAATATCGGCAATTCGTTACACCGGCAAATTCGATATAACGGCAAAATTCGGAAATACGGATATGGCCGTTGTATCGAGAGTTGACTGTATATGTTTCCTCAAGCTGATTAGCTTCTTCTTCTGAGCACTTAGTGTCACCTCTGACAGGAGACGCTTACTCCTCCTGGACACGTAGTGTAACCTCTGACAGGAGACGCTTAGTCCTCCTGGGAATATAGTGTAATTTCTGACAGGAGACGCTTACTCCTCCTGGGCAATTAGTGTAACCTCTGACAGGAGACGCATACTCCTCCTGGGCACTTAGGCGAACCTCTGACAAGAGACGTTTACTCCTCCTGGGCACTTAGTCTTACATCTGACAGTAGACGCTTACTCCTCCTTACACTTAGTCAGAGACATATATACACAAAGACTGGAAACTCCCTCTCTGCTCTTAGCAAAATACTGGCGTGTGCTACCTGTCCGAGTAGCCCGAATGTAAACAACGGTCGTCCGCCATATTGTTCTACATGAATCTCCGCTTGGAGACAATATAGCCATAATATCGCAATGTTTTAAAGAATCGACTAAAGAAGAAGTCTCAGATAAAAAAATTAAGTTAAGAAAATATGATCTGATGCTTGAAATCCTTGGTCCACCGTAAGTTTAATAGCAAATGACCTCCCATAATAAGACGCCATTTCCACGGCGTGTGGTATACAAACAGACACTCGACAGCGTCTTTGTCACAAGATTTTCTACTGACTTATCGTAATTCATTCGACAATATTTTGTTTGCAGGGTTATAGATTTTCAATAAAACGTTTTGTTCATTTTTTATTGATCAGCTTCTTGTAAACAAACTACACACTTAGTAAAACGGGTATATCGGCGACATTTTATTTTTCTGAACGGAGTCGCTGACACTGACTTTGTACAAATAGGTGTAAAAACAACACCGAATAATTCAATAACTAAGTACAGCCTCATGCTTATGTGGTATGTAGGTTATTGATATTTGCTTTTTTGTCATTATAAGTATGATATGCGGCATATAAATGAATGTTTATAATCTTTAATTTCATACGAGTTGCGATTTCTGGTTTTGATAAGAAAAGTGATACCCTTATATTTCCCAACTTTTTTATATTTTTCTGAAGAGAAATTTTAGTTTTCACCATTTGAAATAGTTTCAGTAATTAATGAGGGAATACAAGCATGTGGTCTCACTTGGAAAAAAAAACCCAAAGCAGTATTTTATTATTTAACACCTTTTTAGGTGCATTTTCAGTGGTCAAATAGCCCGATTCTCTACTGCTTATAGTAAATTATTATAGGATGTGACACATCTGGCATGCTATTTATCTTAAATATATATATGGGTTTTCTTTCTTTGATAATACTGCTTGTTTACATTCAACGCAACATAAGGGACTGGTTGAGGGGATTTATTCCTAAACTACAGTAAATAAAAAAAAAGGGGGGGGGGGGAGGGGGGTTAGATGGGTAATCCTCTTTGAGAGAATCGTTTAAAATGTATGGCATATTGCCATAATCTAATTGTCAAAAAAAAAAATAAAATAAAATAAAAAAAAAATTATAAATAAATAAATTAATTTTTTTTAAAAGTCAAAGAATCTTAAATACCTTTTGAATTGATCTGATCAAATTGGAGATCACTCTCCCAATGTAAAACATCCGACATCGTCGGACCACACCGGCTGTGCAAATGACGGCAATTTTTTTATTTTGCTATTTACTGATCTTAATTGTTAAATAAACACTAATTAAGGTTGGACGATTTCTTGACTGCTTCTAGTCTATGGTTACATAATCAGTCTATTGTAACACCTGGTAATAAGAGGTGAAAACCGAAGCAGGATTACCTGTATTGACCTTTAAAAAAGCTGCTTTCTATCCTTGAAGAAATGAAAAGAAATGTTGAGTTCAAAAGAATTTTACTTTGAATAGGTAAAATGCTAAGAATAGTAATAATTATTTAAAAAAAATGATAAAATTTCTTAAGTACGGGGGCGGTTTGAACTTGTTAATTGTCGTGATATACCGGCTTCACTCGGCTGTCCGCGCGGTCAATTCAAAGAGTATTATGACCGCTAAGCGCGGCGAAACCTAATTTGCATAACAAAAGGGTGTGCAGCATGTTTCCGGAAGTAGTGGCTAGTTTCCAGTCTCTGGAAGTATATATGTCTCTGCACTTAGTCTAACCTCTCATAGGGGACGCTTACTCCTCCCGGGCTCTTAGCGTAACCTCTGATACGAGACGCAACTGCTTGATTCCAAGCACTTAGTCTTACCTCTGACAGGAGACGCTTACTCCTCCATGGTTTTAGGCCAACCTCTGACAGAAAACGCTTACTCCTACCGAGCACTTAGTCTTACCTCTGACAGGAGACGCTTACTCCTCCTGACATTTAGTCTAACCTCTGATAGGAGACGCTTACTCCTCCCGGGCACTTAGCGTATCCTCTGATACGAGACGTTTACTGTTCGATTCCGAGCAATTAGTCTTGCCTCTAACAAGAAGACGCTTACTCCTTAGGCACTTAGTCTCACCTCTGACAGGAGACGCTTAATGCTCCCGGACACTTGGTCTCACCTCTGACATCAGACGCATACTCCTCCCGGGCACTTGGCCTCACCTCTGACATGAGACGTTACTCCTCCCGGGCGCTTAATTAATTAGTCTCACCTCTGACGGCAGACACTTACCGTTCCCGGACGCTTAGTCTCACCTCTGACAGGAGATGCTTACTCTTTCCGAGCACTTAGCGTAACCTCTAACATGGGACACTTGCTGCTTCCGGGCATTTAGTCTCACCTCTAACAGGAGACGTTTACTCCTCCTGGGCACTTAGTCTCACCTCTGACAGGAGACGCCGCTTATTCTTCCTGGGCTCTTAGTCTCACCTAGTTTTTCAATGTTTGTCCACCGTGATACAATGACATAAAAGCCACGATCACATATAAACAGTTAGGCCTACCTTCTACGTTTACATTATTACTGAGTGGCGGCCCAGGCTTGGTGTAGTTGTTAAACGCTCAGCTTGCGGTGCCAACGATCCGGGTTCGATTCCCGGGTTGCCCCACTACGTTTAAGAGACTGGCTACCTACTGCTTCCATGTCGCGATAATAGAAAAATCGTTGAAAGCGACGTAAAACACCAATCAATCAACCAACCAACTAACGTTATTGCTGCTGTTTTGCCTCAAACCAAATTCATACGCGAATAAAATACCCCACCCTCTTTTTCATACACATTTGATTTTTGTTTTAATCTGGTTCATTTTGAGTGACCTTATTATGTGTATAACTATTGGCTTTTAATTAAATTTACAAATACAAAGTCAATAAATTTACTGTATCAACGATGCATATGCCAATATCAAAACATGTTCGACTTCCTACTTTTAGTCCCTTCCAGCAACATAAACAGTGGAAAGTGAAAGTAGATCATGGCTGATGATCTTTTACCACTTTTGGGAATCGGTATAGACGGCCAAGATGACTCCGATGATGGTAATTTTTTTTATGCATAAAATATGCAAAATTCGTGTCTTAAACTTTATGATATCGAAACTGTCACAAAAAATTATAGACAAGTTTTGAGTGAATAAAGGATTGATGTGAAGGGTTTTTTTTTTTAAATTATCAGATTATAAGCGGCAAAAATAACAGTGAACAAAACTGTCACTGTGAGGTTCCTAACAATTAATGTACCACAGTAGATCTGATAATTAATCTAGAAGTTATATCAGGTATCAGGAAGGGGTAAGCATCTTCCATGTGGTTAGCCACACCTGTCATGAATGCCCACAGAAATAGACTACGCCAAAACCTTTTAACACTGCATGTATGTGATGAATGTGTACAAACCCGGAGTAGAAGGTGTCGAAGTGTTAATTTGATCCTCACAAGAGAAGGTATAATAATCACAGAGTAGAGAGTGTCAAAGCCACAATTCCTCACAAGAGAAGTATAAGAAGTCCTGAGTAGGAAGTGTCAAAGCCTTAATACAGAGTATCGCAACTACTAATATCCGTCACGGTTTGCATTTAGTCACCTACCAAATCCATTGTTCTCGATGTGGGCACTCTCATGTGGGCTACTTACGTCATAATCATATGACGTCATATTTACAATCACAAAGTACGCGTATATGTTGACGTTATTTTAGTTGCGATATTCCGTATTCCTCACAGGAAGAGTATGAAAAGCACTGTTTCCAAAAAAGATTCAAAGCCATAATTCCTCATAAGATGGGTAAACCTTAGAACACGCATCTTTGTCGGTCACTCTTCCTTTAAGAGTTTTGTGTATGTATAAGCAGTTGTATTTGTTTGTGACATGCAGCAGTATAAATAATACTGATCAGATTCCACTATAGGTGGAACAATTGACCTCTCCGTATGAATGGTGTAACCATGCCTCCTGCGATAGATAACTCCACTGTTGCTAACCCGCGTTTGATAGTAGGATGATATTTATTTAAGTAAATGATATTTTCTTCATGTTTCTATGTTTCAAACATTATCCGAGGCTTATTTCAGTCAAACTGAAATGTATAACATGGGAACGGCCGGACGCGATTCTATATTATTAGATATTCATGTTTGTGTATGGACGTTCCTTGTTTTATTTAAATGTGCTTCACTAAAATATGTTCTCAATATTACCAGTATTATCAAATGTTATGTCATGTGAAATTCAAGAGATTTGCAGCAGTGACAGTTTACATTATTATTTAACTATTTCTATTTCTGAATTTCAAATCGTAAATTGACAAGTTTAAATGCTTTACTTTCATTAAAATATTTTTACTTATTTGTTTTGGTCGTAAATCCATAGTTAAAAAAAAAGAAAAGATAAAGACGGGGCAAATAAATTTACAACATGTCAGTTTAGTTGCCATTATTCTATTTTGCTGTCATGTGTAGCGATATGGTTAGAATGGAAAGTACATGTGAACTACTTTTGTATATTGTTTCAGTACTTCATTTATTACTTTTTGCGATATTTAAATACTTTAAATATTATAATGTGTAAAAATTGATTGATTGATTAATTGATTGATTATTGTTTTACGTCACTCCACGATTATTTCACGTATATGGTGACGGCATCTGCCTGAAGCATTGCATACAAATTTAGACCTTTGTAACGGACCCACCCGAAGCAGCGAGGGATCTTTTACGTGCCACGCCTACCGTGACAGGGGACCTCGATTTTTACTTCTCATCCGAAAGACAGAACACCGGTGTGCTCAGGGCGGGACCCGAACCCGGGACCTCTCGATCACGAACCAAGCACTTTATCGACTAGGCCACACTGGCTTATATAATATGTAAAACATCACTGACGCATATTTTATTTAATAAGTATGTAAACACCCCGGTACTTAGTAAATTATAATCATGCCAAAAATTATAAAATGGAAATAAGGTCCAGCCGTCTTAAACATCTCAGTCTTGTATGTATATGGGACATAGTTTAACTATCAAATGATATACATGTAACTTGCACGTATAAATCTTTTGTAACTAACCAAACCACCGGAGAATGGTATCAGTAGTACGCCCCCCCTTTTTAGCTCACCTGAGAGTATCTTAAGTGAGCTATTGTCATAGTGCAGCGTCTGTCGTCCGTCGTTAACTTTTCTACATTTTCGACTTCTTCTCCAGAACCACTTCACAGAATTTCACCAAACTCCATAGGAAGTAAGTACTCAAGGTCCTCTACAAAGTTTGTGTTTTTTATGCCGAGCCGTGATCCAAGATGGCCGCCATTGGCTCTGATTGGTTGACACATTTCGACTTCTTCTCCAGAACCGCTGCACAGAATTTCACCAAACTTCATAGGAAGTTGGTACTCAAGATCTTCTACCAAGTTTGTGTTTTTTTTGCCGATCTGTAATCCAAGATGGCCGCCATTGGCTCTGATTGGTTGACACATTTTCATCTTCCTCTCCAGAACCGCTGCACAGAATTTCACCAAACTTCATAGGAAGTTGGTACTCAAGATCTTCTACCAAGTTTGTGTTTTTTTTGCCGATCCGTAATTCAAGATGGCCGCCATTGGCTCTGATTGGTTGACACATTTTCAACTTCTTCTCCAGAACCGCTGCACAGAATTTCACCAAACTTCATAGGAAGTTGGTACTCAAGATCTTCTACCAAGTTTGTGTTTTTTTTGCCGATCTGTAATCCAAGATGGCCGCCATTGGCTCTGATTGGTTGACACATTTTCAACTTCTTCTCCAGAACTGCTGCACAGAATTTCACCAAAATTCATAGGAAGTAAGTACTCAAAGTCCTCTACCAAGTTTGGGTTTTTTTTGCCGATCCGTAATTCAAGATGGCCGCCATTGGCTCTGATTGGTTGACACATTTTCAACTTCTTCTCCAGAACTGCTGCACAGAATTTCACCAAACTTCATGGAAAGTAAGTACTCAAGGTCCTCTACCAAGTATAGGTTTTTCATGCCGATCTGTAATCCAAGATGGCCGCCATTGGCTCTGTTTGATTGACACATTTTCATCTTCCTCTCCAGAACCCCTGCACAGAATTTCTTGCTTGCTTGTAAATATGCACTTTGTGTTCAGGTGAGCGATATAGGCCCACTTGGGCCTCTTGTTTTATTGTTTCTTCGGTCGCACAGAAAAGAATTAAGAATTAAATATGAGATAAATACATACATGTATAGATACATTGTATAAAGATATGGATTTGGTATTATTTCACTTTCAATATTTACATCCTTCGTAATGAAACACGAGGGTAAGTGCCACCCCCCCCCCCCCCCTTTTTTTTTCATTTTGTTGTAAACTTGGAATCTTTTGGAATATAACCAGGAAATTAGAAGTGTGCGGCACTACTGTTGACCAGGTAATATCATATCCTTACCCTTTAAAGCTTTACAGCAGTTACCAAATCGCTTATTTCCTTTGTTTTGTATTGGATACAATGAGAGTACCAATGTAATAATAACGTAACCAAGCACAAGCTTGACGCGGGTGATGGCTGCCGCGGAATCTCCAAGGCGAGAATCCCTACTGCGCGACATAACCACTAGCTTGATTGGTCAAAGATAATGCTAATCAAATTCTGCGTAGAGGTCAATAGGCTTACCCGATGGAAAAACACATCGTGATAAATATCTCACCATAAATAAAGTATGATACATTTCATGATACACCTATCTTCAGAGCCAGCAATATCATGCATTCAGTTATGTGTTTGGCTAGTAACCAAATGGTCCCCGGTTCGATTTCAACTAGTTTCCTGTCTTTTGGATGAGACAATAAAACTATCAATGTTAAACATGTGCATATCGTGATACTTATATAATGGATAATGAAATGAAATTTTCCCTCTCTAACCAGTTAAAAGTGGGGTAGTTAGAAACATTTATTTCGGTTTTTTTATAAATTTTTTGAAAATGGTAAACATGATAAGTATAGGGTAATTTAATGTTTATTGATGATGTTATCGTTACATTCTTTAGAAGATGAAGAAGATCATGATTCCTCTGATGAAGATGAAGATCTGAATGAAAGAGTTGATGAAGATAATGCAAGTGAGAGCAATACCACATCGGCAAGGATCTATCAAGATTCCTTCAACTTCGATTCTTCCCTACCTGCAGCACATTCTGTAAGTTTCCATCATCACTCGGGTTCACATCCAGGTCAACACAGATGATGAGTTTGGATTAAGTATTCCTTACATACCTATACCTATGCAGTTGTTCAAAATCACAAAAATTAAAAACACAAAATACTTCAATCTCTGGTACGTAGTCAAGTTTCAGATCAGCTCCTCTTAATGATGGGACCTGTGCCAGGATTTGTTTAGTGATGCCTATGCATGCATAGTAAGGTTAATAGTGTATCTGAATATTTCTAAATATAGATATGAAAATTATACATGTATTGTTAAATGTTTGGTGTCCAGTCTGGAAATACTGAGGCCATCTTTACTGAGAGAGTAAAATACTTTACCGGACCTTACTTTACCCTTTCACCTTAGTTAAGTCTGAATTAGGTCTCTGGGAAATCTGTCAATGTGTCTGTTGAATATCTGAAGTTTTCTTTCAGTACCTTGATTATCTCAACTTCTGACGACTTGCTGCAACATATAGGTGAAATACTCCAGGTACAGAATGAAAATGTTGCAGCAAACTAAAGTAGCACAACTTGTCCATTGAAAACAAATTGTAGTTAAGATTGTAATATTCAAGCTTTCTGTTTGAATCTACATGTGGCTGATGGACATACACTTTGAATGATATTATGATGTATTTCAGTACTTGTGGCTGATGGACATACACTTTGAATGATATTATGATGTATTTCAGTACTTGTGGCTGATGGACATACACTTTGAATGATATTATGATGTATTTCAGTACTTGTGGCTGATGGACATACACTTTGAATGATATTATGATGTATTTCAGTTCAGTACATGTGGCTGATGGACATACACTTTGAATGATATTATGATGTTTTTCAGTACTTGTGGCTGATAGACATACACTTTGAATTATATTATGATGTATTTCAGTATTTGTGGCTGATGGACATACACTTTGAATGATAGTATGATGTATTTCAGTACTTGGGAAATGATTTAGAGGAGGTGAGAGGAAGAACATTTCATGACGAGGATTCCCAGATCTCTCTTCCTGTCATTCAGCTGCCGGGCATGGTCCTAGTTCCAGGTCAGACGATTCCACTACATCTCTTCCATCAACATACCGTTGCTATGTTGAAAAGTGTTGTTGATTCTGACAAAACGTTTGGAATAGTGGCATATAGGTGGAGTACAAATTTTGTAGTCGTCAGTTAATTAATACTGTAAACCCCTAAATTTTCGCAATTGCCCTTAATATTCGCAAATTTCGCATGTGATAAAAATAAATCACGAAATTTAAAGGCAGTGAAATATATTCTTCAGATTCCAGAGTAAATTCCTTGCTTCCACTCGATTTGTTTCATTATTCAGTAGGTCCTATCTACATGCTGTCGAGAAGGTCACCAGGGTAAACTACTTACACAAGTCAGGTCATGTCACTGAACCTGGCCTACCTAACCCTGATTGTTCAAAACTCATGAGATATATTTATCTCTACATCAACACGATGTGAACCATTACCTTATTTTACCTTATTACCTAGACTCAATATGCTGTTGAGATGAGATATTAATGCTTGTATTACTAGTATTGTATTAAAAAATCATAAAACCGCCAAAATTAAGGGCAGCGAAATATGAAAAATTGAAAATTTGTGAAATTATAAAGCAGTGAAATTAACAAGGTTTACAATATTTCATTAATACTCAGTAATATTCACAATGATTTCACTTTTTTGCAAATAATTACAGTCTGTAATGTTGATTTGCTTGTTTATCTGTGTACCTATCGGCTCTCTCAAATTACTGTTTGCCTTTCCTAGGCATAGTGTTGCTGTTTAAGTCATTTGTACTTGATACAAATATTTTTTCTCTTGACTTAAAAGTAAACATTCAAGTATTTACAATATTTCTACGTGAACATTGACTTTCTTAAAACAATCCTTTGTGCTTTATAAGGGATTTCAGTAAATTTGTCACTTTAGAGAGCATTGGTATTGGCATCTTTTTTCTCTTGACTTCACAAATTATATAGTTGAATATTATATGTGTACAATGTCTTGTTTAATCCAGTTTTTAATTTTAGATATTCAGACGGGCAAGGTTATACCACGGCAGATATTGGTACAACAGCAGAAATATTTTCTGTCAAAGATGAGACAGATGATGTCACTGGTTTGTCTTCCATTAGAATCAAGGCAAAGGGTAGACAAAGATTCAAAATCATAGAATCTCGAAGGACAACTACAGGGTAAATATAGGGATGACCTACTTTTTTAATGCAAACTTATACAGTTCAGGTATGGTATGCTAATAGAAAAAGCTTATGACCCTGTAACTTTGACCCGTATTTATGGGTCTTTACAGCTTTGATGCAACCAGGAACAGTGCTCTTACAACAAAAAGTGCCAAACCAATAGAGAAAACAAATGACCTCAGAGCTTGGTAGGAGAATTTTGACCTCACTAATTTAATATTCCCTGTGATTTGTTTGTTCGTCGATTTACATCATTCCCTGTACCTGTAGTGATGTAGTCACACCATCTGCTTTATGCATTACACAGACATTTTGAGCTAAGTAACAGATCCACCTGAAGGAATGTCGGAATTTTTGAGTGCCAGTGTCTATTATAGCATGGGACTTTGGGGTTTTACTGTTTCTTAAGTGAGACCGAACACCAATGAGCCATCAGTGAAACTTGACCCTTGAACTCTTGGTCTTGATTATTTGATTGCTTATTGTTTTACGTCACTCCTTGATTATTTCACGCATGTGGTGATGGCATCAGCCTGATGTATTGCATGGAAATTGATACTTTTGCAGCGGACCCTCCTGAAGCAGTGAGGGATCTTTTACATACCATGCTTACTGCGGCACAGGACCTCAAATTTTACTGTCTCATCCGAAAGAGAGGACACTGGTGTGCTCATGACGGGAGTGGAACCTGAGCCTCTCTGTCATGATTCCATGTAGGTCATAAGCCAAGCATCTCATTCACTCAGCCACACTGACTTCTCTTGGCCATGAGCTAAGGAAGCTAACAACTAGGCCTATCTGTGGTCTTGCCAATTCTTAATAGTGAACACAATAGCTATGGTACACAGTGTGTTCTATTTCTGATACCAGGTTTTACAATATCCTTTTTACCACATTTCACTTTCAGAATCTTAATGGCTACGGTAAATATATTAAGCGAGCGTATTCTGCCAGATGCCTTGGAGGGTGCACGTCCTCCGTCACATAGTAAGTTTTGCTGCAGTCCCACAGATGCCTTGATACAAACTGCCGTAAACAGACAAGGTCACATCATCCGTAGCGTGACCTTGGCCAATAATAAACAGGTACAGCATATGTATTTGTGTGTATATACCTTATTTGAATTGAACAGTTTTCACACATGGAAATGTATAGTGTTATATCATTTAGTACGAGCTCTCAATACTAATTTTATGGTCTCTGAGTTTTGGCAGGTTTTGAAATTTCCTTTTTATTAAAAATGAAAAAAAAAAATACAAATGAATAGATATCCTTTCTTTAATATCAAGAGGGTAAAAAGACCAGTTAGAGTGCAAAACGGAATGTATCCATGTTTCTTTGTTTCTTTGATAATATTTAAACAAGTTGCAAGATTTTTTAAAGAATTATGTTGGTTATCGAATGATGATTAGAAAGTTTAAATTTTCATACCGTATTTACTCGAATATAATACGCACCCGAGTATAATACGCACCCCCCAAAACGACCTCAAAAATCATGAAAAAACGTCTAACTCCGTGTATAATACGCAGGGGAAAAATCCAAAATAAGATGTCAATTTCGTGTTGAAACAGCAAGACCGCGAGCTGAATTTGCTTTGCCGTATACCTTTTACAGTGTAATCGCGTAACGTGTATTATTATCAAAAGCGGCACAGAACGACTAGTCTTTATTCATCGTGTGATATCAAAGCTTTTCTCCATTTCATTTCATTTACAATCAAACTCGCATAGACTACAAATATCTTAACTAGTACCCTCGTCCCAAACAATCGCTTTATTTTTTCTCTCTCGTTAGAATGAACATGCGTGTCTACTATACTATCAGGGACGTAGATATATATGTCCCTGATACTATGTGAACTTTACGCGGAGATAGCAAATGTTTGTGAAGACAAAATATATAAAAAAAACCCCCAATGAATGAATGTTATTCAAACTGTCGATGCTGGTGTCGTTACGGTCAAGTAGTTTCACCATTTGCGTAACTATCGATTAACCAATTAAGGATAAATCATTATATCAAACGTACAATCTGCTAATCAGAAACCATTGCTAAATAACACGGCGCAAGTATTCTGCCACATAGTAGACTTTACTCCTTTTATTGCCTTGAACATATACTATGGGAAGCAGACAGTACAGATAATAGATTATCTCATGCCTCGTGGGTTTGATTGACGGCTTTAGATACTTTAACGGACACACGCACACCTCTAAATCCGCCACTGAAGCTTAAAAGCGTGTATAATGCACATTGAGAAAATGAGGGGTCAAATTGGTGAAAAAAAGTGGGTATTATATTTGAGTGAATACGGTAATTATAAAACTTTTGGGTAAATTATGACCTCAGAATTGTTCTGATTTAGAATAGTGAATATACAGATTTTTAAACTTAAGTGTACCTTGACACAGAAAAACAGTTAAATGATAAAGTAGACTTAATACACAAAATATGAAATTGATATAATGGATAAATGAACTTTTTATTGTTGTTAAAACTTTTCCAGATAAACCGTTTGACCTCTGCATATTATACATGGTGGCCTCCGTGGATTTACAAAATGTACGATCCAGTAAGTATATACTCCGCTCCTTAGCATTTATTAAAATACAGACTATGAATGCATGGTTGTGATGTTAGTATGTCAGCAAGCTTCAGGTTTTAGCCCTACACACTTGGTCATATTGAATGTTTCTTTTATTACTGTTTTAGGCCACACAATATTTTTTAACTAAAATGATGGCAGCACCTGTCTTGTACACAGCCTTATACACACATGCCATATTTTCATGGAACCATTCTTTGATTTTTTCTGGGACACATGACAGTTTTCTGGGACAAATTCTACAGAAGTCTGGGACGCTCTCTGGTACATTTGTATCAAATAGATATGAAATTGCTTTCATTACTTTACTTTAATAGTTGCATTATTTTCTTTTTTTGTGTAGTTACAAACAATTATTCTGACTGTAATATTTTATTGACACGTGAATAAAACACCTTTGTGAAATAATATTCAGTGTTTACAATCAGAATGCAAGTAAGGTACTGTGTTTGTCATGTGACATGAAGCCCGATCACATGATGCCCAAATCTTGTTCAAAGTAAGACTTCATGTAGACAAAATGGCAACATCTTGGATTAAATCCCAGTGAATACCTAGTAACATGGAGTCTTCTTCCTAGGGACAGAAAGAAAGGCAGAAAATAATGCATCACCCTAGAAAAATCCTTTCCCATTGTATGGATCCAACGGAGGTGACAACATACTAGTGACCTTAATGTCATGTTTAACTGTATGCTGATGATATTTTATGTTGTAGGAATCTGTTGTTAAAAACGTTAAGAAAGAACTCCATCGATGGAATGAATCTTTCCGGCCTGAGATCATGCCCAGAGATCCAATAGAGCTTTCCTACTGGGTGGCCCAGAATTTGCCCTTAGACGATGACCTAAAACTACAGATATTATCCATCGATAATGCCGTGCAAAGGCTACGCTTCGCTGTCAGCATCGTTCAGTCGGTAAGGATAGAAGTACTGTGTAACATGCTGTATGACAATATCTTTGTCATAGTAGGGATTAAGCGTTTTTAAAAATCTCTCTGAATGTGGTTTGGTACTCTAGTTAAACAGACCTATGAATAGAAATGGGAAGAGTGAAAAATGGAGCTGGAAAAATTCAGTTTTAGTCCGATATGTAGCTAAAAATCTGCAGTAATTTGAAATGGGTGGTGAATTGGGGTTTTACATTCTTTCTACCTGTTTTCAGTCTTGCGGGGGTAGGAGTTTACATCTGGTACATAGTGGCTGATGGCTCTATACCACTGGACAGGATGCCTCAAGTTACTTGTTTACATTTAATTCTGCTCTAAGCCATGAAGGCTTACATGGTGGGAGCTTACATCTGGTACATAGTGGCTGAGAGCTCTATACCCCTGGACTGGATGCCGGTACTTCAGGTTACACATTTACATTTAATCCTTTTCTTGGTCAAGAGGGTTTATAGGCTGGACCTTATGTCCAGTCTCTGTGGTGATAATAGAATGATAGTCACACTCCTACTAGACCTGAAGCTAGAACTTTTCTCGGCCATGAAGGTTTATCAGCCCTAGCTTATGTCTGGTTTCCATGGCGATAAGAGGATGAGAGTCACGTTTCCCTTGGAAGATCATGCGGATTTATTTGCTATGAGAATTCATGGGATTAATTAGACATGGTTTACCATGTAATGAGAGTTTAGGAGGAGTCTGTAAAATTTCTTTAACACTGAGAGCGTGATAGCTATGTAGGAAGACATTGGGCATACAGGATCCGTAAATTCTCCCCAAAACCTTGTTAATATTAAGGTTTGTATCTAATGTCAAGATTCTTTTATTGATAAAGTGATGGACTCGAAACTTGTACATGTACCTCTGTGCTCTGAGCCAACCACACTTTTGACAGAGCTAGAGTGGCACTACATGTTAAGAAATAGGTCAAACATCACCTTGATAGATTATGTGTGAACAATGTAGAATTATCAGAAATGGTTTGTTTCTTTCAGTGTTCCATCTTATGTTGTAAGGAATGTGGTCGTCGACTAGCCAATAAGAACGATGTGTTCAGTCTGTCGGCAGAAGGGCCCCTCGGGGCATACGTCAATCCAGGAGGCTACGTGCACGAGACGATGACAGTGTATAAAGCCCAGAACCTGAATCACATTGGGCGACCTTCCAAAGAACACAGTTGGTTTCCAGGGTAATTACATTTTACAAGTGAATTAGATAGTTTGTGTCTTAGTTTTGTTACATATTTTGATATATCATAGAAATATTTCAGACTTTCCCTCATTAGGTGCAATTTATTGTTCATAATGTAATTTCTTTATGCTATGTTTATATTAATTCATGATGTACATTTGTATTGTTCAACTAAATCGAAGTGAGGTTTTGTGAGGATGGGCAGATGAGGTTTTGTGAGGAGGAGCAGGTGAGTTTTTGTAGGAATGAGCAGGTGAGGTTTTGGAGGGTGAGCAAGTGAGATTGAGCATGTGAGAGGACAGATTTTGTGATGATGAGCATGATCCAAATTCTTTATAATTTATTTCATAATTTAGATATCTAAGGTATGTTTTACATTACAAAAAAAAAAATTAATCTGTATGTTACTGCTGATTGACTTTGTGTGTTTGTCATATCTCAAATGCCGGGCTTATCATGACTAATGTCCTACAGCATCGGATTGCTGTCTTCAGAATTCTCAAGGCATGCTGTATAGATCCAAATTTTGTGTCCATTTATTTTTTAAACCCTGGAGTCAAACTGGGTTAAAAATAGTACATTTTTATTTTCATGTGGCTGTTGTTTGCTATTTTAGGCCTAAGTAGTCAACTGCTCAATTAATCGATTTTGTGTCTGGGGACAATCTTTTATTTTCATGTTGCTGTTATTTACAATTGCAGGATCATAGTGAAATATTTATCAATTATTTGTTGACTGCATTCAAATATAAATCTGTCGTTAAAGATAAAATGGAATAGATATATTCAGTATTTTGTTTGGTGAGACTTCTTTTCACTTTAATTTTTTGTTGAAACATTGAACTTCATTTTACATAATATGATTGTTTCAATCTATTTCTAGCTATGCTTGGACTATTGTACAGTGTCGTCAATGCAATGTTCACATTGGATGGAAATTTACTGCTACAAGAAAAGATTTGACCCCTCAGAAGTTTTATGGCATAACTCGAAGTTCTGTAGTACCTGGAATTCACAATACAGAGGATGAGAGTGAAGAGTGGTTGCCCGTCATGTGACTGTGTTGTGTGTTTTGAAAGATTTTTAAATGATGCATACGTTCCTGTAGATACTTTTGTGTAGGGTAACCGAGTACTATTTGTAACAAACAGAATTACCTAATGTTAAGATTTCTCTGGAAATAAGACCGCCTACAGTGCCATCTGTGTGAAGTTTTTTAAGTACAGCCCACTCTCGATAAAGTAAACTCAAAGTGTACATGTTCGAGTCAGGCAGAGTTCATATTATGGTTATATATTCAAATGTAAAAATTATAGGAGGGAGTGTTAAAATCAGTTTAAACTAATGAGAAATTCTAGTCATATTTACTCGAGTAAAGGAGAGTCTACTGTATTATATCCATTACAAATTCAGAAAATGTTCACCCCAAATTAAGTACAACATCTTCTGCATGCATCTCATAAACTAAAGATATGGAAGCTGAGTATAGTGACATCATACTGGAATTCTAGTCTGACACCCTGTGTACAGTCTCAATAGGCCATTTTAAAGTAACCGGAAAGGACCATTAAAAAACATAGATTTAACACGGATTACTGATTATTACGTCATAAGTAAAATAACGCCAAAGTAGGCAGTAGCTTGGATATAACTAGAAATAGTCTGTTGTCAGAAAAGATTTCTTTTATATCAACTTTCACCTCCCTTCGGTCCTACAGATGAGACCAAGGTCCCTCATTACTTATAGTAACCCGATTGGTTTAAAAATTACTAGAACGAGACCAGGCTCCAAGTTGGTGCCACCTTTATGCAAGTGAAATGATCTGTGTGACGAGTAACGAAAAAAACAAACAAATATCACAAAAGGGTAGAAGTCTGCATGATTTAGATGAATTTATGTTTTTTAACAAGCAGCATAATGTGCAGCTTTAGTCCGTGCATTTTGTGTGGAGAAATATTGTTCAAAACTAAATTGTAATCCTATTTAGCCATCATGTAGATCATACCCCATATGTTTCACATGATGCTATTTAGCCATCATGTAGATCGTACCCCATGGGTTTCACATGATGCTATTGAGCATGGTATCTCTGTCCTGGACGACTGGCTTTGGTCTCCGGCCTCCTGTTAATTGTGAGTTATTGTAGATTTCAGTCTAATTTCTTATGTGAGCTATAAGTAATGTCATCTAATCATCATATCCTTTATGTACAAGTTTTGAAAGATTTAGTATGTCTTGAACACTTTTTACACACCTAATTGAAATGCATTGTGATAGGTTTTGTACATGCAAATGTAGATAAAAAAAAATTATCAATGGGGACAATTTGTCTGCAAAATTTGTATACCCTGTATGTATATTGATGAAAAGCTGTGATGTCAGAAAGTGGTCATTTTGTTCAACGTATATATTTCCACCAGTATAAACAAAGTTTATAATGTAGTTATGCAAATAACTCCTTTCTGTTAAATTGGAAATTTACCTGTCAATGGATGTGTCGACTAAACATGTGGAATATACAAGCTTTACCTGTCAATGGATGTGTCAACTAAACATGTGTAATATACAAACTGTGAATGATCTACCAATTATACAGTTTGAAACAGATTATAGATTGTGGATCAGCTGTCAGGTTTAATCATCCAGAGACGATTCTTTCATTGACCTATGCAATGCATGATTTATTTATTTCAATTAAACTTTGAATACATGATTGTAACTAGGATGTGTATCTAATAAATGATGCTGTAGGATATGTAAGGCCCTGTAAAATTAATTCTATGTTTCTCAGATAATTGGGTCTCAAAAAAGTGGCAAGGTAGGTAGGGTATTTATTTTTTGTATTTTTTTTCTGCTCTTTTAATTTTACATGGCCTAACAGTTTCTTCATTAGTCGTATGATAATTATGTAATATTGATAACAAATTTGTTTCTGTAATACTCTTTTTGTGATATCCATCTCCTGCATGTGAAGATCATAGTATTCCTTAGCATCACATGATCATCAGTGGCGTACCAGAATGGATCCTGTTTAAGCCCCTGGTATCAAAAATTCAGTGGCATATCGGTTTTTTGGTCCATCTGTCTGTCTGTGTTCAACATAAACTTAGTATTGGTCATAACATGTGAACAGTAAGAGATAGGGTTTGAAAATTCACTTGTGTTATCCTTGTGACAGTGTTGTTATTAACCCCCAAATTTTTCACCTCGACGTTGACCGTCACCTTTGACCTATTTAAATGAGCCGATGCATCTCAGTGGAAGAGGTGCTTGACTCTTGATTGAGAGGTCCCGGGTTTGACTCCCACATTGGACACTACATATCTTGTCTTTCGGATGATATGGTAAAAACCAAGGTCCCGTGTCACAGTAGGCGTAAGATCCCTCACTGCTTTGGGTGGATCTGTTGCAAAGGTATAAACTTCTATGCAATGCATCAGGCAGATGCTCTCAGCATATACATGAAATAATCTTGGGAGTGACGCAAAACAATAATCAAGCCGACCACTTTAATATTGGCTCCCATCCATTGGCATCAGTGTTTCACAAATACATCTCCTTGTGTATGTGTATTTAATCTTTGTTTTACTAATGTCAAAATACTAATATACATGTCCCCAGTCCATTTAAATGCTTGTTTGTTGCATTGTATTTTGTTATATTTTATGATAGAAAAAATAAAACTTCAAGGTTCACTTTGACATCTTTCTGTTAATTGAAATACTCAGCTTTGAAAAGACTGACATAATTAAGAGCGTGCTGTTTGTTCATGAAGTACAGAGTGAGGGATCATTTACTGGCCACAACTACAGTGACACTGGACCTCGGTTTTTATTGTCTCAACCGAAAGACAGAACACCAGTGTGCCCACTGCGGAAATCGAACCCAGGACCTATCAGTCATAGGTCAAGCACCTCATCCACTGAGCCACATTCTTTGATTCTTTTAAGCTGACATGAAATAACATTTATAAAATACAGCGAAAGACCAGGGTCCAACTCCATATACTGAGAAAATACTCAAGTCATAATTTCATATTCTTCTGTTCAACAGTGAATTAATAACTGGGATTTGAATGTTATTGAATTTTATTCTGTCGATAAATAGAATTAAACCATTCTGCATGACAATTTATTTGAAGGTTTGATAAAGGAATAACTTAAAATGAAATAAACGACTGAAGTATTTTCTCAGTTTATGGCGCCGGACCCAGGTTTCAGATTTAATGGAATTGAGACACCGTGACAAAAACGTTTATCTTCTACTATTTGTCTGGTGATATAGGCTGAAATACAATCTGAGGAACTGGGGTTAATCTCAGCTGTCACACAGGATTCGTAAACCATGCCACCTAACAGGTGCTGCCACCACACAAGTGAAATAATCTTAGTGTGATGTTTTAAAAATGAGCAAATCTGTTGTATTTGAAAGTAGGTACACAACTCATGATAAAGTAGGTACACAACTCAAGATAAAGTAGGTACACAACTCATGATAAAGTAGGTACACAACTCAAGATAAAGTAGGTACACAACTCGTGATAATGTAGGTACACAACTCATGATAAAGTAGGTACACAACTCATGATAAAGTAGGTACACAACTCAAGATCAAGTAGGTACACAACTCAAGATAAAGTAGGTTATGGATTATTACATGTTTTATTCATTTGCATTAATAGTAAAACAAAATATGACAATTCATAATCAGATAAATACTAATGATGTACAGTTGACAAATATCGCAAGATATAAAACAATTACTAATGTAAACAGTAAATTACATGGCATTAACCATTCACAATGTACATGGCATATTGCATGGCAATTGCCATTAATGTAGATAACATTGCATGGCATGCCTTATTAACAATGTTAATGGCATATTGCATGGCATACCTTATTAATGATGTAAAAGTATATTACATGGCATATTCCATTAACTCGCAAATGGCATATTACATAGTCTATCCCATTAACCTTGTAAATGCATATTATTAAACGGCATATCACGTTACCTTATATTATAAGGTATATTATTCCACTCACATTTAACTTGCAAATGGCATATTACAAGGCATACGCCACTTACAATGCCAATGGCACATTACACGGCATATCCCATTTACAATGTTCATGGCATATTATATGGCAATGTAAAATGTACTTAAACGGCATGCCATCAAATATTAATGAGTAGATATATTAACATATAAAACAACAAATTACATTATAGAGAAAAATTAACTTGCTTCAGTCATTGTTCATTGAGAGTTTTGGTCGAACAACCATACATTTTTATACAACATAGTGACGTTATGTAATCTATGTTGAATTATTGTAGATCTTTACGATATTATTATGTAAAATGCTCGGTACACATTGCAGTCATATGCAACCAACATAAGCAATGCCCAAAATCCAAACATGATCAGATTAAAGCTAAGAAGATAAAAGGAGTTCATGAATTATTCATCAGATTATTGGAATAAAACATGAAAATATAACTTTTTATCACTTAAACGAGTTGTAACAGACAAGTAATAGCACATTGCTCTAAATGTAACAAAAAACCATATACTCACTTCTCTAAGTCATGTATACACTTATTTGCTATGTACATACACCCAGATCTAATCTATACACAACGTTTTACCAATAAATGTAAAAAAAAAAAAAGAAAGATACAATATCGATATAAAAGATGACAAATTGTGCAAGGTTGATTCTGATGTTAAATTACATTCACAAGACATTTAAATAACTCGATGGCATATCTATGATAAGCGCATGATGTTTTCAATGATGTCTGTCTACAAATCAATTTTTTATTTTGAGATGGCCCCTTTATCTTGTGAAGTGTATCTCTCTCTTTGGTAAGGGACCGTCACAAAGTAAATATAGTATACAAGTATTATTAGAATGTCACAAACACCTATAAGATGATGGCTGTATGATTTTGTCACTGTAAAATGCGTAGTAAAAATATTCAAATGAAAACATTTAAAGTTTTAAAATGCATGTCAGTAAAATGATAGAAACCCAGTAACAAAATTGTCTTGCTCACAAATTTCAAACATTTATTTTTATTAAAAACTCTTTCAAAAACTTGCACACGATGTGAAATATACAATATAAAACTTCTCCGTCATTAAAGCTGACGTCTTGTTTACCATAATTTATAATTTACACAGCACTACAGCGTAATTAAATTCCCAGAATATTTTTAAACCTACAAACCTGAGATTCTGATAGGAGACAACTAGTCCCTCTCATACTGGCATTAAATTAATCAAAAACAATTAGAACAATTAAGGTAATGTTCTACTATAAAAAAAATCTATAAAAGGTTTCAATATACAAAAGCTTTGCTTCGTAAATATGAAAAAAAAAATTAAAGAGTTCCTAAATCTGCTTTCAAAAATTCTAAGCAATCATTGTTTTTATTGAAATTAAAAAAAATAAAAATAAACCTGAAAAGGAAACAATCTGAGAGTTCTTATTATAGAGGTATCAATCAATACATATATGTAAATTGTCAAACAAGAGGCACAAATAGGTGAAATGTGCTCACTAGGGAGTTATAAAAGTACTGCTAATTAATGACGAGATCTGTTCTGAAGATCATCAGAAGAAAACTATAACAAGTTGATAAAGTAAAAACTGGCCTACTGGATGATCAATTGGATAAAAAAAACCATCAAATCTGTAAGAGAACAAAATAGTCCTCTCTTTCATTTTTTAAGGAAGCAATTGAAAATGTGAGAACAAAAATGACACAAAATGACCAAAAATATACAAAACATTTACTTTTAGTGTGAAAGATAAAAATGACTTGAATACTGACTATTGAAAATAATTCATACAAACTGACCATTGAGTTTTCAATTCAAATAATTAGCCCTAAACTCCATCCTGATCATATTACAAGAAACAAGACTTGATGAGGGCCACTGTTTTCTCATTTCTACCAAATTTGATCCATTAAATTTCTAAATGAATAAAAAGGAACACTCAATTATCATGGCATTTTTTTAAGAGGACATTAAGTGATTTTTGTTATCTAATTCAAACTTCCCTTTGGAGGACTTCTTATCATTCGTTATAGTTTTGAAAAGAAAAGAAAAAATTAAAAAAAAAAAAAAAACCAACTCTGAAAAACTAAAAAAATGATGTACATGTATAGAAAAATAATTGTGGCACAACAACCAATTTGCTCCTTTGTTTCAGCTTCAAAATATTTTACAATACCTCATTTAAACCCTTATTTCAGAAGACTTTGAAAACTGTTCACCATTGCTCAGGTGAGTCTTTAAGTCAGGTGAATAAAGGATGTTCACACTAGCTTACCTGAGCCTTTCAGGTAAAATGATAATGTTCACAGTATAGGTATCTCACCCGAGTATTTGTGTCGGATGTGCTTCCAATACTATACCATGCAGATTTGAGTATTAAGTGGATTGAGGGTTTTTCAATCTCCTAAAAAACTTCCTGTATATGACACTAGTTTGTCTATAAATAATAAATATATACATCTGTATTTACAATTTCAGGTACCGAACTCTTTTAAAACTATGTGGGAAGGGAGGTTGTCAATAAAGAATACATTTTACATGTGACTGTTTTTCACAGCCATAAATTTTACACAATATGAAAACATGCATGTAAATATGAACTTTATATAAATAAAACATTTTGATCAAAAAACTTTGCTATCCATATTTTTCTAGAACAATATCACCTGTTACAAATTATTGCACATATTTTATCATACAATATATCCATGTTAAAATTCTCAATCTTTTTCATTTTAAAGACAAACTTAAGTTAAAAGCCATTTGTGTTTCTTGAAACACAAGTGTCCCAATCCCCAATACAAGGCATTTATCGAATGGCATTAAATTTGACCTCAATTTCCTTTTTTTTTCCTTGGAGAGATTCTCTCACATATGCCTCAGATAAATTGCAGTAAATTTTTATTTTACAAAATATAATAGCAATTACTTTTATCAATAGAATTCAGATTAGACAGAATAACTTATTACACAACAAATAATCATATAATCATAAAAAAGAGTTGGTTCATTTGCAGAAACCGACTCACATCTAAAAGGATTAACATTTTATAAGGAAAAGGTTCATAAAATGAGTAACAATTCGGAGAATACAATAAGATTACACCTCTCACAAAATGGCTTCCCTGTTCAAAGGGTTACATTTTTCATATCAATAAAAAGGGTAACATGTCTCCAGATAATAAAAGGGTCTCATACTTTAGGATAAAAAGGGTTGCATTTCTCAAAAAGGTCACCCTTCTACGAAAAAGAGCGGATGTTCTCAGAATATCTCTCCTCTGGGACGGATATATACACATATATAACATATTGTACACAATTTCATTTCGTACTTTGTAAATATCTGTGTTCCATAGTCGGTGGGTAAATCAAAACAAGGGAGAAAAAACAACTGTAGATACAATCTATGTACAAATAAATATATATGGTCCATTTACAGCAGTGTCATGTGACTTTGTACAGATGAGGCGGGATGGATGATACGTGATGAATGATGGATGACTTCAGCAGCAGTAGTCTGAAAGAGAATAAAATATCTCAGAAATATCAAAGGAAAGAGATTACACTATCTCAAAAATGTCAATGGAAAGAGAATGCAATATCTCATAAAAATCAAAGGAAAGAGAATATGACATCTCAAAAATGTCATAGGAAAGTGATTAAAATACCTCAGAAATATCAAAGGAAAGAGATTACAATAATTCAGAAGTATCAAAGAAAAGAGATTACAATATCTCAAAAATATCAAAGAAAAGAGATTTCAATATCTCAGAAATATCAAAGAAAAGAGATTTCAATATCTCAGAAATATCAAAGAAAAGAGATTACAATATCTCAGAAATATCAAAGGAAAGAGAATATAATATCTCAGAAATGTCATAGGAAAGAGATGATAATATCTCAGAAATATCAAATGAAGAGAATGCAATATCCAACTCCGAAAACAAAAAGGAAAGAGGAAGAACTTATTTCAACAACATCTATAAGAGCATATATATATTTGTATGCATGTATGTATCAATTGTCATCATATGATGATCTACGACGCAGGCGATACGGCTTCGATTCCTGAATTGAGGTTGGGTACCTCTTGCTTCCATGTTGTGATATAACGGAACAATCAGTGAAAGTGACGTAAAACGCCTGAACCAACCAACCACCCAATCATATGATGATCATACGAGTCTTACGATAATCTATGTCTCTTCAGTGATGCTCCAGTGCAAAATAAGAAAATTATCTGTATTGTATAGGGCAAACTAATTATCAAAGTGATATAAAAAGAGGAGTCTGAATTTCACTACAGAAAATGATGGGTTACTGAATATCATCACATTATTTTCCTGTTATTTTTAACTATTATCATGTACAGTGCTATTTGCAAGCCATTATTAACATCTGAAATAATATTTTCCCATGAACAAAAATATTATGCTCGTTATTTTAAACATCTACATGATGTAATGATACACTCATGAAAATTTTTTCAGTTTTTAAAGTTGATAGTGGATATATAACAATATTTTTTTTTTCCAGAATCAACATAACTTGGTTAGGCTTGACTTTTTAATATTTTTTTTTATATATAAATCTATTATACATCGATAAATTTTATGTCTAAATGAACATACCTAGATCATGAGCGTGAATTAGTTTCAATATTTTTACAGGATAATTAATGTCGAGTATCCAACTGTAGACCATGTACAATGCTGGGGGAACAAGTTCCACAGAATCCCCCACAAATTCCTCGAATCACTTGACCCTCCTGAAAAAGAAAATGTCAACTCACTAAATCTTAAATATCTTAACCATACACTTACATCTTCCAAAAAACTTTTTCAATTTTATAAAAGAATTTAGCTATATTTACTTATTTTCTTCAGTTTCTACACTGATTAATGTTGTGAAAATTTTATCTTCAAAGAAGGAAAAGTGTTGAACATGTGGTGTATCAATGATAAGCATGTTGAGCTTGTAATCAGGTCGTTGGTTTAGGTCTTATAGTAGCCATTGAATTTTCAGTTAAGGTGTTAGACGAGACATTTTATCCATATTTCTAGGTGTTCCCTGTCTTCTTGGGCTTGAAAGACTGATTTTATATGCAAGATCGCAAATACTCATTTCGGTCATGTTTGTATTCTAGTCATCTACCAAATCTATTGTTCTAGACTTGGGCAATTTTCTGCCCCACTGAAGAACAAAAGAATGGTGTGTATAAAAGCAAGAGTCAAAACGGTCAATCAATAATCATGATCTTGTTCACTTACGAAATGATAAACATTGGTGACCCTTGATGCTTAGTTTTACAAGTTGTAAATATGCTTTGATTCTCTTGTATTCTAATTACTGCTCTAAGTTAGCAGCATGACATTATACCTCTGAAATCTTGATTTTCTTGGAGGCTTCGTATCCTTTGACGATCCATGTTGTATTTTTGGATACCACCAGCCCAGTGCCTATCAGATTGATACTGAAGCGCCCCTGTAAAACAGCAATGAAATGTCCATGAATGTGTATTATATGTATTAAAATCAAAGCAGAAATCTCTGTTTCCACTGGTAACGTAATACATACAAATCATTCAGCTGGAATGATTAAACGGAACATGGCCTTGTATACTACAATCAAAGTATTTCACTTAAAAAAGGCCAGTGGCAAGTTGTTCGAAACTTAAACCACTGGTTAAGCTAACCAATGGTTAAATTTCATCTGACTATATCTTTAAAATGAGAAGACTTTAAGTCATAGTCTTTGTACTAATTTATAGCATATGAAACAAGCTTTGTAGAGTAATTTAGATTTTTATACAGAAATCTTATAAATTAAATTAATTGTCTCTCAAACTTTAACCACTGGAGAGCTTAACCAGTGGTTAAAGTTTTGAGCAACTGGCCCCAGGTGGCAGAAAATTTGAGAAAAGGGGGTCGACTTTTTACTGGAATAAACAATTTTAAAGTTAACAGTATTAAAATATTTCATCAACATTAAAGATGGAGAAGGAGACTGATATGTACCTGTGCACAGTGACCTTTTGAACTGTAGCAATCACCTGCCGTACCATACTCTATTTTGCGTCTACCATAGCTAGTGGCAAAAGTTGTGTCGTTAGCTGAAAATTTAACATATGCTCATATGAAATACTTATTTCTATGAAAGCAATAAGCATTCGATCTGTGAAATTAAAACAAAATATCATTAGAAGTCAGTATCACATATAATAGTCTTTATTCAAAATCTTTTTATGTAACTCTCGAACTTTTTTGTATTTAGACTGAGCAATGGACAGACCTCCTTGCTCTTTAAGCAAGGGGTCTTATTATCTTTCTTATATACTTACTGATGACCTTGAGGGTGCTAAGGTCAACTCTGATTTTGGTATATGTGGTATTTCCTGATTCTCTGTAGGTCTTATTTCTACACTTGGTACAGATTTCAGGTCGAGTGCCATTATCAGGGCAAGTGTTGGGTCTCCGTAATCTATAAAAAAAATTGTGTAATTCCTATAGCAACTAAATAAACACCCTATACTGGAAGAAATTAATTAATCTTCACAGCTTCTAAAAAACATTTACATTAAACTTTTCGATATTGATTCCTTATCAACAATATCAATCAAAAATTGTATAAAGATATGAAGTAGTCCTTCAAAGGGAATTCCGGTACATAAAAAGTAAAGGAATACAAACACTTTATATTGCAAATTTTCGGCCTCAGGACTTTATCATGCAATTTAAGATATTACTTAAAGAAAATATGCAATATGAATTGTTTGTGTTCCTTTAAAAATTGTATAATTCCTATAGCCACAAAATTACCACCCTAAAATGGAAGAAAATGAGTTAATCTTCAGAGTTTCTAAAAAAAACCCATTTACATAATCAAACTTTTCAAAATGATTCAACGAAGAGAATCAAATTCATTTCCTACTTGAACATGGATACCAGATACCATAAGTTTGTGAGCTGTGAAAAAAAACCCCAGTTCACATCACTTACTTTCTGTCATAGATTTCTGCGTAGTTTTGGGAGGGGCCTGTTGGCAAGGCAACATACTCTTGAGGCTCTTCTCGTCGCATGTTCTTACAGTATACCTAAACATAAACAAGTATCATTCATTTACAAAAGAATTTGAAATTATTTTTTAATTATAAAAAAGAAGTAAAAAACTTTATCTTAAATATCAATAATAAATTTTAAAATTTGATCCTTTACCTGGAGTATTCTCCCTTTGACAAGCAGACTATACATGTCGTCAAATCGAATTTTGGTTTTCTTTCGTAATTCCAAGCAAGTCTTGGCATAACCTGAAAGTATCAAAATAGTATCCTTGTAAAGATGCTTCTAGCTAGCTGGACCAAAAATTAATTTGTGTCTCTTTTTTTCCTGATACTTTCTTAGTTCTTTTAATAATGAGGACTTCATCTGTAGAAAAGGTAGGTAGTTAAAAGTAAATTAACAGATCATACTGTTTTTGTCCCAATACAAATAGCTCTCTTGAAAATGAAATGAAATTTCATATCTTATAAAGATTTGACTATTTCGTAATATGCCACTTGAAAACCTTGTATTGCTTTCTGCATGCTTTAATACGGAGTATCGCAACTACTATAATCCATTACAGTTTACATTTAGTCACCTATCTAATCCATTGTTCTCGATGTGGGCACTTTTATGTGGGCAACTTACGTCATACTTATATGACATCATAACAATTGCAAAGTGCATGTGTATGTTGACGTTACTGTAGTTACCATACTCTGTATTGGGTATCCATAATGGGAGTCACTAACTTGAAACTGTTTCCGACTGATGTCCACCTGGTCTCACCTGATGTCCACCTGGTCCCACCTGATATTGGTGGGGTCTACCGGTATCTTTCATGATACCCGTTGTGACACACACAGTGACACTGCATCAAGTTTTTTATCATATTTTCTATTCAATTTTTTTTTCAGTCTGGTTGTGACTTACATGGTCCTGCGTAACATCTTTGCTGGGTTTCTGGTTGCTGGTCTTTGAGACAATATTTCTTGGACCGACGTCTTCCGAGGACATCTACACACATGATCATTCTTCTCTCCTTCCCCCATCCGCATCGTGCTGAACACTAGAAAAATTACATCATAAAGTATAACACTGTTAATATCAGAACCGATGCATTGGAGTGGATGCATGTAAAGATTCTAGTGAAATACAAAAGCATTGTGAAGTGGAGCATAACCTAAAATGACCTTGACTTTCCACCTATGGCCTTGAAAATCAATAAGGATATTCTTTCACATTATTTTTTCTATAAAGAAAATCACGATTATGAACCCTGGTTGTAAAGTGTTGAGTCTCAAGAGTTTATAAGATAAATGGGATGCATGTATAAAGGTCAATTAACGCATGGACAGACAAATGACATCATTATCATATCCCCTTGACAAAAAGAATGCCAAATGATGGATGTCTGTTAAGATTCAAGAGAAAATACCCAAAACACAATGATATATCTTGAATATAAATACAAATGAGAGAGTATTTTTCAAATTGTTACATCCAAATCTATAATATACAATGAATTAATTTTCTCTTCAATTGTAAATGATGTACAAATATCTCATTTGTATTGAGAGTACATATTCAAACAATCCACTAACTTGTATCAAATGATTTGAAGACTGATGTGAAATTAAAATCATGATTAAATGAAATACCAAATAAAGCCAATATCTAGCATAACTACTGGTGATGTACTGATTTTAATTTTACAAAATACAAAATATATTTACTTTTCTTGATTATAATAAATATACAGTTCATAAGAAAATAATAGTTATTGTATAATTCTGAAGCATAATTTGAAGACAAGGGGGAGATAAATCTGATAAAGAAAAAATATTCTAAATATGTTTAGTTTCCTCCCCTTTCCCTCTATTTCCTATTCATTTCTCCCTTCCCATATATCTGTCATCTTTCCATCTTTTTCATCTTCATTTCCATTATCATTCACTTGGCTATGAGTTGGGTAATGATCAATTTCTTATCAACAAAATAATTTTTCTTCACTCAAGAAAGACAACTCTTTTTACATACATGTAGAAAAAATGCCTTATACTAACTCTCTAAAGCTAAAAGCAAAGCACACTGCACACAATAACATAGAAAGCAAAAACACTGGCATGTAATAGGATAAGTTATAACACCCTAGAATGTAACATCTTGGCAATACATAGCATAACAGCATATAACACCAAAGTACATAATGACATAGCATAATTATAACGCTGTGATAGACAATGCATCACTGCATTACATAATGCCTCATTATATAAAACCTTCTTGGTAGGTAGCAGATCAAGACACACATAATCATCATGAAATTCCCCTCAGAATTACGCTAACTAGTACTGCCATCCAAAAGGGAGAAATTTACTTCACACGCCAGGGCAACATTACCGACGCTAGTGAATAAAAGCAATGCGTATTTTGCATAATGTACAGTAAATATACTTACTCTAACAATAGTCTGATTTTAGCACTTTTCTTCCTAAGTGGAGTATCACTTTAATATCTATGATCGGGGTTATTACATCAAATACTAATCAGAAAAATGCTTTTATCTGTTTGAAAAATCTGATTAAAATCAATTCAATACCAAAATACAAATATGCTTCAATGCATGTAACTTTTTTTAGAAAAATTGCTGTCTTTGTGCTAAAATTCTGACTCTATCAAAATAAGTACATTTAAGTGCTTAGTGTACAAACACCTATACTTACAAATCACAAACATATTCATCATGCGAATAAGGTGGGGTGAAGTTTATTTATTAATTCTATAACAGAAAGTAAATTAAAATAGAAATTGAAAAACCTGCATGCAGACATATCTATGTTATTTTATCTAGATTAGTAACCTGCGATGGCTATATCAGAAATCATACTACTCTAGTGTGATAAGTTAACGAAAATTAAACAAAACGATCAATGTCATAAAGTATGTCAGACAAGTAGAGAAAAAAGTGTGGAATTTAAGAGTTATCTACCTTTCCCCAGGAGCCAACTACCCAATGATAGGGGGCTCCACAGTCACCAAGATTACAATTCCGAGTAGTTTTTGGTTTCTGAGCTTCACGACAACCATAAGAAACCTCTCCGGGTAAAATCCAACCCTCCTTGGTAACAGCCTGACACACAACAGTACGAGACTGTGACCCTTCGCCGCAGGTCGCATTACACTGAAACAAACAAGGATACACCCTATAGCGTACGACACAATTGAGCGATTGATTAATGTTTTATGTCAATTAACCATTACTTCATGTATATGGTGACAGTGCTCTGTCAGTGCTTCAGATTTTATTTTTCTCATATAAAACACAGGACACCAGTTCTTCCATAGCAGGATTCATACCTGGGACCTCTTGCTTATGTCCCGAGCACATCATCCACACCAGCTTATAATGTGTAAAAAAGAATGATAATGTAAGTATACATGTGAAAATGAATTCTATAAAAAAAAAATAACAAATCAATATCATTTCAAGTTTCTTTGTTACTTGTTACACCAAGATTACTTCACTTATGTACGGCAACACCATCTGCCTGACGCAATGCATAGAGATCTAAATCTATGCAGAGGATCCATCCAAATCAATAAATGACTCATTATGTACCACATCCACTGGTACACAGGACCAAACACTGATGAGCCATGATTCAGGGCTTCGAACCAGGGACCCTCTGGTCACCAGCCAAGCATAACAAATCCTCCATATTTTGTCTCCATGTACTGAAGTAAAACCTGAGTAGTATGGACAGGAATATTTCTTCACTAGTTACCTTTGTCCATCGTGAGGTGTTCCAGATGTACGGACATGGATATTCACTGCATTTCCTACGTGACTTTGGTTTCTTGTTCCCTTTACAAAAATCATCGTGATATTGTCTGCCACGTCTGTTGACACAATCCACAACCCGGAACTTCACACCAAAACCACAAGTCTCAGAACACTACAAAGTATCCTTACTATTATTTAGATTTAGACAAAATTCGTTTCATTTTTCATAATCTATATATGATTCAATACGGATGGAATTTTGGTCTCTTTCTCAAAACTTTAAAAATCTATATACAATATACCGACCTGTGACCATGGGCCTTTTCTCCAGTTATAATCTGAGCAGGGCCGGCGTGTACACGGCTTTTCTGTGCGAGGTTTCTTTTTGGGGTTACAGGAAGACGGTGCCATGGTTTTGTAGTTTGCTGATTTACATTTGATATCTCTACTCCTTACACCCGTACCACATGTAACAGAGCACTGAAACACAAGTTTGGAGTTTATGATGAACCAGAGTTACAAAAAATACAGTAGGTTTCGCTTTTGTTTTATTGTCATATCAGGATTACTTCGCTTACAAAGTGATGACATCTGCCTGAATGCATTGTGAAAAAATTTTCGCTAACAGCAACAGACCAAGTGAAAGATGTCTTTATGCCAAAATCTACCTTAACATAGGTTCTCAACCAATAACTCTTAAAGACTATGTGACCATTCAGTAACTCTTTACACTAACCTTGGACCATTTACCACCTCGCCACTTTGGACAGCGTCCCATATGACACCGTTTGATGATTCTTGGTTTCTTTCCAGAGCATTCGTCTTTAGGACGCATGTTTCCATCATCATCCACACAAGTTACGTCCCTTTGTTGGTAACCTCTACCACAGGAGACTGAGCACTGCAAAAATAGAAAAAAAGCCCTAAATGTCAAATTTAGATGACACTTTTCTTGAGTAGAATTCAGACTTATTCAGGGGTCAAACTGAGAGAAGACTTAAAAGTGACCTCTTTGCAAAGGTGACCTTTATAAAATAAAGTATTCATAAAACCCCTACAATATACATGTATTGAATTGACCTCTTAAGTGAGGTGGTCTTTAAGGCAAGTTTCATCGTAGGTTGATTGATTGATTGATTTTTGTTTAACGTCACACCACGAATATTTATGGTGACGGCATCTGCCTGATGCGGGGCATACAAATTTTGACCTTTGCAACGGACCCACCCGAAGCAGGGAGGGCTCTTTAACGTGCCATGCATACCATGACACGGGGCCTCCGTTTTTACTGTCTCATCCGAAAGATTGGACACCGTCATGGCCAGAGCGGGACTCGAACTCCGGCCTCCCGATCAGGAGGCGAGTACGATACCACTAGGCCACGCCGGCTTTTCATTGTAGGAAGGCAGATAATGTGACAATTATGTAATTAGTCAATGAAAAGAATTTCTTTTCTCAAATAAAAATCTTTAAAAATACATGTCGTTTAAATATAACATTCTATCTATAATTCAATAAAATCAATTATTTCATATAAAATCATTGATAAAAGTAAGAGTTAACTTTCATACCACAAGTATGTACCACCTTAAAGTAGATCACTCATTTAGATTTGTGAATGGACAAAAAATGTGATATATTAGCAAATCTGGGTTTAGAAAAATTTGTACTCTTTATCTACTTAACAGTGCGTTAAGTTCACGTCCCCGTGCACGGTATTACAAGCAGACGACCACGCGATTGTAGTCAAGTACATGAAAATAAGACAATAAGTAATCATAAAAATATTGTGAAATAATCTCATGATAAACAGCCGATACATAACAACAAAAACCGCTTGAAAGACGTAATACTTCGTAGATTCTAAACATACAGCCGCAAAAGCGAAACTTGTCCCTTTACATTAATAAAAAATCTTCATAGAATATATGAATGGTTAAGTACACGAAGTTTACGCAGTATCTCTTCTCAGTTTCAGGCTGGATATGATGATATCACAAAGGGAGAGCCTGTATGAAAACCAGCAAATATATAAAAATGTGTGCCGTAACATCGGATAGCTGTAAAATTTAATGATAAACTACAAAGCATAGCCTTATCCCCTACATGAAAGGCGATGTTTCAGAGCTATTCAATAACAAATTATGTTACATAACTTTGTTAATTAACACGTTATTCTGCCTGTTATCATAATGGAAAGTCACTTCTTGGAAGGAACTTTCTATTTCCTTGAAAGTAAATCGCGCAGATTAAAAAAATTTGTTGGCTGTACTTATAGATATATTACTGTGGAACCAGCTGAACGTACCTAAAGGTACAACACTGAGAAACCAGGATATCTGATATTACCTGTATTCTGGAGGTACATTTTTAAGAATATTTGGTTGGTTGTACCTAGAGATACATTCTGTGAAACCAGAATGTACCTAAGGGTACAACACTGAGAAGCCAGCTGGATATCTGGCATTGCCTGTACTCTAGAGTTACATCATTAAGAAGCCAGAATATCTGGAGTTGGTAGTACTCTAGACGTACATTACTACCGATCAAGAAAAGAGGCAGTCTTGGTGTAGTGGCGAAGCGTTTAGCTGACGATCCGTGTTCGATTCCCGGATTGCGCCACTATGTTTCAAGGATTGGTTACATCCTGCTTCCATGTCGCAAACTCACATCAACCATGCGGCATATTTAGAATTCTATTCTATTGTATCCGAGGTGTACATCAATGCGGAAGTGGAAATAAATTAACTTTGTTCCGACTTTTAAGTTGCAATAAACTTCTGTTTTCTACTCAAAAGCCTTTTTGAGTACGTTTTATTTTCATTGTAACATATAAAATAATATTTAAATCATCTTTCCGCTCTTTAAACAGTTTCCCTGCATTCCTGCTTAAACACTAACTCGATTATTTGTCTTTATGCATGATTGTTAAAGTACACATATCTGAAGAATTGTTACCAATAACGTCATCAGGTGGTGGTTTCCTGTAGGAAGCACCTCTTTGATATCTACAGAATATAATATTCCTATAAAACCGCAAAATCTCATAAAAACTCGTTGTAAAAGCCCGGGATTAACCCTGAAGTTCTACCCCAGTATGTGTGAATACCGCATTTATTATGATTTATGTCAGCCGTGGAGGTGATTCAGTTTGAATTAATGCATCAATATGGAATACTCCAGATCGCCCAAGGCTGCATCACACGTACAACAGGCTTTCGTACTGGTTGGTACCGACGTCATAAAGCAATTGCTTGTAGTCGTCGCTCCTATTCCCCCCTCCCCCACTCCCGCGTTAGTATCTTCACCGTGTGCTGGAATACAGAGCAGCTTTGTAGAAAACCCATACAATAGAAGCTGTATATTTTTACAAATTAAATAAAAACCAGAGGCTCGTCTATGGTTATCTGCTATAGTCAATCACTGTCCAGGCCTCTCACACATTGTCTGTAACCTGCAATAACTTAGACAAAGCGGGGTGTTTGGTCAAATGTTTAATTTATTCGGTAAAGTTTACTTATAGCGATCTCTCCTGCTGTCTAACAATTTTTCTCCGGCGTGATGGTTTCGCTTCACGTCTGAAGCCGTTTCCTAAAACGTATGATGGCGGTTTCTCCCAACGTCAATCGGTTCTCCCGACATGTACCGACGGTTCTCCTAACGTCAAGGGCTCTCCCAACATGTACCGACGGTTCTCCTAACGTCAACGGCTCTCCCAACATGTGCCGACGGTTCTCCTAACGTCAAACGGCTCTCCCAACATGTACCGACGGTTCTAACATCAAACGGATCTCCCAACATGTACAGACGTTTTTCCCAACGTCAAACAATTCCTCTAACCCATACTGGCGATTTCCCCCGCAATTTGATGGTTCCTCTTACCGTCTAACGGTTTATCCCAAAATCAGACGGCGGTTTCTCCTGCCATAGGATGACGGGACAATTTCTCTCATCGTGTAACTGCGGTGTTTCATTAAGCCTGCCGGTTTTTTTCTAATGTCAAACGGTTTCTCCCAACATCTGACGTCAGTTTCGTCTTACGTCTGACGGTTTCAAGTGTTACAAGAATTTTGATGGATAAAGTTCTCGGAAGATGTCTGACAGCTTCTGGTCTTTAAACAATTTCTTCAAAGATGACTTGCAAAGCTGTTGCTATAGGTAAAGTAATGGCAAATGCTATCACTGTAAAACATGGAAGATAAGAGATGGCAGTGTGATACGTCAGGGATTGTGAAGAATTTATACCCCGTCCCGCCAGCTTCCATGACAGGTGAGCGATAGCGGAACTTTATTCAAGCTCAAACACTGTGTAGTAGCTGGTACGCTCTGAAACGTTTCTAGTGAACACAATACATGTAGCAGATAAGATATGTACCATGCACACTGATATTACATGGCCGTTACTATTACTAAAGTACTTCTGATAAACTGATATTGATGTATACTTCGAATCGTATTGTATAAATAATAATTTCAATTCAAAAATTAACAATATGACTATTTAAAAAATACAATAATGGTATCAATTGGAAATGTACAATACGAAACTTTGAATTCAAAATTTATAACATGACAATGCATGTATTGGTACAGTCACAAACTGTTTTAAGCGATCACTAAAGCGAAGGTAGAAAAGTGGTCACATAAAACAGGCGTCCGCTGTGTACAGGTTGATTTTGTACTAACAATTCGTGGTAAGGAACAGAGAAAGGTGGCTGTTAAAGACGGGTGGTTGCATAATACAGGTGATATTTACAGCAGGTTTGACTGTATATACAATATTGCATACAAATTAGAAATAATATCACAGTATACAGATATAATATGATATAAATACATACATATGGAATTAAATGAATGTATACAAAGAAAGTGTTTCTCAAAAGAGAAAATTTCTTATCTGACACAAATTTCATATCAATTCATATGACATATTGCATCATATACATGTGGCATACAAAAACTATGAATATTACAACAGTATAGTACCAGTTTCGAACATGGCATACAATATATCTTTAAAATATCTTAATACATTACAACAAAAAAAAGTCTTTTATATCAACAAGTGTAAAGACGAATAGTGTGGCAAGGAGACGCGTTATATTAGAGCTAAGTAATGCTGTTAAACATGAATAATTCCTATTGAATGTGCAGCATGTTCTCAAGGATAACAGTAATCAACACGAGCAGGTTTCACGAGGAATTGACTGTAGTTTTACAAGTGTTTCCAGATGACCCTGGGGGAAGGGGTAGGAACCATTAGAGTTTGACTGTAGATGGATTATTCTAATCAGACAGCTTAAATACTGGAGATGTATGTCAATGATAAAGGTAAATAGCTCCACCTACCGTGAAGCTGACAAGAAATCCTCAGACACAGCCATAACAAAACCCAGAATACCATGTTGAATTAGCCACCCATATAGCTCGTCTCTCAACACGTACTATGTCTGAAGGCCTATGAGGAACTCTAACGAGAACCTCCTTACTGCCGGTGTTATGATTGATCTTTTAAACTGTAAATGTTTATTTCAATGTTTTGTCTTAGAAATGAGTGCAGGTATGCCGAACACTCTACTGATCTATGTCGAACACTCTCCCGATCTGTGTGCATCATATTACCACGAAGGTGCCAGTTCGTCCTCCCGTGACCTTCCTGAGCGTTTAATTTTTCTTTCCTGTGAAAGAGGTCAGTGGAAGGGGGAGAAAACCAGACCACCGGAAGAAACCACCCATTTTCAACAAAGACACTGTTAGACGTTTTGACAATAGCGGGAATCAAAATACAGTTTGCTGAAGGCAAAGTTACATTTTCCGTACAGAGTTCGAACTCATCCCGCCACAGAAACTTCCGGATCCGGATATGCAAACCCCTTTTTCCAATGGAAAAATAATACCAATATTAAAATTGTAAATACACCCCCCACCCGTTTCCTCGTTGAAAACTCACCACCAAAGGGTAGAACCCCTTTCCTTTGTTATTAGAATTGCTGGATCCGCCCCTGGACATTATATACATATCCACCATTAAAGCTGATCCCAAAGATTTTCCGAGTCATTATAGCAGACGTACAACCTAGGTATAAGAACACGACACACCAGATGATGCCCACCTAGAAGGAGCCATAAATGTCTCCCAGATTGACAACTTAATCCCGTACACCTCATCCTGGGAGATAATCATGTAAAGGGGATCATCTCGTTAGGATAATCGGATTCTGATATCTGTGTCAGGACAATTAGGCCATGAATCTGGATACTTGCCATTAGATAGAACATATATGTTCTGTGAAAATCAACTTAGATCTTAATTGAAGAAATAATCAGCGCACTCACTTGGTGCTACTACAAAACCTGAAGCTTTATTGGCCATCATCCCTTACTATGGTTGAATTATATCTAAAATCTTAGAATATCTTTGTCGCAAGTTGAATTTATTGTCTTTGTTATTATAACCATGGGGCAAAAATATTACAGCCATGTAGGAAATGCTACCTAACCTTTTATAAATCAAGGAAAAACAACTCAAATGAATCATCTCATAAATGAATCAATTAAATCAAAACGATAACGAGGTTATTATAAAATAATTTGACAGTTAGATCTACAACCTTAACACAATTTCCAAAAATATATATTCAGTTTTATAAATTTTGGTGTTGCTTCCCGACAGGTTAAACATGTTACATAATCAGAGTACATCCTTAACACCCAAAGCACTTCCCGTCACGTGACCTCCACTAAGGGAGAAAAAAGATCGCCATTATTTGAAATTATCACTTTTCAAAGGGTTCGGCGCTATGGAACAAAATTATGAATATACTGTAATTTATTAATTAGCATTCCAACTTATGTTTTTCATTATCTTCCGCTAATTGAGACGGTATGAAATAAATGCTTCAGTCCTACTCAGTATGTCTAGACGCTACCTGTTGAACCTTTTTGTAAAAACTCATAAAATTTGATGCAAGTGTTTAACCAAAAAATCGGGTTCTATCATATATCTCTTTTTTACCGATCTTAAAAACTAGGCTATCAGTCAGAAGAAGGGATTCTCCCTAATTAGTGGCCCGAATTTTGGAAAATCATAAATCAAAATTGAAGTTATCTAATAATTTTTGAGAAAAAGCTCTAAAATCTTTTCCGCTACTGTAGAACTTACGTATAACAGAGGAACATCATTCGGTTTCACTTCATAATGGTACAAAATCGATCGGTATGATTTTGTTTGTGTTCTATGTCTAAAGGATGTACTTGTTCTTTCTTTGATTTAACAGTTGAAATGTTTTGGAGACGGATATAAATTTAAGCGGTTAAATTTATTTTGAATGGAGACCTTACGAGCATTTCTTGTTTCAATCTTTCAAAAACTAGAATCAGCAAAATCAACACACTGTGCATAAAATACCTTCTTACTGCTCATTCGAGCCCTTTATTCTATTTAAACCGCCGCAGACTCAACAAGAAACCATCTTAAATAGAACTAATTAAATGTTCGCTTTGAAATTCCTCTGAAGTCTGATACCTAGTCGGTAATGAAGAATTTTTATGATTGGCTTCGAATCAGAGACGATACTCGCATCATCGCATGGCGAGCAAAACTTCAGGTAAACACACATGCGTAACAAAACACAACTCAGTTTTAATTAGAAAAACAAATACAAACTTTACAAATATATACCGAATTACAATACTAGGATAGTGAAATACAAAAGCAGTATGCAATGGTGCTTCTCACTTTCAACAGAGAAATACATTCAAGACGTTATCGATAACAGAATCAGTGTAAAACTCGTCAGGACGTGAGCCAAGACAAAATAAAACAAAAAGTTCACCGACCATAACGCTCACCTGAGAATTCTACCAAAATCTGGTCATAAAGTATTTGTGTTCAATGGCTCTCCCATGATGGCACCTTTCACCAGCGGCGATATATTAGACATAGCATAAAAAGGGAAAAGATAGTACAATGGTAGGGTTCAATGTTCTATTATTTCTAGCAAGTTTGGTCAAAAAAAGTTTGAAAAACCGATGTCAAGAAGTAGGATATCAAGAGAGTCCGACACCGATTACGTTATATACTCATGACGCTAACTAATAATGATTCTACCACGATGGATAAAAAATCTATCAAACCATTTATCAAAACTAGCTCACAAAGAAATTCGACAACAGCAGCAACGACATATATATATATATATATATATATATATATATATATATATATATATATATATATATATATATAAGCACAAAAAAGGAAATTGTAACAACATTCACTATTCATAAGTATCGGATCAACCTCAATAAAGGTTAATGCAAATCGCTCGAGAAAAAGGGGTCAATATAAATGCACAGGTAAGCGATAACGATACTAAATCAATTAAAAAATTGCCAAATTTTCGAAGCAATCTGCTTCTTCCTCAGGACACACACAAACAAACACTTACATGTACATAAATATAAAGACACGAAAAGAAAGATAGAAAATATATACAAAGCACTAGTCTAATAAAAACTGGTTTCTTCAATTGGCTACATATTGAGCGTTTCTCTATGTGCTATCTAATAGGAAATGAGCCAAACACAAGCTAACAGCTTGCTTATAGGTCAAGTGGCGCCCCCTAAAATGTATTTGCATTGACCTACTGGAGGTAATTAGACTAGGTGATAAGAAGTTATAGATAGAAGGACAGAGAAAATAAATAACAGAAATAAATGGGAGTGAAAAACAAATAAGTGATAAAATAAGTAAGTACCAATAAAAAAAAATAATAATAAATAAATAATGAAATAAATAAAAAAAAAAATACTGTCAAGACAAGTGGTAATATTGGATGGCGAGTTACATGACAAGTATAAAGACACGGATTCATATCGTCTGTCCGTACCAAACCCTACCCAAAAATGGGCATCTTGACAAAAGATACGGTGTTTGGGACAAACAAACGCAGACTGCTCTATCTCATAATATAGGATGCTGGTGTCAATACTTCTTGTTCATCAAAAGGACATCTGACACTTTGTTTAGACCGCTTGGTTCTATAGTGTGAAGCATATGTTGCCAAAAGCCCTCTTTCGCCACTCGGTCATCTACTGTCCACATCGCACTATGGTCAATGGCCACAACAATCATGTCCTCCCAAGAATGGTTGTCCATGTTAAAATGCCTGGCTACTGACTATCTTTCTTTTCGTGTCTTTATATTTATGTAAGTGTTTGTTTGTGTGTGTCCTGAGGAAGAAGCAGATTGCTTCGAAAATTTGGCAATTTTTTAATTGTTTTAGTATCGTTATCGCTTACCTGTGCTTTATATATATATATATATATATATATATATATATATATATATATATATATATATATATATATATAGCTGTTGGTCAACATTACGCTATGTCATTATATATATACTGTACAAATCATCTAATAAATAATAACAACATTGTTCTGTACATATCCACTATAATAACGCGTTCATCTTTAAATATTGGTATATACAAAGCTTAAATCGCTGATCTGACACTGTATTAAGTGACCCGGAATCTGTGTAGATAATGTGTTTGACGTACCACGGACATTCATGGCGAGACCACAGAAGTTAGCGTTCCCTGTTGGGCTAGCAACGCCCGCCATGAATACCCAAAATATACTAGTCACAATACAAAAATATTTACACATGAGTATTAATTGCTGTGTAAAAATGAAGAAACCTCAGTGCCTAGAATTAAGATCATACATGAATGAGTATTTATACATCTATAAGATACACACCAGAAGACCTAACTACACATGTTTACAAAGACCTGTAAACTTTTCCGAGGTAACGCCTCACGTTACGTGTATACATAAGCTACTTCTCGAGTTCACAGAAATGCGTAATAAAAGTTACTATAAACCTAATTACAGCATAGAAAAAAAAAATAGATTAAAATAAATACTAGCTTCGAAAACACTTGATATGAATATCATAAAAATAATACAAAAATTAGGAATTGACAAATTCAAGAGCTGTGTGTCATATAAATACCGATAGTGGTTTCTCACAAAGCTTGATAATACAAGATTAATACTGTAAAAATACAATTATAAACTACAAAAAATAAATAGATAATAAATAAATAAATGAATAAATAAATAAACAAATAAATAAATAAATAAGGAAAGAGCACCCATTGTCGGAGCACTGAGGTAGAGACCACTAGGATGTAACTGCACCGTATGGCATGATTTCATTACGTCACAGTCTATCCCTTGTGCCGCACAATTTCTCCATTGCACACAAACGCAACATTGTTACAACAAAGTAAATGGTATGCCGTGTAACAATATCTGTACAGAAGTAACTTACACATTAACGACATATCCGTTCTTCACGGCGACAGCTAAATGACAGTGTTTGAAAACGACAGTGTAAGTTCACAGACATTTGGGACTATGATGACGTCATTTAAAAATTTACTCTAGACGATGTCTTTAATGATACAGTTTAAGGGTATAATAAACATATGATGACCGACATCTCAGGTAATAGATGATTTGTTGCCCTCAATCTCGGTCAACAAATGTGATCTGTATCGCTTTTGTGTACGTATAACGTAATGTATTTATAGAACATAAATACAATGTACAAGACTAAGTAATAACTTAAGGAGGGCCCGTAACCAGGATTACGACTACGCCCAACCATATGTATAATTAATCAAATTCTTATATAATTCTGATCTCTCTCTCTCTCCAAGTATGAAAGTTTATGTTGAAATTAAGGAATCAATTTGGTAAGGAAGCAATCATTTGATTTTAACGGGGGGGGGGGGGGGGCCTTTGCAAAAAAAAAGTCCGGCTCAAATTTTGGGTAAAAAATAATCCAGCCCGAAGGGCCGGCAAAAAAAAAAAAATAACAATAAATAAAGAAAGAAATAATCCGGCTCTGAAATTCGGCAAAAAAAATATTCAGGCCGGTGAAAGTCTTCCTGCCCCCCCCCCCCTCCCCCCTTGCCCCCCTAAAAATCAAATGGTTGCTCCCTAATAATACCGCTTTCAACATTAGTTGTTCTCATAGTTCTCAGTCGAGATACGGAAAATGACATTTTGATGTCCGACTAGGAATCGAACCCATTAACTTGAGCCCCAAACCCGTCGCTTAGGCCTATATCCTGATGATGTACATATATCTGAAGACTATGTTACACTGGGGCCACCAGCTGTTCGAATGTCAGAAGCACTTTAGAGCGGAAAATCCTCCTGGCATCTCATCTGAAGTTGATCAAGGCCAACCACAAGACATCAAACGGTTAAGTTCAATCCGCCCGGTGCGATAACACGTATTATTACATTCAACTGCAATAACTTAATTGACTACAATAATCTCCAAATGACGCTACCTGATAATCGACCGAATTTCCTCGGAATATTTGTAACACTTTTCAAAGGTTTGACGTAAAAGTATGGCGTACAACCCAAACAATTACGTAGATCATCTCTTTGTGTAAACAAACTGCGGTGGAACATTTCACGTATTCATTTTGTGCAATGTCAAGGTTAAATATTCTCCCGGAAGAAAATGAAGGAAACTGCTACACGAACAATTTTTGATTGAATCATAGATCTGTTAGGAACCGTACAAAATTCGCTAGGCATGTTTTCCAAGTTATACAGTACGTGTTAAGCATACAATGTAAAGATGTATTCCCCCAGTTACCGATTACAAAGGTTTAAAAAAGTATTTCTATGGTTATTAATATACACTTTCCAGACGGCATTGCCGGACTGCAAAGCTAACAATTTTCGAAAAATCACTCAAGCGTAAAACAGAGATCACGCTCACATAGTTTCATCAGAAATCGAAAGTACATATCTCTTCAAGTGCGATCTTCGATGTATTTAGTCTATGTCCCTTCTAAAGGAGATTTTCCTTTACCTTATTAAGAATGCTGGCAGACGGAGAGACGGACAAAAAGAGGGACAAACACCATCAACGTATAGACCGGAATTGCTTTGCAATCTGGCCAAAAATGCGCGTGCGTTCATAGAAAACGGATACCATAAACATACCTTTCCCATATAATAATTACCACGGTATGTATCTTTGCCATGTATACTGTACATACTACAATAAAAGCGACTTTCCCAGGTCCGTACTACGATGTATCATTCCAAGTTTCTTACTTCAATGAATGTACCTTTCCCGGGTTCTTGTAACGATGTATGTACATTTTCTAGGTACTTACAAGAAGTTTTGTACCGTTCTCATGTACTTACTAAAATTATGTACATTTCCCAGGTAATTATTACAATATATGCACCTTTCCCAGGTACTTACTATGATGTATCTACATTTCCCACGTACTTACTACATTACTTGTACCATTCCAACGTACTTACTACAAGAGAGCACAGGTTACAACCTGCCCATACGTGTTCGTGATTAAGCAGCCATGGATAGCAGCTTAAACAGCAGAGGAGACTCATGTCTTGCCAGGAAGATAAATCACCGTCCCTCACAGCCATGAGGAGGAGGGGGAGGGCACTGGGTTACATCCTGACACGGTTGGAACATACCCAAAGATTTACTACATTTTAACGTAAATTACGATCTTTTTCTAATGACTAGAAAATTGGAGTAATTCGGTGAAAACATGATCCTCTTAGTGTAGCAACATAAAACACATGCTTCTGGTTGTACGGATCATCCGATACAGAACCTGTATATTACTGTATTATAAAAATTGGATAATACGAAATCAGTTGATCTGTAGCACAATGCTATATAAAATCTACATTGGGCCATGAAACGGCATGTAAAATCTACACTGGGTCACGCAACGCCATGTAAGATCTACAATGGGTCACGCAACGCCATGTAAGATCTACAATGGGTCACGCAACGCCATGTAAGATCTACAATGGGTCACGCAACGCGAAGTAAAAACTACGTTGGGTTACGTAACGCCACGTAAAATCTACACTGGGTCACGCAACGCCATGTAAATTCTACACTGGGTCACGCAACGCCATGTAAAAACAACATTGTGTTACGTAACGCCATGTAAAATCTACACTGGGTCACGCAACGCCATATATGTAATAAAATCTAATATGGGTCACGCAACGTCATGGAATATCTAGAATGAGTCAAGTAAAATAATATAATATCTGTTCACGTACAACAGTGTTATATGGTAATATATGCACATCTACCGTCACGCAACATGATGTACTGACAGCATATTGATAATCACGGCACGCTTTACAATGTAAATCCTTCATACATCACGCAACGCAATGTTAATCTATACGGCAACATAATACAACGTAAAAAGATTTGTGTCACGCGATACAATGTAAATGTATACACGTGTCACACATCATAATGTTTGTGTTCCATGAAATATCACGAAGCACAATATAGAACATGTAATAAGTCACGAAATATACTGCGCATAGAGAATGAAGAGCGATGATTCGAATAGAGGACATTTTAAGGTTTTGTGACCTGACGACGGTCCGACATTGCCGTCATTGGTTCTCATTTCATTTAAGTGGATGCTGATGCTGTGGCTAGGCTTTCCTCTTCCTGCCAATCGTAATTTTATGGTAGTATGACATATCGATATCATCAACACGATCACATAAACAACCATCGATAAATAACGACACGTGCAAAGACCGACGTCGAGGTCATGTAAAATACCCATCACATATATATTAATCAATAAATAACAACAGGTGCAAACACCGAGGTCGAGGTCATGTAAAATACCTATCATACATATAACCATAAATATAAAACAATACTTGCAAAGACCATCACCATAGTAACGCCATCACCATAGCAACATTAATACCTTCTCTTCCAGTTGTTTCGCCGCCGTTTTCTATAATATATACGATTCCTATAGCGTCTATAGAAGTTACTATTGTATTTACGATAGCGGTTGCGGTACCGCCGGTTATATATGCGACGATACCTATCCCTTACCGAGGACCACTGTGGAACTCTCCAGCGCCGCTCTGTCTTGCAGGATCCAGCATTGCAAGTCTGTTTGTCTGTTGGTCTGTGCGTCCTGTTACAGTGATGGTCTGGAAGGATCTGCTGTCCTGCCTGGCACAGCACGCGCCGGCTCTGGTGTCCGTCCTTACCGCATGTCACGGAACACTAAAGAAAACAAAGTCACGTGATAAATGTGACAACACCATATCACAAAACAAAAAATACAGAGAAATCTCATTTTACTTTCTAATGATATTTTCAATAATTTATGTTTTACTGAAGGCTTAAAAAAGACCATTTTTCCAGCATTCTTTCAGTACCTAACAAGGCGATTTGTTGATAACTGGAAACACCCACCTTAGTCCAAAGTCCAGTGTTCCAGGACGGACATGGGGCGGTACTGCACTTGCGCAGTTCTTCAGGTTTATGGTCCTCGTCACAGCTACTACTTCGTCCTTTTTCAACCTGGCACACCACCTGTCTTCTTTGATAACCGCCACCACAACTAACAGAACACTGGAATACAAGGCAAATTATGGTATCGGTAGATCTAGATAGTTCAACAAAATACTAGTGAGATTGGTGTATCGACAGAACTAGACAGAACACTGGAATACCAGTCATATTGTAGTATCAGAATCGAAAATTGTTTGGAACACTAACGCTAATCATAACAATGTGATAATATGGAAAAATACACCTACACGCATTAATAAAACTAGAGAGAAATGTCCTATGGAATATTACAATTTATAAGAATGAAATTGAAATATTCATAACGTCATAATGAATACTTCAATTGCATTCTTATATATTGTAATATTTCATAGGACAGAACGCTTTGAAATGCATGTAATTTCACTATATGTATTAAAGAAACAATAGGATAAAATGGAGTATCATTATAAAGTAATTCATGCATCTACAGAAGGGGAAGGAGGGTATCACATGTTCACTTGACCTTAAGTTAGACCTAAAGACAAACATATAATTTTCTGTATATAATTTTTTCTAACGTAAAAGGATTAAGACATTGTCCAATACCTTGGTCCATGGTCCGGTTCTCCATTTATCCAGTTCGTCTGCCCGATTGGACTGTATATCGAAATCAGGAACGATATCGGCTTTCCGTGACATCACGTGACAATCACCAAGGCTACACTTCCTAATCGTGTCTGGTTTGATGGCAGCATTACATTGGCTATCGTCTGCTCGCTGGTGTGTATACATGGAGCACACCACCTGGCGGACGGTTTGTCCTTCCCCACACGTTTTACTGCACTGTTTAGACAGAAGATGGTATCGATTTCAGTTTAAAATATAAAAGTAAGTGATACTGGTTATCGTTATCGTTATCGGTACTTACAACAATGTATCACGGAGGATACAATGAGGTATCACGGAGGACACAGCAAAATATCATGGAGGACACTCACAACATACCACGGAGGACATTCACAACTACATATCACGGAGGACATTCGTGAACCCCTTGAAAACCACAGCGGTTACCAGGTGCCCCGTTGCGCTAAGCGTTTTCTGTCTCGCTAGTCACACCCGCCAAAATGCAAATTCGATGTTATTATACTTTTAATTGTAAGAGTTATGGTTCTTGACAGAAGAAATAAAGAGGTAAGAGGAACATCGTAAGTCTATATATGTTCTGTGCATCAGGTGTGGCACAGTGAATGAGGTGCTCAGCTTGTGACTCTAAAGTACCGGGTTCGATTTCCGCCGTGGGTGCACCGGTGTTCGGTCTTTCGGATGCGACAGTAAAAACCGAGGTCCCGTGTCACGGAAGGCGTGGCACGTAAAAGATCCCTCACTGCTTCGGGTGAGTCCGTTGCAAAGGTAAAAAATTCTATGTGATGCATCAGGAAGATGTCGTCACCATATACGTGAAATAATCGTGGAGTGACGTAAAACAATAATCAATCCATCTATCTAGGCATCTTTATGTTTCGCAAACAACACTGCATATGTACATTGATAGAAATCATTAGTAATGTCTAACGAAGAACATGACTTTGGTATAAATATAATTCTTCATGTGTGAATTAACCAGCATTGGAAGTGACCATTACAGGCTACCACTTTCTAAATTAAAAATTTATAGAACTAACATCACATTCCATTGCAACATGAACATATTAAAAAAAGTCCAGATGAGTTTAGCAAAGGGGTTGGGGAATATGGCCGCCACTTGCAAGCAAACGCCTCCAGTTCTAGATAATGCTTTGCGTTGCAATGATTCCAGGGATGAGTACATGTCATTTAAAACGAACTGAAGTTTTAAAATCTCTGCAAATGAGTAATTTGCAACTTTTTATAGTTGCATGATATGAATGTTACGTAAAAAGTGGAGGGACACAAACCGACGTGTACTCCCTCACTTTCAGTAAACTACGAACACGTGCGCTCTAGTGTTCCCTTCTTCTACACCACTGAACCTTTATCATGCAAATGCAACATTAATGGATCTAACAATAATCTTAAGAAGAAACATTATGAATCATAAACTGACTCGGGAGTTATTACTCTTTGTGCACGGGCATTTAATTCGTACCGGGTCAGACCGATTGGCCCAAATTGACCAGAGTGACCATCCAAACAAAATATTCACCTTGAGTAATGACCATCGTAACTAACTAATTCCAGGCCTGTGTATGATATTAGAGGATCAATCACATTGTATCAATGAATTTACAATGACAGCTAGAGCCGTTTGAGCGGGGTATAGAGGCGTCTGCAGTCTGATTGACCAAAGCAACGTCCAGAACTCTCTCTGATGCTTTGCCGACACACCTGTTGATTATTAGTGTTAATCCAATGTTTGGGATGCTTAATTCAGGACGGGAAGATCATGAGTTCAATCCCGATGGGGACTCGTCGAGTTTCTGTCGCTTGGACGATAAAATTCTTGAAGGAGTGCGTTACATGCATCAATGTGAAAAAGTGGGGTAATTTGGAAGTTCTGCCAACATCAGTTAAGAATTTGCTGGAATGTGCGTTTACACACAGAACGGGCCAAACTACTGAATTTAGTCTTAATAGAAATCAGCGACTCCAACACAGCTCAACAAAGCACTTTAACACCCCCGGTCCACCCTTTCCCTCATAATGTAACTACAATACTACTGAATTTAAATTGGTAGATATACCTGTCCACACTAGGCATGTACAGGGATACCAAGACAAACCTTCCCCAATTGCCTGACCGGGGTTCGAACCCGGCTTCGTCTGGGGGGGGGGGGGGGTCCATCCTCGGTAACTACACTCTTAACACGAGCTAAGTTCTGATGAACTCCACCAAATGGCGCACGTTACACGACTCAGTTTATTAATATTTACAAACACTGAACTAAATCCGTCCCGGTATCTACAACCGTGCGAGCACATCTATCGTCGTACTCTTGACCTTGACCTTAATGCCGTCATGGCTACAATGATACCAGTTTTATAGAGGCTTCTAGGTGACAAAGGGCAATGTGTTTTTCTTCAAAAGATCATCTGAAATAACCTCGCTTGTCTCTTCTGTTAAGACTAAATGATGTTTGCAATACATCATTTGTAAACGTGCAGTGTATTAGAAAATCTTCAGCATCAGTTTTTCAATAAATCTTTTTTTTTCTAAAACCTGTCACCTAAGTTCTGATAGTCAAATGTGGTCCACACTACATAATGTCATCTTCTGTATCATATGACATTACACGGTAATCACGGCATGTCGGAAGACTGGCCTATAAACCGAATGGTCACAACAACTGAACTTACGGGCAATTCACCGGCCCCATGTCCGCAAAGTAACAATAGTGTAATCCATTATCCTTGTGACGTCCTATATGTGTTTATTCAAAACCGAAAGGTCTTTGGTTCGAACCCCCCAAATTTCTTTCGACACTTATAATCGATGTCGACAGACGTTGGCTAGTAAATCAATCCTCATTGCTTTGAGTGGATACTTGATTAGATAAAAAATTGACTAAAACCACAAATCACATAGGTGACACCACCGTATATATGATATAATATTGGTGTAATGTTAAGCACTTATCGGTCATGGCAAAATGGCGAACTTCACGTAAATTGAGATTTCATACATGGGAGGAAGAATAAAGCCATGTATTTAGAATACTAACCCCTTATTTGTCGCTCAATCCTGTTAAGTGTTGCTTTATGCCTAACACATGGTTATTACACAATTGCGTTACTATCTGGGAAGACTTACCTCTCTCCACGGTCCGGATCGCCAATAGCCGCATGGCCGTTCTGAGCAGGGTTCGGAAGTATGGGGTCGCTTCAGGTGAGCACACGTGGAGTCCAGTCGCACAACCCCATGTACATCCATACACTGAGCGAAGCGATTCCTACGGCCCTCACCACATGTCACAGAGCACTGCAAGAGACCATTCCGTATCCTTATACTAAGGTTAGAATCTCCTGTCAGCTAGCTACTTACGCAGAGTAAAATCATTAACAAAATGGAGGACAAGGTTAGTATTACAACTTAATGACATAATCTTCTTAACCTTTCCTAAATACATTGTTTTCTATGCGTATTCAGCATGATAATTAACACTGGTAACCTTAAATTATTTCAGTTATGACATTTTTAAATTTAGCTAGAAATGGAATTTTCGATGATCGAGGAGAAGGTCACGAGTATTCATAAAAGAATTTTGAGGTAATCTTTTGCACACTGCTGGTTCGTTGTTTCCCGACCCTATCCATTGATAACTTCACAGTTATTTGAGGATTTTAAAACTCTATTTATCAATATCTACATTTACCAGTGGTGGATTTAGAGGGGGTTGTCCCACTTTATTTGCTACAAATTTACAAGGTACATATAGAAGATAAGGTTGAAAACACTCAAACCCTGCACAAAGACATATCATTATCGAATTTTAATTAGACTGAAATCAGTAATAATATGAGTAAATCTCCAGATTTGACACCCAAACTGCCCGAGTATTTTGGGTAATACTTGACTTTCACAAGTGGGGTCCCCCCTTTCGGAAATCCTGGATTCGGCACTGTTTACATATTTTTATGTCTACAAATACAGAGACTTAAATCTTCCATGCAAGGAATGCCCTATAAGAAGTAAAATAGAGACCGGCAGTTTGCATTTTCATTTCACTGTAACAATAATGAGTAATGCCAAAAAAGGTTTCATTTCGAGATTTTCCTCGAGTGAAGAAAAAAATTCTTCTAGACGGCGTCAATAAAAATCCCAGTCGCTATCATATTGGTCATCTCGTTAGAAAACAGTAAACCTACCATTTTTTTGGTTGACAAGAAAATGCTTGTAGACTTCTGACCATTGGCGATAGAAGTCATGGGTAATAAATATGCTTACGTCATAAATGGACAAAAATGGCACTTGGACAACGGAGAAAGTTGAAATCTTCTAGAGTCTGTAAGCACTTAATCAACCCACTCAGCCGTAGGCTGAATACACCAACAAACACTTGCATTCATGCAGATAATCATAAATACAACTCTACTTATCGCCGTAGAAACTAGCTTCATTATACCCGATATCATCAAAGAATGTTGTCGAAAATAATATCCATTAAACTTAAACACTTTCTTTATTTCTATAGATATCATTTAAAATATACATCAGTAGAGAATCAGCCTTGTTTTTTAAATATACAAAGAGTATCCTAGACATAGATAAAAGATGCACATGCCGTTGTCTTGTAAAGAGCATTTCGGATGCAAATCAAGTCGTGCTTAAACGTTTCAAGTTGTTTTTTTTTCATTTCGTTTTGTTTCTGGGAATTATCCGAGTGCAGACTTGTTTATGATGTAGCATTCCATCAGAATAAGTTGTTTAGGGGCATACTAGTGTAATCTGGTTATCGTAGAATGTGAGTGAAAGTTCTGGGAGTAAACACAGACACTTATATTGCCACACTACAAGTTTATTATGGACATTTGCGTAATCTCCTTCATAAAAACAAAAAGAAGAGATTCATAAGCAATGCACTTTCAAAAGATCTTTGTTGATGTACTTAAATAGAGTCTTTGTTTATGTGTCATCTAGCGCTTTTTTTATGATAAATGCATTCGTGCACAACTAGTTTATAATTCCGTATGATCTAAAACTACAAAAAGCAACAATTTCTATTTAAAATATAGCCATGAAACAAGACCATAGATTTTCTTCCAATTTAATTTCTTTCATTTTAGTTCATTTTTAATTTCTTTAATTTCATTTGACTTTAATTTCACTACACTTTAATTATCATTTCATTTTCATTACAACATCTTTGCAAAGAACTGCTTTGTTAATAATGTCAACTGCTTTTAATACTCCATTATTTTCATACTTACATTTCTCTAATGACAACTGGTTTGTTGCTTATTTTAGGGGGGGGGGAGGATTTGTTCTAGGAAAGTATGAATTTGTTATTTCAGGACTTACCGCGGACCAGTCGCTGTACTGCCATCTAACCGGAAGTTGCGTAGTCGTTGCTAACGTGGTAGTTGTAGGCATGGCGATCGTGGTTGTGGTTGTCGATGTGCTGGTGAGCTTTGGTAGTGTTTTGCGGCGTACTGTAGGACACGGTCCCATGTAGCATTTCCGTGTCGGGAACGGACGGTCTGAGGGATCACACAGTCCATTAGGAAGAATCTCCCCGTTGTTGGCCCGACACTGAATATTTCTCCTGGAGACACCATGCCCGCATGTCACTGAACACTGAAAATATAATCAAAACCCTTCATAAATTGGATTGCGTTTAAGTGATCTTATACTATCAAGGGTGCCGCTTCTACTCCAGTGTCGAAGCCGGTGTGGTCTAGTGGTATCGCGCTAGCCTCCTGATCGGGATGCCGGGGTTCGAGTCCCGCTCTAGTCATGCTGGTGACCTGTCTTTCCGATGAGACAGTAAAAACCGAGACGCCGTGTCGTGGTATGCATGGCACGTTAAAGATCCCTCACTGCTTCGGGTGGGTCCGTTGCAATGGTCAAAATTTGTATGCCCCGCATCAGGCAGATACCGTCACCATATACGTGAAATATTCGTGGTGTGACGTTAAACAAGAATCAATCGATTAATCAATCTACTCCAGTGTCCTATGAAATATGACACTGAAATATAATATTCAATGGAGTATTCCATGTGACAATTCAGATTAACCAGAGCTTGGCATATGCTCCATGAAAGATGCTTTAATGGATCCGAAACTATTGTCGTAATTCGAATGATCGCGAGACTGAGCTTGATGGTTTATACTGAAAAATCTAGGACGAGTTTCACGAAAGGGTCAACGTCTAGGCCTCAGTCAACTTGACCCAAAGGTGACCAATAGCTTATACGTTTCTGACAACATACTTATTTAAATACCATCTTTATTTACCAGTAAGTGTAATTTCTATCCAAAATATTGATAGTGGCAAAGATAAAAAGAACTTGTTTCAAATTTTGACCGAAAACTTTGATGGACGCTACATTGAAAAGGATCGCATCTTGTGTCAGTTTAGTGGTTCCTAAGTCAAGATGGAGTCCAAGAAAAACTTTGATAGTGTGTCAACCGTGCTATAGATCCCAACTCAAGCGAAGGGAGGTGGCCATGTCAATATGCCTGCCAAAAGTCAGTATTTTCCTCCAGATATCCCCATATTCTCCACACAGTACTTAAAGCTGGTCGCCACCATATATACATATCTTAGGGGAAATAACCCTGATGTCCATGACGATCATCACAAACATGACGTCATCCGTCATTCAATCATTATGTCCTGTGGCTTTATGGTATGGAAAACTGCTTGCACTTCCCAATGCATAAATTACATCGAGATGAAGGCACTTTAAAACCTGCTCGGTAAACATAAGCACGGTTTTTCTCCGCTAAGAATATAAACCACAAGGGGACCTACATTCAAAGGTTCAATTTCATAAATTCCGACACGTGATTCATTTCCCCCCTTCATGTAGTAGAGGAAGCAATAATCCGACTTGTCAATGTCCTCTTGTAGACCTTTATTTCCTGCCAAATATAAAGAACAATCTTACAGCAAGCTCAAGTACACTGCCGCAGGGCGGTTTAAAACATAATTTTCGATACTTTAATACATTCTATTTTATTTCAATACAATAGACCAATCGGATATTCTCCTAACGAGCGACGGATCAGGTCGATGTGGTCCGTTTGTTTTATAATCTACAAAGCCTCTATAACTCAAGAGGTTTTATAACTGTTTATACGGTAGTGCAAGGTCTCCCAGCTAGTTTGAAATCTATACTCGGTGAACCCCCCCCCCTCCACACACACACACCTTTTCCAACTTTTCTCTTGCAAATGGGAGAGCGATGTCTGTATGACGAAGTAATACAAACTATCTTGTGATGTCCATTGTATGTTAATTGTTTAAATCACATTAATGATACATGCCTATCTAAGAACAATATTTTCACGGGTGCCCTGCATACGGAAAATGAATTCAATTTAAAGTCTGGCCCAGGTTCTGAAGTTTATAACCATTGCACACGTCTTCGACTTTGACTTAAGTGTTATTATACCTTTTTCCTGATGTTATGTGGCTTTGACACTTTCTATACAGTGTTTGTTCACATTCATTTATATATACAGTGTTGAATTATTATTGTTTCGTCTGTGCGTAAGGACATTCGCGGCGGGTGTGGCTAGCCAAACAGGGGACGCTCACTCCTCCCGGGCACCTCGTCTCACCTCTGAATTTCAGGGGTCCGTGAATGTCCACTGTGGTACACTGTTGTTAGTGCCATAGTCATGTGACACCAGTTACTTTCGTATTTTGATTGTAAATCTCCTACAAAAGATCGGCTACAAACGGAATTTAAACCGAAGTCCTAATGATAAACCTGAAATAGCCTAACTATCATGTATGCTTGTATCTCAAAGCAGCCACAGTTTCCCTGAGAAATGCTATTAGGGCGGAGTCCGACATTAGCTGGCGACCTCATTTCGACCTAATTCTTTCCACAAATATAGAAACACCCGGGCCATTCTGGGATAGCTGTGCCACTTATAAGCAAGTTTTACCCTGGCACAGCATATGTGGAAGACTACTAGTACACTAGAATAGAATCAGGGCAGTAGCGGATCCAGAATTTCCGAAAAGGGGGGTGGGCACATGTGAATTAGCCAAACTACTCGGCTATTTTGGTCCCAGATCTGGATTTTTACTTGTAAATATGTGGCGAAAGGGGGCGCCGCCCTAAATCGGCCACTGAAGGGTTAGCATGAAAACGTCACAAGAAAAGACATTATGAGAAACAATTCTCCTGCTATTGTCTGTAGGTTATGGAATAAGGAATTTACATATTTAACGCAATAATAAAATCAAACTCCACGCTCATAAATCGATTAGGCAAGTTGAATGGCTGTCGACTCAAATTTAATCTTGGATACGGAAAATAGTGTTCGACTGCCAAGGATGGATAATATATTGTCAGATATAATCAATATCAAAGTAGAGTGTTCGAAATGAATACTTGGGTTTGATATAAGCTTTTGATTTGTAAACATATCATAAAGATCGACTCTAAATGTGAGAAATAAAAGTTTCTTTACACACTTCTCGCCAAGAACGGATGATACCGAGCAAAGTTCTCGAAACGAACGCGCTTTACGATCTTCCTTACGCTTAACAAGCACACAAGATATTTATGAAAAGAGTTCTTTTGAGATGTTCACTGTCAACAAGAGTGAAGAGCTCTCTCTCTCTCTCTCTCTCTGAACACTTTTATCAAAAGACGTATGACTGATTGATTGATTGATTTTTGTTTTACGTCACACCACGAATATTTCACGTATATGGTGACGGCATCTGCCTGATGCGGGGCATACAAATTTTGACCTTTGCAACGGACCCACCCGAAGCAGTGAGGGATCTTTAACGTGCCATGCATACCACGACACGGGGCCTCGGTTTTTACTGTCTCATCCGAAAGACATGACACCGGCATGACCAGAGCGGGACTCGAACCCCGGCCTCCCGATCAGGAGTCCGACGCGATACCACTAGGCCACCCCGGCTTAAAGACGTATGAAGTGAACTCTCAAACTGTACATCCTCAACTAGAGACAGAAGACAACATTTGTAAAGACCTATACTCTCATAACAAAATAAACTTATAAACATATTCACAGGGTTAATTTTATACTTTTCCCATTCGAAAGATTGAAACTCCATCAATGATGAATGATCGATCCCGTAGGTCAATCATGTTAGTAGCACACGTTTAACTTGTAAATACCTAGATACTGTAATGACAGATGATAAAATAAAGAACCAAGAACGAAAGCGATAATCTGTGAGAGCTGGTGTCTACGCTGAGCGATTATCCAGACGATATACATGGTCGTGATCAATGCAAAACTAAGAGTGCACCGGCAAAGCATGATGGGAGATAAATGACTGCTGGGTAATAAACATGCAGCGCTTTTCACGTACAACGAAAAGATGACGTCGGAGTTGAAGAGTCATTTTCTTGGATGATTAGCAGCCGACGTTTTGATATATATGCTCTCACTGAGAGACGACTCGTTTTAAAAGAAGTTTCCAAAAATTCAAATTGCGAAATGGTTTAAAAGGTAATCATCTGGGAACTAACTCTCGTGTATAAGCGTATAATACAGATGATGCCCGATATTTTTTTTACATATCTCACTGGGAGTGAAACAACAAAATTATTTTTACTAGATAGACAGTATTCCTAGGAACACGTGTTGTCTTCTACATAGTTTTTAAAGGGAGACCTCCACCGCATAAACAGACCGACGGACGCAAGACAGGCGACGGACGCAGGACAATCTGATCTCTATAGGTCGCGTTGCTCCGCAGGCGACTCAATAAAAGTGGCAATTTATCAATGAATACAAGAAGTAACATCCTTCTTGACTGGACCGACCCCTTTACCAATTTGTTCAAGTTTTAAATTCCAGACAAACCCTTACATAATTGTTTATTCACCCACCCACCCACTTACTTTGTTCTCATATTTTTTTTCAATGATTTCTGATATAGCTCGGTATCAGCACCTTCACTATACATGATATGTATGGAGATCAAAGGAAGCACTCTGTGAGGTATATGCCAATGTATTGTCCATTCCACTCATCAGGCGTAGTATTCAACAACATGGCAATCTCCAAATCATCGAGCCACGCCGAGATAGGAGGGCAGTACCAACAGCGTGCAGATAATCTCCGAGAGATTATCCATCAAGAAAGATTAGCCAAAATATTAATGCTTCGCCCTTTGACTTGCCGTGCTCGGCTTAAAAGCATCTAATGAAGACGGATCGCCGATAGTTATTTCTCATAGATTCAGGAAGAGAGGAACATGTTGGTGGATCCAGGAGTTGCATGTTAGTGGATCCAAGATTTACAAATCCCGAGATACACATGGGTTCCGGGTCCAGAAATAAAGAAACGTATTTCATGTTTTAGAAAATGGGATTACGAAGCCATGAGAAATGTATCCTATATCTAGAAAGAAGGGTGTTAAAGATCCAGGGTGCAGAGGGGCCATGAAAGAAAGACGTTGATCCAGGAGAAAAAGTTACCTCAGATGAAGAAAAAAGGGAAGTAATAGATCTAGTCAAGTAAAATCTCTGAAATAACATCCGACTTAATGTTACTCGCCAAGAGATACCGACAAAATTGTATAGCTTGATTCGAGCACAAGACCATTCGCTCTTAAGTTCAACATGCTACTAATGTCCTAGAGCAGTATAAGCCCAGAGAGGCCATCACCTCTCGTTGTATCTTAGATCTGCCCTTGGAATCCGTCAGTATCTTTATCATGTTATACTTCAGCTCTTTTCACTAGAGAGATAAGGAAAAGCGTTCTTACATATTTAGACGATGTCCTTTCGTTATCTAAATGGCAAGATAAATATTTAGCGCTTCAACTCTAAAGAGTTCAAAGATTCGCCCTCGTTAATTTTCTGCAGAAGTATGGGGATACTGACTGCATCTTATCTAGATATGTTTGTGTATTCTCGTAAAATGAAATATACGTTTCAATGATAGAAGAAAATACAATAGATATTGTAAATCAACGATCTGAGTTTGGGGGTGTATTTCTTTTGGGCTTTTAACGTCACTTTCAACAGCTTGTTTTTAGCTTCGTGTGTAATAAATTTTAATGACCTCTCTTCTTGAGAAACCTGTTGATCCTTGTTCTCAATATGGAGGATTATTTATAAATCTTATAATGTGTGTCCTTTGATTGTGCTGCTTTTGCGGTGAGTGGTAAGGTGGGCGCCCGTAAACCGGTTAACCGCACCAATTGAATGACGTATCCGTATCGTAACCGCAGCACACTATTTTTGTAATGTCTTTTTTCCGTGTATATTCTTATATCATCGTGTTTTGTGTGCATGTCCTTGGTGACTTTTGTCAAACAGCTTTGTCAGATGTCTTCGGTTTTCTCTTTTAGTTGTACAGAGACGGAAAAATGGGAGGAATATGACATAACACCGATCAATTTTCCATTAATGGCATGGCATTTTGTTCTTAATTTGTTTGTTGTGACGTAATATTAGGTTGGACGAGACAGGTATTTGATTATGAAGTCACAGACACAACAACTCGTGTCCGTTTAACGTCACTTTCTTGATGAGAAAATGGATCCGTCTATTACCTACGGCAAAGAGGTTGTACTTTCTGACTTAAATCAACACTCGCGTATTACAAAATCTAGACGCAACACATACGACATAAAGAAAGCGATCTACCGTTGGCACACCACACATGCCAGATGTAGATTTTGTATCCTCACACAGAAGTCTCATGACCGTGTAATGATCGTGTTAATTGTGCTGAAACAACTTATGGGGTGTTGTTTGTTATTCCTTACATCTTTTTTTGTTCTTTCGGCATCACGAAAGACTCCGAGTTGCACTTGGTAGTACTGTTTGACGGAAGTGAATTTTACTCGTAGTGTCGTGTCGGTAGGCAGTACTAACACAACCTTCTAGATGTAATCTCTTTGATTTTTCAGTTTAGTCTATATGAAACATATGATCGTTTATTGGTTTCGGGGTTGTGAGTGTGCGGTGGTTTTATTATTATTATCATTATTATTTTTTTTTGGTTATATATGAAAACGTCGTTTACATAGCTATTGTAGAACAGCGTCAGGATGTAAATTTTTAATTTACTTGGAAAGGGGAGTCTTTAATACGAAAATGACATTATGTCATGTTTGCTGATTTTTTTTAATTTACCACCTCCCAAGTACATTAAAATGACAACATAACATATATTGCCTTAATCTTGCTGTGATACTCCGACGCACCAGTGTAATTAAACTCACTGTGATACAGACAACATTACTGCCTTCCTAACTGACATTGCTAACTCTATATACAGCCACTTTATTTCACTGACCTGATTTAATCCTTGTTCATCAATTGATCTATTTGTCCAGTGACAGATATGATTCCCAACAGACCACGTGGTATGTGTGATGGATTAAATCTCTATATACTCTTCACTCTACTTCATTTTAGGATAACAAATTGATTAGATCATGCCAGTTCTTTGTGATTCTGCATCTAGTCATGCATATTTGTGGCATACTCATGAAAAATAATTTGGTACAATTTTTACCATTAGGGAAAGAAAGTGATAGAAGTCAATAAAGTATTTTGCATGGCTGATAAGGATTGACCTTTCAGTACTCATCCATTGAGATGAAATGTTATAAGAGTTCTAACCCAATGTCATACATGTATCATGCATGTGGCACTATGATGTACCAGATTTTGGGTTTGTACTGACCTTCTCCCAGCCTTCAGGATACCACAATGGACAGGCACCCAAGTTACAGTTCTCATTATTCTCTGGACGTTGTGACTTGTCACATTCACTTTCTTTGACTTTTTCGTTGGCACGGTAACAGTACACTTTACGATGACGGAGTCCTGGTCCACATGTCCGAGAACACTGAAAATATCGAAGTACATAATATTACTGAATTATGCCCTCTTTATTAACTTTTCCTTAAAATCATAATTTTAACTATAAAAATAAATACTAAAAGGAATTCAGCAAAACCTCAAACCAAACATGTCTGAAGGAATTAAGACTCTTCTTTGTGTTTTATAATGAGCATCAGAATACTCAAATGAAAATGTTGTATCTTAGCAATATCCAATCAAATTTCATCTTACGTTAATGTTAATCTAATCAAAATATTATATTTTAAGTTGAAATTTACAGGATGATTCAATCCAGATGTAGTACTGATCACATACCCCAGTCCATACGTTTGCCCTCCATATTGGACATGGTATTTCATTACAGCGTTTCCAGGCCACTTTACCATTGTTTTCACACTCTGTATCTGGAAGTTCACTATTTAGGTAGTCCATACACTGGGCATATCTGGTCTGGTAGCCTCCTCCACAGGACTTTGTACACTGTAAAAACAACAATCATTATGTAAAGAATGGAATAGTGAACTCGGATGAACTCTGCAATTTGTCTTTGCTCAGGGTTCCCATCATCTAAGAGATATTTAGTCCTGACTAAGTGAATAAGTTCCATTCCATTATTCTCACTACGACATCGGTTATATTTAGTTACACTTCACTACAGGTTATGGTGCTGTTACCATAGTTACACTTCAGTACAGGTTGTGATGCTGTTACCATAGTTACATTTCAGCAAAGGTTATGGTGCTGTTACCATAGTTACATTTCAGCAAAGGTTATGGTGCTGTTACTATAGTTACACTTCAGCAAAGGTTATGGTGCTGGTGCTGTTACCATAGTTACATTTCACTACAGGTCATGGTGCTCTTACCATAGTTACACTTCACTACAGGTCATGGTGTTAATACCATAGTTACATTTCAGTACAGATTATGGTGTTGTTACCATAGTTACACTTCAGCAAATGTTATGGTGCTGTTACCATAGTTACATTTCAGTACAAGTCATAATGCTATTACCACATTTACATTAAAGTGAAGTTATTATGCTGTTATCATAGTTACACTTAAGTACAGGTTGTAGTGATGTTACTATGGCATTTTTATAGTAAACGTCATGGTTTTGTTACCATAGTTACACTACAGTAAAGTTATTATGCTGTTTCAATAGTTACATTACAGTAATAAGGTCATGTTACTGTTACCATAGTTACAGTACAGCACAGGTAATGCCATTGTTACCAGTTACACTACAGACGAGTACAGTTAGGTCATAATGCTGTTACCATAGTTACATTACAGCACAAGTCATGGTGCTATTACCATAGTAACACTTCAACACAAGTCTTATTATTGCTACTATAGTTACACAACAACACAGGTCAAGGTTACAACACTTACCCAACAGCAATGGTCAAGATGGCATTCACACTTTGATAAAGCCATTAAGAATGTGCAACACTTAAGTTTTACTCAGTAACCTTAATTTTTTCCCAGTTAATTAATCAATAAGACCCTCTATAGGTGTTCTATTCACCTCAGACCACTCCTTATATTTCCAGTGTGTTGGCTGGCAGTCGCCCTGACAACTGACTAGATCGCCAGGACGTGGCCCCAGGACTTCACACTCCTTTTCCGGGACCTCCTCCTGTTTCCAATCGGACTGCTTTATACAGGTAACCTTCTGGCGAGCAACACCTTCCCCACATCGTGCTGAACAATCTTCTCTATCCACTTGCCATCTAAACACATCAAAAATTTAAATCCCATGTGTAACATTGAACTGTAATTTTCTGATATCTTAGAGGAAATACAAGTTTTTAATGACTCTATACATTGTACTATTCAGTTTTAATGTATATTTTGATTTCAATACCGTGTTTGTGATCCCCAAAAAGTATTATGTAATCTAACAGTTGCACCTTCAAGTCCTTGCCCTTCACTGACACATACATGTAGAGCTATCAAGGTGGTCACTTTTTAAATTTCTTAATACCAATAACCTTGAATACTAACACTCCAGACTTTGTAAAGTAAAGCATTTGTAATAAATATGTACATATCTTTATTTGATTGGTGTAGCAAGGGAAGATAATCCAATTCATTAAGATCTAGAGAAGAGGTAGCAAGGCTCATTTGTTAAAGTAGTTAATTCAAAATATGAATGCCATGAGTCCACATTGAGCTAGAGTCCTTTCATTGTCCTGACTCTCTGAGACTACAATAGTTGAGGTCCAATGATGTAGTAGAAGTATGTTACATAACCCTCATTTTTGTTGGATGGGCCCTATGGAAAGGTCACCAGGTGCCATCTTTATATTACAGAGATACTCATGATGTGGCTTGAGATAAATCAATCAACAGGATAAAACGAATTACGCATAGACTACTGAAATAGATACATATACCACCCAATCAACATAACACCCTTCTCTCGAATTCCAGACTCCAAGCATGAGAGTAATCACCCTGCTTACCTTAAAGAACACTGCATATTACACCTCTAATCACCTTAATGAACACTGCATATTACACCTCTTAATCACCTTAATGAACACTGCGTATTAAACCTCGTCTTACCTTAATGAACACTGCATATTACACCTCTAATCACCTTAATGAACATTGCGTATTACACCTCTTAATCACCTTAATGAACACTGCATATTAAACCTCTATTTACCCTAATGAACACTGCATATTACACCTCTACATACCTTAATGAACACTGAATATTGCACCTCTAATCACCTTAATTAACACTGCACATTACACCTCTACTTAGTTTAATGAACACTGCGTATCACACCTCTAATCACCTTCATGAACATTGCATATTACACCTCTTAATCACCTTAATGAACACTGCTTATTAAACCTCTACTTACCTTAATGAACACTGCATATTACACCTCTAATCACCTTAATGAACATTGCGTATTACACCTCTTCTTACCTTAATGAACACTGCATATTACACTTCTACTTACCTTAATGAACACTGCGTATTACACCTCTCCAGTATGGTGGGTGGTTTGATTAGTTTCAGCCTCTCACACTTTTTGTCTGACACAGTAATTTTCTCCTTATCGTCACTAACACACACAACTTGTCGATGTTTACGTCCTGAAAAAACATTCTCACATCAATCAAATTCAAGTCTGCCTGTTTTTATTAATCTACTCTTCATTAATTTCACAGAAAACCATTAATGCAGCAGATATACCATGATTTAGGAAAACTTTGGAATTTTCAAAAGCTAATGTCTCTACCCTATCAAACTTCAAGTTTTCATACTTTGATTTTTATCACTTTTGATTACACTAATAAAAATTTGTAAGGGTTACATCCCTTGTCAATTGAATGTCCTACCTTAACGAAAGCAATTACAAGCTTTGTATATTTGAGTTGTCCCTCTTACCTTTACAGATGCGATCACACTCACTCCATGGCCCCAGCTGACTCCACACAAAGTTGGCTTCTATATTCATGACATATGTGTACTCGATATTGGGTGGGTACAGCTCCCCTACAGATAACACCTAGAGAAAACAGACACTTTATCATCTCCAGAAAAGTCAATATTTGAACATATTCATGTTCAACTTCATACCCCTTCATTCCTACATTCTTCAGTGCAGTGAACCACTACTATCAGTAAGACTTTAGTCCAGGTCAGATACTCTCATGTAACTATAGGCTAGTGTGAAAGGTCTAGTCTGGGCCAGAATCTCTAATGTGACCATGGATTAGTGTGAAAGGTCTAGTCTGGGCCAGAATCTCTAATGTGACCATGGTTTAATGTGAAAGATCTAGTCCAGGTCAGATTCTCTCATGTAACAATAGGTTAGTGTAAAAGGTCTGCAGTCCATGTCTGGTTCTCTTATTTGACTGTGGGTTAGTATGAAAGGTCTAGTCCAGGCCAGATTCTTTCATGTGACCATAGGTTAGTGTGAAAGGTCTAGTCCTGGCCAGATTCTCTCATGTGACCATGGGTAAATATGAAAGGTCTATAGTCCTGCCAGATTCTCTCCTGTGACCAGGGGTTACTTTGAAAGGTCTATTTAGTCTAGGTCAGACTCTCTCCTGCAATCAGAGTTGAGTATGAAAGGTCTATTTAGTCTAGGTCAGAATCTACTGTGATCAGAGGTTGGTATGAAAGCTCTATTTAGTCTAGGTCACGCTCTACTGTGATCAGAGGTGAGTATGAAAGGTCTATTCAGTCTAGGTCAGGTTCTCTCCAGTGATTAAGGGGTTAGTGTGTTAATGTTTCATATTAGATCATGAGATCCCAGCTTCAATAACAGACTTGTCTTCTACTCCAGGTCTGGAATAATATTTATAGTTTGGCAAACAAAATCATCAAAGGAGTATCTCATCACAGTTATAGATATCATTGCCTGATATATGCCTCGACCCAGCAGTTCCACTATGTAATATTTAGTACAAGCAGCGGTTCCCATCACTGTTTATATTTTACTCTATGATACTGTTTCCACTACATGTTATATACACTATATGGGAGAATTTCTCAGATAGTAACTTGCGTTGAAAATGAAATACAGTATCTGTTGATGACTAGGCATAGGACCAGAGAGGGGAGGGGTGTCCTGGGGGAGAGGGTATCCAGGAAGAGGTGTTCAGTGGAGAGGGGTGTCCAGGAAGAGGTGTCCAGGGTGGAAGGGGTGTCCAGGAAGGGGAGGGATGTACAGGAGGGGGTGTTCAGGGGGGAAGGGTGTCCAGGAGGGGGAGGGGGGATGTACAGGAGGGGAGTGTTCAGAGGAAGGGGTATCCAGGAGAGGAAAGGGGGATGTACAGGAGGGGGTGTCTGGGAGGGAGGAATGTCCAGAAGGGAAGGGGTATCCAGGAGGGGGAGGGCCAGCTAAGGGGATGGGATGGGGACAGCTCTCCCTACTCTGATTAATGTTTAAAGTAAAATTACACACAGAATTTAACTTCTGGTCTAGGCACCAAAAACAGATAACGTAGGTAATTACATCCCTCTTCCCCAATTTCTGATATATTTATTATGCCTCTGCATTGCTATTTAAACTGTACAGAATTTTATATTTTCTTAATTAATAGTTGATTCTCATTACTCATATCAGCACTTAAAACCCAATATCAAGGGCCAGTCATATCCATTTGCAGTCCCAATGCAAGTGTCATTAAAAGTGCCATCTTTATTTTAATTCGTTTAATACATTCATCAAATGGACACTACTCCAAACCACTTCCCTTCCATGGATATCACCTACCCAGAGAGTGATGTTTTCACCAATAGGTCCAGTTGCATTGATCTGTTCCACCATGGACCCCGATCCACTGTATTCTATCCATGCTCCCTCCACACGTATTTTTGTCCTGGCAACATTTATCGTTAGATTTCCATTCAGGATGAAATGACCAGATATGTTTTTCAGAGCTGAAATGTTCAATGTCATTATAAGTAAGCACGAATGATGTTCATCAGAGTGTCATGCATTAAGAACGGAGGACAAAGATACAGTAAGAAGATCTGTGAGGTGAGCACTGCTTAGAAAGAGAAGATATGATAGGACCAAGAGGGGCATGGTGTAGAACTCTGGAGACAGACAAAGAGATTGGTCATATATGAAGTACTATAAAGCATTGGAAGCAGAGGACAGAAACTAATAAGAAAGACCTTGTAATCTCCTTATGTGTAGACAAACACATAGAGGATTAAAGATGATCATTAACAAATATAATGCATTCATTTTACATGTATGGTATTAAGGCGACTCATATCTCTAATAAGGAAGAATATACAGAGCTTATGCGTTTTAAGATGGAAGACCTATCTGATATCGAAAACAACATGATTGAAAAATTATTTAAATTCCTAAAAATAAAATTTCTTTTAAGTGATTCCATTAAAATTTTACTGGGAATGTCATGTTAAGAAGCTTTAATTTTGATAAATTTTCACACAAATCAGGCTTTCACAACAAGGAAACTGAATTTAATTTCACAAAAGAATTTTCATACTTAGTACATGGCTTAAATGTTGAGAGGATATGTCATTAAAATTCCTCATCAGTAATACATTATAGCTTATTACACCAACAACAAATTTAGACAATTTTCTCAAGGAATTTTAACATCTGCAACAAATCAGAGAAAATTTACAGCACAGCAATTATCATGTTTGTTAGATTTTCAAACTGGTCACACACAAAGTCATCAATAAGGTAACATCCACAATTTGAGTCAATCTTATAAACCATTTAACACCTGTTTCTGTCAGCGGTACATTTTCTGTTGAAGATTATACAAAGTAGCACCATCTATATTTACAACTTTTCCTCAGCTGTCAGAAATTTATCCAACATGGATGTTGAATCCGAGTTCTTAATCAAAATCTCCATTCAGATGTCAAAGTTTTGATGTAAATTTCATTTTATGGGTGGATGATCACAGAATTTCAGAATGACAACTCTGCCTCATAAAGAATCTTACTTGGTTTACAGAGTTCCAAGATCAAAATCTTTATTAGATTCTAATCTCCACTGTTATTACAAGATAATTCTTTCATCTTAAATTGACTTCAAAATACATTACATACATACTATTACCATGTCAATCACATTTTAAGATGCTGTGATATTTTTCACAGTAATACCTATAAATTTCACACTTAAATATTTGAATAATCCTGAAGATGTCAATCAGTCTGGATTTTTTAAAGTAATCAGTACGATGAATCAAAACATGAAAAGTTTTTTTATATAGTAAATGCAAATCGTAGAAAGCATAAAAGAAGGTAGAAATGACAAAGCAAAACATAGCCAGAGACTCTGAATTTACTAGTCATGTATCTCAGCATTACTTTTTTACTATTTCACTTTACGTGTTTTTAAAAATGTATCTATGTCTTACATCTTCAAACCATAAAAATGTTATGAGAAATAAGTTCTTTGGTAATTAAAAGACTTCACTCAGTTTTGTAGCACCTGGTCTATGGGTCAAAAGGTCAAAGATTCAAACCCAACATGTGGTAATCAGTAAACTGTCCTTCCAAGAAAATGTGTCTCCAAAGAAACAGTAAAAGGTCACAGGTTCAAACCTTCTATGTAGTTCATCAGTAAAGTGTCTCCAAAGATGCATGATTAGGACCAAACACAGCATACTGAAAAATCTCTTTCACAGGTCCATGTCAAATGTAGTGTACTTTTGGAGCCTACACATTTAGCGTCTATATCCATAAGTTTCATGCTAAATATATACAAAACCAAAAATTCACTAAATAAACTCAGAGCTGAAGTCTACCAATCTTATTTTAAACAAATTTTTAATAGAGGGGTTGCATCTTTATAGGGGTTTTTGCCAAGAAAAGGCATAGGGGACTTTCACTTTAATAGATGATTTATAATAACTATTTTTGGATAAAGCTTGATAAAGGGGCATTCCATCTCCAAGAGCACAATCTCTACCCTTTTTCGGTATATGCCATATTAACAGTAGCTAGGATGAGTATTTTATGTTGATACTTACTCCTGTAATGTAGTGATCTGAATTACAGGAATGATGATTGTTTTAATTGTTCATGTATGTGTGTATATATGTGCTGCATGTGTTCTCATGTATGTGTGTATATATGTGCTGCATGTGTTCTCATGTATGTGTGTACATATGTGCTGCATGTGTTCTCATGTATGTGTGTTGTTATGTGCTGTATGTGTTCTCATGTATATGTGTGTTGCATGTGTTCTCAAGTATATGTGTGTGTTTCTATGTGCTGCATGTGTTCTCATGTAAATTATATACTTACAATCAATATGTATATACATGTAGTCTGAATTTGGAATAACAAAAACAAGGAGAAGTTAATACTTACCGAGGTAATTGCCATCGTCTGTAAGCATGGTAATACCCTTCTGTCGGATGACAATGTCCCTGGCACCAGATGGGATAGTATGAACATAATTGTAACCTACAAATATTAAGATGTATCATTTAATATAATGCGAAATTTACTGTACATCCGGTAATTCCACTCTTCAATGATATTTTTCATACCTTTATTTCCCACATTTGAATTATGGAAGTATACATAGAATTTTCTTTTTAATTTATTTCTGTTTTTTTTTTTCAAATATTGTATTTTCTTAACTCTACCAGAAATTTCTATATCATTACTAAACCCTAAACACTTTGACAAATAGGTTAATAGCACAATGATAAGCACTGCATCATCTCCTGTTGGCGAGATATACCAGCCAAGTCATTCTTACGTAGTTTCCCTTTAGAAATGTGTTGATTTCTTACCATAACTGAGATTATACAAGTTAAAGCTGCTTGAGATCCTTTCAAAATGGCACGTAGAATTGTCCCCACCACAGACTCCACATCGGTCAACATTAATGTTAGAACCAAGCTGACCATCACAACCAGCCCTCTACAAATACATGGTTACAATGACGATGATCAACACACACCGAGGTTTGTTAAATATGAGAGATAAATACACTTGTCATGTACAAAATTTCAAAGAATTCCTAAATTTATACTTATCTTGATCGAAATTCTTATTTTATTTGGTTTTTATGGTTAAAGGATTTTTCAACCAAAACCACAATTTGCACAAAATAATTCATCAAATGCAAATCCCAGGATGAGGAAATTACCTTCATATGTAAATAATTTTGATAAATGAGAGGATTGCAATGCTGTTTGTCACCACAACTAATGTATAAGTTTGTATACTTTCCTTGGTTTATAATTGTAGCTGATGATGTTTGACACATAGTTTTGTATATTTTAACCTACTACACAATAAGCATTACAAAGCTTATTAATACTCTGGTATGTCATAATACAACAACCATACGTTTTGGTCACAGGAAGACAAAAAAATCATGATCAGAGTAAATTCAGTACCTGGCATTTTCCGTTAACACAAATATCGTAAGTATCTGGGCTGCATTTGGTGCCATCAATGACCCTCTCCTTCAGAAGGTAGTATGCGGTACTGCTGGATACACGGCAATATAACTTGCAGGAATCCTTCAGACGAACTGCCAAAAACAAAAACAAAAAAAAATTCATCACTTCAATCTCTCCTATGGAGCCACAAAACTTTCAAAGCAGAAACTGTTATTTCTTATCACATTTCAAATTATGAAAAAAAATCTCTCAATTATTTCATGCAACATTCCCCAAGAATTAATTACCATTTCTAAAATGAAATAATAAGTTTCTATGTAGTGGTAGACTGGTGATTTTATGTGGTTTTCAAGATTATTTTGACAGTGAAGATGAAAGGGACTTTTGTAGGATGGTAATTTTGAATATTTAGTTTTCATGACGTGGTGATAGACTTACTTCCAGCATATTTTGGCACCCAGTGGACATTGGATGGTAGACCTTGTAATTTGAGATTATTATTAAACACAGAGCATTGCAATGCACGGAAATCCTGAGATCCTTCTGGACATGGCTGGAAGAAAAGGACATCTTACCATAAAAAATTCCCAACGAAACCAACTTTTAGAAAATAAAATACATTGCATAATCTACTAAAATAATTTTTAATGCTTGTTTTTCAATCGGTCATTATAGAAATTAATACCAATTATCAATAGGAATACTTTTCCACCAATCAAAAGAGCTGTACCTTTGTATTGCAGGACCTGTATCTTGTTCTCCTCCCTGTACAATACTTGCCACCATTGGCTGGTCTGAAGTCAGAAAAGCTATTAATTTAGCATGCATCTTTAAGTTTTCGACACTGCAGATAATGTGTATAAAATCACCTTGGACTACAGACAACTTTATCTCATCACTTCTGTTAACACATGTTTTATATACTGAAGCTTCCACCAAAAAATCCAACAAGATGCACATAACAGTTGCAGAGAGATATGTAACTATTTGTAAAGATGTTTTCCATTAACCTTCACCCCTGCTCACTCTTTTCCAAATCATACCATAATAAGTTTATGAGAATGAAATAAAACAGTATTTGAAGCACTGGCCATGAACCTGACATTTTTTCCATTTTCTCCCCCCTCACCCCCATGAACCTGACATTTTTTCCATCCCCCCTTTTTTTTAACCTTGACCTATTTCCCTTTCTGGTTGGCTTTTCGGAGTTCTTACCTAGGATTGTTACATTTCCTGATGCCTTTCTTAATGCCGCCCCCACATGTCCTGGAACAATCCCCGTAATCCTCCCATTTCCCCCAGTTCCCGTCCACCACTGGAAGATTCTGCTTCGATATACAACGGCTCTGTTTGCACACCTGCAAAAAAAGAGGATTTACCTGTTGTAAGCATGCTTTAAAACAATGATGTCACAGGGTACAACAAAGACACATGGTCCCACAACGGATGGACAACAGAAAATATGTTACTAACACAGGTTTGCAATAAAGCCGCGCGCGTAAAAAAGGAAAATTCATGTATTGTGCCAAATGCAAGTGAAGAGACCATTTTACAAAATCGCAGAAAGTAAACGCATTAATTAAACATCCTTTTTGTTCCATATTCAATTTATGATTATTTTTTCTAATTGCCCTTTTTGTTTAATATTCAATTTATTTATTTATTTATTATTATTATTATTATCTATTGTTTACATGTATCTATTATTATTATTATTATTATTATTATTATTATTATTATTATTATTATTATCGTTATTTGAATTAAAAAAAAGAAAAGAAAAAGAACGCAAAAAGTAAACTTAGAAACAGTATAAGTACTATATTTTAAAAAAACTCGTAAGGGATACCATTACATTGTTAATTGTCTAGAATACAACGCAATCTGCTCATATTTATAGAAGAAAATGGGTTTGCCAATAAATATGCCGACCATTTCGTATGCTTCATCTGCTATATCATTTTAATGTGAAAAACAATTTGTCATGCAGGCAATGAAGTAAGATCGCCAAGTTATTACATCGTGATGGACCGCTTCTCGTTCTTGATAAATGTTCACTTCTCCTGCCAGTTTCAATTTCAACAGCAAATTAACATCCCAGTGCTCATTTGTCTAGATAGCGTCTTCTCAATCATTTTAAATCTTTTCACATTCGAGATTACTTCCATTCAAAAATAGAATCGCGCGTAGAATCTGATACACGTTACAGAAATGATTGTAATACACTTCAGTTTACGACACATCTTAATTTTATTGTAGGTAATAAGGGGCGTATAATGTTGTCCGGAGATTTCGCAATGAACGACTTCAAACCTACTTCAATTCATCGCAATAATCAGGCATTCTGTGGTAGGAATTAGTAATCATGATATTATGTGAAATGCAATATGGTGAACGATCTATATTTTTTCGCGAATAAATGATGTGTGAAATTAGACTGAAATTCTCATATAAGTATGATCGCATAAGAGCGAGAAATTGGGGGGAAATCTACAAAGCGACCTTTATCTCGCTTATAAACTACCATTGATATTTATTGTGAGGAAATTATATATGTTTGACACTGTTTTGCTTTAATGTATGGGTGGCCGATAAAATACAAGCTCATAAATTCACTAATTTACAACGAATTTCTGTTGATGCTAAATAAATAAAACATACAAAGCCGATACAAAGTACTTATCAGTCATTTTTCGTCAGATATTTGAAATTTACGAGATTGGCGATACATAAATAATACGACATCTTACCTTTAAATCGGACATATATAAATCAATTTGACATTTTTACATCCGATTTGAAACGTCTTAATAGAATGATAAAGTCGTCCGGGACTCAGATAGTCTTTGCATGACGTGTGTGCCGCTAGAGTACCATGAACGACACTATGTCGCGTAGCTAGGGTACATGTAAGTGGGTATGTAATTTATTCTGACATGACCCACTGATACGTATTTTTTAAAATATTTTTCATCATATGCAATCATGATGACATTTGCTTCAACAAGTCCTTCACTCATAAACATTTGTATGAAAATATACACTCTATACGCGTACTCGGACGCATTTTCATGCAAATGTACAGGAAAAATCAATCCTAATCGTTAATTAGTAACGAATATTTTCTTGAAAAAGTGTTTCAAATATAAATCAGACTTTAGAAAAATGTCTCATTTACTTTATGTTAACAGCAATGCAATTAAAATATGGATTACTTCATGGATTACTTACTATATCTTAAAATGTTTCGATCCTAAATTTTCCAATTTTAAAATTACACGAATCTTGGTATCTTTCGGTTAAATCTTTTTAATATTTTTTTTCCAATTCTTTCGCAACTCGGGTGTAATGGATTTTTAACGTACCTTTAATTAGATTTAACCTTTATTAAGCCATATCTATTTCAAGTAAGATCAATTACACTGCTGTTATACCAAAAGCTAATACAAAGAAAATTCATCAGAACAAAATATGTGTTATGAAAGTCAATAATAATCATCATTAGGCAAGGATAATGTAATCCATCTAGATCCCTACAGATTAATTTTATTCATCATTTTCATGAATTCCGCCCGTTAATTATCGGCTTTACTTGTAAATAAATTGATTAAATACTCTCTGAATTTAATATTAAAAACTTGTGCGCACAAAAGAAACTCTTGGCATTTGTGACCTTATTTGTATTCATATAGTACGACAAAAACTCCACATGACATAGAAGATAGGGTCACCAGTTTTATTTTTTGCTGATACCGCAACAAACGATCTGCAGGTCACGAAACTCTCAAAAGTTTGACCTTTTATGAAAGTTAAACATTCTAAAATAGAAACAAGAGAGTCTATGAAAGAAACCATGACTAGTTCATGGTGTCCATTGCATATATTTGTTCTGGAACGACTTTTATATACCTTCTCAGAAGTGATTGAAGGTGTAAACTTAAATTATTTCAGAATTTATTAACGAATTGACAGATGTTAATTTATGTAAATTTGTCATAAATTACATTTCTTGGCGGAAGGTTACGAACTGAGAAGTTTGAATGATGGCTATCATATGTTCATTTCAGCGATTCTCTATCATTCAAGTTTTAATTAAATATCCACTTAAGAAACTAATAAAGTTTATCCAATTATTTCACTCGATGTATTGGACAAAATACTGCTTGTAAGATTGTAAATGTTTTAACTCGTAGTGTCGCCTATTATAAAGGCTTCATATGCGAAATGAGGTACGGTTATACACAATCAAAGTGAACCATGCAAGATTAAAAAATCCCACTGTCATCCACATATAATGAACTGATTGCCCTATCTAGAGTATATTCAATAATTCTTAATACCTATGGTATATTGAATATTTCTTACCCTGCCTATGGTATATTGAATATTTCCTAGCCTGCCTATGGTATATTGATTTATCCTGCCTATGGCATACTGAATATTTCTTACCCTTCCTATGGTATATTGATTAACCCTGCCTATAGTATATCAAATATTTCTTACCCTGCCTATGGTATATTGATTTACCCTGCCTTTAGCACACTGAATATTTCTTACCCTTCCTATGGTATACTGATTTACCCTGCCTATAGTATATTGAATATTTCTTACCCTGCCTATGGTATATTGAATATTTCTTACCCTACCTATGGTATATTGAATATTTCTTACCCTGTCTAGGATATTTTGAATATTTCTTACCTTACCAATGGTATACTGAATATTTTTATCCTGCTTATGGTATATTGAATGTCTAACATTGGCTCGCATTTCTTTCCTTGCCTATGATAATCAAAATTTGTCTCTCACTGCCTATGACATACTGAGTATTTTTCTCCCTGCACATGACCTATTGTATATTACCTTGTCTATGATATACTGAATGTTCCCTACCTTACTTATGGCATATTGAATATGTTCTCACCTTGCCTGCCCCACAGGGTGTTCCATCTGCCCAGGGTAAATGTAAAGTTTTACATGTTACACTATCATTCGTACACCATAACCTTTTGCAGTCCATCTGAAATACAACAGGAATTAAATGTAAAATAAGTTGCTGTCAACAAACATCCTTGAAACTGTTCTCATTGTTTATATGGATTCGGAATCAGCATTCAGTCAAATGAAAAAAGAAGAAGAAACCTTCAAAAACGATATGAATGAAATGCAAAGCAGAAACCATAAACAGTAAAACTTTGTACATTTTACATTAAATGATTATCACATATATAGCCTTTAAAGAATTCGATGTAGGCATAATTAATGGTATGCATGAGATTAGCTACACGAAAAATCAGCTTGTGTTCAATGAAGCATAAAATCAAGGTCAAGGTCAACAAATCTAACGTCGGTCCGAAAAACTTATCAATGTCCACACACTGACAAAGATCGAGGTAAGTATCATTATTGGTATGCAAGAGATAAAACTAAGCAAAAAATTATTCATTGTTCAATGAAACGTGAAAACATGTTCAAGGTCACCAAATCTTGTGTCAATCCGAAAAACTTATCAATGTCTACATACCGAACAAAGCTCGATGTAGGTATCATGTATGGTATGCAATAGATAAAACTAAACGCAAAATTAGTCTGCGTTCAAAGAAGTGTGAAATCAAGATCAACAAATCTTGTGTCAATCCGAACAAAAAAAAACTTATCAATGTCTACATACCGAACAAAGCTCGATGTAGATATCACGTATGGTATGCAAAAGATAAAACTAAACGCAAATTAGTCTGTGTTCATTGAAGCGAGAATCAAGTTCAAGGTCAACAAAAAAAAAACTTATCAGACAATGTCTACATACCGAACAAGCTCGATGTAGGTATCCTGTATGGCATGCAAGAGATAAAACTAAACACAAAATTAGTATGTGTTCAATGAAGCGTGAAACCATGTTCAAGGTCAGCAATTTTTGTGTCAATTCGAAAAACTTTTGATAGTCTACAAATCAGCAAAGCAAGATATAGCCATGCTGCATGGTATGTAAGAAATAAATGCAAAATTTGTGTTCACTGACGCATGAAATCATACTCAAGGTCAACAAATTTTGGGATTGTCTACAAATCGACAAAGCTCAATGTAGGTATCATGCATGGTATATTTCTCGACTTTGTAAAATAATAAAGAAATTAGACATATACAAAGGGGAGCTTACTCTGTAAGAGCAGACTTTAAATCCGGGTCCTAGCATGAGATCGCATTGCTTGTTGATGTCATAGATTTCTCCAGGGGCAAGGCCGGCTATGGACGCCATCTTGTGGTTATACTTCTTTGTGGTCGGTCGATCCAGCAGACACTCTGCAGAGCCTGCACTGCAGAGAAATGTAAAACGTCTTACTTAGAACAATGATAATGATTTTATACCCTTTTTCTTCATTTATTTGAATTCATTCAAATACTTTCTGTTAACCAAAACAAAGTACGTAATATGAAATTCTTATACAACTTGGTTTTCTATTCCAACCAAGAAGAGAACCCAAAAAAAAAAAACAAGGTCTTTGATACCGGTATGTGTGGCGTAAGTTTTTTTTTTTTCCTTTTTGTGTTGTTTCGAGGCTCTTTGGTCTATATAATACATACTCGATGAATTTGGTGATGTAGGTGGAGCTGCAGTTGGACCAGGTCCAGGGACTGGTATTATGGTCCAGAGTAGGCGACATCACGTGATCTGTCACTTTCGTTTTCCCTAGATAGTCTTTACATTTCTTGTCATCATCGTGAGGGAGGCTGAAACTATAACGGAACAGCCACGATATTGAATTGTTTCACAGTCAAAGCAGAAAATGATATATTAGTAAATCAAAATACATGCAGTAAGGATATATACTCATTAAACTGGGACGTTAACGTATAAATGGAAGATAAAAGACTACAGTATGCAAAGAAATCGCCCGTTTATAAGATTTATTTTCTTTCATATTTGATTTATACCAATTTCATTTGGTCATCCGCATGTAAGAATGTGACACAGAACTTGATTGTTTGATTGCTTCACACCAAGATTGTTGCATTTGGTCAAGACATCTACCTGAAGTAATAAAGATAAATTCAGACCTATGCAATATACCCATCTGATGCAATGAGTGTGCCATGTGAAACGAGACATCGGTTTTCCTGTCTCATCCGTAAGATAAAACAACGACGAGCCACTGGCGGGAATCGAATCCGGAACCTCTCGGTCAACAGCCAACCACTTAATTGATTGCGCTGAGAAAGCAAACATTAAATCACAGTAAAAGATTAGGTTTAAGAACATCTAATGCCGGTACGCCTCGTCCGCCATCTTATAGATGACGCCTATAGAAACATCTACTGCGTCAAAACGATAAAAAGCATATCGTTATATTAATTTAATGGATATTCGGTGTACCTCATGGGTTAACCAGAGTGTATTACGTCGAGAAGCTGGTGTTTTAATTGCATACATGTGAGGAAAGATTATTATTATTACAGTCATGCGTTTGATATGAACGTTTTTGATGAAATGCTCGTAATGAAGGCTAACAGATAAGCCCTATTTGCATAAGCAATGCTAATTCATCCAAATATGATATCATCCTTGAAATACAACGTTAAACGGAGTATTCATGCTTGGTATGTGAATTTCCAATCTGAGATATAGCTATTGGGGGATTTGACGGGTCATAGTTTGTCCGTCGAATTAAAAGGTTGAAAACCCCCGATGACTTTGCTGAAAAGAAAACAACCCAGTGGCTTACAAAGTCTCAAGTAGGGCTTGACTTCCAACGCGACTCTGATCCCATTAGTCATATCGTATTAGGGGCGATTATCTGTGGCTATAACGAAGATATCTATTGTTTTAGTCCTCTGATTGACTGGTGTCAACGTGCAAGATTAATTGGATTTTAATACTTAACTTTACTTCATGAATTAAAAGGTAAAGAGATCGGACTGTAAAGCACTCGTGGAATCGCGTAGATTAATGATTATGGACTTGATTTTATTTACAGATGTCAAAGGGTTAATTAACACACTGAACATACGGCTGGCTGCCCTGGTACCTTCTATACACTTCGCAGATGCATGCAGAAAAACGATCATCAAATATGGAAGAGATACTTGCAAATTACTGTTAATTAAGGTCACTGACCACCGAAGGTAATTAGGCGCTTACATAGAAAAGATTTTATTAAATGACGAAAAAAAAAGCAAGCTGTGTTTGTGAAACACTATGCCCCCTCCCCCACCTTTCCCCCGATGGTAACACGAATTTCGCATATAGGTAATGGTCGAGGTCACTGACCTCGGAGTCATTTGAAAGGGCTTTATCAGTGGAGTATGCATACCAATTATGAATCTCTCACAAGTTATGGCAAAGGTTATAGTTGACAACAGAGAGACAAACTCACACAGAGACAATAATAAAGACAAAATGTCCTCGATCTATCGATCCGGGGGCATAAAACGCACAAAATTTTAGCCCGAAGTTGGAAGTTTCAGACGTTTAGCTTGAATATACCAGACATGTTTCATCCGGAACACCAGAGTCGGATGTGAACTATTTTCATCCGGATCACAAAATCGGTTCTTCAAACTACATGAGAGTAGAGATAAAGTATTAGTATAAGGTGTTTTGATAAAAATGTACATGGTCATCTTATTTTTTAGTATTATTTAAAGAAATCATATACAATATTTTACAACAAGAAATTTGATTTATTGCTAACCGTGTTACTTGGTTTTGCTGCTTCCGCGGCGATTTACCATAGCATTTACATTTATTACTACATATTCGCGTTAAAGCCTGGCTACTGTTACGTATAAGCAGCGGTTTCTGTTACATAGTATCAAGAACCGACTGGCAGCTTGGGACTGCTATTCCGGTTTGCTATACAATGAGCATTAGGATAACAGAAACCGGTTCAGCGAAACAGATTACAATTATCACATTTGCCGTAATCTGAACTCGTCGTTCTTGAACATGTCCTCCATTACTGATCAAAGTATAATAATTCCTTTTCCCTTAGGTTCCCACGTGATATTACCAAACTTCCAGCAAGATTTTACAAAACTTTCTATCTCCAAGTTTTACACAACATATATATCAAAATGTATTCAATCCCTACTCTATCAGAATCTTAACAGTTCACTACAGGTAATCTACCTTCATTTTGAGAAAATCTTGCAGGAAGGGGGTCACCCCCCCCCCTTCCAACCAACTGCTAAATTTCCAACGTAAATAATAAAACATTTTTAGATCATAGAAACTTTACATTAAAACAATTAGATTAAAAATCATGATTTTACATGCACAGAATCAATCTTTATTTATAGATTGATTAAATAATTTCTTACAGTCCCTCATCAGGGAAATAGCTGAGCAGTTGCTGAAACCGAAAACGTGAACCATCGGATCCGTAAATATAACCCTTAGCTTGATAGAGGTGGTATCCATCTGTCGCTTATCATACTGTGCACCACCGTCCAGTTCAATCACACACAAAAAATGACCACCACATCGTACATCACTTAAGTTCCTTGTAATAAAGTTACCTACAAATGACCAGGTCAACCCCTATGTTGATATAAGTGGCACTCTAGCACGTGCCATCGCTGGTGACCCTGTATGAACCCGTACCGGTCTCTATGATATCTCATCCCTCAACGCGGCATCTCTTTACAAAAAACAAATATATCAAGACCTCGTTTTGTTTTTCTAACATCACTATAAAAGCTGATAATAGTATATCAAGATTGCGGCGATGCGATTTTTATACAATAGGTGTGAAAATGTACGAAGAAGTGTCGTGAGCAATGTTAATCGTCGTGTGAGGGTCTGTATGATATAGAGTGGTCTTGGTCCACTGGACCAAATCGCGTAGTATGTGTGAGGGTCCAGTGTATAAGCTCATAGATACAGAGTGGTCCTTGTACCACTGGACCAAATCGCCTAGTATGTTTGAGGGTCCAGTGTATATGTTCATAGTTACAGAGTGGTCCCTGACCACCAGACCAAATCGCCTGGTATGTGATAGGGTCCAATATGTAAGCTCATAGATACAGAATGGCCCTTAACCACCCGGCCAAAGCGCCTGCTTTGTTTGAGAGTCTAGAATGTATGATACAGAGTAGTATTGGACCACTGGACCAAAACGCCTGCTATGTGTGAGGGTCCAGTATGTATGCTCATAGATAGAGAGTAGTCCAGAGTCCAGAACCACATCGTCTGCTATTTTAGGCGTCAAAGAGTTCACAGAGTACACCCATAGAGTGGTTCTGGAACACATCGATATATCGTCTGCAAATGTAAGGGTCCAGTATGAAAGATGTTAACAATAAATGGTTCTGGACCACACTGCATCGTCAGCTGTCGACTTTTTTTCCGAGGGTCCAATACGTAAGGCATAGTAAGAGTGGTCCAACTTATATCGTCCATTATGTGTTAGGGTCCAGTATGTAAGAGTGGTTTGGGACACGTTGTATGATTTGTGAGAGTTTCCCTTCCGCTAAGAAGTGTACTGATATGTTGAATGTTATACTTCATGGTGTTGTTCTGGGTAATATTGTAGGTCCAAAGGTGTCGACTGTTGGTGAGTTTGACAAAATTTTGAACACCTCTGAACACAGGATTTTAAAGTGTGGGTCAAATAAAGATAATTGAAAAGAGGCGCTCTTGGTTTGAACGAAAAGACTTTATTGTTGGGCCACAACGTGTGACGGTTCTGGCGTCGAATGAAATATATATTATTTGCAAACGTCTGTCACCGAGACCTAAACAAGGAAAAGGTCATTTCCAGAGAAGATGAGTACTTTACATGGTCAATTTGTTCACTGCCCGTCATTTATAGCTACGTTACAGGTTCCGTTATCTATGGTGGTAACGTATCATTATCGTATGGGGAACGGGTCCCTTCGTCTAGCTATGTATGACATGGAGTCATTTTCATCCACTTTTTATCATTTCAGTCCCAAAATTTATGTCCAGCTTTCCAGTTGTGATAGATCTAAACATGAATATGGTGTATGAACCATTTAATCGTAAAACTTATTCCAAGCTTTGCGCCTTCTTTCCATCAAGTTGCATATATACATGCAAGAAATATCCGTATTACTTACCGACACACACAAAAAAGCGAATATAACGCCGCGTGCGATAAAAAACATGGAAATTTTATCTCCTCTTCCACACCCGCTACTGGCGCTACACCAACGATGGTGGTTTCTATCTTTTGCTACTTGACTACCCCTTTAACAATTTGGCCTCTTTCCCAGCTGTGTTTGCTGACGAGACCCACTAGGTCAGCGGAATGTGTTTTACGTCCTCCGACCCACTCTACTATCTCTATCGTGTTTATATTCCAATAAAGCTTACAGAAGATATTATTACGCTGTAGCAGTACGACATAGATCCTCGACAATGTGGAGGTATAAATGTAAAACGGTCATCAATTAGTCCCTGTACCAGACAACGATTGCACCAGAGAACAATGTCTTAAGATGGAGCAAAATTCTTCAACATTTATAACCATGTTTGTAGACAGTTGAGTACTTTCTGTTTTATTTATGGGCCATTGTTTAGTCAGGCATCACCATTTCTTCTCATGTAGGTCAAACTTTTTAAAGCAATTTTTAAATCCTGAAGAAGTTTGATGGATGCGACATTCCCAACTGTCGTCTGTCTTTGCATCTATCCAATGTGAAGCGATTTACGACTTCTTAATTGATTACAAGATATGAACTTCTACCCGCGTACTCAAAGAAACCGTTTCCGGTCAATTAAAATCCGTATTTCTGGTGATTTAACCCTTGACTGTTTAGGTCATAAACTTCTCCACCCGACGTTTGTCTTTGTTGATTTGACATCTAATAGGCCTGTGTTTGTGGAGGATCAATGCCTATGCTAAATCACTGTATGTTTTATCACATGATCTTGTACACGAATTGACGGCTCGTTCATAATTGTTGAGCATCGTAAATCATGCATCTATATAGTAACATGTTTCCACTGAACGCAACCTCTTCGATATTATGTGTGTACAAAATTTTAAGACATATGTTCATATATTAGGGAGAAAATCCAAACGAAATGATAAAGAGGGAAAGAGTGTTGAATTAATTGTCAGTAAAATGTAATAGCCACCTGAAAGACCTTAGAGGTAATGCAAAACGCGAGTAGTACTCGACCTGTCAAAATTAAAACTTTAAGTAAGAGATAATTTTCTTTATGAAGGATTTTTAAACAGCTGCTGGCGAACATTTAATAAATTAACCAAATACAGAACATACGTTTTTGAAAATACTTACACATGGCCTAGCTCGTGAGCGATGGTGTATGCCGCGCTTATGCCATTATCCTCAATGATAGAACAGCTTCTCAAGGAATCGCACATGGTCCCTAATTCTGCTAAACCTACAACAAAACAACACGATGTGTATCAATCAGACATTGACGGAAGTCAACATTACTGTTTGTTTTCGTTGCCCATTCCTTTCCAAAGACAATATAGCTTAATGAGCATAGTAAGCAAGCGAGGAGCATTAAACAGTATACAACGTATTGTCCCGCTGAAAATGAACCAAAGCTGGACAAAGAAGCAGTCATGCTGTCGGGGTAAATATCTCCTGCAATAACGCCACCTCTGCCTTGCATAACATTAAAAACCAAATCGACTCACTGTGAAGTAACAAAGAAATTGGAGCTATGTCACACTCACAACAAGTTACGGCAGACACCCAAAGATCACCAGAAAACAGATAACGGATGATCAGGAGGAGTGGACGTCTCCCGTTTGGCTAGCTGCACCTGCACAGATAAAAGTGATAAGGACTAACAATGTATATAAAGTGGTATGGTCCCACACCATCAGAACAAAAATATAAAAACGATGACCAATTTAATGTACGAAAATCTTCCGAGGAAGCGAAAACTTCCGAAAAAGTGACCACCGTCGTTACATTTTAAAAAATTTACGAGAGAAACTATAGATGTCTAATATGTTACCGTAATTTCTAGTTTCTCTATGATGCAGTTCATCAATATATACATTTAACGACCTATGGAACACAGCTTTACTCAAAAGTTTTATGTAAGCCCATGCAGAACTTTTATGATATGACTGTAATAGGGAGAGTCCGTCCCAAGCGAGATCCAGAAATTTTGTCGAGAAGGGGCCATCCAGAATATATTGTCCGAGGGGGTATCCACCCATGTTTTGTGTGTAAAGTAACTTCACATCGAAAAAAAAAACAAGATAAGTCATTTTCACCGAATCTCAGGGTGGGTCCAGACCCGCGTTCCACCCATCTGGATCCGTGCATGCATCATGTAGAATCGTAGTGGGGTTTACATTACACTGATAGTCCATTGTTATCCCTTTTAATTCCTGTAATGTGTCCACTATATAAATATAGGGTACTTCACGGGACATTATTTAATTGTTATAGTGCGAAACGCGCATCAGAACAGAGGAAAGGTGGGGGAAATGGAGACATTAAAGTTGTCAATAAAGACGTTGGGGAACAAAGTGTTATAGGAGGTTAGGGCTGTCTAAGTGGGGATAATGATAGTGCATAGACTTAGACAGATTGTAGGGGTATCGGCTGCATGAGCAGTTCGGGATATTGCTCTATCATTGCAGGCGAGTCTGCTGTGAATCACAATGTCACAGTGACTGGTAACGACCAAAGCCATGTCAGAAGAAAACAAATCATCTTTCCATGTATACATTGTTAAGCAATATCTTTTCTCTCATTATCTTCATTTTCATCATGGTCGTCAAAGAGGGGTGGATTTGACGTTTACAAGACAACATTACGTGTTTAGCAAGGGTCGATCTGCGGCATTTCCAATTAGCGACTCCCCCAACCTCGAAATGTAAGAAATTTATCATTGGTAAGGGTAACGTAGATAAATCAAATTAAAATTAGTAGCTCAAACTCTTGCTTTCCATAAAAATATATACGTGTAGTATACAGAACACGTGTATTTTTTTCTTGGCTCTACGTATCCGCCTTGTTTAAAAATAGTTTGTCACAGCCGAATCAAGAACTTTTAATGAATTCTAACACTACATGTATTTTCTATCAATGTTATTAACAAAACAACATCTGTTGAAAATAGAAATTAAAGTCTTTTAACTTCAGAAATAGGAGACCCTTGAATTCAAACTAAGACGAAAACAAAGGACAATATTACAATTTTATTATTTCTTTTCCCACTCAAGACAATGGTCAGTCTCCCTGACCCTGGATGACCCTCGGTCCATCCATCTCCCAAGTGTCAACCAAACAGAAAACCTTTGCACTTTTCTCTCTCAAAGTGTCGAGCTCCTAATAAAACACGATGAGTGCTGAAAGGCCTCCAGATCAAAGATGACCGCATTTACAGCTGTATTTCAATAAACATCGTTTACAATCGGTCAGGAGAGGCTGTAAAACAGCTGCTTTTATTTTTCTGTTGCCTACAATTAACGCAATGTCAATTAAAACTTATATGAGAAAGAGACCTTTTCTAACTTTATGCACCTGCAAGCAGAATGTTTTTCGTCAACTGAAGGGCACGTACCTATTTCTTTAGATGAGGTTTACAGCTTTAACTGTTATAACACTCTCAATGAATGGGGTTCATTCTCAAACGCTGAGATGATCCAGACAAGTGACTCTGCATGTGTTATACTCCTCGGGATTGATCTTCAGTTTCTAAGTAAAATCTTCTTTTTTCGATTTTTGTTTAGCTATGAGTATTGACTAAACTGAGAAAATATTTAAGAATATTTCATCTATGTATTATGCTTCTCCGGCGAATTCAAATGCTCTTATTCATATATCTAGAATAATATTACATGAATTATTATTTCACTGAAAACTTGCACTACTTCTTACGATAAAACTAAAGTCGTGCCCCATAATAAATACACCATAATAAATTCGAAATGTTTCGGATCTCTTCTTACTATAGAATTGGGCACTGTGTAAAACTCGAAACGGATGCGTTTGGCGAATGACTGCCATTGGTCGTATTCAATGCTTCCAGAACAGAACTGATTTGGAGATATTTTCCTTTTACGTACCTTATCTTCGGCTGTACTGTGGTTGGGAGAATATTACATTGTAAATATCAGTACACTAATTTATTATTTTATTCGAAACACTGTTAAGCGAGTTGGCCTTTCTTTATTGCTATCATTCAGTATTCCTTTCATCGTTATTTTTGTTACCTTTATAATTTGGCGTGTTCTCACTTTGAATTGGTACAGTGTTACCTGAAGAATCTAGACTCCTTAGTCAAAATTTGAACACTTAAATCTTATTAAAATTCCGTGCAAAACCTCTAATGATTTGCGTATTTGTTCTTCCTTAGATAAAAGAAATAAATAATTCTAAGAAACGTTTGAAATGAGCGTTATAGAAAAAATAACTATGACGCGGATGTGACGACACCGCAGACGGAAGTCAGAGATTTGCAGTAAAAACACAATTATCTATTAATTTCCCAAAGTGTGTGTGGGGTTTTTTTTTGTAGATGTGCGTTTCGTTGGAGATAGTTAACACATAGTCCCAAGTAGCAAACTTACGATCGACAGCTGAGATTGTCGTAAAAGACCCGGATATAGTACGTTAATCTTGAGAGATATTGCCGTTTTACGACACAGTCAAGTTTGTGTAATATGATATTTTATCTCAGCATGATGGCGAGGTAATACTCTCGTACATCAAGTCAATCAACGAACCATCATCTAACATCTCACCGGCGAAATCTCACGTTCTTTTACATTTAAATAAAGAGATTGTTTGGTGAGTCCATTGGCCGGTTGTTTCGTTGATTGAAAGTTTACGTCCATTTCAACGGTTTTCAGTCAATCGCTACATACAACAAAGAAAGAAACAAACAAACAGATAAACAAACTTAAAAAGAAACTCACAAATAAACAAAGTCAAGTTCGCGTACAAATTTTGAAATTATGTTTAAAGGGGTCAGCTACAAACCAATTTCTTGAGAGGGATTCAGTGAAGTAATTATGTACAGCTAATAGTACCAAAACAGTTTTGTCGAATCTCATTGAGGTTCCCAGTCCCGGTTCCTGCTCCCGGATCCGCCTATGAATGTGGAAACACCCCCCCCCCCCACCACCACCACCACCACCAAAACAAAACTGAGGCAAATGAGACTGATCAAAGTCAGACATCAAGATAAACATAAAAACTAAGCGTTTAAACAAGATGTTTTAAAAGATAGGACACAACCTTTGCCAATCTTGATGATATAAATATACGAAAACACCTAAAGTCACACTTCTTCGTACACGTGTGTGAATGTAAAAAATGCGAATTTAAGACCAACGCGACTGTATAAAGCACACGTATGCCCCTCACCACCCATGTCATCTAATTTGACTGTAAATTTATATAAAAAGATAAATCAAGAGGAGTTTTGGTTGTTTTAATATACACGTCTGAGTGGTGTCGTGTAACGCTTTGTTGCGTAACGCGCATGCTCCTGAAGAATCTATCGCTCTTAGGGATGAATTGGAGCCACAGGATCATCTCTGAATGATAGAGGTGGCGATCAAAAGAGCACTGTGGGTTAAGAGGGGGGTATTCATGACCCTTTAAAACTTGTACAGAGGAGTAGAATAACATTCCGATGAAATGATTCAGAGGAAATTACGGCAAATCTCACCACGAAAAATTTCATATTAAAACGTTTTATCTCATTGGTATCGAGCCATTTGTCATAATAAAGTCGTTTTTATATACATCCGACTTGTGTGATTAAGTCGACGTGGACCTGTATAGATGTCTTCCATACCTTTGTCGTAGTTCAGTTGCCAGGCTGGCAGGGAGGCAAACGACGCCGAAGATCGAGGTCTGAAGACGGCAAACGTGTGAAAAATCACATATAAATGGAGAGGAATCAAGCGGCGTCTCCGCCTTAGTTCATTCAAATAGATATTTTATTTGACCTCCTGTGACCTGCATACCTACTTATCTACAGGTATAATATGAACTCCCGTAAAGATTGTGGCGTACGACATGTAATAGGCCTTCGGACATATCATAAGTCATCGTCATACATGTCATAGGTTACAACCTCCAGAGATGTTACAGAGCACGGCTCTCAGACTACAGAAGTTCACGACCTCCTGACAGAAAATTGGTCATGGCTTAAAAACGTCAGAAATGACGATAAAGAGACACATCGTAAGGTGCGGCCTTCAAATAATTCAGAGGTCACGGTCACCGGATATATCATACACACAGTATCAACACATGTCAAAGGTCAAGGTATCCAGACATTTCAGAGGTCATGGTCACCTGGTATAACAGACCACATTCTCAACAAATGTCATAGGTCAAGGCATCCAGACAAATCCTAAGCCACGGTCTACATATAAATCATATACAGGGTCTCCGAACCCTCCGAACATAGTTACCATAAATCTAGACCTATATACCACGGTCTCCTGACATATGATAGGCAACGACCTTCAGACATATCATAAGTCATGGTCTCTGGGCATATGACAGGTCACGGCATCCAAATATATCATAGGTAATGACCATCTGACGCATCAGGTTACGACCTTCGGATACGTAAAATCATAGGTCTCGACTGCGACAAAAGTATGGATGCATCACTAATCACATCATTCAGAAAATCAGACATATCACATCGTAGGTCACGCTCTCTTGACATATAATAGGTCACAACCAAGGTCACGGTCACCAGACACATTACATGCCTCGATCCCGGGACACAACAAAGGTCACGGTCTCAAAACACATTACATGCCTAGGTGGGGACACAACGAAGGTCACGGCCTCCAGACACATTTACATACCTCGGTCTCCGAACACAACAAAGGTCAAGGTCTCCAGATACTTCATAGGTCACAGCTACTAGAAAAGTATGGGTATATCATTTATTGCAACATTCGGGCATACAGTGGATGACAACATCAAGACAATGTAAAGAAAGGACCTACCTAATGTATCGCATTTCTGTGGTGCTCTACAGATGTCCTGCCTGAAAAATAAAGAATACATGCCTTAAAATTCATATTATAAAAGTGATGTCTATAAATAGCTTCGATATGGGCCCGTGCCGAGAGAAGATACAAATGTACCGGCTACAAAGTGTGTGCGTTATTTTTGGTGAGGTGTCACAGCTTTTGACCTGTTTCGACTCGAAACACTTCTACATAATATGCATTACCAGTATACCCATCTCCTAGCAGTACTATACGATATGATGCAATGCTTTATCTCGGGATCGGGATTCCCCTCGAGCGAATACACAACCTCTGTGACAGATATCACCGCCTATCTGATACAGTGTCTTCTAATCATACAAATCTGCCATTGAAAACATCAAATACCACTTTATGCTAATATGCAAAGATTACATAGTGTACTTTTGAAAACTAAGGTGTCTCAACTCTCAATTGCTAAACACATTGAGAGAAATACTACATTCCTCCCCGTTTTATTAAATAATTGATAAAAGACAAAATCAATGTGTCGGAACAAAAATTGGAGAGTTTAGCTACTTATCACGTGATAGTAGAGTCAGCGCGATAATATTTTCCTTGGAAGTCTGCGCTAAATCTTTGACAGATTTCCCCATACTTTTGGTAGTTTTGTTTTATAGTTATAGTTGGTCTGGTAGATAGGAGATATGAGGAATCAAGTAATACATCATATATCAAGGCTAAGTAGGAAGTCTGCTTCTTGTAGAGCATGCTCTACCTGCTTCCACATACTGTCTACACGAGCACCCGGTATGCCACCATCTGATATAACTGCTTGTCCTTCATCAACAGTACGTCAAGCGTCATGAGCACATTGATCTAATTCATTTCTTATTCAGTACATGCGCGGATACAGGGGGGGGGGGGTAGAGGGGTCTGTTACAACCCCTCCCCCCCCCCCCTGGAATCCGAAAATTTTATCAAAAAAAGGTAATATTTGGGCATTTTTGGGGTTGGAACAAACCCCCCCCCCCCCCCTTCGTCTAAGAGAAAAATTTACCTCGTTTGGTTGGACCCCCTCTGACAAAAATTTCTGGATCCACGCATGCAGTAGAGTATGTAGTTTGGCACAGCTCATTTTATTTGCGTCATTTTATAAAGTCGTCAAGGGGATTAATAAAATACAATATTTTCAAATGACAGATAATTATTATTATTATTATTTTTTTTTTTTTTTTTTTTGCTAACTATAGTTCATATTTTTGGTATCACTTGGTATCAAAATTGAAATGGAACCCCTTAATATAATTTTAAGATTTAGTTTCATTTAACATTCTTCAAAAGTACAGGTCTATTTATTGCTACATAAGTATATGCAGGGACGAGATATATACGTCCCTGGTATATGTCATGTCATATCGTCTGCTCATGCTCTCCTAATTTTCTATCATGCACAATACTTTTTAAACCACTCCCATCTATGTTCAAGGTCAAAATATAAAATCCCTTCTTTATTAATTCAGCATATTTCCAGCACCATCGGTCAAAATACATCAAAGCTTGAACAAGTCGGAAAAAAAATCATGTCCCCCCCTTCACTAGCCCAGGCAAGACAGGCTATGAATAACATCTTTTAATAGAAATGATTTTTTGTTTGTGCCTTATCTGTTAATAGGTGGCTAGGTCAGATATGCGTCAAGCATCACGTTCACCCTGTCGATCAGAGTCAGTTATATCATAGCAAGGCGAAGAAGAAAAAAATCCGGCATTTTACTAAGCAGCCCATAGCTCATTTCCTGAGGATCACCTGTTGGAATAACAATTACAACTGCCTTTCACACATAATTTGCAGAAATGCTTCAATTATCGAAAACACTTAAGATGCCTTTTGAAAATATTTATTTAAGTGTCTATCGCCACAGAGATGTGCTACAGGGGGCTCTTAAAGTTACTGATACCTGTTTGTAGCTAGATAAATCGAAGCCATGGTGTATTTCCCCTAAATTGTTTGCATCAATATATATGATTGTTAAGATAATAGAATCTTGACAAGGTTTACGAAATGATATAACAAGAACTACTAGAAAAGTTTTAAAATGTTTAAGGACAATTAAATACTACAAGGTGTAACGACAGTACAGACGGCACTGGCTTAAATCAGTGCTCTCTTATAGAGCTGCAGCAACGACCTCCAGTACTCCAGGTACAGTATCTACGAAATACAAAACATGCAAAACTCCAGATACAAATCCTACATTTACTCCACATACAATACTTACAGAGCTGCAGCAATGCCAGATAACCTCTAATACTCCAGATATAGTATCTAAGATATTTAAAACAAATCTCCAGACATAACTCATACAATAACTCAAATATCAACAATACTTCTATGTACAGAATCCACTGAATGCAATACATGTATATGAAAATCTCAAAGTACAATATCTACAAAATTCCAGATACAACGCCTACAATAACTCTAGATACAGTATTTACAATATTCCAAATACAAAATCAACAAAATGAAATATATATACAAAACTCTTTGTATGTACAATAGCTACAATAACTCCAGATACAATATCTATAATAAGTTTATATTTCCGCGGTCGTGTTGTCATGTATGCGGTTAGCCAATATTGGCTATTAAAGCTTTATTTTGTGGAGCTCGGGTAGCTCAGGCGGTTAGAGGGTCGGATGCATGACAGCTAGGTGATTCGGTACCATAGGTCGTGGGTTCGAGTCCCAGACGAGGAACGAATATTAGTGAAATATAGGGTACCTTGTTAGCTGCAGTGTCTTTGTGCTTTATATATATATACAAAACTCCAGATACGATATCTACAAAAATATCTACCATAAATCCAGACACGATATCTACCATAAATCCAGACACGATATCTACCATGATTTTACATACAATAACTACAGTGACTTCAGGAACATTCTCTAACATAACTCCAAATAAAAAATATCTACAACACTCTCAAATACAGTATCTGAAACACTCCAATTACAATATCTACTCTGACTACAAAAATAATTATCTTTAGTAACTTCATATACAATAGCTCCCGATATCGCAAGTGAATCGCAGTTTGCAGGATGCACTACACTAAACTGTCTGCACTACAGTGCCCAGTCTCCCCTATATACCACATCGGTGCAGAGCAATTTTTCATATTCATTCGCCATATTTTATGCCCATATTATCTATCGATCTACGAGACTCGTGATCATGGGTCAGGAGTTCGAGCCCCCGTCTCGTATGTCATCTCAAAATGCCGATTGCAGTCTGCATATTCAATGTAAACACAAAACGAAATCTAAGTATAGCGCTAACGATAGCAGTTCTAGAATTTTTTCTTTTTATCCAAGCCAAAAAAAAAAAAAAAAATCACCCCGCACCGAATAGCCTTTAGTGTATTGAACTTGTCAGATTCTCCTACATATCTAAGTGTGTGTTGCTGTTTATCAAAGTAATGGTCGCACACGGTGATAACGCGGCATTAATTGACCATACCGAGCAAAACAGCAGGAGATGTACCAGCCGCAGATATTGGTCATCTGTAAAGTCCATCATTCTTCTCCTTCCCCGGTCAATGACCGTCCATCTCCATGTTTCACAACATGCGCACGCGTAGATCAAAAGTTCCAGGAACCAGGAAGGAGTTCTCCTGTCGCGATTTACTAGAATTACATGTGATTGTTTACCTTGTTACAGCACGATACATAAAAAATCTCTTAGAATGCGTCTAACCGGAACACTTTCCAAATCGTAAACATGGACGGTAAATGACATCAGTTATTTAAGTTTGGGTAAATAACTGGAAGAATTTTCACAAAAACTCTGTCATGATATTGAAGCTACTTTACAAAGCGCCATAATTTTTACTGACTCGAAATTTTGTCAATACTAAATAATTGATATCACCTTATCACTGACTTCGTTAAATCTGTTTCTCTGTCTGTGTGTTGTTTTTGTTTTGTTTTGTTTTGTTTCATACCAGACAGGTTATGGCTGAGAATAAATCATTTTGCAAGTAATGAAACGGCAATATTCCTGGTAATCAAAACTTAATTTCAGAGAATGAAAACTCGATCGGTATTGTCGATAAAGAGTTGAACAGCTTTCAAACAATTTTGAGTTATAACATGACAAGAGAATGGATGGATTCCAATGTTACAAATTGGTGCAATCCAGGAATCGATCTCTGGTCGCCAGTATGTACATCAGAACGCGTAAACGCTTTACTAATGTAATGAACACAAATTTCGCAAGTATACGAGAAGTGAACAACCAAACAAATACACAAATTCCAGTACGGGTTAATGTTCTGTTTATGACAATAAATGAGCATATGAAATCACCGACACAGCAACCTGTTTAATAAAGCATAACGAAAGCCATTTAATCTACTATTACGTGTATAAGAGGGTCAAAATATGACGACAGAATCGTCATGCGGTACGTCACAAACAGGTGCGCGGAAATGATTGATGGACTTCCTGAGAGTCTTCTCAGAACCTGTACTCCAGTACTTGTTGGTCAACGACCTGTTTTACCATCACCATGCCAGCACCACTGGCGCGTGATCTATCGACTACAGCTTCTCGGCCGTCGCCACTCTACATGACGTATCACACACATTTGACTCGCTGTTCATATAATATATCGTTCCTCCTGTGATTAATAAATGAGGAATCGCAGTAGTGGATTGAGAAGAGGAAGGGTCCTGATAGCCCGAATTTTCTATAAGAGTCGTAACTTTAGGGATGAATTTTTGTTTATTTTTATTTATTGTTTACCAAGTCTATGGTATGTCGTATGTTTACCGGCAATACTGTTCAGTCCCCTTTCGATTTCAATTTTTTTTAATTTTACTAAATTAATCAAAAATTCTTCTAAAAATTATAAAACTGCGAAACCTTTGAGGAAATTCTTTAAAGAATAATAGCAGACACCGTCAAAAGAATACCTTACAACACGCTCATATAAAAAAATAAGTATTATGAAAACAAAATTCAATCATCGATCATCAAGACTCTGGCTATCGATCATTGAGAGAGCGTTATGTTGATTGCCACATTGATTATAATTGATTAATCGCATTAAATCTCCATTCCTGTTCCTCGACAATTTGTCAGCTGGACGAATTGTCATCTATGAAACAGGTGTACCCTTGAAATCCTTTGGATGTGGCCTTTACAACGACGCTAGACGGCGTTTGATAGCTAGTATTATACAGTATGAATTGTTTCCACTTGAAAGGTCCTTTGCGGTTAGAAGAGGTCCGCCAATGCACACGATTCGAAATCCTGCAATAATAGTACTATTGCGGGCATCCCCCTTGTGTACTGCATAGTCGGAAGATCAAAGTAGGTAAAAAGATCATTTGAACGTTTGAAGATCTTCACCTGGCAGACGACAGATTTTGATGACTTCAAGTTTGATAAAGTCCCTCTGATTTTCTTCAACACATGATATTATTGTCGCAACGCTTATTTTATTTGTTGCCTTCAGATTACAATAGCGTCATTATTGTTATATTGACATTAAAGGCAGTTTCCACAAAATTAGAATAAAATGACTTGCTTAAATTTTTACCGTAAAAGTTCAACGAACTGTACTTGTGAACTTTATAACACGGTAAAGAATCTCTAACCCACATGATGGCGGTCAGTATTATGTTACCAAGGCAACGGAATACTAAAAACAAAACCCATCTACCTTCGGTCGGTGTGTGGGACATGCAAATCTCAACACAAACCGGAAATCAAATCACGGCTAGTAAGAAAGTGAGCCGATACAGTGACACAGTACCTTGCCAACTCGGTTACATATTCTTTACACATTGCAAGTTGGCGGCTACCTTTGATAGATATGTTCGAAGAATTTTAACTTCTTTTCCATATTGCTTTTCTGTCAGTGCACACAAAATCTGCAGTGAAGATGGCAAACAGTAGGAAACCACTTAAACGTCTTACACTTTTCGTAAATAACATATTTCAAAGTGGTTTCCGACCACCATTTTGACACCTCGCGTCAATTCTGTCAGATTTAGTGCAAACCAGAAGTCGGATAAAACAAACCGTTAGAAACTTGAACATTACAAACACATTCCATACAAAAGTACAAGTCATCAGAGAACAGAGACAAAATCAAATTTACAAAACCTAGTGACACTACATAGAAAAACATTGAAGCAGAATGAAAATTTTTAAGCCAATTATATGATGGTCATAGGCTGTAGTGAATCACGTGACTACCGAAATCAAAAGGCGTTATATAGATTCTCTTTTTCAACTTCACAACATAGGCCGTGTAAAATTGATGGCATGATCGCGTGGTAGATGGCCAGCACGACCATTTAATATGAATTTGCAAGGTTGATAATTAGTTAAGATCCGAATATTTGTTGATATGGCTTAAATTTCAATGATATTGTAGGAGAAAAGCCTTTTTATCCTATAGAAGGGAAGCATCGTCATTCACGTAGCTAATTATAATGAAATCTGAACAACAATATTCATTTGGTGATTAAATTTTCATAGGTTGTGAACATGAAAATGAGAAATTACTGAATGCTTTAACGCATTTATGAGTAATACAGAAGAATAAAGAGCGTCTTGTGTTAGTTGGTTGGCTGTAAAATATATCGTTTTGTATGAAAATGAAACTTAATCTGTAAGATGCATTTACCTGCCAGATTAAATTCAATTGCATATGAAAGTGAAGGATGGCAATCGCAGGGCATGCAAGAGAATGTTACCCTAAGGTGAACTTGAAAGAAATCCCACACAAATTACTTTTCTTATTCACAAGCATGGAGGTCGGTAAAGAATAGATTTTAATGCGTTTTTCACTATCCTCCATTCGTATTTCCCGCCTCATGACTTTTTCCATCATTCATGAAATAGATTAAATTTTCCATGATATATCTTTTTGACTCTAATGTGAACTAAAATAGCACAAACACAAAAGACAAATAAAAATTAAAAATTTTCATTTTCTCATTTACTATTCCTGGAAAAGCAATACACATCATTTGATAGTGTATTTCACACCTGCAAGAGAGTGTGTTCTTTTCATAATGGCATTTTTGTGGTATATGCAAAGTTATGTAAATGAAGGTGATGAAAAGAAGGATGTTTGAGGGGTGAGCAGCGCGTTGCCACCACGAACCTGACGCCCTTACTGAACCCCAGTTGCCGGAGAACTAGCTAGATAAATAATGTGAACGCTGAAATATTACTAGTGATATTTCATACTTATCATTTATATACATTCATAAGAAATAGGGGAGAACTGAGTACAGAAACATAAGATATTCGTAACTAAAATGTGTAGAGCTGTTACGTGTAGGTAGACATGCGTAGAACTATAACATGTAGGAAAGCAATGTATAGAACTCTGACGTAGGGAGAAATGTGTAGAACTCTGACGCAGGGAGAAATGTGTAGAACTCTGACGTAGGGAGAAATGTGTAGAACTATACCGCGAAGGTAAAATATGTAGAACGTGTGGCATTTAGGTAGAAAGTGTATAGAACGATGGTGTGTGGGTAGAATTGGGTAAAGCTACCACGCGTAGGTTGAAATGTGCATCTAACGCGATACAAATAGGTAAAAATGTGTTGGAAGTGTAACGAACAGATGGAAATGTGTAGAATTATCACGCATAGTTAGGTATGCTGCGGCCTGTAAGTAGAAATTATAGACTTGTGATGTGTAGGTAGCAATACGTAGAACTGTGATGTGAAAGTAGAAATGTGTAGAACTGCGGCGAATATGTAGTGTTGTCTGAGAGGAGAGAAATGTGTAAAAATATGAAAGAAATGTGCTGAAGTGAGAAAATATCTTTGAAATGTGTAGAAATGCGGAACAAATTTTTGTTATATGACAATGGGATAAATTATGCGATAGAATGGTCGTTATTCTGAAATGGGAAAATGACATGCCCGGAATTATTCGCGAAGAACCGATGGCGGTGCCGTTGTAAAAGATCGTTGTTTACCAATGCTGTAAAGACCACATACTGACGGGAAACCCAGCACTAAATGCAGGTCATGTCATTTTTTTTAAAGTGAGTCGGCTAATATCTTTTTTAGAATGACGTTCTTAATGTGTTATTTATATTGAGAATCAGACATATAACGACTTTTCCTGTTCTAATCATCGTCATCACCAAAATCATCATCATTAAAAAACATTCTCTGAATAACTTATCTCTAGTCGACGATCTATATAAAGACCAGACGACAGATTGATGGAAGTAGTGCGGTGAATCACACGTGGTCGTTAACGGCTCACGTTACTAATAGTTATCAATACCCGCCATTACATTCTTCCGCCTAAGTGATCAGAGGTTTGTTCGAGACTCATGACGTCATAACATGCAAGAGAGAAGTTACATAACTTGAACCTTTCGGTACAAGTTTCCTGACATGCCATAACTTATGTTTCTGCTCCCTTATCATGGAATATGTATCGCTTTCTGTTTGTATTGTATGATCTTCCAGTTTATTTGACCTTTTTGCATGTCGATCAAATGCACAGTTCAGAAAAAGTTCGGAAATGACATGCCGGAATATGAACGAATGTCATCGACATGCAACTTTCACTTCCACTGACACCATCGCACAAAAGCATTTATTTAAATTATACCGTATTCTGACTATTTGAATAATAAATTTCAGGCCAAATCAAAAACATATCCAAAGCAAAGTTTCCGTGCAGGTTTAACGGCATAATATGTCAATGGATCACGCGCAGTCGCTGGTAATAAAGGAGCAAGCAACCTTGTCGGCGACATCAAAGACCTTTATCCCTATTATAGCACATATCAACGCATACAATCTATCATTCCACTATTATATCTAACACATTATTTCCTTTCCAGCTTCAGATGCATCGCCGAGTCTGTCTAACGGGCTTCAAACTACTTGGTAGAGATAGTAAACGTGCTACGGAGCCAATCAAGTCAAACATAAGCAGGGAGTGTCCAATTGTCGCACGATCGTGCAACCAAAGAAAAACTCAAAACTTGCGACAAACGATTTTAAAGTATAACTCAATGTATGTAGAAAAATGCTTTTAGGAAAATTCTGAATTGTACGTATAATAATGCCATTTTAGTGCCGTTTTTGAAATTTCAGCGCACAAAATCAAAAGCCATAGATATATGAATGAAAAAAAACAATATAACTATAAATGTACGCATATGTTCAGACGAGTGAAGTACCAAAAGTGACAAAACTATGATTTTGGGACTGCGCCGTGAATGCGCAATAAGCCCATTGCTCCAGCTGTCTTGAACTGCCGGTGCTCCAAGGGGAAAAAAAAGTTCGACGCTCCTGAAAACAGAATATTTCCACCAATAAAAAGACTTTGAAACAGGGTGTCGTAGTCCATGGGTATTAAGTAAAGAAATAAGTAACTTATTTTCAAAGGTCCCCCGGGTATTACCCTTTTTACAAAAAAGATATGAGATTAGTAATTACTCTAAAATTGAAATGTCAATCGTAACAACTCGTCCATTTCCGTAGGCAAATACGAAAAATGGCGATGGTGTTCCGATTGATTGAAATGTAACACCCATAATTTTGCCCATATTTGTTTAAGTTCCTTTCAAATAGAGGAAAATGTTAAAACCTAATTTTGCCAGTATTTGTTGACATTCTGGACGAGAGATCCGTGGCAAAATATGAATTCTGTCGGAATTCTTCGATTCACCTCATCTAAATTCTTGGCAAATAAAAGAAGAGAAAAGTGAATGACAAAGGGAAAAGCTGGCATGACTTGAAACATTGCAAACTTTTGATTGTTTTGCCAGTCTAATTGTTACTGGTTGTGTTTTGTTTTTCGCCACAGAATGTTATGATCCCATTGACGTAAAGCACTTACTTGATGGGGGAATATTATCTGGGGCGTATAACTACCTTGCACTCCACAACTTCTTCCTCCTTACCACGCTTGAAAATACCAGTTAACAAATCATATTATATGACACTCAATGTGTGTCTTTACAATCGACTGCCAAATTCCGGGTGAATCAAGCACTTTCATTTCATTTGCATTATATCGCGCGACACTTCCCTCCTAAGTTCTCCTGATGCTAAAGCTGCACAGCCCATGAATAGGAACGTCATCGCTTTATCAATTACGCAATTTAAAACTTTTAAAGCTTTGTTTCGACTGGTCTTTTACTCTTTTTATTATTATTATTTTTTTTTTTTGTTTGGTCATTTTGAAAGCAGGGGGTTATCAACCTCTTCAATATAATAGCAAGATCCCGTATATCGAACCATGCACCACAGCACACCACCACGCCAACTCTGCCCCTGGAAACTCTGAAACAATCCCTCATCCCACTACTGTCATACACACCATCCGTCATTCCCCTGTAAAGGTAAACGACCACGTGACTTTCGACCTTTTGTCGCTTTCTCTTTCTCTTTTCTTTGAAATATGGCAATATGACATGAAACGACCATGATGTAAGTAACACCAATGAACGTTCAACATCGGTGGTCACAGACGTGACTGACAGCCAATCAAATTCCTGAATTTATTACGGGATCGTTATTGAATATATTCATTATACGAATAGGGTCAAATTTCTCTCCTGACGTTTAATAACGGTATAAAAGTAAATTCTAAATTAGTTACTGCTGTTTTAATAGACATGCTGGCATTGTGCTGTCTGCGAGCGCGCAAGAAAGCAAGAAAAGATAACTCTTGTCTAGCTTTTTTTTAAAGTCTGTATATATGATAATACACACTTGATCTTAACAATGAATTGACATCTGCCAATAAACTTCTCTAGTATACAAAGCGAGCACCTCCACACTTGCAAGGTCCCATGTAAACGTATTTTAACACTTGTCTCATTACATTCTGCCATACCTATGACCCAACATGTCAACTATCTCTTGAATTATTCTCCATATAATCCCACACGATTTATTTTCTTGTCAGTTTTGAATATCATTAATGTATAACTACATAATTTATAAAGGAATAAATACGCGGGAAATGCAAGTGCGCAATATGTTAACTTCGCATAACATGTTTACAAAAGAGTTCAGTCATTGATTATTTAAAGTCATGTTTGCCCGCATTACACATGGATGCATCTATAACACAGTGGTCCACTTACACTAATAAAGTTATGAATGGAGTTAATTAATATTGAGAAGAAATCATTTTCGTCCATCAGAATACACTTTAATCTAAGAAAACTCCATTGCCCGGGAATAGTTTGCAGCGTGAGCGCCGTGCTATCAGAACGTTTCGTAGCCACTGGCAGATATAGAGGGGGTTACAGAGTTTGCAAGCCACCCCCTCCCTTTTCGTCGGAAAAAAGGTCATTTTTGACCATTTTAGGGCTGCAATCTCAACCCCCCATTTTCGGACCAAATTTTGCAAAACATTCGTCATGGGAGGCAGCACCCCTCCCCCTTCCCCTTTTTCTAAAAAAATTTCTAGATCCGCCGATGTTAGTAGCGTTCTATATGAGTTAATTCTCATTTTATTTCACTTTCTGTTTTGTTTGGGATCCATTTTGTCATGTGATTCAGTCATATATCTTTCTTTCTTTCTAGACAAAAAATTCCTTTAAACGATTTCGCAAAGACTTCACCAATGTCAGAGTGTATTGTCATGGCGTGAACACGATAAGAAGGCACTTAAGATAGTCAATCACCTGTCTGGGGTAGATACAAGACGAACGAGCACCAATTGTTTAACACTGACATTTATTTTGAATCTGTTAATTTTCACCAAACCAAGATCGTGTACTGACGTCATAGTTTTCACGTAAACACACGTGATTACTGGAGAGTATCGGAGCACTTGTGTGTAAAGCCATGTGGTGAAAAACTACAGCATGGTAGGAAACTCGGTCACTTTACAAAGTACAAACGTCTGTTTCTAACAATTGCATGTATCTATTGTGTTGTCCAAGTCACTTCTACAGTATCAGAGATAAATAATAGGAACCTGTATGCTGCTTAGTGCAGAAATGTGGACCAGTGTCGCACATCCACCCGAAACACTGGTAGGTAATTACCACGGCAACGTGAAGTATCAGCTAAAATGGTCTCCAAACTCGGTCAGTACATCTCATAAGGGGATTTTACATCAGGACTATATAATAACTTCTAAGTCCTATGATCTAAACGTTATACTCGACCACTGTACCATCTGTACCGGAACCTCCCGACACTTCCGTCCAATAGACATCACTCCCAGCTTGTTTGTCACATGACTCCTACACAAGACAAATGGGTCAGCGGCAAAACTTTCATTAATGCACTATTCTCCAGTTTGTAATCGTCAATTCTTGTTTTTCTCGAATAATTGCAAAAGTTGGCACAAAGGAAATAAATAATTACAGGGATTTCATTAAGGTATTAACTCATGCGGTAAATCGTTTATCATTAATTGCGCTGGTTTAGCATTAACACCACTTCCGCAAAGATTACAAGGAACCCATCTGCTCTGAAACAGTACAACTTATTTTAATCGTTTTTGTGAAAAAAAAGTTATTCAAAGATAAGTTAAAATAAACACGGTAGATGACACATAAGATTAACCAGATAGTGTATGAGAGTATGTTGAGTAAACTGAAACAGATAGTCAGTGATAAATAAAGTGAACTAGATAGTCAATGATAAATAAAGTGAACCAGATAGTCAATGATAAATTAAGTGAACCAGATAGTCAATGATAAATAAAGTGAACCAGATAGACAATGATAAATAAAGTGAACCAGATAGTCAATGATAAATAAAGCGAACCAGATAGCCAATGATAAATAAAGTGAACCAGATAGACAATGATAAATAAAGTGAACCAGATAGTCAATGATAAATAAAGTGAACCAGATAGTCAATGATAAATAAAATGAACCAGATAGTCAATGATAAATAAAGTGAACCAGATAGTCAATGATAAATAAAGTGAACCAGATAGACAATGATAAATAAAGTGAACCAGATAGTCAATGATAAATAAAGTGAACCAGATAGCCAATGATAAATAAAGTGAACCAGATAGACAATGATAAATAAATTGAACTAGATAGTCTATGATAAATAAATTGAACCAGATAATTTATGATAAATAAACTGAACCAGATAGTCTATGATAAAGAAACTGAATCAGATAGTCAATGATAAATACAGTGAACCAGATAGTCAATGATAAATAAATTGAATCACATAATCAATGATAAGTGAATTGAATCAGATAGTCAATAATAAATTATTTGAACCAGATTGTCGATGGTTTTAGTGAGAAGTAATCATATCCAGTGTGGATAGCAACAACCGCCATAAAATAGTTCAAATTTGATCAGCTGAATGATTTAGGAAGTCGATACTATAATTGGATTAAAAATCGCTGTGTCGGTGGGCTTATCCTGACAATCTGCCATCCCTGTTACTACTTTAGGCAGTCCCTAATGCATTGAAAGATGTCATGTGCATCTGAATTTCCGCAGTTGTTTATTGGTAATTCATTGACTGTTTCCGCCAAAATGCGATGCACTGCTGCATAGAAAATTATTTCATACTTCTTGCTTCTGCTGCATATAAACAGGTCACGTGTTTGTAACAATCGTTGCTTTGAAACATTTTGGGCTCATCATGGTAAATTTGAGACATCAGTTATACAATTTACATAAATGAGTTGTCTGTGATTACAAATACAGAGCAGTGCATTAGTTATTACGTCATGATCACGAGCACGTGACATATAACAATCTCCTGAAAATAGCCGCCATGATGATACAAATTATACGAGGTCTGTAAGCTGTTTCCCAGCATTTCTAATAACATAACATTTAAAATAACCGAGTTATGTAATTTTCGTAACGTGTTTATAATTCCTGTTGGTTTTATAGACTGCAGTTCATGTCATCATTAATTTCATATATTTTGTCATTTAAGTTTGCTCGTCTGACTGTAACCCGTATGTAAAAACTAAAACGAAGCTTGAAGTTAAAACGTTACCAAAATCACCACAGTTAATCGCAAAACTCCTACAGCAGCCATCCATTAATTTATTAAATTCAAACATTTATAGATATTCCAAAGTTCAATGCAATCCGATCGCTAAAGAGTGAGTCATCCTAAAGACCGAAAAACATCGTACTACACTTGACTTGACACAGCACCAAAACAAAGTTGGCCATCGTTGTTTATATTTCATTTATTTTTCCCACAGGTCAACGACTGCACATGACCGTTTATATATTGTTAATGTCTTTACTTTATATTTACTATAAACAAATTATATCGCACGTTGAAATGTACACAATTCAACGGGAGACAATTCCAAACGTGTTCTGTATGTTTTACGCAAATTTCGGGAGTTTTGTCCTTGCGTCTTTGCAGCATTCGTGGGCACGATTCACTTCATCCGGTACACCGACACGGTTCTTTATACTACTCAACTATATATCAAAATCTGACGCAAATGTAGTAATGCGTTAAATTTTTAAGCGTGGTTTGAAGCAACTTGAAAATAAACCGAAATTTCTTGTATTGAATAATACTGAACGATAAATATTCTTTTTATGTATAAATCAAGATAACCCCATGCATTATCGAATTCATTTATTATAATTTTTTTAATTTTATTTATTTATCTATTTTTTGTTAATGTTAAGTAGCATAAAGAACCGAATCCGTGATCGGGATAAAGACTTCCGGTTTACAAAGAAACCGATCTCGGTGATCTGGTGTAGTTCACTAGAATTTTCTGTGTGCTGCTATTAGTCTTACGACAGTTCGAAACTGTTTCCTTCCGAATACTCTTCGAATTCAGTGGCCATTCCCCTATGCTTTACCTCAAACATAAGACGTAAATTAATTACCGTAGAGGATATTAAATTAATTAAATAATTAAGAACTAAGATATAAATGGCATAATGCAGGCAACAGAAATGAAACTTAGATTACGAAAATCAGCAAACAGTTTAAAATTAAGCAACTTGCCTAAGCAATAAAATTCTAAACTAAGTAATATTGGTCAACAAAAGAACTGAAAATTCATAGACATAAATCAAGATCTTTAATTATATGTAGCGCCGGTCGAGCATAAAACGTTCTTTTTAATAGGTCAGCGTCAGAAATGTGTTTTTACGAATAACACTTTCAATAAATGACTTCATTCTAGTAGGGCATTAAATGACCCACGTCAATAGGTGGAAAAAAATATTGATAAATAAAGTTCACTGTTTGCATTTACCTTTATGTAGATTGTTCAAAAGAGAATATTATGGGACAGTAATAGGAACCCAAACTACCGAGGACTACAGAGCAATGGCCACACACATGTACTATGAGAACCATATGGTTATTTTAGAACGAAAATCTTACACATTTCGCATTATTTAAAGTCTTTTTTTCTAAATAAGGAAAAAACCTGCTCCCTCCCTGTAATGATGAGGCCATTGTTTCTATGCACTGACCAAAATACATAGTACAAGAGAAAATTCTGAGTGGCCATCATATACATGTACAACCATTCCAAAGTTCAGATGTTGGTTATAGTATCATATTTAATATTATACGACTTTTATTTACGTTATGGTGTTTTCAGGGTTTTCTCGAGGTTTTGAACTTCTTGCCGCTGAAAACGTGCGAGTAAAAGCTGAAGACCTCACACTCCGTCGTTAAGAGGAGCAGATACGATTCGAAAGTCGATTTACATGTACCGTAATTGACAAGCAGAAAACAGGACTTTCTCACGCTAAAATCAATAGAGCAGTTTTCTCCTCGCAGACATGTGGAAAATTTTCATTCATTCCTGCAGACAGCTCAAAGACTAATATATTTTTGACCATGGATTCGTTCGTTAGATTGGCTCGACAAGAGTGCAACTGCATTGAGTGGTGCACGCGATAGCGGCGATTCCTTTGATAACCCTACTTAAAATGTAACTTAATCAGTCTCTAAGGTCACAAACACAATACGAGAAAATCATCTTCGTATTGTGGGGCGATAAAAACATCAAGAAGTCCCCGTATGCGATTACATGTACAATAGCTTGCGCAAGATCTATCAGTCGGTTGCATTTAGAACAAAGTCGTTAATCAAAGAACTATCTATCATTGTAATGAAATAGTAGAAATTGGTGCAAATGATAACAGCACTGAACCGAACACGTCGTCACTTTCATCCATTCTTAACAGCCTTTAAGGCCGGAGGTGCCTGTCGCCAATATCAAGGGATAGCTTTATTTTAAGAACTTTTCTTTCAAATTCCTTAGATGAATTACGTGTGAAAAATGGCAATAAATAAATTTCCGACATCTCCCGAGCTGTATTGAATTTCGTCATACAATCTCATGCCATCAAACGATACTTCCCGAGCTGTACCGAGTCCCCTATCCGATCTCATAGAGCAACACCTAAGGCCCTTGGGAACGGGGTTGATGCTTTTTTCAATCGTTAAAGAATATTTCTGGATTTACTCCTGTCAAAAGAACTTCTTTCTGGGCCTGTATCTCTTATAATGCACCCCCCCCCCAAAAAAAAAAACCCACAATATAAAACAAAACAAAACAAAAACAAAAACAAAAAAACCTATCTTACGACCTCATGGTATCAGATGGGTCACTGACTACCAAAATATAAAATCATGTAAGCGCCTGGTCCTTTGCTGATTTAACACTCAAACAACGTAAACAATGGGCATTTATAGACTCTTTATGACCAGATTGAGACCAGGCGTCCATGAAAAGCGAACGTCTCCTGTTTGGCTGGGTACAATCACAATGAACGCCGAAAACTTTACCAAATGCCACCAACGAGTCCCATAACAACATATGATACCCCCGAGATTTTCCGAATACACATGTCCTTTCTCATGACATTAGATGACTGCCCATAGAAAATTTATTATCATGCCAAACCATTACGAAACTATAATGCTGTCAAATTCAAACGCACACGGATTCCAGGATGATAATTGCTTGCAATTGGAAGACATGAATAAGAAACATAAAAGTTTCGCTTGCTTTTCATAGTCACAAGTTTTTAACTTAATCTCCTATGACATTACACGGAATGCACTTTACGAGACATCGCTCTCTTAAACTATCTCCCTCTTCAAGGTTCTTGGAACAAATACTCCAGGTACAGTTCTCGCGAGAAGCCAGCTTGTAAAGTACAAGGCTGTTGTTGTCTCTTATCCAACATTCTGACATACTACTCAGAAAATAAATGTCGGAATTTTTGAAGGAGAGACAGCAATGAAAATGTGTGGAGAAATCTGTCTTGATTCTTGTTTTCTCGTTCGATGATTTATTGCTGTTTCTAACTGCGTTTGTTGTTGTTGTTGTGGCTTTTTTTGTTGTTTTGTACATTCTTTAAGATATTCAAATAGTACGGATAATAGGATAAGTTAAAGGCAGTGCATTTTGAGAGGGTAATGCGCCGGTTGATTTTTGAGTGTGAAAGCAGACAATGACAAGATACACATGACATGGCCCAATCCTGTTAAAGCACACATCCCCTCAAAAACAGACCTTGTTACGAACACCAGGTTAGAGCAGATGCACTGAAGCTTGACTATGGATGGCTAATGCCCTCGCTATTGGGTACAATCTCATTAACACCTGATAGTTCCGTTACTCCTGCTTTGTGGCTAACTATGTGACACCTCCGAAATTTAGTCACGATTTTTCTACGGATTTTCCCCGTCTCTATGATACGCAGTCAATTTCTGAACTAACACCTGAATTCAAATTCAATTGTTTCAATGCCTCAGATATGAGAAATATGATGAATGAAAATTTTGAAAAAGTTCAATTATTATTTCTACGATAATGTAGGTGGATGTGCTAGTGTGTCATTTATTGGGAAGGGAATGTAGGTTATATACAAAAGGAAAAGGCTATAAAAATTCGGATGTTGTTGCAAGATTTATACCTCGTGGACGTTGATACAAATGTCTTCTGTATACTGTCGATACTTTCTTTTTAATATCGATACATTTTCACATTGACATGACAAAGTAAATCTGCAAATTTTCGCCTCTTTATTACATTTTTTGGTCCATGAATGTTGGATTCCTTCTTTCATGCCATGACAATATTTGCAATCTTGCATACACACTGCTGTTTAAATGAGTGAAAAATGGAATTATGACTTCGATATGTATCGATCATTTTGTTAATCGATGTATCTATAGTAAAATTAACATTTATGACATCCCTAATCCTCATCAATGACATCTCTAATCCTCATCAATGACATCCCTAATCCTCATCAATGACATCCCTAATCCTCATCAATGACATCTCTAATCCTCATCAATGACATCCCTAATCCTCATCAATGACATCCCTAATCCTCATCAATGACATCCCTAATCCTCATCACTGACATCCCTAATCCTCATCAATGACATCCCTAATCCTCATCAATGACATCCCTAATCCTCATCAATGACATCCCTAATTTTTATCAATGACATCCCTAATTCTCATCAATGACATCCCTAATCCCCGACAATGATATCTTCTAAGTCTCATGGACGATATGCAATCAATAACATCCATAAGTTTCATCAATGACATCTTAAATCCTTTTCAATGACATTCCTAATTTCCATTAATGCTCTTTAATGACATCCCTATTTCTCATTAATGACATCCCTATTCCTTCTCAATGACGTCCTTATCAATGACATCCTTAAGTCTCATCAATGACCTCCCATCAATGACATCCCTAATCCTTATCAATAACATCCCTGTTTTTCATCAATGGCATCCATATTTTTCATCAATGACATCCCTAATCCTCATCATTAAAATCCTTTATTCAAACCTTCAGACAAACATGCTTACCTGGTAATCAGTATGGCAGTGTCATAGTGTAAGGGGTCGCTGTCGTCTGCTACATTGTTAATATGCTGCCATTTACAGAAGTCACTCAAGGATGACGCTGCATTAGGAGTGATCCGGGGTCCGTCCTGTAAATATAAATATATTCTACATATAATATTATCATATAACTACTAGGTATGACTTTGTGTTTGGTGAACTGCCGAATATAACGGTCTTTACGGTAAGAGAGAGAGAGAGAGAGAGAGAGAGAGAGAGAGAGACAGAGAGCACCATGGCTATTTAAATTCATGTTAAGTTCAGAAGAAGATTGATTGATCGATTTGTGTTTAACGTCACACCACGAATATTTCACGTATATAGTGACGGCATCTACCTGATGCGGGGCATACAAATTTTGACTTTTGCAACGGACCCATCCAAAGCAGTGAGGGATCTTTAACATGCCATGCATACCACGACAAGGGGCCTCGGTTTTTGCTGTCTCATCTGAAAGACAGGACACCGGCATGACCAAAGCGGGATTCGAACACAGTACTCCCGATCAAGAGGCGAGTAGCAGCATCGTCATAATCATTATCATCATTTTTGAAACGGTGATCTTTATCATTTCGATCTCACATCCTATAGGTCTATACGGCACGCGCTGGGAAGCAGTAAGAAGTAATAGGTGCATAACTTAAGGCGAACCCCGATTACGGCGAGGTCAAAGGTTAAGCCCTCTGTATAAACACCTCAGACACCCTAGCGATATCATGTACCAAAAATAACCCGATGTAATTACTGGGAGGAGAAGAGATTAACAGATTTCCGGGATAATCTGTTAGGCGAGCTTAGCGTGCCAACGGAAGTGCTAGGCTTCCTAACTAGACGGGTTAATAGTCATTAAGAAGTGAAGCCCCCTAATGAAAAAGTAATTACAAAGTTATGTTATCGTTGTATAAAATGAAGAAAGCTTTCAACTCGGTGTAATAAAACTTTAACGAAGACGGCGCGGGCGCATGTCTAGAGTTGGCTTGCAGGGGTTAGAGGGGGTATATAACAGCCTGAAGCTTATCCTCTGTTTTGTCAGTATACTCTGGGATACCAATCTACTACAACAAGGTTGCAGCGCTCTTACCCTTATCTCTTTCTTTATTTGCTATCTCTCAGCAATGGTGAATATGAAGGAAAGGGGAACAATATTCGACTCCCCCTCCAAAGTGTAGTGTGAAGTCTTGAAGTTTTATAGTCAAGGTTTTATCATTTCATCCTGGGCACTAGAACCCGCTCCCTAGCTATTTTAAGATTCAAGCCGCTTTTGTAAATATAATATCTGGGTCCGCTCCGTCCTCGGTAATTCCGTGGCGGATTTTACTTCCGATACGTATTGCTATGTATTTAAACTGTATAACAAAAACCGCAATTTTTATAAATTATAAGCATATGTAATACATAAATAATACATAAATAATCACCATACACCTTCCTCGAATTAAATAAATCCTTAAACTATGACGAATATTTTAATATTCTTGGTTTATTTGCGTGGATTAATCAATCATTTTGGTGCACCTTTTTAGAAACACATTGAACATTACCTGCTTGCGGGAAATAACATGTGCGGATCCAACGGCGAGGAAGCCGAGAATCCTGACCCATTTTCAGATTCGGCCAATAATGTGATCTTCCTTAGTATAGTTTTTTTCGTCTTTATAATATAAAAATTACACCCCTTCTAGTAGACTTGATCCCCTCTCGCAAAATCTATCTGGGACGACCTTCTCTCAACAAATTAAGAGTTTTTTTTTTTTTCTAACAAAAAAACCCTCTTAATTAAGAGTTATTCTAGGTTGTTCCTTCATCAAAATAAAAAGTATCTGAGGTGACCCTCTCTTAACAAATAAGATGTATTTTAGGTAACCCTCTCTCAACAAAGAAAATTCATCTAAGGTAAGCTTTCTCAACATAATAAAATCTATCTGAAGTGACTCTCTCTCTCTCTCTCTCTCTCTCTCTCTCTCTACATATATATATATATATATATATATATATATATATATATATATATATATATATATATATATATATATATATATATATATATATATATATATTTATATATAATTAAAATAAGATTAATCTGAAAAGCATCCTCTTAAAAATTCTGGTTCTTTGACACCTGACTATATATTAAGGAAAGACACTCAAATACTTCAAAAGAACTAGCTTTCTTCCGTCATATTTATATTCTGGATGAAATTCATTTTTCATAAAATAATACGTGTGAATTCGTCGGTGAGATGAAAGTAACGAAATGGACATTAAAATTTCCTTTACAAATCTTGCGTTTTGACTTAGGAGTAATTTATTGATGTTTTGTTTCCCAACTTTCATCAGCTGAGATCTACTTTACAATCACACATGCTTACGTGAAATATATCAAAAGCAATCATGTTTGTCGAGCAGACGACGGGAGTAGAACACCTGGGTCTCTTTTTTCTCACACTTTTTGATTTATGAAAACATAAAAAATAATATTTTGAATTGTCAGTCAACTTGATAATTGTCGCAGTGCAAGACACGTACATCACGCTGTTGAGGCATAGAACCGCGGTCTAAAATACTTATGATAATAGATAATATTTCTTTTACTATAAAACACACCCTAATTTAGCATTCTACAAACACCTCACTTTCGGTGGTACATTTTACACTCTCCGAGGAATAAGTAAAGATCTTAAGTACTTGAAAAAATATTAATCTTCTTTCTATTGAGTCTAAACGATGACATCTACTGGTGTCTAATAGCACACATATATGTCTGGGCCATAACAAAAATAATGCCCCGAGAGGCAGGGGTTACGATAGATTATCACATATGTACAAACAAGGATCACCATCAGGTTTTTTTAACCCCACATACATATATGTATAAAGATTGCGCTTTCTCTGCATTGTTTACAGAACAATAAGTTAGGTTACATAATTACTGTATGTATTTGTTTCAGATTTCTTCTAACGTCGCACACATTACCTTACTGCATTGGCGTGTGATTATGAACGGTTGGTTGATTCATGTTGTACGTTGCTTTCAACCATTTTCTCTGTCAAACCCTGACATAGAAGCAGAAGGTTTTAAAAAGACTCCTCTTGATATAGTGATGTGATCCGGGGAATGGACCCTGACAAGCCTACGTCACAAACCAAGCACTAAACCTCTGTCACGTGACGAGTCTCTAATACGTATGGTGACGAACTACAGTTTACATTAACTTTGTTCAAACAAGATACCATGCAGTAGTTCATAAGGAACATGCATTTCACTAGACAAAATAGACATCTGGGTTATCACGGACCCCTGGAAGAAATGGAGGTCATATGCTATGGAGAAGTAAGCATCCCCTGCTGACCGGTCACACCCGCCGTGATGCCATAGGATTATGCGAGATAGTAGAACACGCAGTCATATCAAGTAATAAAGGAAGTGAAATTAAAATCGAAAAAAGATTCGGGTACACCAGATGCTCTGACAGAACACTGGAGTTCTCAAAGATCATACAACACGGGAGTTTTCACAGTTGATACAACACTGGAGTTCTCACAAATCATACAACACGGGAGTTCTCACAGATCATACAACACTGGAGTTCTCACACTGAAGTTCTCACAGAGCATACAACACTTGAGTTCTCATGATGCAGCTACCATATAAGTAAACTGGTCTTATCTTGAAGTGACGTAAAACACTTAGCAAACAAACATACAAACAAACATACAAACAATATGTTGAAACCGATTAATTTTTCATCTAGATTCTGTCATCCATCACACTGCACTGCTCTCTAAGATACAACAGTTTACTGAGATATCAGATTTTAAATTCTTTACATTTCCTAACATATCCTTTGACAAAACCAGCAAGGTGAACTATGCCTTCTGTCACATTTAACACTGATAAATCTTGGCCTCACAAGAAATGCTCGTAATCGCCGCTTTAGTTATCAACCCTGGCACGAAAAAGCCGAAGGTCGAGCATATCAAAGTCTCGCGCTTTTCCCCGGGATTAAAATACAACCTCTTTATAATTGAAAATTATTCAAATTTGTGCGAAATTCTGATACTATTTCATCTCGCACAATGCGCGTTTTGGATTTCTAATGATGAACTTTGATACTTGGTATCTGACGAGGAGTTGGAATTGTGATTTATAGAGGAAAACATCAAATTTAAGCTGATTATAAACGTAAAATATCGACTAATACCCGTCACGGCAGCCACCGCTTGCCGAATGCAGCGAGAATTTGTTTCCAAATCTCCTTCATATCCCATTACCATGATATGAGTTATTATGTGATAATTATAACGAGGGGAAGGAATATAACCCAGTATTGTTCAGGAAGGGAGGAATACGAAGTATATGTTTAGCGATCAAAATTACATTTTATGATAGACAGCGAGGAAATTCGGAAAGTTGAAACACGAGTGACTAAATGTTATATGACGTCTGCTTATTACTTTACTATAAAATGTAACGTCTTCAAAGAGAACTCCTTTTTATGTTTATTATGGTTTATTAATTTAATGATAGCAGGAATCCTACCCACGTGATAAAAACACGCTTTTTCTTTAAGGTTAAAGAGTGAACGATACTCACCGAAAAATACTGATATATTCGGTATGACAAATGCTGATATATAATTACATACAGCGTGTTAGTTTCAGAAGATACCTTATTGGTTAGATCGTGAATGACGATATCAAGTCGCGAGTACATGAACTGTTGGCAAGCCGTAGTTGAAGATGGAGTGCTGCGAGTTCGAATCGTCTAATTGTTTAACCACGTTTTGTCCCAATACTATGACGAATTAATTGATATAAATGTAGATATAAAGCGAACAAAATAAGCATATTGGTAACAATCTAATATCCGTGTGATAATAACAGTCGATTAACGAGGACAATTTTACGGTTAACGTACTGGGCGTGCATAGCAATGCTTTATTTAACAAGAAGAAATCCGGAGGCTGTCAAAAGTGGTAAGTGGATCACCAAGCTATAATGAGATCAAGTGACCAGCAAGAATAAGCTTATCCTATCGGTAAGAAATGCTCGCCGAATCACAGTCAAACGATATCAATAACGGAGAAATTAGCTCCTTTGCGTAATTCATGTATACAAAACTATCACCAACTTCGTGCATGGTAAAAAAAGCACGGAGGACATCATAACAAAGTAACTATGGTTGACTGATTGATTTTTGTTTAACGTCACACCACGAATATTTCACGTATATGGTGACGGCATCTGCCTGATGCGGGGCATACAAATTTTGACCTTTGCAACGGACCCACTCGAAGCAGTAAGGGATCTTTAAGGTGCCATGCACACCACGACACGAGGCCTCGGTTTTTACTGTCTCATCCGAAAGACAGGACACCGTCATGACAAGAGCAGGACTCGAACCCGATCAGGAGTCCAGCGCGATACCACTAGGCCACGCCGGCTTCAAGGTAACTATGGACCACACTATGAGGAATTACGAGTATTAATAAATGATGAAATGATAAATATTAATAAGTGATGAAAAGGCAAATATAAGGGATACAGAGAGATATGTGTAAGAACGTTTTATGCAAATGATGGAAAGATGGCTCCCTAGTGTTCGCTTTCTTAGTGATAGATTGGGACGACACCATTACAAATGTTAAATCGACACGACAGCTGCGATAAATGTCAATTTGTTTTAGACAACTCGAGTCTCTGTAATTTGACCTTTTACTACTAAGTAGCTTCGTTGCAATAAGATGGCACACTGAATGATAACCGTTGGTTTTATTTCACGGCGGAATGTGGTCCAATTTGATACGAAGTTCATTACATTTCGATTAAAATAAATTGATATTAGACGCACATTATCACAAGGCACGATATCAATGAGGTGGGTCGGAAGAAGAGTGCGCTCTGTAGATCGAATTCTTTAGTCTTCAATTACTATATATACGTTAAAAAAACAAAGAAAGTAAATGTGACTCTGCTTCCTTGAATTGCCCACCTTCACCGTTTTTGATGGTGTCTTACGACTCCCAGGTATGCCAGAAACAAAGCCACTTTATATGTATTAATGAATGAAAAGCAAGAATGTCACTTTGAAATTTAAATCCCAGATAAAACAGCAAGAAAAGATATGCTTGTCCAACGTGCATCAAAGAGACGATTTTATAACCTGCTTTTCAAAGGTTTTGTCTCGAAATATAGAATTTCCTCTGATCGCAATTTCATTTGATCGTCTGCGACAGACGAATATATTGCAAGTTTGCTATAATGACGTTACGATGACTAATTCGGCATAGTTGCCTTAATTGAGACACTTTGTCAATGTTATTTTCCTTGCGGCGAAAGTTGTAAATGATTTTGACGAAATTGGTTGCGATTTTGTGGGCGGAAGATGGTCTTATAGAATAACACTGTCTTAGCATTTCCATAATATGATCATTTTATCGCTAAATTTTTCAATTACGGGTGAAATCGGATAAATGTATTAATTGTTGGAAATGTGTAATGCCAAAGAATATCCACTGCCAAAGGATGTGCATTGCCAAGAAATGTATACTGACTTCAGCACACGATGTTCATGTGCCTATTCCCCCCTCTCTGATTCACTCTCGAAGCACATGTATCGTATTTTACGGTGGTCAGTTTTTATGTCAACCACTGTCTGAAATAGTGTGCCAGCTGGCCAATTTCCATCAAGTGTCTATTTAGGAATGGAGAGCACCTTAATGGTCAGTGTTTGGTCAGTCTTGATTACGATGGCCAGCCTACGGGAAAATGTGACCATTATGCATGTGATCTAAGATTATTATACTCTATATCTTTTATGCTTCATGGCTATAGTTGCGCAATAAAAAGTGACCGATCCTAAACTACTCCAGCGCATAGAAGTGACCGACCGTAATAATGCTCGAACACATAGACATTCAAGTTTAATCGACCGCTGAAACTTCTTGCAAAAGCAAACACACCCTGACGATTCTCCAACATACAAAAGTAACCAACTATAAAACTTGAACACAAAAATGTAAACGACTATAACAACACTTGAACATAAAAAAAGGTAACCGACCATAACAAAACTTCAACACAAAAATAACTGACCATAGGAAGATTTGAACACACAAAAGTAGTATTGAGAAAACATTCTCTAACATACAAAAATAACCGAGCATAACACTACTTAAACATACAAAAGTAAGCGACCTTTACCATCTTTGAGCATACAAAAGCAACCAACCTAACAAAATCTGAACATACAAAAGTAACCGAACCTATCAAAACTTGAAGATTGCTTGATTTATCGATTATCGTTTTACGTCACTCCATGATTATTTCACGTATATGGTGAAGGCATCTGCCTAATGCATTACATACAAATTCAGACCTTTGCAACGGACCCACCCGAAGCAGTGAGGGATCTTTTACGTGTCACGTCTACCGTGACATGGGATACGGTTTATACTGTCTCATCCGAAAGACTGAACACCGGTGTGCCCAGGGCGGGAGTCGAACCCGGGGCCTCTTGATCACGAGCCGAGCACCTTATCCACTAGGCCACACCAGCTTCAAAACTTGAAGAAACAAAAGTAACTGACCCTGACAAAAATTGAACATATAAAGTAACCGACCATAACAAAAGTTCAACACACAAAAGTGACCGACCATTACAGTACTTTAGCGTACCCAAACAAAACTTGAACATACAAAAGTTTCAAGTATACGAAATATCCATCATACAAAAGTAACCTAACCTTGCGTTACTTGAACGAAAAAAAAACTAACCCTAAATATATTTGAACATACAAAAGTAACCCACCCTAACAATACCTCAACGTACAAAAGTAAACCGAACCTAAAACTTCTCGAACACACAAAATTGACCGAACCTCCCAATAGCGCAGCACACAAAAGTAAACCAACCCAAGCAATTCTCGATCATACAAAAGTAACTTTTATAACAATCTAAAAAATCAGTTTCTATTTCCAAATACCAAAGCATACAGAAATACCAAAATCCTGAAAGATGAAGAAAGTATATTAAATACTACCCTTCATTTTTTACCAATAATCTATCTCAGGGTTACTTTGAAAATCAAAATGCACTTGATATTACACTACATAAAAGTACTGGGAGTGCAACCTGCACTCGGCGATACCGATAATGATACTATCTAACCAGCTAAAGTATCTATATATCTATACATTTCTACAATTTTGAAATCATTTGAATGATCCAACACGTGTCCAGGTCACCCTGGGTCAGGAATCACACGCGGTGGAAATAACTATATACGTTTTGATTTTATGAATGGGGACAGTACTAAACGGCGGAGGTGAGTGTGTAGCGTTACCGGGTATAGAGATGGACCTGATATACGCGGTAAGGGATATGTTGTGTCGTGAATCAGCCCTTAGACTCTGACGTAGGTACACTAACCTGAATGCCGCGATGACAATGGGTCATTTCTGTCTGAATTATTTATGTGATGTATCAAAATACACGTGGATATGTTAGAGCTACTGGTTATAACTCTTCTCTTTTTGTACGACGCGTTACGTTTCACTTTATAAGTGTATCAGGAAAAGTGAGATGTGTCCTTTTTCTGTGTTATTTTCTTCCCGTTTATTTTTTGACCGGGCGAGGAAGTATCAAATACATTTTCAAACGAATATTCTGTATTCATCGCGTAAACTACGTCTGAATTCCTAAATTCATACAATGCTGCTTTTTCATAAAGAGAGGGGAGTTTTGTTCTCCTTTTTCACATAAATTTGACAATCAAGTTATACAAGGCTGGCGTGGATGGCCAACAGGGTACACTTACTCTTCCTATACACTTGATCTCATCATTGTCTGTTGATCTTTTCTCTACCACATTTGACTCAGTTTCACTATTTAATAAGTATAGTCCTCATCTGTCGTCCGTTATAGGTTTCTTTCATGTTATCAATCAGATCATGAAATCGATACCAGTCAAGTATTTCTTGGTCGGCCGACATGGTTCCTAACAAATTCAATATAATTTTCAATCACCTCCATGTCATTCCATTTGGTCATGGTGATAGTGACAAGTCATCTGAAATGGCTTCTCTTGCATTTTGTAAATTTGTGAGACCATCAATTCAGCACTGGCTTCTACGTGCAGTGACCCGTGTCGCCACGGGGTTCTGCGGCGAGTAAAATTAGTGCTCGCAACTAATTTACCTACTGGTATTACCCCCATTCAACGTGATTGTAAAACACGCCAACACCTCGTTCTATCACTCACCTGCTCTGACCGGAAGACCTCGATTTTGACTACGACGATGTTGATGAAATTTCCTATAGATGAATCTCGGTAGATGCTGGCTACCTACAACAGTAAAAGAGTTCGTTATTGATGTGGTCATTACATAAAGAGGACAGCTGACCCAGACATCTTGCGGTCCCACGGACCCAGATTGTAGGAAGGCATATCGATCTGAAGGATATTCGTCATAAAAAGAACTTCTCAAAATACCAATGAAAGAATTTTCAAAATAATACCTGTAAAACTACAAAACTTAAAAAAAACATGTTTTGATATTGAAGTCATCGTTCTTGACAAAAGGGCTCCATTTTACACATGTTTCATCAATATACCACACTTCTCCTCTCAGACTGTTTATTTTCCTTGCAGCTTACATGGAGACGGAATAATTTTACCTGTACATGCTACATAAATATTTGTCCATATATGTGCATATGAAACGCGAAATATGAATAAAGCACTTTTTGATGTTACTTTTTCTTTTTGTATTATTTTATATCTGGGGCATTTCCGTTTCTCTCTTTCATCTTGGCTGACCCTGTAGTAGTGTGTGCAGTTTTATTAAAATATAAATGACACATCAGTAAGGGACACGTAAAATGATAACGATAATGATATTAACAATTTTTTGGAAAAATAAGAAAATCCCTCAGAACTGAAAGTATCTACGTAACTAGGCCACGACATCTTGCAACAGATCGACTCAAGTGGATTCAACAGAATCAAGGTAACATGTCTATATACATTTGTAACATGATTGTATTTCTCTGTACTGTACGCCCAACAAAAAAAGTAGTTCTAATAATATCATTATTAATATTAGAGGCAGTGGCGGATTCAGTGGGAGGGCGGTGCCCTCCCCCTCTTTTCGTCACATATTTACTAGTAAAAATTCTGATTTTGCACCAAAAATGGCGGAGAAGTTTGGCTAATATACGTTTGCCCCCCCCCCCTTTTTTTTCGGAAATCCTGGATCCGCCGCTGAGATGGCGATAAAAAGAATCTTATCGCAAAGACGTTTTGTAAGAAAGCAAACAAAATTGATGTCGAACGTACGTGCAGCATTGTGCATAAATCATTGTTACAAACTACACGGACGATAAATAAGGGACGAGAAAAAAATTGCTCCCATTGACCTGACCAGCGCGTACGACCAGGACCCATAAATATCCCTGTAACAGAGCAAGAGCGACCTTGACGAGTTCGCATACGGGGGAGGATCTAAGAGAAACGCGTGCGGGGGTGTCGTACATATTCATTGACCTGGATATAGGTCGCGCATACATCACTGCGACTTATGTACATTATCATTCGTTACTTGCTTTTCTTGGACAAGATGCATTGTTTGTTGTTGTCGTGGAAACAAAAAACAAACCAAATGTAAATGAGTCAGAGTCGTTATATAATTCCCAAATTTGGCATCTGTATGGAACACTGCTTATTAAACCAGACAGGTGTGACGAAAAATATATAATAAGGCACTCTTAATTAACATGGGATATACAAATAATACCTGCTGACAAATGATTTAAAGTTATGACTAATAATAAAACGAAATCTCTTGCAAACCTAACTTTTTAATTGGTAGGACGACTCTTTACTACGTCGGGGGCATTTGTTTTCCTTTTATCTTTCTTGTCTGATATATGTATATTTCTGCTTTATGTCGCACCGTGAATATTTCACCCAAGCAACGGTCTTTTTTTTTTAATTTCCTACTTTTGTATTCGTGTAATTTTTGTTATTAGGTTTTAGTAGGTAATTCGATTTGGAATGTCGTCACCTTGCGACACACTAAATTAACATCACCTACCAGCGAAATTATTACTACAGTCTTAATTCTACAGTCTGCTCTATAGCATTTCGTATGTTTACGCTTTTTATATATTTAAAAAAGAAAATACCAACCCCCCCCCCCCTAAAATACAAAAACAAAACTACGCGTTGTCTCCATGTATCAGTATATCTCGTTTCTGTCTTATCTTTTCACATTCTGTGGAAATACACAATCCGACATCAACAATTAAACAAGATGCCGGGCTTAAAAAAACCTCCGAAACCAGGAATTCGCTTAATCCATACACGCAATGGTATCAAAAGCAAAGTTTTATTAACCGTATTTACAAAGTAACTAGACTTCACTCTGGGGCACCTCGTGTCACCTCTGACATGAGACGCTTACTCCTCCTGGGCACCTGGGGTCAGTTGCTCGAAACTTTAACCACTGGTTAACGTAACCAATGGTTAAATTTCATCTGACTATATCTTTGAAATGAGGAGACCTTTAGTCATAGTCTGTGTACTGATTTTTGTATATGAAGCAAGCTTTGTAAAGTAATTCAAATTTTTATACTGAAAACTTATAAATTAAATAAACTGTCCCTCAAACTTTAACCACTGGTTAGCTTAACCAATGGTTAAAGTTTCGAACAACTGTGATCTGTTGTCACCTCTGACAGGAGACGCTTACTCCTCCCGGGCACCTGGTCTTACCTCTGACAGGAGACGCTTACTCCTCCCGGGCACCTGGTCTTACCTCTGACAGGAGACGCTTACTCCTCCCGGGCACCTGGTCTTACCTCTGACAGGAGACGCTTACTCCTCCCGGGCACCTGGTCTCACCTCTGACAGGAGACGCTTACTCCTCCCGGGCACCTGGTCTTACCTCTGACAGGAGACGCTTACTCCTCCCGGGCACCTGGTCTTACCTCTGACAGGAGACGCTTACTCCTCCCGGGCACCTGGTCTTACCTCTGACAGGAGACGCTTACTCCTCCCTGACACCTGGTCTTACCTCTTGTCTGAGGGTCTATGAATGCCTACTGTGTGCATTGTTGTGAGTATCACACTAAGGAACTACAAGTCAGTTATTAGCGAAGGCTCAAGACGTGGTACGTCATAATGTCCTTCGATCTGCATATAATGCTAAGAGTGGTAGACATTTAATGAGGAGATCAGGGTGCCTACCCGTTAAATTGCCAAAATCTAATAGACACAAAAGAATAGATGGAGAAGTTTTAAATCACTTATTTACCAATAAAATATGACGGGAATGAAACTGAACTGATATTAAAAGGTACTTCTGTGATACCTACCACAGCCATTAAAGTTAAGATGTATTTCTCAAGGTCGTCTCCATGGTACCGTAACATCTTGTTATCAGCTGCGACCATGACCTCGACGTGCCGCTTGTAGGAGGTCGAGCGCTTGTGAACATTGTGTGAACTGCTACTGCTGCTGCTGCTGCTGACGTATGAACGACGTGAATTTACATAATCTTGTGAACTTATATCCTCTTGTGAATCTATAACATTTTGTGAACTATCTACAGTGTGTGAATTCTGTACATTGGGTGAACTAGTGTCATCGTATAGTACATGAGCATATGCTTCCTCCTTAATATCTATATTATCTACAGCATGGGAATGAATAGGGTGAAAGAATGAATTGGAAAATGAACTAGAATCTTCACTTATATCACTGTTAGTCCTAATGTCCTCTGCCACTTTCCTTCTTGTGTGTTTGTAATTTTCTGAAATAAAAAATAAATGAATTGTAGTCATCAAATTATCAATATAAGATATTTTATGATGTTTAACGTTTTACCCCAGATGTTGAAATAAAATTCTTTAATCAGCATTTGATTCAAGGCTAGGGGGTAGTATGTTCGAAACCCATCGATTACATCGAGTATTTTATTCTTCACATTACACAATAAATACTCAGTCAATCCTTGAATGTTACAGATTCTTAATTTTCTTATGAGTGGAGGAGTCTCACTGTACCACCACTATATAACATTGCCTACAATATTTGCGCCTAATATCGCGTAGTTGCTATGGCCAGTTTAGCCAAAGCGATTGAATAAGTCACGAGCCTGAAAACTGTAAATCATCAGAAAGTTTATTTAAAACATGTACTTAAAACATACAATATTAGATTACTGAAGAAATGCTTTGACTCGTTATCAAGATCAAAAAAATATCAATAAACTGATTTATGATCAGCAACATTAAACAATTTCGACATATCAAAAGACAATTCGCTAAATATCAATTCGTCACTAATAATTTTCTTTTCTTTGTAAGAATCACTTTACCGTATACTCATATTCAAGTATGTAATAATAGTGAAGCGTTCTACATCGACGCCAGTGGTCAGTCATCATTGTTTTCAATATAAACGAGATAGGGTCAACAATAAATGCCTCTAATCAATCAGCGCCACACACTAAAACAGCGTACTATTTTTATTGCAGTGATCAAAGCTTTCTCAAATACATCGTGTGTGCGTTCAATACAGGTATTGTAACGTACTTCCGCATATCTGGCTGAATCGGAAAATATACGAACTAATGCTGATTCGACAGTTGGCAGGCACACAAACTGCTGGCCGGTAAAAATCTAAAGCCTATTAGGAAAGAATCGGGATCTTATACTTTTTAAATATATAAAACCACAATGAGTCACGTCCATGTAAAAGTAGGTGACCTACATTTGGGATAAGATTTCAGGTGGTGCACTGCTGACAGTGGGCATTTGGTGATTTGTGGAGAGAGCGCGCAGGAAACCAAGTGTGAAAAGCATGTCCTTAGAATCCCTATAATCATATCTGTCAAATTATAGATATATTACCGCCCTTCCTGTACTTTTACTGCACAGTCTAAGCGGGCCATGATCTCGGGCTCGGATTTGTAAAACCGTAACCCAACTTCTCTTTATCTCGAATAAAAACTGTTCGAAGAAGATTTGGCCAGATTTAAATACTTGTTAATGTTTACCTTTCTATTCAACTCTGAAAACGGATCCATTCATAAAATGACTGCGGTTTAACCGCACACACATAGATGACCTCTCGGTTACAGAGGTCGCAAATAACATACTTCAATCATTCAAGATTACTGTTAAAGGGACATCACTGAATCAATACGGGGTACAATGTTATCGTGAGTGATATACAGACAAATGCATGCCTCGTATGATGGTACCGCATAATGGGATCGTTCATAAAGAATCAAAATCATGTACCGTAAATCATATTTTATTTGCCAAAACTTTAATTTCACGAAAATTCGCGAATATATTGCTTAGCGAAAGTGAAGTCCTCCGCAATAACAAACCAGAGTTGATTTTCCTGTTTATTTATAACATAAAAATTATTTAACTTCCCTCGAAATGTATGGATCGCGAAAAGTGTTTCGCAGTTTATCATTGTAGAAAAAAGGCATTTGCAGTCAATGGGGAATTCTCACAAACGCTTAGATGATCCAGATTCGCGATTTGTTATGAGGTATACTCCTCGGGATTCTTCTATTTCTAAGTAAAATCTTCTTTTATAATCTTTTGTTTTACCATGATTATTAACTTAAATGAGAAAATAATGAAATATACATAATCTATGTATACTTCTTCATTGAATTCAAATGTGGATTTCAAAATATAACAGGATTTGTAAAAAAAATTACTGAAAAATTGCATTATAACCTAGGATAAAACCGAAGTCATACCCCCTCATGCATTCGGAATCTCTCCCGCTTTTACTCATAAAAGAATGCTGCAATATGTAAAACTCATAACGGATACATACAGTGAAATAGTTCTATTGCAACAATATGAACTAAAATACTTAAATGAAATGTTCTGAAATTATTGGCGGAAACGTGAACAATCTACTTTTTGCATAGACATGCGTGTCTCTATCTGACAGTATATATGTTACATTAAAGTACATCCAAAAATCAATCATATTTTTCACCAAAATAAAAACTTTTCAATATGCTAATTAATTATGTGTAGAATTAGGTAAAAGTGGAACAAGTACAAGCGATATATACCTAAATCAATTTTAGACAAAATCCGATCTTCTTTGTAAAAACGAGATCACAGCAATTTATAAAAGTAATATTTAATGTCGATTTTATAAATATGAAAGAGAGAGAGAGAGAGAGAGAGAGAGAGAGAGAGAGAGATAATCATAAATGGAATTGTTACAAAATATATAAATCAATACATTATTAGCTGTAAACTTCTTGAAAATCGGTGGAAAATATTTGGTTTTAAAAGAGTACGCATTTGACGGTAGGTTTCAATATAATTGATCCATGCAGTGATTGCAGTCTAGACGCTCTGACACTTACATAAAACTGATTGACCCTTCCATGTCTCTTGCACTATGTGTTCTCTGAGACCGCTGTAGGATGCAACATTGATATTGCACCACACTCAAGTATTGTGCCTTGTACAGAGAGAGTTCAATGGTGAACAAATTGCTCAGTATCTTAAGACAACTCGTACCATTTGTATTTCTCACTTTTATCCTGTCTTCGGTAGGAAGCAATTATCTGTGTTACTTGAAAGATACACGAGTTTAATAAAAACCCTTATCTCGTAGCGAGAGATAACGTTGTCAATGGCTTGTGTGCTTCTCACTTTTTCCACCTACCACGCACTCATTTATTTCTATGTTCCTTTAAATGTTTTCTGAAGTAGATAGTATTTACTTTATAAATGAATTCAATTGAGTGTAATGAGCGAAATTTTTCATTTCCTTCGCGAACAGAAGAATAATCCAAACGTAACAGAATTCGCTGGATGAGTGAAAATTCGTTAGAATCCGCTTAAAGTCATGATCGAAACAGCATCTAAGTTCTCATCCCCTTTCTACAGCAAAGGAGAGAGAATCTGTGTTTAATAAGCTCAACGGAGGAATAATTGTCGATTAGCCTAATCCAGTATGCTATATACCAAACAAATGAATAGATAATTAAATGAATAAATAAATAAACAAACAGATAGATAAATATATACAGAAAAATTAAGAAAAGTTAATTAAATGGATGAATAAATAGATAAGTAAGTTATAAAAAAATATATTATTCTAAATAAAAAAAATCCAGCAATTACGAAAACTAGAAATTAAGTAGAGAGCAACGGAGATCGCTTGTGTGCAGCCAAAAACAAATGACTCGACCTGCTCACCAGACACGCTTCGAGCATCTGGTCGGGAGGATGATATGCCTTTAAATATATGTAAAACACAGGTGGTGATATACTTTGTTTGAATCTAGAATAAAGTGCTAGTAAGTCGCCGTGCATAGCAATCGTCCAATGCTACAGATCGTGCGAACGCATTCGTAAAGCAGATTTCCTTTCTAAATCATTTCGTCTTCTCTATCAGACTTCTCTCTTAGAATGATGTAGAGGATAATTTTTCATCGGATTACGTATGTATACAACAATGAAGAACCAAACAAAATGGCGATATTAACATTGTGAATGTATTAAACAAGATCGGACACTTAAATACACACATCCAAGGTCTTTAAAGCAAAATGACACTAATGCAAACACCTCTAAAACCTTATATAGGATTATGTCTCTCCAAATGATCTACAATATTGATGGGTATCATTGTCCTAAGCTGACTATAACTAATACTGTCTTTTTCTAACTTTAAATTTTTGTTATTTAAAGTGAGCACATGACTACAATACTTTGCAACAAAAAACATGTGCTTGCTTACTTACTTACTTATTCATTTATTTACTTACTTGCATACATTCACACTTACTTGTTTTCTTATTTATTTACTTACTCATGCTCTAGGTATTAAAGTGCCCTTTTAACAAATTATATGATGATATGCAACGTCTAAAATCTATCGTACAAAGGAGTAAATTATTTTCTCTTGCAGCTCTTGCAATTAAACACGATCTGTTTGATATGCCTCTGGGTTATTCTGACCGAAAGAACAGATTTCTAAACCTTCAATTCTAACTTTCTAATTTACAGTTACTTCTTATTAAACACTGAATGTGTATACTTACAGCATTATCTTAACCAAAACAAAATTATCATTGTGATTGTACACATTATTACATGTATATGGAAGTCGAATTGTGCCATCAGGAATCGGGGGGGGGAAGGGGGGAGGTTGGTTTGTTTGTGGGGGTTATTTTCTTTTTTTTTTCATAAAATATAGTTGCAAATTACTTTTCGAATATCAAACAGTGCAACAGTTTTCCTCGATATTTAAACTAAAATTGCCAGTATAGTAAGAACACCTGCTTGTATCAATACTTAAGACGTTCAATAAGGGTCCCTTTTATTAAGTTTCTCGCCATGAAGGCAATATGCATTCCCTTTCTCAAGATTTAACCCATAAAGGTATGTATGTAGGACGAGGCGATCTTGTCCAAGGCATACTTTATACAATATCTGTAAAACCACTATTAGGTCATTTAAATGATACATTATCACAAAATTGTTTCAAGTTGATCTCTATTACATCGGAGGTCAATAACTCGCGATAAGAGAGCCCGTATGTAACTGATAGTGTATCTCATTCAAAGACCAAAAATCACACAATCAGCATAATACGGATCCGTAAAACCTTCAGACACCCGATATTCCTCTGAATTAGGATCCGTTTCAAGTCGGGTTAAAGAATTTTGATCCTAGTAGTGTATTTTCTAATCCCTAATTGCCAATATTCGGGTTCAAGTATCTTGTAATTCCAGCCACTATCTTTTCTGTTATTGATCTTCAGACACAAAAAGATATAGGCGTGTAAATTTCGGCGATATGGTTTCTATCTATCACGTTAATCCCTGTGTATTCAGCAGAGGTAAGACTATTATTAACGATGAGAGTGTAACCGGAGATACTCCCGTCCGTGGCCTTCGCCACGTCCCACTCGAACACTCTGTCGGGATCCAATGTCTTCGGTATAAGACGACAGAGGCATTAATAACGTTTCCTCGTCGCATCTACCTCCAGTTAGCGACACACGACTGTCGGATTTTTCTCTCCGGAATTTGACAAATTTGCAAGTTTCAAATTAAGTACAACCAATATTTTTTTAAAAAAGGTGTTAAAGAGGCGTGGTGGGTAAACACTGACTGGTCGTTCATCATACAGTAATGATGGTCGAACCCACCACGGACAAAGGACACTGTTCATTTGTGAAGTGCGCTTTATGTCGAAAAGCATTGTACAGGGACAGCCATTGCTACAAATAACTGTCATGTCAATGAATTTAAGGTCCTAATAAGCCATGTGTATGAATATTTCTAAATCTTCAAAGTCCGGTTTCGGTCAATGAATGGCTGAAATTTGACCAGGCAATCGTAATTTGACCATGCAGTATTTCTACTGATGTCAAAGTGAAGAGATATGAATGATGTATCTTTGACCATATTTTGATCTTGTGGACATTAAAGCCGACCCACACAAGTAAACAAGGGGTCAACGTCTCAAGCGGACTCTTTAAGCAACTGGCACAAGCTGTATAAATTATGCAGGGTAAGGGTTTCACCCCGGCAATCTGATAGGCCCCATGTCTGGGTGTCGATTTTCAATTTTCACGAGTATGTAATTTTAAATTAATATTTCAATATAATATACACCTGTATAAACATTGGGGTATGTTCTATCAATTTCAAATTCTGAAAATTATATATCCATTTAATGCAAAAATGTCAGGCCATATCAGTAGTTTATGAATTGCTCTTTGGATTAATCATTTTAATAATTAGAAATATTACTAGGCAAAACTAGAGACCTTTTGTTTTTCATAGCTGAGATGGAAAAACCGGAAATAAAATTTCTAAACAAAAACAAAACACGTTTTCCTTACTTATTGGTATTATTACATGTCGATCAATACCGTGAAAATATACAATTCTCTCTCTTTTTAACGGACTTATAATTTTGCTGATCCTGCCTTTTTTTTTAATTCGCAGACGATAACATTTGGGTTCGTCTGCGTTACGTACTCGTTTTGGATTCCCGCCAAATCACGAGATAATTCCCGCCAGGTATCTCCAGTTAGCAGCCTCACAGAAGGAGATGCAGACCTCCTTTCTTTTTCAACAATACAATTTCGCTCAAACACTTACTGCTCTGGTTTACTTTTGAAATTCATCAAGATTTGACATCCGGGTATTTCACACACCTGTTTCACATTGTCTGATATCGACAAGGAAATACTCTATAATTAGCATCAAGTTATCAGAATGTCCGTCCTTTTGGTTAGTTGACAGGCAGGGAGGGACATAGGAATATCAGAGTATCGTATTACACCCGGATTCTTGAAGGATGAATTACCAATTTTGTTTGCTTTCACTAACTCGGTAAAATCATGTCTTTGATAATGACTTTTATACCCGATTTTACGTGGCTGTGACATTTTCTTGTCTGTCATCTCACCTGTGCACCGTTGAAATGTCGTGTCAAGGGTAAATTTGGGGCATTCCTGGTGGATGTGGCTAGTCAAACAGGAGACGTTTACTCCTCTCGTACATATCTGATTACCATGGACCGTGAATGCCCCTTACTTCTCCCGTGTACATGTATATCTGATTTCCATGGACCGTGAATGCCCCTTACTTCTCCCGTGTACATGTATATCTGATTTCCATGGACCGTGAATGTCCCTTACTTCTCCCGTGTACATGTATATCTGATTTCAATGGACCGTGAATGTCCCTTACTCCACTCGTGTACATGTATATCTGATTTCCATGGACCGTGAATGCCCCTTACTCCTCCCGTGCATATATGGTTTCCATGGACCCTGAATGCCCCTTACTCCTCCCGTGCATATCTGATTTCCATGGACCGTGAATGCCCCTTACTCCTCCCGTGCATATATGATTTCCATGGACCGTGAATGGCCCTTACTCCTCCCGTGCATATCTGATTTCCATGGACCGTGAATGGCCCTTACTCCTCTCGTGCATATATGATTTCCATGGACCGTGAATGGCCCTTACTCCTCCCGTGCATATATGGTTTCCATGGACCGTGAATGCCCCTTACTTCTCCCGTGTATATCTGATTTCCATTAACCGTGAATGCCCCTTACTCCTCCTGTGCATATCTGATTTCCTTGGAACGTGAATGCCCCTTACTCCTCCCGTGTATATTTCTAGGACCGTTATTGCCCTTTTAAACATCCCCTGCATATTTGATTTCCAGGAACCGTGAATGTCCTACTCTGCGCTGCGTGATGTTATACACAGTGTGTTAAGCAACAACTGGCGGATACACTTCAACAAATTAAATTTAAAGTACTTTCAATACTTAACTAATCTGTTTGAGCATCTATACACCTTTCATAAATCATATTTGTGGATCGTCTGTAATATATCTCACAGCAGAATTCTCTAAACAATTAGTACTATACAAGTTTATTTACGTGGCTGGAGCTCTTAGTATCATCGTGACACGTGACATTGTGGTAGGAAGTTAGGCGTGGGATGGAGTTGATCCGTGATTGATTCCGACAGGGCGCCATTATGTTGGATTCCATACTGCCATATCATAGATTTAAAAACAAGAGGCCCAAGTGGGCCTATATCGCTCACCTCAGCACAAAGTGCATATTTAGAAGCAAGCAAGAAATTCTGTGCAGGGGTTCTGGAGAGGAAGATGAAAATGTGTCAATCAAACAGAGCCAATGGCGGCCATCTTGGATTACGGATCGGCATGAAAAACCTATACTTGGTAGAGGACCTTGAGTACTTACTTTCTATGCAGTTTGGTGAAATTTTGTGCAGTGGTTCTGGAGAAGAAGTTGAAAATGTGTCAACCAATCAGAGTCAATGGCGGCCATCTTGGATCACGGATCGGCATAAAAAACACTAAACTTGGTTGAGGACCTTGAGTACTTACTTTCTATGCAGTTTGATGAATTTCTGTGCAGTGGTTCTGGAGAAGAAGTCGAAAATGTGTCAACCAATCAGAGTCAATGGCGGCCATCTTGGATCACGGATCGGCATAAAAAACAAAAATGTGGTAGAGGATGTTGAGTACTTACTTTCCATGAAGTTTGATGAAATTCTATGCAGCTGTTCTGGAGAAGAAGTCGAAAATGTGTCAACCAATCAGAGTCAATGGCGGTTATCTTGGATCACGGATCGGCATAAAAAACACAAACTTGGTAGAGGACCTTGAGTACTTACTTCCTATGAGGTTTGATGAAATTCTGTGCAGCCGATCTGGAGAAGAAGTTGAAAATGTTTCAACCAATCAGAGCCAATGGCGGCCATCTTGGATCACGGACTGGCATAAAAAACACAAACTTGGTAGAGGACCTTGAGTACTTACTTTCTATTATGTTTGGTGAAATTCTGTGCAGCGGTTCTGGAGAAGAAGTCAAAAATGTGTCAACCAATCAGAGCCAATGGCGGCCATCTTGTATCCCGGATCGGCATAAAAAACACAAACTTGGTAGAGGACCTTGAATACCAACTTCCTATGAAGTTTGGTGAAATTCTGTGCAGCTTTTCTGGAGAAGAAGTCGAAAATGTGTCAACCAATCAGAGCCAATGGCGGCCATCTTGGATCACGAATCGGCATAAAAAACACAAACTTGGTAGAAGACTTCGAGTACTTACTTCCTATGAAGTTTGGTGAAATTCTGTGCAGCAGTTCTGGAGAAGAAGTCGAAAATGTGTCAACCAATCAGAGCCAATGGCGGCCATCTTGGATTACGGATCGGCAAAAAAACCACAAACTTGGTAGAGGACCTTGAGTACTTACTTCCTATGAAGTTTGGTGAAATTCTGTGCAGCAGTTCTGGAGAAGTCGAAAATGTGTCAACCAATCAGAGCCAATGGCGGCCATCTTGGATTACGGATCGGCAAAAAAACCACAAACTTGGTAGAGGACCTTGAGTACTTACTTCCTATGAAGTTTGGTGAAATTCTGTGCAGCAGTTCTGGAGAAGTCGAAAATGTGTCAACCAATCAGAGCCAATGGCGGCCATCTTGGATCACGGATCGGCATAAAAAACACAAGCTTTGTAGAGGACCTTGAGTACTTACTTCCTATGGAGTTTGGTGAAATTCTGTGCAGCGGTTCTGGAGAAGAAGTCGAAAATGTAGAAAAGTTAACGACGGACGGACGACGGACGCTGCACTATGACAATAGCTCACTTGAGCTACGCTCAGGTGAGCTAAAAATTAGATGTGCCGGTGCGCCACAAATGCCCCCGCATTTTTTTTAAGTATGTGTTTTCCAGGGGCCATAACTCCTGTAACACTTTTTGGATAAAAGTACCCTTACAATATACACAACTGCTTTGATGTGATCTTTCTACCAAGTTTCACTGAAATCTTTCCAATGGTTAAGGAGGAGTTGCGAAGCAATGTGAACATATGCATAAAAATCTAAGTCCAAGGTCTATAACTACTGTACAATTTTTCGACAGCATTCTTCTTACAATACGCACATCTATATATTGAGATCTTTGATTGTACCAAGTTTCATTAAAATCCTCCTAAAGGTTTAGGAGGAGTTGCGAAGACAAAATGCATGACGGAATGATGGCGAGGTGCAATACTATAACGCCCTCGGCAATATATGACGGGGGCATAAAAATCCATTGGAATCGACACAAACTTCTGACAAACCAAAACTAATAAACCAGAGAAGTCCTTCACAAATGCAATCCATTTCGTGGCATGCGTTAAAATTGACTTCAAATAAGTAAATATGCTACCACAATAACATCAATGAATCCATCAGTCAACTCTCGCGTGAGACATTTCGTACATCCTGTGAATGCTCCACAGTGTCAAACGCGTTACCAATGTTTACATCGCGCTATTTTTTGCTTCTGAGGCGCTGCAGATATGTTGTTTTTATTCAGTGCATATCAGCAAATGTGATCAGATCTGCCGAGACAGCATCGGCTTTGCCACTTTCTACACTATAAAATGCTATATATACTCTTGAAAATAGAATTTAATACACTTAAAGCAGGTGACACGGTCGACAAAAATTTAAATGGAACAAAATTTTGTACGTATCTTCATGAGTTTTGAAAATAAATGCAACATAATAAAGTGTTTTAGACGATTAAATGCAAATGAAACTTAAGCGATGCTGATCAAGATCATGAAAAATATACATGTACTCATCAACCAAAGAATGTAACGCTGGCTGTACAATATTGTTCGGGATGGGGATGGGAGAGGAGGGGGAGGGGGATTGTTAAAATGACACTATATAATCTGTGATTTACTTGGTGCACCATGACAACATAGTTTTGATTTGTCCTGGTTCACTTGACCGTCTTGCACTAACCTATGAGGGCACATAGAGCGTAGGCAATCTTGAACACTACTATAAGGCATATATAATTAGTGCCGTCTGACAATAAACGGGGCGTTAATATACAAGTCGCTTTGTATATTAAAGGGCAATAACTCTATCAATAATGGGACATCCAGATGTAAACTGCATACACGCTGCTAGTGCCCTCCTTAGTCCGCGCGTACCTATCTATATGTACATGTACGTCAGAGAGTGGTAATGGGGAACTGTAGATACAACTGCCACTGATTATTTCCTTCAATTACACCAAAGTATACCAAAAAAAAAAAAAGGAAAAAAATAGATGCCAAAATAAAATTTTCACACACAAATCAAAATCTTAATAGACTTTTAGGGGGTCAGTCTGGGTCATCAGCCTGTATCGTTCAAAACAAGTGGATTGTACAGGCGATGTACAACAAACTGACTGAGTAAATATTGGACATGCACAAGGAAATGATCGGGGATTATTCTACGCCTAGCCTTCTCCGTCCTGCTTCTCCATCTACCTATCTTCAGTGCCACCTTAACGCATTTCCTCTCTCTTTATCTTCAGCTCTCCACACCTTTCCAATTAACTCGTTCGACCCAGCTACTTTTAGCAAAAGGAAAAGAACAATTTCATAATCATAAATGTGACGAAAGACTGTTTGCAGACCTGATATAGTTAATGACCCAGAAAATCTAATGATGAACGACCTCCCATGGAAGTGGACTAGGAAATTAAGCAAAGATCCTCTCCGGGGAAGACTGCCTTCCCGATCGCCATCGACACCTGTATTGTGTCAGTTCCCGCCTTCTGTCCTACTCGTTTACGCCGATTGAAGCTACGCCAAGTATAGCTAACCCGGGATCAGGAGTCCGTATAGCATTCAAGATTTTAAAAATGTACCTAACACTCCTCCCCTTTTCCTTATGAAACAAACAATTATACATGTTGTACATTACAAATGCATTACAAAGCAGATAGCAAACGTTAAATTTTGATTTAAAATCAACCACTCTTATTTTTCAATGTCCGAAAGCAGAATTGTCCTGAGAATCTAGTCATCTCCGAAGAAGTATGTTTTCCTGAAGTACTCATCGACCACTTCTCCATACTTTAATCCATTTTATATAAGTGTGCATGTGAATTTCTTCGTTCTAAATTTGTGACTATTAAAAGAGGAAAGAAAGAAAGATTTGTAAGCGTTTAAAATTTTATTAATCTGATTTCCGTGAAATTTTGCTTATCGGTTTCTCCTTGTTATATCAGTAATGCGATGGAATGGAATCGTACACAAACCCTTTGGTCTCGATCGAGGCCACCTCGTCTCCCAATGATCGTGATCAATATTTCTTCCAGAGATCGAGATCATTACGTCTCCCAGTCATCGAGGTCAGTACTTCTCTCGGTGATTGTGGTCAAACCTTCTACCATTCATCGAAATCAATACTTTGATCCAGGTCAGTACTTCTCCCAGTGGTAGAGGTCAATACTTCTCCAAGTAATCGTGGTCAGTACTGCTCACGATCGAGGTCGATATTTCGCCCACTTATCTATGTAAATATTTCTCCCGATCCAGGTCAATACTTCTCTCACTGATCGAGGTCAGTACTTCTCACTGTGCTCGAGATCAATACTTCGCCCAATGATCGAGTACTTCTCACCATCAAGGTCAATATTTCTCCCACTGATCTATGTCAATACTTCTCCCGATCGAGGTCAAAACTTCTCCAAGTGATTGAGGTCAATATTTCTTCCAGTGATCTATGTCAATACTTCTCCCGATCGAGGTCAAAACTTCTCACAGTTGTCGAGGTCAATATTCCTCCCACTGATCTATGTCAATACTTCTCCCGATCGAGGTCAAAACGTGTCACAGTGATCGAGGTCAATGCTTCTCCCAGTGATCGAGATCAATACGTCTCCTAGTGATCGAAGTCAGTAACACCCCCCCCCCCCCCTTTGTGTTCGAGATCAAATGGTCAATGATCAAACTTCTCCAAATGGTCGAGGTCAATACTTCTCCAACTGATCGAGGTCAATACTTCTCCCAGTGATTAAGAGTAATACTTCTCAGTGATTGAGGTCTATACTTCTCTCAGTGTTCGAAGTCAGTGCTTCTCCCAGCGATTATGGTCGGTACTTCTCCCGGTGTTCGAAACGAAACTCCCTCACAATGATCGAGGACAGTGCTTCTCCCAATCGAGGTCAGTACTTCTCCCGACCGAGGTCAATACTTCTCCCAGTGATCGGGATGCCTTGCCATCTCTCTAATCTACCATCTGGTTCTTGTAGCCGGACGTAAATATTGACAACACTTTCTCCGAGCTCTAATGCAGGTATGTAATACATATACTAGAGCTATACAGACCAATGGAGGGCATTACACACATTGAGCTGTTTGCAGCTACTCGGAAATCTCATCCGAAGACTCCCGATTATGCTTAAGGACTCTGGGTAGCAAGTTTGGGAGTGTTTCTACCTAGAACCACTTAGGTCGTTTATAAGTGTTATTTGATAACTTTTGAAACTCCTGATCAAGAGTATCAAAAGTTATCACATGACAGTAACTCTGAATTAAGAAAAGACCTAGGGTAAAGAAAAATCTTGCGGCCTTAAAAACTGAGAAATTCCTAAGCGTAAGTTCATACAAATAGAAATCGAATAAAATATGTAAATAAGGTATTTTGAATTTTCTTACAACAAAATTCAACAAAATTTATAAAAATGGAAAACTACAGTTTCCAATATATTAGAATTTTAAACTTATAATTTTCATTTATATGAATATAAACATTACATATAAAAAGTAATCTTTTCATCTTGGCATAGGTATCGGGAGCGAAGGGGGCAAATCAGAGGTGTGGGATAGGGAGACAAAGTCTATATTATATATTTTCGGTGGTAAGAGCGGAGGTGTTTCGTGAAATTATTTCAAAAGTCAACAAAAAGTAAAGGAAAATCCCCTACGCTGTGATCAAACGCTTACGTATATCTACAAGAACTCATTGAAATCGCATGATCTAAAGTCATATCGAACGAAAATTATTTCAACCTACAGGGCAAAATCGTTACCATTGCCGCACAAATGATTCAGGAGAATGAGAGAAATGCACGTGTAAACAGAGCTTCGTACTGATAGCTAGAATCGCTGATCATTTCAACACATGGGCTGCTCAAGCAACAAGTTGATCACACAAGTTGAATTCAGCACATGTTTCAAAATATAAACTGCATGTTCCAAATCATAGAAAAATCTCCCCTTTTCAGCATTTTTATTTCTCCACAATTCTTTTTTTATTTTAAGTATATATGTGTGTGTAATCCAGATGCAAATTTTCTTTATCTAATGATGTTTTATATAATTTTATGGAAAGTGAACATGTATTGTTCCAAGAAAGTTTGATATTTGGCAGATCACGCCTTATCTCGTTTTATCTCGCGATATCATGTGCCACACCTGAAAAATGCAAAGGTTAAAACGGAGGGATGACATTCGTTGTATCCTGCGTCCGGAACAATAGCACCTTACTTCAATATCTTAAAAACAAATTGTTCTCACAATAAAAAATATGGGTTTATGTTTATTTAATAGGCGTAAACACCATGCAGAGTATCTTCTCAACTGCAAGGTGACGACAAGAGCTGTCTTATTTTTATGTAGAAAAACGTTTCACCAGAGGAAATGAAAACGTTTTTTCTGATACCAGACCTTGGCTTTATCCTTGAAAATGTAAAAAGTAATCTGAAAAGTCACCACCGGGTTTCAAACCCATGACCTATCATTAGCAGAGAAATCTAATCTATATCGAGTCAATTCTGATGGAGATATTACATCCGCTAATTCGATGGTAATTGTTAATGGATGCATGATATAAAACTCCTGGTGAACAGGTGGGCTGAACAGGTGGGACATCCTACAAGTTTTTGTCCCTTGTAATACCGTGTATCCGGAAATTTTTTCCCTGCTCCGTTTCCTCTTTTATCTTCGCCATCATGTACATAAAGTGATTAACCGTTAAGAACGGAATGGAAATAATTCGAATTTTCGAAATAATTTTACCCCAAATTGAGATACCATGCAATTTATACGAATTGTAAAGGAAAAAGGAAAATCCATTGATGTAAAACTTTAACCTAAAAATATAGTAAAATGGGATGACCCCTCAAGGACTCGAAATTAACAGTCCTTGACCACAAATGACCACCTCTAGCCGAGAGAAAGCAAGGTATTTAACCGTCCACCTTGATGTATGTTATAAGTCAACAGGTTTTGTGTAACGGTTTAAAAATACTTATTTTGCAGTGCTAACAATCCGTGTTCGATTCCCAGATTTCGCTACAACTTTTATGCGTTTGATTTTCTCGTGCAGAAAACATCGCATTATGACTAACAAATCGGTGAATCCAACACAAAGCACCAACCAACCATAACCAATCATATTTACTAGAAAATACAGATTTGTACGAATTCTGCACTCATTTTTTCCCGAAGTTCGGAAAAAAGAACCACCCAAAATCCAAACAAATCAAGATTATCCGCTTGCTGGTCAAGCATGGCAGACAGCCTCCGCCCACTTTGACATAGTGACATGCTTACTGAGCTCATTGACGGCTAAATTATAATTAAATACAGTTGTAGGCTATCGAAGTCCTGTTTCACATACTTATATATACCATGGTCCATTAAATTAATCGCCGAGCCCAGGGACAGACATTAAGTTACTTTCTCCATGTGTCGCAGACCATTACAAATACTGCTAGTCAGCCTAGACCCACGAGAAAATATTTATTTTCTAATTTCGAAATTTTGAAAATTCGATTGTGATTGATTTAGTGATTGCTGGATGTGCGCCTTGATGAGTGGGACATTGTTGAGAGTAGAGAGTGAACAGGGATATATGTGTTTGGGGTGGGGTGGGTTTCTGGATATCCCCTTGACCTTCGACAAACACCGTGGCGACACTTTGTACAGAGTGTTACAGGTTTGTCTAAACCGAAGGGTTACTTACAGAAGGTACAAGCACTCAATGAAGTCCTCGGCACAAAGCATATATGATACATACTACAAGCAAAACTTACAACGCTTGTAAATGTCTTAACAAAAGACAACACAAAACCTTTACAGGAGCTGTGAATAATACAATACTTATCGCGAGTACACCACCATATTACATGTCCTCTTCACCGGACAAAACACCGGTCATTAAAACGTCCATCGGGACGCCCATTTCCTTCGGCCACACGTTCGGACAGTAAAGTTGACCAGACGTTTAACTGTGTCCGAGATGTTATATTTAGATGTCTGGTCTCCTCATTCAATTAACTGACCATGCAGGTCTACTACAACTACGGCCATGCATGGCTAGGTGCCGTTAACTGTGTAACATGTCTCTTCTATTTGGTAGATCTGGCGATCGGGACAAAGGTCATTCGACCAACTGACCGCAATGAGACTACTAAAACCTCCCCCGGATCTCTGATAGTCCTTTTTCAGTTTCATGGATCTATATAATAGTTTAATCAGTCTTTCATAGTATATACTCAAAACCTCTTGGCTTTTTTTCTTATTTTTGCATATATATACTTGTCTTTATTAATTTCATACATTTATCTACATGTATGTATTTTTTTTTCACTTAATTTACCTATTTCAAGCATCTCCCTTCAACCTATTGAGACCTTTTTCATACCTGTATTTAACATCTTATATATATAATTATTCTATTTTCATTTTTGGACTCGTGCTTACGGCAGTTTTTACATCACCTTTGTAAGATATGTGTCTATAAGACCTTCATAACTTTTAATTTTGTGCATTCTAGTATGTCTCTTTTACAGTACGTTCTCTCAGATCCGGGTCTCTAGCACCTTTTTGCTTCATCCCAGACCTGATATTAGCATGCTGGACGTGTATCCTGAGCATTTAGAACTGTGTTTCACGTGTATTATTTCTTATAAGATCAAGTCCAGGGGTTTCTCAAGGTCAACATCCACCGCATCAATACATATTGCCAACTCTGCAAAATAAGTTAGTGTGAATGACTTTCCTATTCAACCCAGCCACTTGTAATAATGGGAGATGCGATCGCATAATCTCTCCCCGTGTTACCTAAAGCACTCATCAAACCCTGTGCAAACTTCTGCAATAATAGCCCAATCTATAAATTCGAATGCGCATTCAAATTTAATGAAAGAAATTCTGAGGGTTCACTGTAGCGCACCATGCAGAAAAGAATCTGTATGTGGTCTATCGATGCGCTTAGATTTACTTACAGTGCAAGTTACGACGACCTGATGCACAAATAGCATGTAACGATTACGCTATAATGTACAGGCGTCAATCCAGATGCCCGAAGGCTATGCAGAAATTCAGGCTCTTATTCACAGGTTCAGCGGCAATTCAGATATAACACTACGATTTTTTCTTCATGCCCATTCACTAATCCAGATACCCATATGCCAACTGAGAAAATGAGGCTGCAATCCAGAAACTCAGCTACCAACACAAATAATAAGGCGCTGATCCAGAAATCAAGGCGCAAACATCGATATTCAAGCATCAATCCAGATATCCAGTCACCCATCCACATACCAATGCGTCAATCCCATCACTCAAGCATCAATCCAGATATCCAGTTACCCATCCACATAATAACACGCCAATACCATCATTCAAGCATCAATCCAGATATCCAGTCACCCATCCACATACCACAGCGCCAATCCCGTCACTCAAGCATCATTTCAGATGCTCAGGCGCAAATCAGATGGCGTTTATATTGTAATACACGTTTGCCAATCCAAATACTGAATTGCCAATCCAGATACACAGATGCCAATCTATAAATTCAATCTAGACACCTATTCGCCAATCCAGATATAAAATGGCGATTAAATCATAACACACAGGAAACAAACAATCCAGATGCAGAAAGACGATTCTACCATAACGTCTCACTAAGAATATACTTGTACTCGAATGTAAGATTTCCAAAAAAAAACTCCAAAAACAACAACAACAAAAAACACCCCCCCCCCAAAAAAAAACCCCCAAAATAAAACTATGATAGTTTTGAGCAAGCATTAAGTAAAGCAAAATAATCGTTATCTATCACAAAATCCGTCAACAAACACGCAAAAAGAGATTTAAAACACACATCAAAAGGCATACATGTACAATCAAATAATACAAGCAATTCCGAAATCCAAAACACAAGAATGCCAGACGAGACATCACACACAATAATTTGAACCAATTACACGTCATAAACACATCATTAATGAGTAGCGCCAAATAATAATGTGTCAGAGTGACACGTTTTATGCTGGTCGTCGATAGGCCATCATCATCACCGACCATATATCAAATCCTTACTGCTGCGACATGATGTTATTTGACGGCTCGTTAGACAATGCACGAGTACGAATGGTTTACTGACCGAGTTGACTGCAGTATAATAAGGAGCGATGTGCGACTGAAGTACATTCCTCTTCTTCTTCTTTTCTTATTTGTTTTTGGTTTTTTTTTTAATTATTATTATTATTATTATTATTTTATTATTTTCGTTTATATGTAATTATCTAGTGGTACAGGGATTCTTCCTACTCAAGGCAAGCGTTTGTTGGAAGCCTCAATATGGTCTGCGTATCCAGAAATTTTGTCAAGAGCATGTCAAATCCCCCCCCCCCCATGAATTTTTCGAGAGGGGGTCCATTCCCCCAGTCCAACCCTCTGGATCCGCGCATGACAAGAGTTGAAAAAAATTTCCGTAGGATATTTTCCTCTACTCCGACCGGGAAGGAATCCAGATTCCCCAAAGGTTTGAGGCTAGTAACATGTTTTTCACCTAAAATCATCCGGTAAGATATCGACTTAGCTGACATACGTCTCGTTGTTCTACAGAACACAACAAAACAGAACTTTATTTACATTCGAGATCAAGTTGACATGTCGAGGAAACGTAAGTGTCACAAAATAACATGCTGTTAAACCATGTTTCAATATTTTGTAAGCGAAAGGTGGAACATCTCTTTGAACAGAGAGACAACTCTTAAGTCCATAAGATAATTTAATTTTCTTTCAAATCTTTCGTGTTCTGGTAATGGTTCTCTCAAGGTAGTTTAAAAATATGTTTAAACACAATAAACATACGCATTTCAATATGTTATACCTATAAACGGAGGCGGTGTAGCACAGTGGATGAGGTGCTCGACTAGTGACCGAGAGATCACGGGTTCGACTCCCGCCGAAGACACACCAGTGTCCTGTCTTTCGAATAACGGTGAAAACCAAGGTTCCGTGTCATGGGTGGCGCGGCACGTAAAAGATCCCTCACTGCTTTGGGTGGGTCCGTTGCAAAAGTATGAATTTCTATGCATCAGATAGATACGTGTAATTATCATAGAGTGACATAAAACAATTATCAATCCAATCAAACATTGTCCTTATAAATGAATGTACATTGTAGTTACCGGAAAAAAAGATTAATGTACAGAGGCATGGTCCACCTTAAGCTCATGGTTACGAGACAGTTAATTAGATTATTGTTTTCAGACGGTTTAGGGTATTCGCTGGCTAGCATAATGAGTAAATACATTGTATATAAAGACAGACGATTTATACATGTATTTACACTATGTTCTATGGCGCGATAACTCCCGGGCGATAAAGGCTTTATCAGGTCAATATCAGCCCATTCCAGCCTAATACCCGTCTTTATCGCCAGATTTTAGACAAAGTGACTGCGATTCTACAGTGAGAGAAGAGTGAACTCTTACCTTTTAAGGAGCGGAAATACGCCGGCAGTTTGAAACGGATCATTCCCCCTCTTTATTAGCCTTTTTTCAACGAGACGGAAAGCCGTGGGGGTTTTTTTCGTTGTTGTTACATTTAAAGCATATTACATGTTTTACACTTCATTTAAATATTTTCATTTGAAGATATTTTCATATTTTTGTTATGCCTTTAAAATTAAGAGGATATTAACTTACTTTTTAGGATGTATTTCATTGTATTTTATTTCAGATTTCAAATTCCTGGCAAACCTTCATAAAATCTATGTAATTCACCGAGAATTGTATAATCATCCTCCTATGATCGGTCCATGAATCAAGTAATTACAAATATATTATAATCACATGAAAAGTTAAGCTCCAAGACTTGTAAATTAAGAAGGAGGGGGGGGGGTTGCTGATTTTCTGGATTCGCGTCTCCTCGTCCATGGATTAATCAGGTCTGTCTTATCAATGTATATAAAGTAATTGCCGGTAAACTCTTAATCGAGGTGCATTTAAATCTTATCACTTAATCAATATTAGTTTAATACATAAAATATTTGAAATAGATTTACAACACCGACTTGCTAATCCGAAAGCAATTGTACAAGTGAACAGGATAATCTTAGACAAACACTTGAACTGCCCTGTCGAATGAAGGGATATCTTTTGACTTTTTATTGCTAGTAGATCAAACAGAACGACATGCCCCTGATGACATGTCGAGCATGTTAGAAGACATGTCAATTTGCTCCGCGACAAAAATATCGGATTGAGTGCAAAAACTTGACCAGGCCAGGGATTGAAGGAGAGGCACAAATTGCGGACATCAAAAGCTCAGTGCGTGAGCGTTCAGATTAATTGTCAAGCGGAAGAAATTTAATTAAATATAAAATCATATTTCAATTCATTAAGCACAATGGTAAGGACCGAGGCAACCCGTATTCTCTACACACTCGATTTTTTTTCTTCTATACAATGTAATCATATGAAAAGCAACTACTTGACGAAAAATAAATAATGCACATTCTCTAATGTTAATATAATTGTCGAAGTAGGTGGAAATTAAACTCAAGCTGCGCGAACCGATCACTAGGGTCACGTGTCAAGTACGTATCGATCCGGCAAGATCAACCAGAAAGCAGGGGGCATAACACTATGAGAAAATAGGACGAACGAAATTGGGAACAAATCCATTCGAAGTAAACATCCATGACACATTTATCATCATCATCATCATCATCATCATCATCATCATCATCATCATCATCATCATCATCATCTTCTTCTTCTTCTTCTTCTTCTTCTTCTTCTTCTTCTTCTTCTTCATCATCATCATCATCATCATCATCATCATCATCATCATCCCCTGCCGCAGGACGACGGTTTCTAGGGACATTCCGGTTTTCATCCAGGGCGACACGAATTACAACACGAAAGTACAAAAACATCAAAAAAGTGCAATACTAAAGTGCAACATAAAACTAACTGGTGCTATCTAAATATTATTAATCACTAGAACCAAGAGGTAAGACCGTGTACCCGAGAGAAATAGGTATCTCCTGTCTGACTATCAACACCAGCCATAAACGTGGCTAATCACGATGTAGTCAAAGAAAGAAAGAAAGGGAAAAAAAGAAAGATAAAGAAAGAAAGCTTTATTCAAAGACATAAATATCGGCTAAGTAGTTATTTTAATGTCGAGAGAACACAGATAACGCCACTAGGATACACACTACATTTATATGGGCAACATATAACTACCCTGCTTACTAGATATACAGGTGATCAGCTGATTGTGAAATGGGGTCATCAGGTGCTCTCTCTCGTAGTAAAATCTGTCAAGGTTTGTCGTTCTAAGTATGCATATATGTATGTATTCATATATATATATATATATATATATATATAGAGAGAGAGAGAGAGAGAGAGAGAGAGAGAGAGAGAGAGAAACTTATCGGACATTGAAAATTCTGACGTGAGATGTACTGTAATTTGTATTAAGTGTGTGAACAGAAATTCCCTCGTTCACATGAATGTCTATCAGATGTTTTTTTCCTGTGTCAATGCGCGTCAAGTCTCTAAATTACACGTGATAGCTTTCCAAACAAAAATGTTTAAAGATGAAATGACAGCTTGTTCCCGATCCGAGTTCTACAGATGCTTCCTATTGCCTGAGAACGTCTATATTTGTCAACCATATCCCCACGTGTTTATATTTACCGATTACCATTTTGTGCTATCATTTCGTGATGATCAAGATAACTTGTTTCTAAAGTTGAATACAATGGGTTTAAAATGTTTTCCGGGGATTACTTTCGCTTCCTTCAATTTGTCCCACCTGTCAAAGAGACATCTATACCATTCATTTAATTCTTTAAACAGATACAATTTGAGAAATATTTAATTATTTGAATCATTAATGTGTAATAGTGTCATCACGAACACATGTAATTTGTAAAAATTTCTCTAAAAACTCCACATCTGTCGCAGGATGTGTATATCACGGATTTTTGTTTAATAAGTATAAACGTCAATAGAACACGAGAATTCTACTTGAAATACGAAGTTCAGAAACGTCACACCTGAGAACATTCGCAATCTAGTCTCCATTCACAATACCTCTAGATTTATCAGTTTACAACACGTAGTACTACGCGACCTCATTTCGTCAAGCTTTATGAATGGGTCTCGTATTAAACTGTAGATTTCACGGTCGGGAGATCAAATGTTATATAAATTACATCATCGATGTATCATTCATAATATCTATGCGAGTTTTCCCTTTGATGCAGTCTTCTTTTGAGAAATATTTATCAATACCTTCACTAGAAGCTCACATGAATGAGTGAAGATGCGACATGATTTATCGCGAGGTAGCTCCGGGTCGATACCTCCTGTAAACTAGCCTTCAGAACACCTCATTAGAATCAATCTCGTGTTGAAACATTTATTTCTTGGTTGAGATAAAAGTCATGCGAGGTTAAAGGGGCATTCTTTCATTAATCAATCATGCGTGAATCTCTTCCATGACATCCCATTACATTGATGTGCGTTTGTCTGATGCTTGCAAAAAGTGAAGGGGCTTGGAATCGAACAAGGACCTGTGCAGCATCAACCTCGTATACTCGACTGCTCGAATGTATAAATTAGTTTATCTATAAAAACAGATTCAACACATGAAATTAAAGATACCTAAAGAAGTAAACCAACATGGCAAAGATTTGTTCAACAATGTCTTTGTTGTCTGACCATAGACCACTCAACCGTCCATGGCCAGAGTGCTTGTCATCTGGTCATAGACCAGTTGACCACAGCCAAGGTGTATGTCAGCTGGTTATACATGTGAGGCAGTCCATAGCCCGTACGCTTGTCAGCGGGTCAAAGATCTTCAGCTGCCCTTTGGCAGACTGTAAGTCATAGCCGGAACGTTTGTCAGCCGGTCACAGACCTTCAAATGCCCATCGCCAGAGTCATAAGCCCGGGCGCTTGTCAACCGGTCACAGATCTTCAGCTTTCTGTTGCCTTAATGCTTGTCAGCTTGTCATTTCCCGGGTGCTTGGCAGCTGGCCATAAACCTTCAGCTGCCAATAACCAGGGTGTATGCCAGCTGGTCATGCATGTAAGGTTGCCCACAGCCCAGGTGCTTGTCAGCTGGTCTTTCATGCTAGCTGTCCATAGCCAGTGCTTGTCAGTAAACCTTACAGTTGTCGCTAACCAGGGCACCTGTCAGCCAGACATAGATCTTAAGCTGCCTTTAAGCCCGGGTGCTTGTCAGTTCGTCATAGAATTGTATCTGCCTACAGCCTGGAGTCATAGGTCCCTTAGTGAGGATACTGAGTAGCAGTCATTGATGCTAAGCTGCCCTTCGCAGAGTGCTCGTGAGACGGCCAATTTTTAACCACCTACTGGATGTTTCGCTAAGATATCGGATCAGACCTATACGAGTGATGGTAAACAAACAATAAAACAAAACCCTGAGTTCTCTAACCATGAAGACATCCGTCACTTCATCACAACACCTATTGTTTCAATGCCACTTGTTAGATCTATCTGACATCGCATGTGTCAGAACGCTATCGGAAGATAAGCTCGCTTGGAGTAACGCAGATAAAAGAGGGCCAGAAAAAAAGATGGCGGTCACGTTACAGCATGGGCAATGTACATAATTAGTCAAAACTTAAACATAATTAACTTTTAAATGGTAATGATTGGAGAAGCAGCATAGATGAAGCATACATTGCATCTATTTTCAAACGTATTCACATGGAGTATTGCAAAATCAATGCACGTATCCAGTGGGAGGGGGGGGGGATTCAGTTTTTCAAAATCCACCCTCCTATTCGGCATAAATGTCTTTTTTTTCTCTCTCTCTTGCCTGTGCATTTTATTGTAAAATAAGTAGACTTATACTCCAATGCGTGGTTGGAACACACCCACTCACTCCCGATAACTTATTTTGGAATAACCCCCTCTGAACAAATTTTCAGGATCCGCACTTGAAGTTGGGATGAATGGAAATCAGTGGGAGTATACATTGACTGGTTCAAATGAAACACTTATTATATCTTATCATACAAACTACACATTTAACATATTATTTACATTATTCATTCAACGCCTCCAATGGGAAGAAATCCGGACACCTGGAAAATAGTAAAGGCTCGTTGCATGTATACCTTTTCATCTACCCCCGCGTTGTGCAATCTACATATCCCCGATTTCTGCACTAAACGCGAGCAATCATCTTAACTCTGCACATTATTAATGTAACATCATTACTTGTTATGTTTGGTTTGTATACTGATAATGATTTAACTCTTTTCGGAAATATCACAACATTAAAGTTGAGTTATGGCATCTTTCCACTATAGTGTTAAGTTTGGGAATCGAACCCTGACCGCTAGTATTCATTGCCCGACGCTTTACAGACTCCGCATATATCATCAATAACGCATGTCATTTACTACGCAGGAGATGAACATGAGATGTGTATAAAACCCTCATCAGTTAATGAAGGTGAAAAATGTCCATGTCACAGCATGTCAACGTAATGAGATAAAGACTTTGTATATGATTGTTCAGACAGAAAATGATGTCTGTAATTAAGGTTATACAAAGCGTTTTAGCACCATTGTTTATGATTGAAACACTGGGCCATGCTGTTGTCTTTACGGTCCGTCAACGTGGATTATTTCAAGACGGTCGATCTAGAATGTAAACAAGGAGACGCTTGCTTGATGTTTTATCCCCACTTTGACGGTACTTCAGTTATAGCCAGTCTACTCGTGCTTTGTATACGGAATCGAAATTCTGCCCTGCACAGCAGTTTTATCCACATTCACAGAATCCCGAGTCTCTCGCTGCACATGCTGGCCACGCATGAGACAACACGACTATAGCTGACGCAAGCAGAGTTCTAGATGGTGACACGAGCAGAGTACAGTGGGACTGATTCTCAACTTCAATCCCGAGAGTCTTGCTGTACAGACTGGCCATGCAGGAGACAACATGACTAACGCTGACGGAAGCAGGGCTCGAGATGGCGACACAAATACAGTGGCACTTATTCTTCTGCTAGATGGCGACACGAGCAGAGCACGGGGGGATTGATTCTTAACTTCAATCCACTTATACAGACTGAGGTATATCACAAACTAGGTGGAGACATAAATCAAAATGTTACGCTGTATTTCAAAATTATGTAAATTATAACATTACTTGGATTATCATTCGTTATTTTGTAATATTCTTTTATCGATCAGTCAACACTTGTGCTGCCTTCAAAAATCGACAGTTTCCCTCTATTTCCCGTATATCGACTTTTAGCGGACTTTCAATTCTAACGTGACTTTATGTGACTGGTTATGATGTCCGACTTGCAGTCCTAATATGACGTCATTGTTTGACTTCAAAATCATTGTGACGTCATACAATGCCTACGGTGTCGGCATTTTATCCCTCCGTTTCCCTATAAATTTTGACATCAGTCTGCATGGAACTATTCTACGTATCAGTTATTCTACGTCAGTTACCAAAGGAAAGGGTAGATAACTCTCTAAAACCAACACAACCCAATCAGAGAAAAATTGATCGGTGTATTGGCACATTGTCGACATTGTGTGCACTTTTCTTCTTTTCCGAACGTTGTGCGTACGATTTTATCAGATGACAGTTAGGGATATTACGCAAATATATCTTGCAGAAAACATCAACATTTCGACATATCGCTCAACCTTATACACAAAATGTACAAAAATGTTGTTAAGTTTTCCTCCACATTTAAGAAAAATAAACAAAACGTCTTCGCCATGTGGAAGGCATTGTGACGAAAACTTTAAGGTTGTCAAAAGTGTGCAATGACCTACATAGACATGGAGGTTGCCTGCTCATGTTTTCCTTTCTTTCGTGAAAGTCGTTGACATTGACATTATATTACTAAAACTAAAGATAACATTGAAAAAAAAAATGGAAAAAAAAACTGAATCAAACGACACAGATGGCGTGCCGGATTCTCAAGAAACGAAAACATTACGTAATCTCGGAGTTCACATGAAGCATATCAATAAAATTAGCGACTCATTAAATCATGTATGTTATCGTTTTCATGACAATTTTTCATATATTTTGAGAGAGCACATATGAAGACCTTCAGAGGCCGGTCTAAGCTTTTAAATAGATTCCCGGCACAGACCCGGTCTCTCCATCCAACCATAGGATCCGCGCATGACCTTTTTTCTACCACGATGAGATTTTATGGATTAGTATTTTGGACAAAATAATACAAGTGTATTAATGCGAGATTATTTGTTTCATTTAAGGAGGTTTCAATATCCTGGATCCACCCCTGGCTTCTTACATTAATATCAAACATACAGAACTGAGATTAAACTCATCAAAATACTTAGTACTTTGCACAGTATGTTAGTTCCAACAGAACAGAGAGCTTATAGCTGACACGAAACATCAAAGACTTATATAATTCAGAAGTTTTCAGGAAATCAGTTAAGAGTGCGGATCGAAGTGCTCCTGTGATTTTCCGATTGCTCTCATTCTAGGTCTATAAAACGCTTGCATAACGGTAATTGGGTACGATTTGCCAAAGTCACGATGCGTGGGTTTTTTGGGGGTTTTTTTTGGGGGGGGGGACTGAGATCTTCATATCACGTGATATATAATATACAATGTACATGTCGGAGTCGAAGTAACTATTTTACGGGGTCCATTGTATTTAGAGACATTTCAGGGTGAGTGGAGTGGGGTATGCACTACATTACGGTAGCACAGTCGTGACTCCGTTTCATGGGTCTAAACTCCTGTGCGATGTATCAGGCACGCGGAATACCGGGTCGGTTTCTTTTACTAGAAATATGGTTACTGTTAAATAGTATAAAGAACCGACTCGGTGTTTCGGATGATGTCTCAGGCAGATGCCGTCACCGTGTAAACAAAATCATCTTGTCGTGACGTAAAGCAAGAAACAACCAAAACTCAACGCTGAATTCCCACGCAACAAATACTTAGAGATCTTCTACACGTGAGTAAAGGCCTCGCGATATACTACCTTTCGTAACTTTCTCTGTTTAGCGCATGTACAGCCGAACTGGCTGTATTAATTCCGTTCATTGGCCAGAATCCATCATCACACTTAGATATATCACATATATTTCTGTATGACCTTCAGACAGTCTAATCAACCTATTTATTTTTCTCACCTCGCTTAGTTTGCAAGATCTACTTGTATTTACTGCCAAAATCTTGCTTTTGTAGTAAGTTTCAAAATTCTTTCAAGGACAAATGCTTGAGACACAAACAGAATGTAGATGAAAATGAATCCAAATTTTGAGAAGTTAAAGGTATTCATGCTTTCTCGAAACGTAAATCTGAAAACTATTACGCCATATATAGCACCTACAAGATACTGTTTACACTAAGATCTGATAAGTATGTAGTCGTGTGTCGCAGAATGCCCTTGTATCCGTATGATATATACCATAAGATCTGACCAGTAGTTGTTAAGTTGTATGTCAGTGTGCCTTATATGTCATAGTGTGCATTGTATGCAACCGTGTGTATTGAATACACCAATGTGCCTTGTATGTGATACCTACGAAAAGATCAGACCAGTGGGTGTGACGTCACAAGTCACAATGTGCCTTTTGTATGTCACAATATATATACAGTGCATGTCACACTGTGCCTTGTATGTAACAGTGTGCATAGAATATCACATTTTGTCTTGTATGTGATATGGTAAAATCTGTCCTGAGGGTGTGGAGTCATATGCCACAATATGCCTTGTATGTCATAGTGCGCCGTGTATGTCACAGTGTGCATTGTGTGTTACAGTGTGTATTGTATGTCACAGTGTGTATTATGTGTCAAAGTGTGCTTTGCATGCCACAGTGTGCCTTGTATGCACAAGTGTGTCTTGTATGCACCAGTGTACCTTGTATATGAAACTGATAAGTGGGTGTGGAATCGTATGCCACAGTGTACCTTGTATGCCGTAGTGTGCATTGTATGCCGGTGTGCCTTGTATGTAATACTGCGTAGTGGGTGTAGAGCCGTGTGTCACAATGTAACTTGTTTGCCGTGGTGTGCATTGTATGTCAGTATACCTTGTATGTAATACTGCGTAGTGAGTGTAGTGCCCCCGTATGGCACAATGTACCTTGTATGCCGTAGTGTACATTGTATGTCCGTGTGCCTTGTATATAATACTGAGTAGTGGATGTAGAGCCGTATGTCACAGTGTACCTTGTATGCCGTAGTGTCCATTGTATGCCGTGTGCCTTGTATATAATACTGAGTAGTGGGTGTAGATCCGTATGTCACAGTGTACCTTGTATGCCGTAGTGTCCACTGTATGCCCGTGTGTGCCTTGTATATAATACTGAGTAGTGGGTGTAGATCCGTATGTCACAGTGTACCTTGTATGCCGTAGTGTCCACTGTATGCCCGTGTGTGCCTTGTATATAATACTGAGTAGTGGGTGTAGATCCGTATGTCACAGTGTACCTTGTATGCCGTAGTGTCCACTGTATGCCCGTGTGTGCCTTGCATATAATACTGAGTAGTGGGTGCAGAGCCGTATGTCACTGTATACCTTGTATGAGCTATTTAAAGAAAAGCTTCTAAGTTAGTATCAACGTCGTATGTCACGGAGCACGTTAAGTAAAGTCTGATTATACTGCACTAATCAGAAAAGAAGTTAATGGTCCGATTACACGTGTTACATGCGCCCCTCCTACACCTTTACCTCGGTATAGTGTAGATCTACAATAGCATAAACTGCCTCACTGAGATTCCCTGCCAATACGTAAATAACTCCCTGCTGCTATTAAGTCGTTTTCTCTGATCGGCTGTATGTTTATGTGTACGAGAAGAAAGTAGAAGAAATCCAGGGCCGATCATCCTTGGGAGAGCGTAAGTCACCCGGATTTAATGGTCTATATATTCCAGGCAACAATCAGGTATCACGTGCCAGTATGTTTGTTGCGGGGATATAATGTTGATCGTATGAATGTGATACATTGTTAATGCGTTGTTGATGAGGGGGTCGTGTGAAAGCAACTTCTACTTGATCCTCCACTAATTAATGAGAGAAGACCCAACGTGCCAATTCTCTTCAAATACACATCGCAATGCTATCTGTAACAAACCTATTCAATAATAATTTTACGGCGAAATGGCGTGGCTACTATAAATGCTTGAGTGTCAAAACATTTACTCGATGTTTGCATTTTGGAAGGATTCTATCAATGTGTACTGATTTTTTTCTGTTCAAACCCTGGAATTGTCTCTATTAATTAAGCTTTCATTTTATCCCTGGGATCAAACGGGATTCTGACCCAAACTAGGACACTATCACTTTTTGTCTCAATGCAACCTTAACTCTCAGCCCTCCCCCCCCCTTCCTCTCGCTGTTTTTACAATATAATCCAGATGCCCTGCGGGAGGCTAGCTATGCCACTGACAGCAGTGGTTCATCATTCGGGATTAACCCCCTATCTTAGAGAGCAAAACTCTTGCAGATATATTAGTAGGTCACTTTTCAGGAATTAGCGAATTACAATGTATGCAGTGGCGAGTGTAGGGGCTGTGGTGGAGATGCTGGAATACCTCAAGTTAAAAACCTGGTCGATTTTAGCGCTCTTTCTGTACGATTTTCGCACACACATAAAAATAATACACAAAATCCCCGACCCGGATAACCCCTCTAACAGAGATCGGAGTCCGGCAGGCATATTCTAAAAATAAACTGTGTGCCGCCATCGAGTGACTATACTACAGTAGAAAACAAAACGTCGCCAAACACCGAATATGTGCATCTAATACGAAATGAATGTCATTTGTTATATCGAATTATCAAGTATTTTCGTTTGCTCATTGTTTGTGTGTTATTTACATACTTTACTTATATTACATGTTAGACTTCCGTAGCGGCGTTGCCCTGAGGAAACCATACATTCTTGTTAATTCTCATCAACACCATTATTGTTAGTGTCACATACAGATATGTCACTTTACCTGGGTTGTGTGGTGTCAACAAGATTCTGAACAAACAATACAGCCGGCTTCAGTCACTCGCCTTACATGTAGTATACTGGATGTTCTATTAATTAAACTCACTACCATCGAGGTACCTCGCCAGTTGCCTCCGTAATCCTACGAACGTTATCATTATTATAATAGCACATGTCGGAGACCGTAAACTTCCTATCATTAGACCTTCCGAGTAATGGCTAAGTGTCATATGCTCATCTAGACTGCGGGTTCAAGGGAATAGAAACTCCCATTCTTTTGTTAATGTTTAGCATCCCCCAACCCACATCTCCCAAAAACCATTTTCTTAATCATAACAAGACAGCAATCGTAAATACTCGGTAATTTTCGTACAAAAATATACGGATAAGTCCGAGGTGTTCAGATTGGGCAGAACAACTGCCATCTTTATATGTATATAACACCCCTTCTCCACCCTTCCCTAATCCTTCATCCGCAACTGTCATCTACCAATTCAGCTATTTTATGTGGGTAATTAATAATCATCCGATTGGTTACATCATCCCCCAGGTTCTACGTAACCTGCCCTTTCATCTCATTTCCTATATCCCCTATTCAAATAGGACTCGGTATTCAAGGACTCTGTCGGAATCATTCAAACTATGAACGGATTTCATGCTTCGCCTACCGGTAGTATGTTACTTACGTGAATGACCTTCAGCAAACAGTGTAGCAATCTATAAAAACACTTCAAATTTAACCACATATATTTCTGTTTTCAAAATCTCACTTTAAACCTAATCCGATGGTTATTTATTTCCGATACGAGATTTAAATAAATAACCAGGTGAGCTGTAAGTATTTTGATATTCTTATTGCGTTAGAGTTCGAGAGCTGAATACCTTAATGTATGTTTTATGTAATGTAGAAGCGTCGTAGATAAGTCTATAGTCTGAGAACAGCATACATGCACCACCCTCCGACTTCCAAGTATACTTATATAAAACAATGTTTGATTGATTCGTTTTATACAGTTTTATTCCTTTATTGCGAATACGGTATCTTCTTTCGTCTTTCTAATGTAGTTATCTGTCCTACCCTCTCAAGCCGGTGTGGGCTAGTGGATAAGGTGCTCGGCTCGTGATCGAGAGATCCCGCCCTGACCACATCGGTGTTCTGTCTTTCGGATGAGACAGTAAAAACCGAGGTCCCGTGTCACAGTAGGCGTGGCACGTAAAAGATCCCTCACTGCTTCGGGTGGGTACATTGCAAAGGTCTAAATTTTTATGCAATGCATCAGGCAGATGCCGTCACCATATACGTGAAATAATCGTGGAGTGACGTAAAACAGTAATCAATCAATCCTACCCTCTCCCCCTAACCTCTATAATTTTTTTCTATCAACAAAGTTTGAAATTTGAATGATTTGTCTATTTTTGAACTGGTACCAGAGAAAATTATGAAAACAAAGAAAAATGAAAAAAAGAAAAAAAAAAGACACAAAAAGTTTTTATCGGTAGTCTATAATCAGTAATTTCCGGGCCCGAGCAGCTTGAAATAGATGTTCTAATGACCACACGCACGTCAAGCTTCAGACATTTGACGAGTTGACAAGGTATCAAAAGAAATATGTCCATCTATCATTATACCTTTACCACTATATCATTATCTACATTGAAATGTTTTGAATTTATGTCCCTCCGTTTAAAAGTCCTCACCTTCTACTCCTTATGACTCACGCACACACAGTGCGCGCAAGACGAGTAATATTTTCGTTACAGCTTGAAAAAACCCAACAAGGCATCGGGACAAGTTTAATGTCCGCATGAAAATTAACTATGCCTTGGGTTAGATTTATTACCGTCCCTTCGGTACGAGTCGCCGATGTCCTTAAGTGACCCTTACTTTGCTTTTATTTGGTGTAATTCAAAGCAAACAGAAAACAAAAGCATAACTAAACCCTGAGCATGCTATTCGCAGGTGAGAAGAAATGCTTTTCATTTTGTGGCCATTCGTTAAGTGTCGTATTTTATTAACTTTCCCGAATGATCACGCATTGACTCATTTCACAGTAACCTATCCCCCGGATGATGTATCCATTAAGAGGATATCACACCATTGACAAGAGGATCGAGTCAGGGGCTATAACTCGATAAAACGCAATCATGACATTATTTCGTAAGACATCACTATACGCTGGACAAACTCATTAAGCCCATATATTGAATACCCTAGCTCCTCTATAGGGTCCAGCTCACATGACACCTAACACTACAACGGCGGATCCAGGAGGTGTTGCTACCTTCACTTTTAGAAGTCATGGGACCTTAACCTAATCCTCTAAGACCGTCAAGAGCACTAGATTAGGATACAAACCTCACCTCTCCCATCTTACTAGAAATGGGTTCATATACATCTACTTATGAAACGTGTGTGTAAAAAAGGTAATATTGATTCCACACATGGCAAATCCGGAAAATTTTTTTTCGTTCATTAGATTCCGATTTGACGTGCTACATCAAGGGTGGGGTGCTAGCCTCCATCTTGTTGGACATGATATAAGTACTTACCCTGTACTGCATAACGAGATTCCTTTGGTTTGTTTTTTGATAAATGTGAATGTTTGTGGATAACATGAGGTTTGACATCAGTCTTTGATTGCATTGAATGGTTCACCTCGCTCAATGCGGGTTCTATAAGATACTTCTCCCCGGCTAAATATAACACACCCATCTGCAAAGAAAGAAAAATCATTAAGTTTTAATGTATATCTAATAGTATACCACTCCGATAATTCTATTTAATTCTATTATATATCTGCATAGTGACACCTGCCTTAACGGTCACCTCTTTTTGTTCAATTGTTTATAAAGGTAACTTTTTAATACTCAACAAGACTGAACCCGAAGATTTTTCTGAAGTAACCTCTCCCTCCACCCTTCCCCATCTCGACAAAATTTCGGGATCAGATGCCTCAGGGACTCAAACCCAGGACTTAATGGTTCGATCGCACCTTCTCGTGCTTTTCCGGAAAGCTCTGAAAAATAACCTTCTATTTTGTACTTTATATTACGAAATCACCGGATGTAAAAAAAACTTCTGACAAGTTGGAGATTCTCGATGATTGTATTTAATATTCTTTAAACAGAATACAGTTTTCTAAAGGCCTAAAGAGGAGACAGAAATTTTACATTATTTACAAACAACACATACAACGTTCTTTATTTATTTATTATTATTATTATTTTTTTTTTTTGTTGTTTTTTCTGCATCGGTGTACCGGTGTTTTCACTATAAACGCCGCCATGTTTAATCATTCATGGTTTGTTTGTACGAGTGTGCGTCGGAAAGGCCCGAAAAAGCGCGATTGCTCTCGTACACGAACCGAGTGCACTACCAATTGAGCTAAACCGGTTCCAGTGACTATTGAATTTAATTTGTGTTTATTTATAGCAATTATGAGAAGAGATATGAAATATGTCTGACATTTGGTGAAGAGAATTCGGTATTTGACACGATTTCCACTTTGAACACTTATCGTCGTTTGTATAACCTGTATCTGGACACGTGAATGCTCCCTTGTTATAGAATTCTTTAAATTGGAGGTGAAACGCAATCGTTAGATCTACAATACGTGATCAGATCTGTATATTGTGTAGCACACTCCGTATGATAGCGCTATGGAGCGAGCTCTGCCCAACGGCCAGAATTTGACGGCTACATTAGATGCTCGTTGATATAAGTAAACGAACATTTACCGCGTCACAATCAGACATCGATCAGTGTGACACCTGCCCGATAAAGGCCCGCAACTCCTTATATAATGTTTGAGTACACACTCAACACTGTCCTGGGGTAAAATCTGGTTAAACTGGTAAAATCGGACGAAATAGTATTATATCTATTGAGGATCTATCGACAGTATTATCGCATAACTGTTGCTTGATTGTCAAATTTTACACATAATATTAATAACATTATTTTAAGCCGCCCCCTTCTTTTATCGTCTCCTGCATACGCGTATTTATTCCAGTTACCTTGGTGACCAATTCGAAAGCAACCCCCCCTCTCGTTTCCTTTCGATGTTATAAGTCTTTCAATCCACAAGCATTCCTCCATCCTCCCCTCCCACCCCCAGGTCTCCGATCGCCAAGTTCTAACCCTCATCCCATCCCCGGTCCTCCTGGTATTTTTCTCTCTGCATGGTAATGGATCTTTAGCCCACAGCCATATACTATCTTCAGTAGTGTATGTCTCTGGTTAGCCATATTACATATCAAGTATTAAGGTATCTATTTTTATCAACTGCGTACCCAAACAATTACTCGTGCTTATCAATAAAATTCAATGACTGTGATACACAAGAATTTAAGAAAATGTATCAAAGTGACCAACAAAGAAGAAAATGACAAGAATGGGTAAATTTTCCGAATATTTCACTGTTTGCACTCTATAATAGGAAATTAATCGAGTACCGCGATTTAAATACACTCACATAACACAAACATATGACTATACAGAGATTACGTACCAAGTGCTAATATACACGCTGGAGGTGTTTGCTCGCTCACATACTCTAAATTGACACATCAATATCAAAGCGGGGTGCTCGACATGCCAAAACGAACAACTCCCCGGTGCTCACCATGCTGTTCTTCAATATCGTTCTCCTCCTTCACATAACAATACCCCGCCTCCCAAACTTTCTCTTGAAAAGGGTATCATATGATAAAAAGCGATTCAAGAACGATTTTCCTCTATATATTCATGAAGTCTTTAGGTTAAGCAAGGAGAGTTAAGTGGAAGCCACTTTATGAACACTGTTTTCAAAAGGCGAGATGTGACTAGGTGAAGGCAACCTATACCCCCAAATCGTTAAGATGAATTCTGGAAGACTGGCCCTATATACCCCCCACCCCGAAAAAAAAAATCGTATATCCACTAGTTTCCATAATTTTGTTCACACACCACCGTGATACAAATCCAACCAACCCCCTACCCTCATCCGGAATGAAAATAAAGCCTCCACACATGCACCTATACTTTTCGCCAGTGTTATGTAAAACACTAAAGGCGGCTCACTCCAGAATGACCACCGTGTTGACCAGTCACTTAATGCACGATTACACGATAGTTCTTTTGTGTATTGAGGGCCGGACATGTATGCTCTTACATTGGTATGGTCAGCGCGTGTCCCTGAATGGACAGATTTCACAGTATAATCCTCTGTACATAATTATAAGGTACCACGTGACGACAAAAACCACAACATTGCCTTTCATCTTTTTGTCCACAAAAAAAGGAGAAAATATATAAAGACTCGAAGAAACTGAAAGGAGCTGAAGATATAGCATGTATTATGAGGTGTTTTATACGCCATAACCGGTAACTCTGTCCGTACGACAAGTGAAAATGATTTAATGGCTGCGATACCCTATTCACGGGGCACTAAAGTGAAAACGCTGAGCCTGAGAAAAGCGTTATGTAGACGGAGATCTCGACATATACACCTTAAATCAGTTCTCATTGTAAAATAACACACCATAGTTTGTGTAAATGAAGATAAGATATACAGAGGGATATTTGCAAATCGGGCACGTAGCCTCTCTAGCGAAGCGATTTACGAATTGGAAAATGCCCCATCCCCTTTTCAATGCAATATGTCCAAACTTACGTATTTGGTCGATTTGTTGGAGGTATATCATATCGTGACATGGAAAGAGGAGATGATAATCAAACACTGATGTATGCTGGAGGTCGAACCCCGATTACGTCTTCAGCAACCCCAACGTTTGTTCCCCACACCGACTCTCTATCTGAATTTTCTACATGTATGCATTAAAAAACTGTCATTTCTATCAATTAAGTGTCTTTCCATAATAATGGGGTGATTAAAATTGTGTAGAATATATTATCAACTTTTGCCACCGCCCTCTAGCTATGGTATCGTTACATTTCCCCTTCTTTACCACAACCCGTGTTTAGGACGAGAGAGCTTCGGCTTTGCAGCTACAGCACCAAAATCCCCCTTTTCCTAATCATCTCCGGCAATCCACTGAACGCGCTGTACGTTTCCTGTCGACTGACCACCAGATGCAGAGGAACAGTGCTTTCAGTAGTTTATAAAGACCTATAACCCCAAGTCTATATTGTTTATACAACAAGAATGCCATTGTATATTTCAAGCTCAGGAAATATGCTGATTCTGGGGAATTTACACAATCGGAGATTTTACATTCATTCTTCAGGTGTCCTTTGTTATAATTATATTTCCCATTCTGAAGGAAATGAATAACATCTAACCCCTGAATTATTAATTGTTCAAGAATGCTTGTATCAATGAGTTCACTTTCCATCTCATGATACTATGTAATTTTCCCGTTTTTTGGTTTGGTATAAAAATACAAATAATAAATTACCACTTCTGTCCCAATGCACGAACACTTGCGGACCTGAACGTAAACATACACAACGTGCTAATTTGTTAGCGGACCTGTTTGAAAACACGTCTACTAAACGTGAGATAGTTGATCTTGAAGGTTTTAATTTTACAATTGGTTTGTAATCCAGTAGATTACACGCAATTCAACCCCTTAGCAATAAAGTTCAAGTGTCTTCGCCCCACGTCAAATACTGGCCTTAAATAATCACCTGGCCGCGCGATAATCTCGGGATCGAACGTCTTAATAATACCATACGATTAGCAATTGGCCATTTCGAGTCACATACATTTCATTCATTAACACCGCCAGTATCCTTGACAAGTAACAGCGAGACCACCGGTGTCATTCAACAAGTGGTGCTGGTACGAACTCCACTCTTGAAACGATTAAGGACGGATTGTCTACCCCGTGCACGAAGGCGCAGCAGCAAAGCTAATCTTTTGTCTCGACGTCTATTGCTTGTGTAATCTTGCTGATACAGCGATCCCGTGCCAATATATGCTACATCATCAGTAGCACTATAAGTATATAGATCTCTCGCCTGTGACCTAGTGAGATAATACCTTCCTAGTATCCCAGGGCGATCAGTCGAAACACCTCGTCTTACATACTCGTACAATGTAGAACACAAGCCGAGATGTAACGAGAAGGGGGGTCGAACTGTTTCGAGAAATCAAAGTATAAAAACAACACATAAAGGAGGGATCGAATCCACTACGCAAACTCTGATCGACAAGTTAACAAGCTTGCTGTCAAACTGTTTCAACTACTTACACGATGTGACACCTGTCCACTATGTCATTTTGGGAGAAAAAATTGTTATAGCCTTGTAAGTACATCACAATAATTGTTGGATTACATACCGATGATTCTCATTCATGTAATTGATGTCATACTACCTAATGGTATATCTGTAAGAAATTATAGAGAGACTCTAACTCACTCCTCCCTACTTCCTTCACCCTCCATTTTTAAAATCGATGCTACCCATTTGTTAAATCTATCAACGACTAGCAACTCCGCACCCTGATCATATATTGAAAGACATATCGTGTGCATCTCAACTCGTGCAAACTACTTTACTTAGAACAGGTGGTCCGTAACTTGGACAACCTGGTGACTAGATCGTCCCTGTAACATACAATGACGGAATTTACTCACCATTCCCTCGCACAGACTCAACACCGCCTTGGAGGTAGTGTCATTTTGCACAGATCCTGTGTAGAAACACTGGGATATACCCCTGTCCTTAAGTCCCCCGTCCAACCATGTATAATTCCTCTCATGGTATTGCACTACGAAAGACGGAGAAATAAATTCCTTCGTAAAAGTTAAGTCGAGCAGAAATTGACGTCCAAAAGCCGGAATTTTGTACCGAACACTTTTATCAAAATTTTCCACATATCGAGTACTCCTTTTTGATATGAAATGATTTTGCACCTTTTCTCCATTTTCTAATATTCTTATAGGATAAACCGTTTCACTACCTGCAATAAAAATATAATAGAGGTGTACATAAAACGGAGCGCTTAGCCAAAAGAAGTTTTACAAAGTTGAAAAGAAAAGTTTACCAAACAAATTTATGCTTATTGCAATAATGTCTGAAAACACTTTAAATTCTATATTCTTGTTTTTATTTAAACTCAGTGAAGTTTGTTATTATTCGCTACTAACCTGATTTCAATAAATTGTCCAGTTTTTTATCAGAAGTGCAATGAATAAGTAAGGGTAAAATTGATAAAAAGCAAATATTAAACAATCGCCTGAATGCCATGATAATGTCATGGTCCCTTACTTATCCACTCATGGCTCCCTGAATACGTACTACCACATTCAGTACGGCTACACGTACTAGCAAAACACAGAGCTGTTGAGAAATTCGTACTACGCTAAGAAGAAACTATGGCCACGCCCCCTTTTACCTCATTCGCCAATGAGATAATCTGTAACATTTAGATAAGTATCGTCACTAGCGATTATCAAAGTAGAATTTCATGAATTAAAATACCGCCTCGTCTTTTGTTTTAACTATCATAATTCAGTTTGATTGATGTGTTTTAATAAGCCATTGAACCATGCAGAGACGCGTAAAATATCAAGTGGAAACAAAAATATACAACGGAGTACGGGAGTTAACTCTTCCATAGTTTTCATTTATCGATTTATATTGGCATGGTTTAAGAAAAACATTTTTAAATGGGACATACAATCATATCATATCACATCCTGTGATCAGAGGACATAGCGGTATTTGAGGAAGAATACACATTCAACACCCCCCCCCTCCCTTTAACAACAACTACCATTGATGTTACAAAATACACGAGGTGTTATTTTCTGTAGACCACATATCATTCTGTATCGTTTTCTTCTATTATCAGTTTCCATATCTGTGTGTGTGTGTGTGTGTGTGTGTGTGTGTGTGTGTGTGTGTGTGTGTGTGTGTGTGTGTGTGTGAAAGTTAATCTCTGCATAAAGGAGCAGTGCAACTGCATCGTTACTGATTGTACATTTGGTAATTTCATCGTCCCTGAGACGAGACAACATCACCCGCCTCCGTCTAAATAGAAACATCCACCTGCCTTCGTCTAAATAGACAAATCCACCTGCCTTCATCTAAATAGACACATCCACCTGTCTTCGTCTAATTAGACACATCCACCGCCTTCGTCTAAATAGACACACCCACCTGCCTTCGTCTAAATAGACACATCCATCGGCGTTCGTCCATATAGACACATCCATCCGCCTTCGCCTGAATAGACACCCCCCCCCCCGCTTTCATTCACCCGCCTTCGTCTAAATGGACATATCCACCCGCCTTCGTCTGAATAGACACATCCACCTGCCTCCGTATAAATGGACATATCCACCGCCTTCGTCTGAATAGACACATCCACCGCCTTCGTCTGAATAGACATATCCACCGCCTTTATTTAAATAAATATATCCACCTATATCAATCACCGATCTTTTTTTTTTTTTTCAAAGGTGCATATACCTTTTCATTTGGGAATTTTTGTCCTTTTTGCATATTGCTGAAAGATCAATGTTTGGAATGGATTTAGACCAATTTTGGGAAAAATCAAAGAAATTTCCATTGGGAAGAGTCCTTAAAACGGACCTGATTTGAAGAAGAAAAACCCACTGATATTTTCCATTACGCTCCAACCTCTTTTTGTTACCCTGTCCGCCCCATCATAAATAATCTAAGAAACCGTGAAAATCAGCCCACACATTGCATTTTTCAAGTTTCTAAGTTAGGTCCGGACTTGTGCCCCCCCCCCCCCAACAAAAAGCCCACTCACCATTTCAGTACATACGCAATGGTATTTCAGTCCGTTTTATTGCTTTTGATGAAATGCTAAAAACTTATCTTACAGATCAAAGGTTTAAACCGTAAGTAGGTAAATTCTTTTATTTTTCCGCTGTGCCGATATATATGTAAGTAAAAATTAAGAAAAATAATTCAGCATACGGTTTGCCCTACTTTTAATGCTTTCATTATTTATTTCAAAATACACAGCATTTGATGCTTCCCTTCACAGCTTTACAACTTTGCGCGATTTTGCTTGTCTGGTTTCCTAAAAACAAAAGAAAGATAACTCTTACAAAGCTTCAGATATGACGAAATCGCTGCTGTATAATACTTGTTGGCATCCCCTATCGGTTAATCTTTTCCTAGATCTCCTAGAGTGCTAGCCGTATAGTCAAGATATAAAGTTTCTTCACATGTCATATTTCTTTCAAGGGCAGAACAGGAAAAACTATTGTGGAGAAAGAACCGATATACTTTGAACACCATCTTACCCGTAAATAGCAGTAATATACGTACAGGTCAGTGAAAGGTCAGAAATTGGCGCTGGTGCCACCATCATAGAGTTAACGACTGTATTGGCGTTAAATATCATACAATCCCACCATCCCAAGATTGTCCATAGGTCCTCTCAGTGCAAATTACTCTTCTCCCTTAACCCTTCCTTCGATTTCTGTTATTTGTAAACATCGCGTAACATCAACAATTTAATGATGTCATCGAAAGAACTTTATGACACTACTGACCCAATAAAAGTAGGTCTAATCGTGTATTCAAGGGATATAAGACGAAAACATTAAAGATTTACGAGAATCTGGCACACAGTGGGGTAGACTAGGAGAATCGATTTGATTTACGGGATAGACGTCATTCTGTGGCGTAAATACTACTAAGGTCACGTGTATTTATGTATTGTTTTTCATTTATTAATTTGCATTGACCGCTGGTTTCAGCCATTTTGTCAGGTTGGTGGCCAAACGGTCAAAGAAAGGTAATTAACGAGAGCCGTGATTGGCTGATGTGGTGTAGGGAGTAGGGACTACTATTTCAATGTATTAGGAGCTGTGATTGGATGAAATTATTTGATCTATGTATAAATAAAGATTGATTCTGCTGTAAAATCATGAATTTTTATCTCATTTCGCTAATATAAAAATTGAATGACCTAAAAAGGGGTGATTGTTTACATTTGAATTTTGGCCAATTTTTGGGGGTATCCCCCTTCCAGCATGATTTTCTCGAAATTAAGGTGGATAACCTATTGTAAACTGTTAAAATTCTGATAGAGGAGGGTCTGACAAACATTTTGATATGTGGATTATATATAGCTAAAATGTAGGATGTTGTGTAAATCTTGCTGGAAGTTCGGTAATTTAACATGGGACCCTATGGGAAATGGAATTACTATGCTTTGACCAAACGCGCATCGTCAGCGGACTAATGAGTGTAATGTACAAAGTCGAACTGAGACCGTGATCATAAATCCGGATGACAGGTCACTGACGGGGCCTGGAAAACAGACCGTGCTAGTGTTCTAAGAGCTGATATATGCATATATATATATATGATAACCTGGCAAGAATAAAGTTACACCGATAGACGAATGATATGATAGCCCGGCAGGAATGAAGTTACGCCGAAAGACGAATGATATGATAGCCTGGCAGGAATGAAGTTACACCGAAAAACGAATGATATGATAGCCTAGCGGGAATGAAGTTACACCGAAAGACGAATGATATGATAGCCTGGCAGGAATGAAGTTACACCGAAAGACGAATGATATGATAGCCTGGCAGGAATGAAGTTACACCGAAAGACGAATGATATGATAGCCTGGCAGGAATGAAGTTACACCGAAAGACGATTGATATGATAGCCTGGCAGGAATGAAGTTACACCGAAAGACGAATGCTATGATAGCCTGGCAGGAATGAAGTTACACCGAAAGAGGAATGATATCATAGCCTGGCAGGAATGAAGTTACACCGAAAGACGAATGATATGATAGCCTGGCAGGAATGAAGTTACACCGAAAGACGAATGATATCATAGCCTGACAGGAATGAAGTTACACCGAAAGACGAATGATATGATAGCCTGGCAGGAAGGAAGTTACACCGATAGAGGAATGATATCATAGCCTGGCAGGAATGAAGTTACACTGAAAGACGAATGCTATGATAGCCTGGCAGGAATGAAGTTACACCGAAAGAGGAATGATATCATAGCCTGACAGGAATGAAGTTACACCGAAAGACGAATGATATGATAGCCTGGCAGGAATGAAGTTACACCGAAAGACGAATGATATCATAGCCTGACAGGAATGAAGTTACACCGAAAGACGAATGATATGATAGCCTGACAGGAATGAAGTTACACCGAAAGACGAATGATATCATAGCCTAGCGGGAATGAAGTTACACCGAAAGACGAATGATATGATAGCCTGGCAGGAATGAAGTTACACCGAGAGACGAATGATATGATAGCCTGGCAGGAATGAAGTAACACCGAAAGACAAATGCTATGATAGCCTGGCAGGAATGAAGTTACACCGAAAGAGGAATGATATGATAGCCTGGCAGGAATGAAGTTACACCGAAAGACGAATGCTATGATAGCCTGGCAGGAATGAAGTTACACCGAAAGAGGAATGATATCATAGCCTGACAGGAATGAAGTTACACCGAAAGACGAATGATATCATAGCCTAGCGGGAATGAAGTTACACCGAAAGACGAATGATATGATAGCCTGGCAGGAATGAAGTTACACCGAAAGACGAATGATATGATAGCCTGGCAGGAATGAAGTTACACCGAAAGACGAATGATATCATAGCCTGGCAGGAATGAAGTTACACCGAAAGACGAATGATATCATAGCCTGGCAGGAATGAATTAACACCGAAAGACGAATGATATGATAGCCTGGCAGGAATGAATTAACACCGAAAGACGAATGATATGATAGCCTGGCAGGAATGAAGTTACACCGAAAGACGAATGATATGATAGCCTGGCAGGAATGAATTAACACCGAAAGACGAATGATATGATAGCCTGGCAGGAATGAAGTTACACCGAAAGACGAATGATATGATAGCCTGGCAGGAATGAATTAACACCGAAAGACGAATGATATGATAGCCTGGCAGGAATGAATTAACACCGAAAGACGAATGATATGATAGCCTGGCAGGAATGAATCAACACCGAAAGACGAATGATATTACGTACGCTGGTCTCGAGGAAATGCCGATATATGGCAGATGTTTCTGTACAGAAGCAATTATAAAAGGTGTTCACATAGACTGGCACTTGAATTGTTTATATATGCATCATAAAGCAAACTTTTATTTTATAAAGTCTCTCTTTACAAAAACATTAATTATGGTATTTTAAAAACAAACAGTAAATTTAAGATATTCAATTACTTTATATGTTATGTACTAGCTGTATACCTATGGTCGAGAAATTATTATCATTTGGTTAAAAGAACTTATTCACTGTACGTATCCGTTTTGAGTTTTACATATTGCCGCATTCTTTTACAAGTAGAGGTGCGAGAGTTTCCGAATGCTTGATAGATAGGTTATGACTTTGGTTTTATCCTGGGACACAATGCAACCATTCAGTACTTTTTTACAAATACTGTTAAAATTATCATAGATCATTAGATCATATAAATTTAATTATTTTTTCATTTAATATAATAGCCATGGTAAATCTCAAGAGTAAAGATAAGATTTTACTTAGATAAATCCCGAGGAGTATAACTCATTACAAGTCACCAGTCTGGATCATCTAAGCGTTTGTGAAATAGTATCAATATATGGCTGTCACGGGGCGACCTAACAACAACTACCTAAAAAAGCAGGAAAAAATATTGTGGAGAAAGAACCGATATAATTCATCATCTCACCATATGAGTTATATACATATAATAAATAAAGAACATATATACCTTTTAATTTTGTGCACCATATGCGCATTTCGACAACTTATGTCTCTTCAGTGATGCTCGTGGCCGAATGGTTGGAATTCTCATATTACATAAATATTTGAAATGCAGTATAGAAACCAAAATGACCGAAAAAGTGAACCAAAGAATCAATCTAAGGACAGAGCTATGCTTGAGGGAGATACTCCTTAGTTTTAGAGTGATTTACATAATTTCATGGCGGAAAACTCATATGGTGATCACAAAATTAAATGCAAATAGCCAATTTACCCCTGAACCTGTCTAAACACACGTCCACACGTTCAAATAAACAAGTTACAGTGTCACTGATATGATATTCACAGTTCTTTTAGCAGTAACGTGCCTAAAGTCGTCATAGTCCTTAACGAGTCCTTTCTCGATACGAGTTTTAATGCGCTGCGCAAGTTTTAGCGCATGCCGATCGATTGTAATCGTTAAAATAGTCGGCGTCTTAAAAACATTAATAATATTTAAAAATTATCAACAAATTATAAAATCAGCATAGTTTAACCGATATGTATCTACCCAACATTAATATATCGAAATTAATTCCCATAATATCTGATTACGACATTTCAAAACGTTAAAAATAGTGTTTTTTTGAGATTTTCCCACAAAATTGAACAAAGCGGTGAATTTTTCTACAATTCTCTGAAAGTTATTTTTATTTAGTATTTCATCACTGACGAAAAAATGATCAATTTTCCTATTGTAGTTTTTGAGATATTTTTACCCAGAACGGCCTCGTTAAGTCGTCACTCTCAAATCTCGCGTTATTTCTCAAAAACGAGAACTGAAAGAAGTTAAAGGGCGGCGTGTTTTGAAAGAGGTAAGTATTTTCCATGTTTCTATATTAAATACCATTTTCATTTTATACAAATCATAGTAAAGAATTCATGACATTTCAAGGAATATTAAATTTTACTTTGACAGCGTATGGGCGATGCCTTTTCAAGTTCCATATTCTCTTGGGTGAATGCAATTTACCGTTATTCAAAGACATGAAATGCGTGTATCACGAGTGAAGCAAATGCTCAATAGAATCTTTTACACAAAAATACGCTAATTGAGTCACCTCACCCCCGACATATCGCTACAAAGGTCAAAAAGAAAACTGACGATTCAAGGACGGGGGTGACGACTTTAGGGCTGTCATTTATAATGTTACAATTTTTCTAAAATAGGGATCAGCTGTCAATGATGAGTTTGATACAAATATATAGTGTATAATTATAAATTTGCTTTTTAAATATATAAATATATAATGAATAAATAAATAAATATATAATGAATAAATAAATATATATATTACACAAGAACAGTGTACAGCAGTGCTTGCGTTTGTTGTACGGAATATAACCTTATAACGTTAAAAACTTTTGAAGCGAATATTATAACCCTATTCAATATGGAAAGAAACAAGACAAGCATCAAAAATCACATAAATGATAAAACCCAACCTTTTCACTTCAACGGAAACGTAGTAGGCATCATTATTCCCAGCATCGGAAACGATAAACATGGATATGTATTTCCGGAATTTGCTACCATTTTTTTAATACTTACCAAAAAAAAAAAAAGGTTCGTTTTAAAATCACCAGGGGTTTTCCCCTTGTTTTGTTTTGGGGTTTTTTGTTTTGTTGTTTTTTGTATGTTTGTTTTTCTTTTCTTTTTTCTTTTTTTTTTTTTGGTTTGGTTGGTTGGTTGTTTTGTTTTTTGGTTTTTTTTTTGGAGGGGGGGTGTTTGTCTGTTTGTTTTTTGTCATTGTTATTATTATTATTCTTATTGTTATTGTTATTATTATTATTATTATTATTATTATTATTATTATTATTATTATTATTCACCTCGTCGTATTATAAATAGAAATTGCAGGTTTTGTTGCACTTGACTATAAATAAACTGTTGATACGTGTAAATATAAGTCACACTATTCGTGAATGTTCATGATTTGAAGTTCATGTGGTAAATAACTCAAGAATAAAATGGTAAGAATTTCTCCATATGAATTTTTTTTAACCAAAAACGTAGGCCTACTGTAGTGTTTGGTTCATAAACTTAGCTTAATTATTGAAGATATTGTAATGGAAGGAGAATAGATAGGAATTATACATAACTACAGTAAAGACAATCACATCACATAACCAGATACATAACAGTACAAAACTCATCTGACCTTTTTATTAAAATCATTAATAAAAAGCCATGGCATTGAAAAAAAATCAAATTTGGCGCTTTTCCCACAGGAACCTGTAGATATGCGTCAATCGAATGCGCAATCACACCAACAGAGAAAGATGGACGACGCATTGTAAGTACAGCTCCGTTTTCATTCAAATTCATTAATTATTCCTTCTTTATATTCCTTTACAAGAATAAGATGTTGTGTTGGAAAGATTCAGGAATCTTATGCAAGTGTTTATTTTAAAATGTAAATATGTGAAATGACTGAAATTATCGAGGGAATAACGGTGGTCGGTTCATTGTTAGGCGTTCGATCATCCTGGCGTGTTGTATATGCGTGTTATAACAGGTCCGTCTGCTTTGAATCGATGGTATGCTGTAGGAGAGCGTGAAGCGCTGTATATATCATGGCCTTATCCGCCATTGAAATGTTGTTATTTTCATCCAGAATAAAGAAATGTCCATCATATCGGGTCTGTTCGATCTCTCAACCGCGAAGCCGGAAGACTCTTTTGGGATCTAAAAATAAGTTTCTGTTTACTTCCTGTCGGTAAAAGAATTGCAATACAAATCAAAACAAAGAACTTCTAGTTTGGGTGAGGTACTCTAAATTCAGAGGAAATCCGTCCTATAATATCCTTTGTCCAATTTTGACACGTGGTTTTAAATATTGTACATAAAGTTGTCTCTACCTGGCTTTGTCTCCAAAAATCAATAATCCAGCACAGATGTATTAGACTTGGGTTTGTGATATGTCAAGAAAATCAATATGCAACAGAAGCATATGCTGTTTTAGCATCACTGTTTTCCCTAGAAGGTAGTAAAATGCTAGAAACAATGAAATGGCTGCAAAGTAAGTTGGTTGAATTTGAAATGATTTTTATTATATATTCTCAAATTTCTCAACAAACCCAACAGAGTTTTTAAACATTTTTGAAAATTAAATCTCTAACTCATATTTCAAAGTGTTTAAAGTTCAAGAAAATGGATGCACAACATGGTTAGAATTTCAATTGTTAATGTTGATAAGATTTTATTTCAGTTTATATAGACCATTCCTACGCGTTATGCATGGACGTGGCCATCTTCTGATCACATGACTATCCACCATTAAGTTACTAAATATTGCAATCATCAGCCTAGTCTCGTATCATCACTAACATCAGCCAAAGACTTTTAAACAAGTTTTTAAGTCCTTGCATCAGCTGATACTGCCTACTGGTATTTTTTTTTTTTTCATCATTTGTATCTTTAATAAGTTGTTTTGTGATTTTGAGGTCTTGACAGTGATTATGACTGAAATACAGACTATTTGCCATGAGTTGCCAAAGTAACATTTCTTTAAAAAACCTAAAGCAAATGGAAATAGATCCAATCTTATCGCTTATAGTGCAAGTGCTTTTTATGAATAATTGACTGTTTAGTACTTATCTATTAAAATCAAATTATTTCAGAGACTCAAGTCTCTGATTATTCCCATGATTGTTACTTCGATCCATGCCTCTATATTGAGTCGTAGTTTATACTAACAGAAAATGGATTGTGTAACAGGTGTAAAGCCAGGTTGTCACCTATGGTCAGTAATATCTCAGTCCAGGTATCCTTGGCAATAGTGAAAGCGACATTCTAGAAACTGTGTCCATATTACCCAATAAACCAAAGACATATATATATGTGTATATATTTCTCTTAATTTTAATAAACTGGCTGGATTTATGTCAGATGTTCAACCCATCATCTATAAGACTATTATTGATACATGTGTATGTTGATTTGAGCAAATTAATTAACTTTGCATACACGAGGGAAGTAATGCATAGTGAATTGATGTTTGTTCTTTATCCAGTGGTTCAGCGCCCTCTTGCCTGGGGTAAAGGGGAGGATTTTGTCAATTTTAACAGAAAATGGGGTAAAATACAGGGTTTTGGTAAAATTTTGAGTCACTGCCCCCACCGAATAACTTAGCTTGGATGACCAAGTTTTTGTAAGGAGGAAGGTTCCTTTTCTTTTTCTGTTTTTCATATTTAAATTCCTTTGCACTTTGACTGACTTGTCTGTTGACAAGTGGATGCATATACATTATATCAAGTATTCAAATACAGAATGACCCTAGGTGCTTGTGACATACATTGTAGAATGATAGATACCACCCTAGCTAATAATTCCAGTCACTGAGTCAGTCAGCTGTATACATTATTGTGCGCCATGTTTCTTTATTTAAACAAAAGCTGAGAAGTATGCCTTGTTAGTAGTATGTTGTTAGTTTGTTTTGGGGGTTTTGGTTTTCTTTTTTGTTTTTTGTTTTGTTTTTAGATTTTTTTGTTTTGTTTTGTTTTTTTTTTTTGCTGGAACTAAATAAGCTGTATGTAGGGTCTGATTGGTGTACGAGAGAGAAGGAAAGAAAAGAAATAAAAATAAAGTAAATACATAAATGGAGTAAAGATTCAGAAGTGATGGAATGCTTATGAGGAGGAAACATTATCTTCCAAACGACTTTTAATGAAACCAGGGAGAAAATATGCCCGTTTTAATAACATACATTTTCCAAATGTGATGAGCAGCTGTGCCGCTTCCCATTCTTAACTTCCGTTTCCTTTTCGTTTAAGGCTTAAGTATCCTTTTTTATGCTTAACTAAGACAATTATCAAATGGCCAATTAAGATTAATTTTGAAGGGCTATGGTAATGTGTAAGTCTTGTTTGTACGCCCAAGCTTCATAATTAAGCCATAATTTTTACACTTTGTGTAGCAGTGTTATAACAGGTGGTCTTCCTTCAAAAGATATCGATATGAGATTACAAATTTTTTTTTCACCTCCATACAAGCAAAATGTATGTAAATCTATACCAACGAAATGCTTTCTATAATAAAAATAATAAAAATTTAAAGTTTCTAATCCAGGGTACCATTTTTTTGGCGAAATCATGCACTGGGTATGATTTCACGAGAGAAATCGTACCCATTCTAGTTGGGTACGATTTCTCTTTAGTACGATTTCTCCAGCAATTTTCTCTCTCTTTTTTTTTGGCCTTATAGTAATAATTTCCACCATCATTACATGTACACCAACAAGGTGTTGAAATTCCACCATAATACATATTCACTATTGTTACATGTACATGTACATTCTCTTTTGTCCTAGTATTTATATACTGTAAATTCCACATCTATGATAGTTGTATATATTGAAGGTCTAGAAATTTTTGTCTGTTTATCACAATTTATTCTTTAAATTGCATCTTCCATTTGTGATATCCCAAGTCTTAACAGTTACCTGAATGGTAGTTTATTTTTACCAGTATCTAAAATAGTATTGTGCAGGGTCAAAGATTTCCTAAAGCGCTAGAGCAGTTAGAAATTTGGAATGCAAGCATCATGAGCATTTCATCAACAAAATCACTAAATTTTGCAAATATGTATTAATCATTTAATGAAAACGGGTTGTGAAAAGGAATTTTTGGTCACATTTAGCCAGTATTTCCTCTTCATTTTTAATCTTTTAATTTATGAGAAATGTTGCAACAGTGACAAGTGTCATATTATGACCCTTGTGACATGAGAATTTTTGAGATGCATCACATCCTGTAACTCCTATCAGTATGAAGCCGGCGTGGCCTAGTGGTATCGCGTCAGACTCCTGATCGGAAGGCCGGGGTTCGAGTCCCGCTCTGGTCATGCCGGTGTCATGTCTTTCAGATGAGACAGTAAAAACCGAGCCCCGTGTCGTGGTATGCATGGCACGTTAAAGATCCCTCACTGCTTCGGGTGGGTCCGGCAAACATGCCGTCACCATATACGGGAAATATTCGTGGTGTGACGTAAAACAAAAATCAATCAATCAATAAAAACCTATCAGTATGCACCCCTAGGTTTGAATTATACTTCTAATAAATGTTTTGTTTCATTATACTTTCAGGTTCTGAGCATACACTTCCTAAGTATTACTGTAAAGCACAGTAAAATGGTGTACAACTTTGATGTTCGAGATTTTTGTCAAAATTTGAAAGCCACAAAACCTCCGTACGAATGTCCAGTGAAAAACTGTGGCAAAGTTTACAAGAGCTACTGTGGCATTCAGTTCCATATGTATAACTTTGACCATGACAATCCTGAAAATAACTCTCCGTCGCCAGGAAAGAAGCCGGGTAAAAAGAAGAAGTGGCATCATAGAATGTCGCGAAGGTCTCCAACCCCACCGGAATTCATCCCACAGAGACGTGAAACACTCACATATGCAGAGTCTCAAAGATTGGTGGAGATTGATGTCGAGGGACGACTACATCGCTTGAATATTTATGAGCCTCTTGAGATTATATCACAGGATCAGATTGACAATCAGAATAACAAAGAGAAAGAAGAAAAGGCGGAAAAAACGCCACAGAAAGTCGCCAAACAGACGGAAAATCAAAAGTCTAAAAAGGAACTCAATTCATCTTCCCAACAGGTTGTGAAACTGCCAGAAGCAACGTTTAAGATAGTGGATGATTACATTAAACCATCTAAAATTCAGCAACGACAAAACTCTTATTATCGCTATATAGAAAAATCGGCCGAGGAATTAGATGAGGAAGTGGAATATGACATGGATGAGGAGGTCAGTTGTTTATGATTAGAATTCTTCTAGGTATTAAGATTGAACAGTACATGTTGATTAACTGATTGATATGGCAGTGGTGTAGAATTATTCTGATTACAATACCAATTAAATAATTGGATAATACTCACTCACCCACAGATAGGTGATAAGTTAAAATCTACTCATCGAATCGAAAATTAAATCATCCTGTCCATCTTAATTTAAAGAAAAATGTCGCTGGCAGTCATAGTGCTTCAAAAGAGGACCATAGATAGAAATCCATACAGATATTGTACAGTACAGTCTGGGTGGAACTTAATTTGCCCACTGGTCACAGTGGGCATTTTTATAGGTGCATTAAAAATGTCCGCTAGACACAGTGGACATTCTTGTAAGAGTCAGTTAGAATTAACATACCTGTAAGTGGACAGCTTGATAGCTCAGGTAAATGTCCACTCCTAATGCCCACTGAAATTTCAGGTGGACTGCCCACTGTGGACAGTGGGCATTCAAAGTTCCACCTGGACTGTACTGTATTGTCCAAATACAAGTGGGTGTCAAAACCATGAAAGTTACAAAGACTTGTTCCCTGTAAAAACCATACATCTGTCGGGCAAGAACGTTTTGAATACACTTGCATTCATATTTATTTCCCATTAGTTAATTCTCAGTCCTTGTTGTGTACACAATTATTTCTGATCAGTTGCTAAATCTAAAGATCTTATTAACAGTGATTGTACAAACATGGACGATTACTGTCCAAACTTGGTAAGTTGCATTTGGTGATGTACTTTTCAAATCACAAAAGCAACTCGTGCGGGATGACAGTGAAGCGTAATTCTAGAGCACTGTTATGGTGATAGAATCTGCAGGTATCTTCACATGTACGTGCCAAGTCTACTGTAATACAGGACATCAGTTTCCTCTGTCATAGGTAAAAAAAAAAATATGTTTCCACTTTCAGCCTTGGAAAAAATAGGGTCGGTAGGTCAGGATTTTTTTTTACACCCTTTCGTCATTAACCCATTTCACTACCAAAAATTACTATTCATGAGTAAGTGAACTTGTCATGCCAGTAAATGTTGTCGAACTTGTAAGTGCAACTCACACTGAAAATGTGTTTCACTAAAAATCGTAAGCGTAAACTTTCAATGGAAATTCATCAAATGTTACAAAGCCGGTGTAGCCTAGTGGATAAGGTGCTCGGCTCGTGATTGAGAGGTCCCGGGTTCGACTCCCACCCAGGGCGCACCAGTGTTCTGTCTTTCGGATGACAGTAGGTGTGGCACGTAAAAGATCCCTCACTGCTTCTGGTGGGTCCGTTGCAAAGGTCTAAATTTGTATGAAATGCATCAGGCAGATGCCGTCACCATATACGTGAAATAATCGTAGAGTGATGTTAAACAATAACCAATCAATCAAATGTTACATGAAGTAGTGATTCGTAGTTGATCCTGTAAATACCCAACTTACGGAATCCGTTACTGTTATGTCTTCGATAGTTACTTTTAGTTAAACAGGCTACACTACAGTATAAGATGTCATGCCTTTCGTTGAAATCTAAATTTAAAAAGTCTTGTGAATGTTTGAGGTAAATGCTACATGTATTCACATGAAGTGTTTTTCTCACGGTGATTTTTTACCTTTTAAAAAATTACGAGCCCCCCTCCCCCCCTTTTTTTGTAAATAACCTTGTAAGTGGAAACAGATATTAATTTTACCTCATTCAAAAGACAGGATGCTGGTGTGTCCTTGGTGGGAGTCCAACCCGGTTCCTCTTAGTCACGAGCCAAGCACCTCATCCACAGAGCCATGCCACCTCTGTAAAATGTACATGTACATATGATATCATGTATCGTTAATATTTAATGATATATATTCAGTGCGTCAGGAGAAGTACGATGTACATGAATATTTCTACCTACATGTACTTTGATAGGAAAGACAATCTCCTTGTCATTGTAGAAATCCAACAGCTTCAATCAATTCTAGTTTTCGTTTCTTATATTGCAAAGCAATAGCAGATGTCTTCACTGTACATAATCCTATGTGTGTAGCAATGTTTAATATAGAATAAAAAAATGTGTTTTCTAGGATCACGCTTGGATAGAACTACTCAATAATAAAAGGAAAGAGGAGGGCATTGCGTTAGTAAGGCAAGAAGACTTCGAACTTTTAATGGACAGATTTGAAAAGGAGGCATTTTTTCAGAGTCAAACATCCGGTAAAGACCAGGGTCCGTCGATAGACGAGGATGCGGTGTGTAACATATGCCAAGATGGGGAATGTCAGAATAGTAATGTGATACTATTTTGTGATATGTGTAACCTGGCAGTACACCAGGAGTGTTATGGAGTACCATACATTCCCGAGGGCCAGTGGTTATGTAGACGCTGTCTACAGTCTCCGTCCAGGGCCGTTGACTGCTGTCTTTGTCCCAATAAGGGAGGGGCCTTTAAACAAACTGACGATGGAAGATGGGCCCATGTGGTGTGTGCGTTATGGATTCCGGAAGTAGGTTTTGCAAATACTGTGTTTCTAGAACCTGTTGATAGTTTGGAAAATATACCTCCGGCGCGCCGCAAGTTGTTATGTTATATATGTAAACAACGAGGTACAGGGCCCTGTATTCAGTGTCATAAAACTAATTGTTATACAGCTTTCCATGTAACATGTGCTCAACAGGCAGGACTGTACATGAAGATAGAACCTATTAAAGAATCTAGTGCTAATGGATTAACAGTTAGTGTTCGTAAAACGGCATTCTGCGATGTTCATACTCCGGCAGACTCGGACTGCACGCCTATTATTGGCGAAATTAGTTCTGAAGAAGATAGGTCTGCATCAGCGAAGAAAGCAAAGGAAAAGTCCAAACTTAAAATGAGAAAAGCTCGAAAAATTCTAGCTGAGAAAAGGAATGCCTTGCCAGTAGTGTCAGTGCCAGTAATACCTCAACAAAGGTCAGTTTGAGTTTTGTTTTAAAACATTAAGAGTTGATTGATTGTTCTTGTTTAATACCTCTCTAAGATTGTTTCACCTTAAAGATTTAGATAGTGGTGGCACTTGCCTACCGGTATCAGCTGCTTAATAAATTTGACGAGGTAATGAACCCAAAACCTTTGGTACCAACGAAAGGGGTTTTTGTCACAAGATACACACTTGTAAATTCAAAGGCCTAGCTCTAACTATTCAAAAGCAATGTTTTTTTTTTCTTCAAATCAGTAACGTTGTAAGGACTCTTCCCAATGAAAATTTCATAGATTTTTCCAAAAATTTGTCTAAATTTCTCCCAAACAAGTGTAACATTAATTTGTTAGCATTATGCAGATGGGCTATAAAATTCCCAAATGAGAAAGCACAGACTCCAGTGGAAAAAAAAGCACTGAGAAGTTTTGGTCAATGTTACGGGATGCAGACAAACAAAGCATTGAAACAAGACAAACCATACAAAAACATTACATACAAGACAAACCATGCAAACAAAATATATACACATGTATAAGAGTTTCTACTAATTCTAGGGACAAAAATGCCCATGTTGGGCATGAATTTACTACTGAATATTTTCTTGCCAGGAAGATAGAATCATAGATACATTACGCATCAGGTGTTTTAGAGACACTGCACAAACCTCAGTGGGAAAATCACCCAAAATCACAGGGAGAATCCATGTGTTAATTTCCCAGTGTTTATAAACACCTTGGTGAAATACTGTGTGTATTGTGTAATTGCACCTGGATGTGGTCCACTGTGATGGGTGAAGAATTACAAAACAACTGGACTGTACTGTAATTAACAGGTATTGTTTACATTTCAACGGCAAACAAGTAAATTGAGAATAATATTTCACTCACATAGTGAAGGTAGTGAAGATGTGTGGTTCAGAACTGAAATAACAGCTTACGTCACACTAAAATGTCGCAAAATTATATGGCAAATTATTATATGTCTAGCATGGAATGAACTACATTGTTGTGAAAGACTTTTGGAATCAAATTGTATTTGACTGATTTTGTTGTTGATAGATTGATTGTTTTTGGTTTAATGTCACATCACAAATATTTCGCGTATATGGTGACAGCATCTGCCTGATGCGAGGCATACAAATTTTGACCTTTGCAACGTACCCAACCGAAGCAGTGAGGGATTTTTAACGTGCCATGCATACCACTACAAAGGACCTCGGTTTTTACTGTCTTATCCGATAGACAGGACACCGGCATTACCAGAGCAGGACTCGAACCCTGGCCTTCCGATCAGGAGACAAGCGCAATACCACTAGGCCACACCAAGTTTTTTGTTGTTGAATATGTTAACTTAAAATCATGATATGCTCATGTACCATGTTGACTAGAAGTATTACGTTGAAGTTGATGAAATAGATATAAATATATGTATTGCTGTTAATTTGAGTGAACACTTTGCAAATATCGGTAAAGATGGTAATAATATCATAAAGAACAGTAAAGCACTTAGAGAAACTGAATTTGGAATACATTCACAATTACTCACCGAAAAAATTTGATTTGTGTGCCAAGGGCTTGAAACACACTTGAAGTGGATAGAGTAAAGTTTGTATGGATATATGTCCTACATGTACACCTAAGATTTTATCGTACTATTATGAAGGTTAAAATTATTCAGCAATTGTGAGAATTATGAAAGGTGAAAATTAAAGTCCTCTTATGTAATATGCTGCACAAGGTATTTTAAGGAATGATGGATGTCGTTCTACGTGTGAAAATTTTCTAACACTGGTTAACTTACCCTCATGTAAATGTAGGTGGAATATTTTTCACGTGACAGTAAGCAATATATGCAAAGTGTTAGACCATGCTGGAATTCTGGGAAGTAAGAGTTTGTCATGCTGTTTGGACGCGAGTTATGGAAATCGGATTGGTACTGGTATCTCAGATTTTTACCTTGAATAAGATCAGCTTCTTTTACCTTATAAATACTTATAGATGTAAGTACATATGTACATAAAGTTTAACACTTGTAAAAACCAAAACTTCTTTACCAAAGCCATTCATATAAAATTTTCCGTTTGCTGTTTTCTGATCAACTGGTCACTCAAAATGATAGCGATTGGAAGTCAGTGTTTTATTGCTATTTTCAGAAAGGATTTTTCTTTATCCTTTTAAATTTCAAAATTGTGAAAAATCCGGAAATGTATCTTTTTACCTTTATAATATGATGTATAATGAAATATTTGATTCAACTCAGTACTCAATGTATTTTTCAACTTTTACGTCAATGTTAAGTAGTGCTTTGAACAAAACAAACAATAGACAGAGGGAAAGTGAAGACAGACAGTGTAAGGTTTTAGGTAAATCTTTAGAAAGATTGCAAAAAGGCAAGACCTGTTCTTGATATAAAAAAAACATTGCGTACCTACATGTACATGTATCTACCAGGGGGCAGCAGGGCTAACACTGGACTTGAAAGTTATGTCAGACACTAAAATGTTACCTTTGTTAATAATTTAAACAATGATTGGTGCAAATTTCAGAATTGATGTGAAAATTTTGTCACATTTCAAAGAGAAAATCTGCAATACAAAACAAATTTGATGGTCAGTGGAAACCCTGGGTAGGGTCAGAGGTACAGCAAATCAACTCTCAGAGATGCACTTTGGGGTTTTTTTTCCTACTAAAAAGTTGTAATATTTGTAAATTATTCTGTGAAATTTCCAGAAACTAATGTGTACTTGATTTCAATTGATTTTCAAATTGATTTCAAGTACATACTGGTACATGTACTAACATTCTAGTACATACTGGTACATGTACTAATATTCTAGTACATACTGGTACATGTACTAACATTCTAGTAGGTACTGGTACATGTACTAACATTCTAGTATGTACTGGTACATGTACTAACATTCTAGTACATAATGGTACATGTACTAACATTCTAATACATACTGATAAATTTTCAGGTGACATTCTTTTATTTCATAACATGTGATCATCCATTTCAGATTAAGTAAAATAATTTCTTTGATCAACTTGCCAAAGAAGCAGCAGTTTCTGACCCGTTTAGTAAGTTACTGGACCCTGAAGAGACAATCTAGGAATGGCGTACCTCTGCTTAGGAGATTACAATCCAATCATATGACCCGAAACAAACATGAGGTCAGTACAATCCAATCATATCATATGATCCGAAACAAACAAGAGGTCAGCATATTGTTACTGTATGACTTAGAATAAAGAAATTGATATTACATCTAGTGTTAGCATATGGTCCAGATATTCAGCATGTATCAGAAAAGCCATACTATTAATCTACTTACAATTTTTCGTGAGAAATAGTAAAAAAGAGCCAATAATTAAGTTTGTTTAAATCAGATATTTTTAAACAAAGATCTGTCACTAATCATTTGGATGTGATCTGTTGACTAGGAATTTGCACAGTATAGATGGAAAAAAACTCACTGAATGTTGCATTTATAAATACATGTATCACTTCCTTATCTCATTCAGGCTGTGATACATTAAAACAACAACATCTCCTTTCTCAGAAAAATATGGATAATTATGTTTAATTCTCGTACATGTATGAATAAGTATGTGTTGATACAGTTTGTTTCATTTGTTCTTCATCTTCATTTAAGACAAAGAATGATAAACAAAGTAATGCACTTAAGGAGCAGCTGAAGTATTGGCAAAGACTACGACAAGATCTAGAAAAGGCTAGACTGCTTGTTGAACTTATACGTAAACGGGAGAAAATTAAGAGAGAACAGGTTAGTTGTTTCAGTTGTTTGAAAATCGCTAAAAAGTAGAGAACTGTTGATGTAATACACTCATATACAGGTGGAGTATAATAGTTTGTTCAAATGAACCAGAATTACAGGTACATTTAGTAATGGTAAAGCTGAAACAACTTAGTATTATTCCTTGATGTAAATATATGTATATTTAAAATATTAACGATGTTCTTGGTACAGTTTGGTATATTAAAATGAAGTTTAGAATAACATAACTTTCATCTGTTCAGTAATTTATTTTTATAAACAGCAGAAAATTCATTGTTGTAGAATTTTGTATATTGTATGTCACTTTCTGTGGTGTGAAGTTGGATATTTTTGTCTTTTCAGTTAAGGGTACATCAAATGGCCATGGAGCTACAACTCCAGCCGTTTGCTGTGTTATTGCGCAATACTCTGGATCTACTTATTGACAAGGATACAAATAATATCTTCACCGAGCCAGTATCATTGAAAGAAGTGAGAATTTACATATAGCAATATAATCATTCTCAGTTTCAATGCAATATTAAATGTCTAAAACATTTTTGTGAACAATGAATGACAAGGATCATAAATCTTTAAGATTTGCTAATGATTTCCTTCAGAAGTGACTGATTACCAAAAGTCCAATAATGCACACGTGCATCGTAAGTAAACAACTGACCAAACATTGATTTCACTGTAATGATATAAGGAATGCTTGTGGCAAGCATTGTTCAAATGGATCTCACTTTCTCATAGTTTCAGAGAGAGTTAGAAGATTGAATTGGTGATAATTCAGATGATATCAAGTTGCTTCAAGTAGATTCTCTGTCAAATCGATGTATATATATATATATATATATATATATTTAAAATTTTGTATTTGTTATTGCAATAGGTTCCAGACTATAGGGAGTATATAGACAAACCGATGGACTTCGAAACTATGAGAACCAAAATTGATAGCCACAAGTATAAGACCATGGATGATTTTGAAGCAGACTTCGAATTGATCATAAAAAACTGTATGAGTTACAATGCCAAAGATACAGTCTTCTACAGAGCTGCTGTTAGGCTGCGAGATCAGGTGACTGTGATAGTAATGGAGGGCTACTTAGCACAGAGATATAAATCAATCTGGTGCAGTTATTTTCCCGTACTAGTGCAAACAGGGCCAGTAGTTTTCTTTTGAATCACTGGTTTCTTCCATCATGAAATTGGATCGGTAGTAGGGGGATGGGGGAATGGGTTAGCTAAGTTGTGTCACACTAATTTGATGACCCAGGTTTGATGGTGGCTCTCAGCAGAGATTTTTCTAAGTTGAATTTCCGTATTTGTCCTCAGTATTTGTCCTCAGATTATTGTTGTATACATTGACAATTAAAGGGTTTCCTCTGTGCTTTAGATAGGTTGGTTGCATAGGTAAAGATAAGAGGTCAAGCACCGGACAGGTGCAGACAGACAAACTGCCAAAATTCTTAGATAAGCCACTTATGCTGATAATTGAAATGATGCTAAAGATGGAAATTTCCTTTGGGGTTGTGATTCCACTTTCTCCACAGAGTACTTTCAATTTAACAGAATGGGGTGAATGATGAACAGTATTATCTTTTCATCTTTCATAAGGTATAAATAACCTGATCATATTTTAAACAAGGTGCAAACTGAAAGTTTATTCATTTCTTATCCATATTTAATACTCATGTTGGAGAGTAGTTCAATACCAACATGTTAAAAGTTTACTTATTTTGAAATCTTGGGTATAAATGCTTTTAGCTACGGTATGACTGTGAACTTACTCTCTAAAAGTAAGGGAAATAGCCAGTAATTGAGAGACTCTCTAAAAGTAAGGGAAATAGCCAGTAATTGAGAGACTCTCTAAAGGTAAGGGAAATAGCCAGTAGTTGAAAGATGTTTTCTATAATACTGCTTTTCTGTTCTGTTAGGGTGGTGCTGTGATACGGGCTTCCAGACGAACTGTAGAGAGGGTAGGGTTTGACCCTGCTACAGGTTTACATCTAGATACGGCACCCAGTGTACCTGATCCAGTGGTGCTAGAGGATGGTAAGTTATAATGGAGTATAGAGGGTTATCGTATTGTTTATGTTGATGGGATTTATCGGAAAAATCCTAGACTGAAAATATACTGTATACAGCTTTGAATTCGCCCCTTCTTTTTTTAGCCCTTTGACGATCTGAACTTATTCGCCCCGTCTTGAATTTGCCCTTCCCTCCCTTCAAAACTGACAGGCATTTAAATGTGCATGCAGAGTGTGCAAGTGAGTATCCATAAGCTCATGAGCTTGTATTTTAGTTGTACCAGTATTTTATGACTGTAATATACGCATAATTGCACGCCTGCCAATTTTTATAATTCATTTTATATTGTGTAATTGTCTTTTGAATGGATTGAATGAAATAAGCATGTCCATTGAACTGTTGGTGAAAATTCTTTCAGTTGTGACTGAAGTTGGAAACATATTTGCCTCATGTTGAATTCGCCCTCCAATCAGAGGGAGAAAAGGGTGAAAATAAAACGGGGGCCAAATTTTCCCTGTATACAGTATCAAAATTAAAACCATAATGGTTCATTTACAGTATGTAATACCAATCTTCATACAAGATATATCATGGTATAATCTGATTGACTTCTACATCAAAGTTAGTTACTCTCTCAAATACTTGTGAATGTTTTTGCAAGAACTTTTATCAGAAATTTTTGTATGACACTTCTCAGATTGTGTTTAGAATGACTGGTTGGTTGGTGTAGTGGTATTTCATGTTGCTTTTAGTAATTATGCCCCCCTTCAAAGAAGGAGGGGCATATTGTTTTGCTGCTTTTGGTCGGTCCATTTACAGTTTCCGCTCATTATCTCTGGAACCAATAAAGATATTGAATTGATATTTGGTATACAGCTCAAGGATATCTAGGTCAAATTCAAACTTAGTTATTGTTCAGTAATCCCCCTTGGACTTAGAAAGTCTCTTAAAGTTAGCAGTTTGTGCTCATTATCTCAGGAACGGATGGAGATATTGAATTGATATTTTGCATATGGATACATCTTAAGTATATCTAGGTCAGGTTCAAATTTGGTTATGGTCAATCATTTTTGTGAGAGCTAATCCCCTTGGACTTAAGAATTTTCTTATTTTTAACAGTTTCTGCACATTATCTCTGGAACCAATACAGATATTAAATGTATATTTAGTACACTGATACATCTAAAGGATGTTTAGGTCAAGTTCAAATTTGGTTATGGTTCAATAATTTTTGTGCGAGTTATCCCCCTTGGACTTCGAAAATTTCTTACAGTTAGCAGTTCTCTTCATTTTCTCAGGAACAGCTAGATATATTGAATTAATATTTGGTATACAGATACATCATAAGGATATCTAAATAAAGTTAATAAGTTATAATTTAGATATGGTTCAATTATTTTTGTCAGAGTTATCCCCTTTGGTTTTTGAAAATTTCTTCAAATATGCAGTTTCAGCTCATTATCTCAGGAATGGATAAAGATATTGAATTGGAGTTTGGTATAAAGATATATATACCATATATATATATATATATATATAGCATAATGTATTCATGCTGACATTCACATTCAATTCTTAGTGCTTTATGCCTACGTTACAAAAATAACAGGGGGGTGGGCATATGCTATGTTGGCGTTGCTCTTATTCTCAGTTATATATGATGGTGCAGTCTGGAAATGGAACCTGGACGTCTGTGAAGACGGGGATTCCTCTACTTTTACTACTCTTTCTTTATAGAAAGGGAAAAATACAGTGAGCCATAGGCTCATACTAAGTGCCATAGATGCGAATCACCTAGTAGGATTTAAAAAAATGACGTAAAATCATGCAATCTGATCTTCACATATCTGCGGCCGTTTTTTGAGAGCTGAAATTCTTTCACATTGTACTTTGAAATTACAAAATCCAACTAAAATGAAAGAAATAAAGATGAGTTCATATAATTATGCAACATGCTAATACTAGCAATTATCTTGGTCATTATGATGTTTTACAGAGACATGAATATACAATTATTTGCCAAAAGGGGAAATTTATGTTTACAAAACGGGAAATTTCATCTCAAAGTGGGAAAATCTGATTAATTTTGGATGGGTAATACTATCGAAATTGGACCTTAAAAAGCCTCAGCTGTAAAGAGGTATCAGTTGTAGCTGTGAAGGTTACCTTGTGATGGGGTCCTGTGGTTTCAACTTGACATTTAATGAATCCTTTCCACTTGAAAGATATATTGAAAGATTAATACTGGTACATTTATATGTTTGTAGTAGACAACTTTCTTGAAGATTGTAAAGAAGGGATGCCGTTGGACGAGCAACTGAGAATTTTGTTTGACAAAATGGATGCTGCTAATGCCAGTAGGAAACCCGGTAAGATATCACTTAAGTATTTGATAAATACATGTGAAGTAAATGTAGGCATTATTTTCAGGTGTCAGTTTTTCAAGACAGAACATTACAGAGTTATTAACCTCTTACACCTGCATTGAGAGCTAAAGGAATTGTACTTTATATAGGGAAATTGTCACCACTAGCAGCATATAGTTCCACTATCTTGTTTCCTGAAATTATCAATTTTTTCTAGGCTTCTGATTTGCAGTGTTCATATTTGATGGAATTTAATGAAAAAAAATTGCCATTTGTTGTGATTAGTAGGTAGCTTTCAGTGAATTGGCCAAATTACCATATTTGGGAACCAAATTACAGACAAAGAGTACCATACTTTATTGGTAATGATTGCAATACATGCACTAGGTGCCAGCAAGTCACACGGCAAAACATCTTACCTTTCAGGATGGTTTTTATTTTTTTACCAGAATCATCAATTTTGATGATACATGACCTTGGATTGCTTATCTTCAAAGTTGATATTTTCCATTAATGTTTGTAACTTTCTTTATGATTAATGTCTGAAAGGTTTTTATCTGATTTTATTTTGATAATAGGGAAATCCAAGTTGGCAAAGAGGATAAAGCGAGAAATTGTAAAAGTGAGGAGAAAACTGGCTTTGCAGAAAGGTCAAGGTACAAGTGACCTTGATGAGACGATTGATACAGGTAGGTCAAGGCACAAATGACTCGATTTATACAGGTAGGTCAAGGCACAAATGATAAGAATGACTTTGATGATTGATTCAGATATTTCCACTACAATATTTAAAAAATCCAACAGATTATATACTAGTATTTAGTAGTGTTATATATAGAAATATATCTCGTTCTGATCAAACTGAAAACTTATTTTGGACAGGTTTAGAACTAGGACAAAACCACTGGTATGGTATTTATAATTTTAATTTAATGAAGATTTAGTCGAAGAATAAAAGATTAAGAAAGCTTTTTATTGTTTATGTTATTGTCTTGTTTTGAGTTAGTGTATTAACCACTTCTTACTTTTATTTATTGATCAGCTTCAGACACAAATTGTGACTCGGTGGCAGACGAGAGTAGACTAGACCCACCGGAACCAGAAACACCAAAGTCACCGTCACGCAGGTCTTCTCCTAATACAGAAAAGGATAAGAGTGCTGCAACGAAGAGTACAAGTAAGGACACACCCACCCGAGGCAGAGGTAGGGGCCGAGGTCGTGGGCGAGGGGGACGGCCTAGTAGACTTAAACAAGATTCTGAATCAGAGTCATCGGTTGCTGCCAGGACAATAGGTATGCTCATTTTAATTGTCGTTTTTAAGTGGTACAGAAATATCTGCTTTAGATCTGTAATTTTTCGTACACGAAGTGAAGTTCCTGTAACTCGTTACCTTATTCAGTGAAAGAGAGATCATTTATCTTGAAATTTTGTCATAAATAATTATTTTGAATTCTCTTTTAACAGACAAGAGGAGATCATCAGACAGCTCTAGGACGACAGAGTCTTCCATGTCATCTAAAAACGAAGACAGTAATTCATCTCATCCAGCTTTAAGTGGTGTCAACAGAAGAACAGCAGTGTTATTCAGCAAAAAGATCAAATCCAATAAAAACGATAGCTCTGCCCCTAGTAGTCCAGGCACCCCGACAAGGTCCAATACTCCTCCACAAAAGGCCAGTAAGAGCAGGAGATCCTCACGTAGTCGATCTCAGTCGCAGATGGAAAACTCACCACAGCCACCAGTGTTAGAGCCTATAATCAAGTCCATTAGGGGACCAGCTAGTCCAAAAAGTCCAAAGTCCCCAGGTCCTCGGAAACGGTCAGCCAGTGCAATAGGGTCACCTGAGAGGGATTCACGTCCCTCTCCTCCTAAACGAACAAACTCTCTCACTGAACCTCTGACATTTTCTGACCCACCTGATATCACAAAGAAAGATAGTTTTTTACGTTATCGGGGGCCAGACAACTTGCGGAGTTCTTCGGAATCTGATAGTACATCTGTGATCAGCACGAGTGACGACTCTCTATCAGATAGTTCTTTAGGCTCATCTAGTTCGAATAGTCGATCAGGTAGGTTACTTCACCATTTCTTGATAGGCTTGCCAATATAGGTATTATCTATGCACTTTGATTTTATGAAGTCTCGTATCTTTGTTTAAGCTGTCGTTTTGTTGCTGTATATTTTGTTGATTTGAGTGGAATATTATCTCCTGATTTTGCCGTATATATGTTGTGAAGATCATTATGGTAGATGTCCTATCTTTTTTGGGACAATGTGTAGATCATTTTATGCACTCTTAACACAAGGATGCTGAAAATAGACATGTCAGTGGTGGGCAGAGACAAATCTTTAAAAAGAGATCCATCACATCCTCAAGCTAAGAACATTATCAAATAATGCAAGACTTTATTCCAATTCTGATTATTAGTCGTTTAATTTGCCGAAATTCCATATTTGCACAGTAATTACCCCTCGTTAAACTCTTGAAATTTACATAGTTCCCTCTGAGAAATTAACCATCTACATACCTTATTTTACATTTTGAATGAGCACTGCCTTCCCATTTTCATTACCATCAATGTCTGCCTACCATTTGACACTTACTCATGCTTTCCAGTACATGTATATATATATATATATATATCTCTGTTGGCCTATTAAGTGTGCGGGGTTCAGAGAGCATGATTTGTACTTATGCTTGGTGCCTGCTTTATTTCCATGCCTGGTGTAGAACTAAATTCAAATGGGATGCCCAAGCTGTCTGAGGATGGAACAGAGAGTGATTGCAGTGTCCAGGGCTCGCCAGCGGCCCATGGTAAGAGATGCCAATTTCCCTCCTTCATCTGCAACTAGCTAACCGTATCCTATAGGAGCTTGAGTCTGATTGTATTAGCTTTGCTTTATATACATGATTTCTCTGATATTTAAACTACAGCTGATGAACTTGGTTTCAGTATGAGCTTGATTTTACATGGTTACTTGGATTTGGAATAGTTTTTCAATAATTCTGTGAAATAGTTACCTAACAATTGTGTTGAATTCAAGTTTTATATTATTATTATATTAAAAAATTTTTCAGTCATATCACAAAGTGAATGCAGGGTCAGTGTTTTGTGAAATAATTTGGCAATTATATATATTCAGTGAATCTATAGTATTACATGTAATTGATAGACTATTGTTTTCCATCACTCCACGAATATTTCATGTATTTGATGACAGCATCTGCCTGATGCATTGCATACAAATTTGTACCTCTGCAATGGACCCACCCGAAGCAGTGAGGGATCTTTTACGTGCTACACCTTCTGTGACATGTGACTTCAGTTTTTCTTGTCTCATCCAAAAGACAGAACACTGATGGGCCCATGGCGGGAGTCGAACCCGGGGCCTTTCGGTCACAAGCATTTTGTCCACTGAACCACACAGGCTTTCTTTAGCATTAAAAATATTTTCATGCCCCAGAGGTATTGACTAAGTAAGTCTGATATGTTAGAGGAAAAGTATTTCTTTGATGGAACCCAAACTCCTCTTAACTGAAACTGTTTTATGTGGGTTCTATTTTACATACCGTGTTTAGTTTGAAAACTTGCAAGATGGTTATAAGTATGATGACCCTGGAAATCATAGTACCAAGTATTCACATATGAGGAGTCAATTAGCACTAAGAAGAGAACATATGTTAGAATTCTAATAGAGTTGAGCAGCTGTGTGGTAGCCTAACTCCCTTGTCTGTGTAGAGATTATCCATTATATATTAACTCCATTGTGTATATTGTACTCAATGTGTGGATTTATTATTTTCATTAACTCTATTACCATAATCCAGAATAACATTGTGATATTTATGTCAGTACTGCAGATAGTGATGGTTAAGCTTATACATTGATTAACTGTATCCAGTCATTCCCTAGTAACATAGTCCCTTGTTACACTCTACACTACTTATTTAAATTTCTTCTACACCCTCTCTTTCCTACTCTCCCAGCAAATTCCATCACAGCATGAAAATCTGCTGGTGGTATCCAGAGACAGGATACATTACTCATCATCTTGATTGATGTAGAGGGATCATCATGTAATGACTGATGTAGAAGGTTCATCATGTAGTGATTGATATGGAGGGTTCATCATCTAATGACTGATGTAGAGAGGTCATCATGTAATGACTGATGCAGAAGGTTCATCATGTAGTGATTGATGTAGAGGGTTCATCATGTAATGATTGATGTAGAGGGATCATCATGTAATGACTGATGTAGAGGGATCATCATGTAATGACTGATGTATAAGGTTCATCATGTAATGACTGATGTAGAGGGATCATCATGTAATGACTGATGTAGAAGGTTCATCATGTAATGACTGATGTAGAGGGATCATCATGTAATGACTGATGTAGAGAGGTCATCATGTAATGACTGATGTAGAGAGTTCATCATGTAATGACTTGTGTAGAAGGATCATCATGTAATGACTGATGTAGAGGGTTCATTATGTAATGACTGATGTAGAGGGTTCATCATGTAATGACTGATGTAGATGGTTCATCATGTAATGACTTGTGTAGAAGGATCATCATGTAATGACTGATGTAGAGGATTCATCATGTAATGACTGATGTAGAGGGTTCATCATGTAATGACTGATGTAGAGGGATCATCATGTAATGACTGATGTAGAGGGATCATCATGTAATGACTGATGTAGAGGGTTCATCATGTAATGACTGATGTAGAGGGTTCATCATGTAATGACTGATGTAGAGGGTTCATCATGTAATGACTTGTGTAGAAGGATCATCATGTAATGACTGATGTAGAGGATTCATCATGTAATGACTGATTTGGAGGGTTTATCATGTAATGACTGATGTAGAGGGATCATCATGTAATGACTGATGTAGAGAGTTCATCATGTAATGACTTGTGTAGAAGGATCATCATGTAATGTCTGATGTAGAGGATTCATCATGTAATGACTGATGTAGAGGGTTTATCATTTAATGACTGATGTAGAGGGATCATCATGTAATGACTGATGTAGAGGGATCATCATGTAATGACTGATGTAGAGGGTTCATCATGTAATGACTTGTGTACAAGGATCATCATGTAATGACTGATGCAGGGGGAACATCATGTAATGACTGATGTAGAGGATTCATCATGTAATGACTGATGTAGAGAGTTCATCATGTAATGACTGATGTAGAGAATTCATTATGTAATGACTGATGTAGAGGGTTCATCATGTAATGACTGATCTAGAGGGATCATCATGTAATGACTGATGTAGAGGGTTTATCATATAATGACTGATGTAGAGGATTCATCATGTAATGACTGATGTAGAGGGTTCATCATGTAATGACTGATGTAGAGGATTCATCATGTAATGACTGATGTAGAGGGTTCATCATGTAATGACTGATGTAGAGAGTTCATCATGTAATGACTGATTGAGAGGGTTCATCATGTAATGACTGATGTAGAGAGTTCATCATGTAATGACTTGTGTAGAAGGATCATCATGTAATGACTGATGTAGAGGGATCATCATGTAATGACTGATGTAGAGGATTCATCATGTAATGACTGATGTAGAGGGATCATCATGTAATGACTGATGTAGAGGGTTCATCATGTAATGACTGATGTAGAGGGTTCATCATGTAATGACTGATGTAGAGGGTACATCATGTAATGACTGATGTAGATAGTATATCTTATTATGACTGATGTTTGTACCTCATATCTCAAGGTGTTTCTGAGTATCGGTGTTTTATAAGTAATTCAGAATTCAGTAATAAAAACGACTTAGGTTGGATTCCTAGAGGGTGGTTATCTCATGCTTCCATGACCCAAAATAACTGAAAAATTGTTGAAAGGGATGTAAAACACCAATTAACCAACTTTACAGTAAGGATATCAAAAGTATGATAGGACACCCCTAAATGGAAATAAAAGTTGCCGACTACACAGGGAAATAGTTCACATTGTAATATATTCCTCATCAAGAAACCTGTCACTCCTACTTGTATTTTGATAATTATACTGCTATAACTTTCCTGGCATTCTTGGCTTTTATTTATACAGCACTGTAGACTTTATGCTTTTGTCTTGGTTTACTACCCCTGCATTGATATTCTACCTTCAGTCTGTGTATGATTATATACCTTTATTCTCAACTGAATGAATAGCTTTGTCAGTTTTCTCTCCTTTTATATCAGTTACTAGATTATCAAGGGGGACTGAAGTATATTCACAAACTAATGTGCTAATAAATGAAATAGGTAATTTTTGTTGATATATTTCTCACACTTTTTGTTGATAGATCAAACGTACAATAATATAATGTTTAAATAAATGAGATCATCGAAAACATTTACAGTTTTATTAGATTGAAGATTTTGATATGTAAAGCAATACTCACCCAGGTTATAGGTATTCATACTGTGTAAAACATGCAGGAAATGTCAGATATTTTGTTAAGTATAGCTTAGCACAGAGTATACAAGGACAACAGTTGATTTATTCTTTAGTGCTGTCTTCATGATGTTTTATATCAAACTTGCTTTTTATTTGTAAAAGTAAAGATATTTCAGTGATGAGGCAGTAGAGTTATATATGTCAGTACGTAATCACAAGCTTTCTGTCGTCTATTTGCAGTGTATTCCCCCGATAAAAAACGACGTTCCAAAAAGACAGAAGCCTCTAAGTCCAAAAGCTGATTCCTACAAACGCACATCCAACTTTGTATAGAATTATTTTATACAAAGATTCGATTTATATCCAGTTATTTCTCCATTTTTCTACCTCAAACTATGTATTTATACATGTACGCACAATAAGTGCGTAAAAAACGTTATAATGAATATACAACCTGGTTGAACAAACTGCTGGCCTTCATTGTTTTTATACCACACACTGTTTTTTTCTTTCTGGGGAATTCACTGCTATGCAATGCATGCTTGTTGTCAAAAGGCTCTGCTGAATTTCTCAACGTTATCTCGCTGCTTAAGAACATCCATTCATACATAACATGTCTGACGTGCTAATCTTTTCATATAATCTGACATATGATATATCTATTTGCTAATTTTCCTCCTTTTTTGCATTTTATTCATTTAGTTTATTCATATTTTTTTTTCTTTTTGTTTTGTTAATTTTTTTTTTCTATTATGCTAACAAGCTTTAAGGTGATTTGTTCTCTTGCTCTTCAGCTTTTCATCATAACACCTGGGAACATGGTTACATTTCTAACTATAGCATGCCATATCCTAACATAGCTATCCCATCATGCACTATTTCCCCAGCCATTATTCATGCTCCCAGTTTCAAGCTTCTTTGTGAACCAGATTGTATAGAACTTTTTGTAAATGAGGACCATGAATTAGATTTGAATTTTGGAAATGAAGAAAATGAATCCAAGTCAAAAAATTTACTCCTTCTTCATGATAAAAAAAAGGACAGAAAAACTTTTAAAAGTGATACTGCAGGGAAATCTAAGCTTATGGAAATGGCAAAAATCAAGAGGATGACAGTCATGGATAAGTCCGGTGAAGGGCAAAGTGAAGAAAATGGTTGGTGTATTATGAACAATAAAAGAAAAGAAAGTGGTAGTTATAAATCTGGTTTTCTGTTAAGACGTAGGTTAACAGAATCTATGGTTGAAATAGATCCTCCTCTCACAAGGCGGGTGCAAAGATACAAAGGTCAAAGGTATAATGAAAGCGTCAAATCGAGCATAACAAGAACTAAGAAAAGTGTTATCCAGGGTAGCATTAAACAAGAAGCAAAGAATTCGACTTTAAAACATTGTAGCAACCAGAATGAAGTTGAAAGAAATGTTTATGGCACAGAAAGATTTTGTCTCGGTAAAAATGAGTCGAAGGATGTGAATAACAAAACATGGCAGACATTAGAGTTGTACAAACTGTTGGTTCAGGACGACACCACTGATGTACTAAGTCTGCGGACACGCTCTATAAATAGAGGTGACTTATAAGTTCTCGTCAGTTGATCAAGTCAATTTAAATGGAAAGCTTAGGAAATTCATTTATTTGATTTTAGTGACAGATATCTGAGGGTTTGGGTTGTCAAGAAAATAAAAATTCTAGGAAAAAGAATCTCTCATGTTCCTGTAACTTTTCAATTTGTGCTTAAATTTGAAAAAAATATTGAGAAAACCCCAAAACCAGAATAAAAAAATCCCTTGCAATTATTTACAGATCCATCACTTGATATAATTCCCTGTCAGCATTTGATTCAGATGGTTAATAAATACACTACCCTCCATAAATAAGTACACACTTTTATATTTTTCATATTTTTGGAATTAATTTGACAAAAATGAAAGAAATAGAAATAGTTCAGGAATTTTGCTGTTTATATTCAATGAAAGAACATGTTTTACATGTATAATGAAAAAGTGAAGTTTAACAAAACATTTTTTAAAAATCATATACAAATGTAATACTGTACTAATCTATAATGCACATTTCAGTCTAATATTATGTGCACCCTCCTCTTGCCCTTATCACGGCTTGTATACATTTAGGCAGGTTTTTAACAAGTGTTCTGCATCTTCTGGCAGACAAATTTTCCCAACATTCTATCAGTTAAAATCCAACAACCTAAAATATTGACTTATTATTTGTTGTCTTTATAGGAAATTCGTGGGGTGGGTACTTACTTATGGAGGGTAGTGTATATTGTTCAGAAAGATGGTATCCATATAAATTGACTTGATCTTAGACAGTTTGAGGGTGTTGGTTTTTGTTTAGATTGTTTTTCTTGTTTTGATAAAACTAACATTTATTTGATTAATAAATTCATTTGTTACAGTTGGTTTATGGCGAGTTATGGGAGTTTTGTTTGCATACTAAACACATAACCTAATATGGTGATATATCTCAATTCTGTGAAAACCCCAGTAACTTGTATGATAGTTCCACAACTGCAATAACGATCATTTAAAAAACTATTATATAATATTATATAGATGTAATTTATTATATAAATGTAATATATATTTGAATTTAGGATTTTTCTTGTAAAAAGTATGGACCTTTCGTTTAAATGCTGTACGTCATTTAAGACGATGTATTTATCGACAAAATTTATTTCAGGTCGAGCTCACCGGAGTGGCAGCTGTGATTCTGAAGATATGATTCCCCTGGAACCTCTAGATCTCGTCTGGGCCAAGTGCCGAGGCTATCCATGGTATCCTGCATTGGTAAGTGTCCAGAGATCTATACATGTACATCCTTACACTAGCACCTCATACACATATCCATGGTGTCCTGCATTGGTAAGTGTCCAGAGATCTATACATGTACATCCTTACACTAGCACCTCATACACATATCCATGGTGTCCTGCATTGGTACGTGTCCAGAGATCTATACATGTACATCCTTACACTAGCACCTCATACACACATCCATGGTATCCTGCATTGGTACGTGTCCAGAGATCTATACATGTACATCCTTACACTAGCACCTCATACACATATCCATGGTATCCTGCATTGGTAAGTGTCCAGAGATCTATACATGTACATCCTTACACTAGCACCTCATACACACATCCATGGTATCCTGCATTGGTACGTGTCCAGAGATCTATACATGTACATCCTTACACTAGCACCTCATACACATATCCATGGTATCCTGCATTGGTACGTGTCCAGAGATCTATACATGTACATCCTTACACTAGCACCTCATACACACATCCATGGTATCCTGCATTGGTACATGTCCAGAGATCTATACATGTACATCCTTACACTAGCACCTCATACACATATCTATGGTGTCCTGCATTGGTACGTGTCCAGAGATCTATACATGTACATCCTTACACTAGCACCTCATACACATATCCATGGTGTCCTGCATTGGTACGTGTCCAGAGATCTATACATGTACATCCTTACACTAGCACCTCATACACATATCCATGGTATCCTGCATTGGTACGTGTCCAGAGATCTATACATGTACATCCTTACACTAGCACCTCATACACATATCCATGGTGTCCTGCATTGGTACGTGTCCAGAGATCTATACATGTACATCCTTACACTAGCACCTCATACACACATCCATGGTATCCTGCATTGGTAAGTGTCCAGAGATCTATACATGTACATCCTTACACTAGCACCTCATACACATATCCATGGTGTCCTGCATTGGTAAGTGTCCAGAGATCTATACATGTACATCCTTACACTAGCACCTCATACACATATCCATGGTGTCCTGCATTGGTAAGTGTCCAGAGATCTATACATGTACATTCTTACACTGGCACCTCATATCCATGGTATCCTGCATTGGTAAGTGTCTAGAGATCTATACATGTACATCCTTACACTGGCACCTCATACACATATCCATGGTGTCCTGCATTGGTAAGTGTCCAGAGATCTATACATGTACATCCTTACACTGGCACCTCATATCCATGGTATCCTGCATTGGTAAGTGTCCAGAGATCTATTCATCTATACATGTACATTCTGAGACTAACTCATACGCATATCAGGAACTTGTTCTTCAAGTAATAAGGAATGTAGTGGATTGAGTTAGACCAAATAAAAAAGACAGAAAACTGAATTGTTGAATGTAGGTGTGAGGAGCATTGTATTGTGACATCATACAGGAAATTTCGTGGATGGAGGAATATCAATACTTGTTTAGTCAGTAAACTGCATGGTCCGTGGCAATCTTCAGTAAATCGTTAATTGTATTGATAATGATAAAATTATTACCAGTAACATATACCTTGTTTCTGTTATGTAGATCATAAATCCCAAGATGCCTAAGACGGGATACTTCCACAATGGTGTGCCAATACCTGTACCCCCTGAAGACGTGCTGGCCCTCCAGAGGAAGTATGATGAACCAGTGTACCTCATCCTCTTCTTCGACACCAAGCGAACATGGTAAGCTAGCAGGACATTTGTACTGTAGAGCTATGCCACCGTTACTTACCCAAGTTACATGCTCAGAATCACACTGAAAATGCTGAAAATCAGACTCGCTGTCATATACATAGAATCAGACTCGCTGTTGTATACATACTCAGAATCAGACTTGCTGTCATTTGCCTAAAATCAGACTCACTGTTGTATACATACTCAGAATCAGACTTGCTGTCATATGCCTAAAATCAGACTCACTGTTGTATACATAATCAGAATCAGACTTGCTGTCATATGCCTAAAATCAGACTCACTGTTGTATACATAATCAGAATCAGACTCGCTGTTGTATACATACTCAGAATCAGACTTGCTGTCATATGCCTAAAATCAGACTCACTGTTGTATACATAATCAGAATTGGACTCGCTGTCATATACATACTCAGAATCAGACTCGCTGTCGTATACATAGAATTAATTTTCCATTTGCCTTAGTTGCATACTTGAATTAAAAGTCTTGCCGACCTATTATCAAGAACTATGATTGCGTCATAACCATAGTTTTGGAGCGTAATGCTTTTATTTATTCATGTTTTTTTTTTTTCACTTAAAAAAGTAATATATCAAAGGTAATGTTTTAACCATGTCACAAGTTTTGCTCTACTTAGTTAACTTTTCTTTTTATGCTATTTTTGGGTAACCATTCTATGAATTAAGATATGACATTGCATTTTTCACTTCATTATGTAATTTTATTCAAGTATTTTACAGTCATTGGGGGACCAAAAAAGTTTAAAATGAAAACAGCTTACTCAAAAAGCATTAATGTGAATTATTGTTTCAATAATTTTGCATAAAACTAAAATTTTTGACAGGCAATGGCTTCCTCGTAACAAATTGGAGCCACTTGGAGTGGACTCGGGACTCGACAAAGCTAAACTTCTGGAGAACAAGAAGCCAAACATAAGAAAGGCAGTGCAAAAAGCTTATGAAAAAGCCATCCTACATCGCTGCAGTGTCACAGGGGAGCCAAACCCACTTTCTGGTGACTCAGAAATTGAAGATATTGACTAGAAAGGGAGATATTTGCCCATTTGATGTTTGTCCTGATCCCCGATCATATGCTTCTTTTAATGTGAATTCGATGGAATAGATATTGTGACTTCAATAATGAGCATTCTGTATGTAATTTCCAGCAGTTATTTCTACACCTTTTCTGTTTAGGGAAGATGCAACATTTTTACGTAGTTTTATAATTGAAGAGATTTATGACTATATTTTCGTTGTTGAATATGTCGGTCTAAAACTGTGTATCATGTTGTATTACAATCACAAAGAGAGTGAAAGGAGATGACTTGGATCACATTTTCCTGTTATCCAATCTTGTGTCGTCATGTCCTTGAATACATCTGTATGCATCTACAAATGTTTTTCTGATGAACAGTCCATCGCACTTAAAAGTGCTTAGAATTTCATGTCATTGGTTTTAATTGTCAGACATGTAATGAAGTGCATCTAAAATGCACAGTATTCATCACTTCAGTTGTTAATCACCATGCATTAGATCCCATCATCACTTAGTCGTTCATCTTAGTGCATTAATTTCAATCATCACTTAGTCGTCCATGTGCATTAAATTTCTTCCAAGTCTCTTGATGGCTTTAATATCGCATTACCATTCACTGAATCAGAAAGTGTACAATATATACAACGTTCATCATTTCAAGCAGTCATCATGCATTACTGTCATTCATCAATATTCATCAAAATCTTAAGTGCACAGTATTCATGATGTCATTCACCTGACCTCGAGTGCTATCCACTACAGGGAATAATATACATGTAAAGCAATACCGTTCAGTCATATGTTACTAGTACTAGTGCTAAGGTGACAGAAAAAGTCCTTTAAAATTTGACATCTAGCGTGTTTGTTGTAAATGAATAATTAATGGAGAACATAATGTAAAGATGTCAACATTTATTACGATTTACATAATTACAATGCCAGTATTATGGTGCTTAAACCTATTTATATGGATGGCATCAGACAGGGAAATGAATTCTGGATAATAAATGTATGTCATAATCGTTTTGAAATTGGCACGTGCGAGAAAGAGATTGTGTAAATGACTAGCTCTAAATACCCTTACTGGGACAGGAGTCTACGCTATGATCTCGTTGCTAGGAAATATAAATAAATGAATTTGACACCTATTATGGAAGGAGTTATTTTAAAGGATAAGATATTTACTGTCGATCCCTTCGTTGTTATTTATTTAAGTTGATGATGATATATGAATAAAATTAGAATATTAATCGGAATACAAGTGATTTTGTTGTACTGTAACAACTGTTGATTTAGCTAGTTTTACCGCGGGATATTGTAGGAGTGACTATGGAATCCATTCACACATTATTGTATTTATTCTATTATTATCACGATGTTCGTTTTATTCTATGTTGTTGTTTTTTTACAAAGTTTTGTACTATTTGAATGGAAATTCTTGGATGGTGTTACATATTTTGAGAATATTTGTTGGATACATTGCGAGTTAGGTCGTTTTAGTCATTTTATCGGCGGAGATGACAGTGCATGCTAGTGTCTCGGCCGCCATTACATTTTTATAAACTAAACAAATGTTGATCTTAAACTACAAGGTTTATTTACAACAAAAAGTTCATGCAAACATTTTCGTATCTTTGATTGTACATATTAATGTGTTCAAAAGAAAGTAAACAAATTCTTAAAGAACTGGAGATGTTGTCTTTTTTTTTATCAAATCATGAATCTTACAATAGTGTTATTAATTTAATGATTAAAAAAAAAAAAGAAAATAAGATGAGTATTTCAACTGTATGGAGAAAAAAGGACACGAACGTGCAGAGCAAACAACAATAAGCACAAAAACACCTTTCCAAAGTATACGATTCTAATGCAGTTGCGAATCTATTCATGTCCCATGTTGGTTTCGTATTTAGTGAACAACTTTCATATGGCAATATAAGAGGATGAAAGTAACGAATACTATGTGATAATAGCTTTAACAATGTACCACGATAGACTCCATGAAATTGGAGGTGAGACCAGGTGCCCTGGAGGAATATGCTTCTCCTGTTTGGCCAGCCACACCATCGTGAATGCTTAAAGAATACAGACCGCAAATAATTTCAGCACTAGATGTACATGTTATTAAATGTGGATCAACATGGTGTAGAAATTGTCCCAGTCATAAACCGTCAGGAAGAGTTAAGTTGGACTCTCTAAAAAGGAACACATATACGACCTCCACAATACTAAGGTAGTAAGAGTGACAAAATGAAAACTGGTGTTAAAGGATTGATAAAGGTAAGCCGTTGAGGCACAGTGGATGGGACGACTGAAAGGTTCCGGGTTTGATTCCAGCACATTGGTCTTCTGTCTTTGGGATGACTGAAAACCGAGGTCCCCTGTCGCAGCCGTGGCCATAAACGTGCCGTCACCGTATGTGAAATAACCGTAGAGTGACGTAAAGCAATAATAAAAAAGTGATGTTTTCGCTCATATTCGACGTGCCATAGTAGCGTTCATGGAAAATAAACTCCATCGTCTTCTGTGTGCCTGTGGTTCATTTAGAGAAATATGTTGGAAATGGAAATATTCGTGAATAACTTGCCATCTTTTAACCTTTATGCCAGATTCATGTAATTTTACCATAAAACCTTTTCTCCATACAAAATCAGATGCCTTACGGCTATATCATGAAGGGCTGGATTTACTTCATGATATAAATGCAGCCCTTCATGATAGCTATCTGAAAATGCAATGTAAATGTTACTTTTGTTCATCACAAGCAAATAACAAAAAAACATTGTGTCGACAACAGAAATACGGGTTAGTGTATCTACATGTATCAGGGCTACGTTTAGGGTTTCCTGTATAAAGAAAAAAGAGGGGTTACTGGCTCAGATATGTGGCAGAAGTCACAAGGTACAATTAATGCTTTATTCCATGTTTGGGGAAATTCACCATTTCTCAACACTGCATTCTTCAACTTATTCAAGTAGAGTAAAAGCAGTCAGTCCCCATATTTGTGGTGCTGGGCTTGAACTATCAACACCCGGCGCTTTCCGGTTCGACATATCACGTACTCATCTCAATAGAAAGTTTTCGAATGCGTTAAAAGTTAACTGGAGTTACTTCTCTTTTCTGCCATCTTGGAAGTATATGTCCAAACATTTGTACGTAAATCAACCGTATTGTGTAAGGAATTTCTCCAAACGAAGAATGCTTCTTGAATTTTGGAATGTAAGCAATTCCAGTCCCTAGTCGTTAAAATAAGCTGTGGGTAACGCGTGGAACGCTGAAAATGCCTTCTCGTGTGTAAATAGTGCTTCGGTATTTAGAAAAAGCGTGATTAGATTTACTTTAGTACTTATGATTCGTAATGTACGAGTCAATGCAAGATAAGTTTGATCAGATGAGAAAATAGATGTGCCGTTATTCCATCGATTTACGGGAGTTATATTCATGCGCTGGAGGACATGCAGTCTTTCCGAATACTCGACGGAAAGTCCCGAAAAAGTACGACTGACATTATTGTGTAGCTGTGCCGTAATAAGAAGTACGCTACTAGTCTGTACTAGTATCCGTTGTATTATAATCAATAAAACTTGAGAATATCGCTTCTTTTAGTAGCAATGGAATTCGAAGTACTCTACAATCTTCTCGTCACAACGATAAACATACGTCTTGGTAGTTGTTGATTTGTAATGCTACTAAAATAGTCAGTTATTTATACATGTGTAGACGTCGTTTTCCCCAAATGTACATGTACAGCGGGAGACTTTGTCCAAATTGTTAATTTCATACTACTTTCAAGTTCAAAAGTGATAAGAGAAAATGATGGCGGATTTATTTGACAAAATCGGCAAATGAAAGTGCGAATGACTTTGATTTGCGATTTCAGGCAAAAAATTCATGTCAAATTTAATATGCGTTAAACATGGCATTATAGTTCATTCATCTGTTGCATTTCCAAAATGGACCGTCTTTTACCATACGATTTGATGCTTAGCTGGGCCCATGGCCAAGCAGATTTGAGTACTTGGATTTTTTTAAATGAAATTTGGTGTCATTGTACATTAATTCTTTATGTGTGGATGGGCGAAAGCCCGAAGGCGATGCATCAAGTCCTTCCTTGTTTTTTGTTTGTTCTGTTCAACGCAGACCGCGTTTTTGTCAATACTGATCCTAAACATTACACGCTTGGTGTGTGATTTCTTGGTGGATCACAACTTTATTACCTTTGATGTACTTGACCATGCAATTCCGACCTTGAGGACTTTCAAGTCCTTTCATTTGCTATTGTTTTGCAATAATAAAATCATTGAACAATGTCAAAACATTTTTAGAGGAGTGAAAATATTGACAACTTTCTGAAAACATTCAATACAATTGGTATGAAGCAAAAACTCTTGCTTCACCTCCAAAATGGCGGAAAAGGGAAATAACTCCAATTATAATCCATGCATTCGAAAACTATCTATGCTTCATCCTCGGTTATAGTTTGATTTTTTAAATCACTATGCCCAGCTCTTCACCGCAGAGCTTGATGGTTTCCGGCATACTTTCTTAGAATGGGCGTCTTGTGCAGCTCATCACAGATATTTCGCCCTGTTCTGTATATACATCTTGTACGATATGATTAATCAGTAACACACCATTCGTTGTTTGCACTTACATTTCTCTTGCGATTTTAGCTTTCTAATTAACGGTAAATAGAGTCTTATTTCGCAACTAGCGGCTTTATCAATATCAGAACAATTTTGAAAATAAATGGTATTGCAAAGTTCAGTGATTTTAAATTGTCGACTTTTCTTTTCTGGATATGCTTGTGCGTCAAATAACACAGCTGCATCTAGATACACAAGAAATCTTGATAATAATATAAGAACATATACATTATCATTTTGGACACCAGATGCGCATTTCGACACCATATATCTCTTCAGTACGTGATGCACATCGGTGAATGATTGGAATTATAATAACATATAAATACATGTATTTGAAGAACAGAATTAAAACCAAAGTGGGCCAAAGAATCAATAAAAGGCAGTGATGCGGAGAAATGGCAGCCCGAAGGTTTTGACTGACAAAATTTCTTTTGAACTGTCATAATTCTGAAATTGCTTCTATATATTTCATTGTCCTGACTGACATGGTTGAAAACTTATCAACACCTCTGCTTCGGACAGAGCTATGATCGGATCAGATGCCATTTCATAAAGTCAAACATATTAACTATGTTTCAATAATACCGACTATAATGTGTGTGTGTGTGTGTGTGTGTGTGTGTGTGTGTGTGTGTGTGTGTGTGTGTTATATCATGTGATAAGGCAACATGGATAAGTATAAGCATATCTTTCAAATTACATAATAGGTACAAACTATATTGTACAAAAATAAATGTAACTGGTTTACGGTATGAAAGAATCATAATCTTTAGAAGCACCACTTTAATTCTCCGATTTCATAGAAATATCACGTTTTCGGTCCGTTCATTCATTTGGCGTCAGTCTGATTCAGTTCAAAGACAAATGATACTATTGTTACACAATATGTCTACTTCAGATATTTTATCACAGAGATGTGTCCTGCTGTTGAAATCCAGGTGTACCCTTCTCCATCAACATCAATATAGTATATTTTCATTAGTCCTACAGCTGCTGTATCAATAACACATTGCAAATCTAAGTCTTTATCCAAGATATGTATTTTGTGTTCATAGTCTGCAATAAGCACATTTCCATCGCTGTCTGAGCACACTCCATTAGGGTAAAATGCACCAATGTTTCCTCCGTTGTATTTAGAGCGTAAAGTGCCATCCTTGTTGAAAACTAACACTTGTCCATCAATACTAGTATAGGATAATACGCTTCTTTTTTTATTACACACATACAAGTCTTGATTGATCTCATTCTGTGCTACCATCCACGGTGAGAGGAAATGTGTTGAATCTAGTTCCTGGACGACCTTTCCGTCAATGCTGTACTGGATCACTCTACCATTATCACGGAATGATACCAGAATATCACCGTTTCTGAGGCAGCATATACACCAAGGCATCATATGGGTCTTAAACAGAGTGACGATTTTCTTTTTTGATATTGCCTTGATGCTGTTTTCATTGGAATAAGTAAGGAGGAGATTACCTTGTTTCACTGTATCTATGTCAGTGACACAACAATCTGTTTTAATGGTCTCCATGATTTTGCCATCCCTCTTCCTTAATAGAATAGTCCTTTGGCCATCCACAATCCAAGCTCTGTCTGATCCTCTACAGCAGGATATACGAGGGGACAACATTCGGTTTTGCATTTCTATTGTAAACCGTACAGATGGTGAAGAAATTAATGTCTCTTTTTTGTCTTTGAATTTGTTGTCTTCCGTTGTTGTTTTCTTTTTGCTGGATGTTAAAGACTTCTGTTGTATCAAAAGCATATTTAACTCTTTCCCATGAGATGACTCTGGGGTTTTTTGTATAACGTTACGTTGTTGTTTGATTTGATCTAAAACAAGGGTACCGAACATCTGTTCCAGAGCCTGTAAATTGAGACGACCTGGTGTGAAGATTGGAGTCGTTGACAAATTCAGTTTTGGCGTTTCAAGGCTGTTAAGGCCAGATGACTTTTGTGATTGCAGCAGTGCAGAGGGTTCTCCCACTCTCAGGATGTTTTCGATTTCTTTGTTATCATTTTGCATATCGACGATGCGGTCAGAAATTGTTTGCGTGGTTGCATGTAAGGCAGGAAGTTGCTCCGTTTTTATAGTGTGTATTTGTTTCTGGTACTTGGCTTGAATGTTTCTGACTTCGGAGCATATTTCGTCCCCCCTCGCTATAATATTAGCTTCGAGATTGTCCATCTTGTCTAAATAGTCTGCTGACATCTGCTCGGATTCTGATAGCAGTGGCATCCATTCAGATATTGCGTTGGTCTGTATTTTCAACTTTTCTTGTAATTGCTTTCTACATAAATGTAAATGATCTTGCATTGCATCAAGTTCGTGACCTCGGTGCTGGCTTGACGTTACACAATTTACGCAGATGGAGATATTGCAGGTCTTACACCAGATTTCTGATGTCTGGTTCTGATGTGTAGAACATTTTAAGGAAAATGTTTTATGTGGTTCTACTCTCTCGGCATATGGAACAACCACATGATCAGATGTGGCACGGCTTCTAAGATGACCAGTGCGACACCTGGAACATAGGAGATCTCCACACGTGTTACAGTGGTGATCAGCTGGGTCGTCACAAAGAGTACATAACACGTTCCATTGATGGATTTGTGCCTCCGCCATCTGAAAATTACAGTTGCACACATTTAGGTAGCCAATGGCAGTACATTCCTTGAGAGAAAACTCGCCAGTGAATATTCTGATATGTTTGATAAAGGATGTTTTAAATCTATAATACAAAACATATTTTCAACAGGCTTTCCCTCACTAAATATGATTTCCATTGCTGTGGATTATCCTCGGTCACACATTATTTGAACAGTGAAGATACATATATTGAAACTGCACACATTTTTTTGTGAATTGTATGATATATAGCATAACTCTCCCAATCATATGAATTTTACAAATTACTAATTTTGCAAATTAGTGGTTGTGTAGAATTTTTTTATGATATTGAGTGTTTCCATTCTTATTATAACCATTACACTTCCTTTTGGAATAATTTGGGTGCTTTCTGTACACATATATGATTTAGGTAAAGAGGATCATTATTTTGATAATCTTTGAGTCGTATTTTTTTTCTAATGTTTTCCTTAATTACTTCAGATTTCATCATCACAATGAAAACATGCATCAAATGGAATTGATGAATTGGATGAATGAACGCTTTCCCTCCCTACATTACTGTAGTTGAATTATTACTCGGTTTGGTTTACATCTACAGCATAATAATTTCCATAACAGACATATATAATACAGAATATATCTAGATATACTTCGTTATAACTGATAAAAGAATTCCAACAAATATTAAAATTGCAATTTTAAAATAACAGGTCTGTATAAACTCTACAGGGCTTCGTCCTCATATGTGCCTTATAGTGGCGGATAAGAGAATTTCAAAAGATGGCGCACGTGAAAGTTAAGCATTAGCCAAAATACTCGACCATTTTAGATGCCAAATCTGAAGTTTTACTCATACTGGTGGCAAAAAAGGGGGCGCCCTCTCTAAATCCGCCACTGCCTTGCGCACTTTTGCAGATAACAAAGCTGTTCTTTAAATGAACTTTGATCTTTGCCCTTGATCCACGTTCTTTGAAAAATAAAATATTCATAAACATATTGAAAATAAACAAACAAACAATAGAAAGTGAATTTATGAATTTTTATTTCCATATCTACTGAGGAAAATGTAGGACCAGGATAAAAAATCATTCATAGATCAGCAAACATGTTTAACTCCAATGCATTTTGGGTCTTAATCATATTTCTGATTTATTATAACTTATCAAATCATACAAGTTGTTTGCATCAATTTTGTGTCAAAATAAGAATGTGGTGTTGTTTTCCTTTACTTATTTTTAAAGTTAGTATGGTTAAAAAAATCTGATACTGTAGAGTGCAGTGTAAAATTATGAACCACACATATAACCCATCTCTATAAGAGCTGGCCTCTCGTTGTTTTTACAATGATTTAGGCGCAAATTAATGGGCGAGGGTAATAAAATCTTACTTTGCACGAAATATAACCTGTATACATACTATTTCTTTTCTTTATTAAGTACATATGGTATTGTAGAATGAAAATAAATCAAGAAAATGATATTTTCACATATTTTTACATTCTAAGCACTCTGAATACCACATGTACATTTTGATGCATTTGTACGGGGATAATTTTAGCAATCAGTGATAAAACAGCCATTTCTCTCACAACATCTACAAGGGATTCTAAAATTGATACTGAACTTTGAAGAAAATATATTACACTATAAATAAGAAGTGTTTATAATCTACTGATTTACATAAAACTTGTGCCGTGTAGTTCAAACTAATAGATGATATGTTTGACTCAGAAATTACCAAAATATGAATTAAGCATGTTAAGATTCCATAATTTTGATTTCTGGTTCAAGCGAAAACAAATATGGGTAGGTAATTTTTCAACACCACTTATCTTTTTCTGTCTTATATGTTCCTCAAGTGAAAAAAGAATTTTTGAAAAAGCACGTATAGTTCACTAGAATTTTCTTAGGGATGGATAACCCTTAAAAACTGCAAGGGTATTCACGATACCCTGCAGTTTTGGATTTATGACTTCTTTGTGATTAGCGACTTGGTTTAGAAAACTCAATTCGTATTATCTATAGTTGTAATTATTTTTGTCAAATGACAAAAACTGACAGGGTATCCGCGGCGGCGACATAATTTTTCTGGGTTGAACAAATCTTCATTTCTCCCTCCCAACTGGGCAACTTGATAAATTGTTTATTATACAGAAAGCTGAAATACCTAGGTCATTCTTGAAAACATGTTTTCATGTAGCCTGCAGTAGCTAGCTGAAATAATACTTTGACACCAGACAGACAACCATACAGACAGACTTTGGGAAAATTGTTATCAACCGGCAGTGGACGTAAAATCTTCATGTTTCTCTTGCAATTGGTAACGAAATACATGTACTTCTATCAAGAACACATGTAACAGTGAGGATATTAACTATTTATCCAATAAAAAGACTTTTCCACATTTATTCAGATTGACAAGGATATTCAAACCTACAATATATTAATAACAATATCTTACTGCTTTATATGCATATCTTACCTACCATTCAATATAGATTCTATAGTTGTCTACAATGAATAAATATTACTTTCACAAAAAACATATATTAAAAATACCATACAAATATTAAACTTTGATCATTGAAAATGAATCAAGCATTACACATAAAAATACTAATAAATAGAACTTTCACCATGACTTTTAAGTTTCACCACAAGCATTATACGTTACAGCCTTATAAAGTAAAATAATATGTAAGAGTTATTCACCTTACCAAACTATGGGAAAGAGTTTATACATCCCAAACAAACGTCTGCTTCTGACTTTTTATACTATAATTGATAAGGAAAATACCTTTATAATACATTCAAAACTACTCATGATTAATTATACAAAAATTAATAAACTCATTCAGAATTTCTTCCTAGCATGACCTTGAATAATTAAAATACCATCAATACATAAAACATCACAATTACAATAAATAATCAAATGAATAATTAATACAAACTTACTGTAAGTAAAACTGTTTAAATTCCACTTTATAATCCAAATTTCACTATAAATGTACAGAATGTTCATCCACCTGATCTCAACAATGGAAATTTAAACACACCTAAATTTCCCGCAAAATAACAGTAAAAACCAATCAGATATCAGTAAACAGAAATATATATTTTTAGGAATTAAATTATTAAACTCACAAAACAAATATAATGAAATGTATGATAGAAAATATTTACGAATAGATACAGAAAAGTGACAAAAAGATATTAATAATCATACATCACTTTCAGACTACCACACTCACATGTGTACGAACCTACTCATGCTACTCATTCGGACATCCTCGAACTTTTCTGCGTAAAAAGCCTCGGACGTCACTCGTAGCCATTATTGAAAAATAGCTCCTGTAGTTATGGACGCTCGCATGTGTACCAGACAGGTCAGTTTTTTACTGGCGTGTAATGAAGACAGTAGAAGACTTTCACAATTCAACGGACCTAAATTAAACAGGAATCCCGAACTGCTGCAGCTTTAATTACTTTCCATGACATAGATGACATAGATTGAGCACTGGATTACATTTTACATCGCTGATATATTACTGAGTACAATGCCTGCCGGAAACCGATTGATGCATAGAATCGATGTGAGTCATTCCGTCGAGTGACGCCCGAGTCTTTTTACGTAGGTACCTGTAAAGGGCGACGTTGTTCCGAATGTATGCTACTGGGATTAGCCATCTTTGTTTATTGTATCCATACTTGGTAAAAAAAAAAAAGCCCAACATACTTATGAGCGTCAGAGGAAATTCAATCTACCTGCCAGCCATATTGCCTTTAGTTGTTGTTTACATAGAGACCTACATGCAATGAAAATGAGATCCTTTTTATTTATCCATTTACTGGTGACCATCCTACTGTCCAGTAAAAATCAAACATCAGACCACTCGGATATAAGTGATAAAAACAACGTTTTCCATGATTTACCGGTATCCAATGTAGAGAGTATTTTCAACTGGTTAAGGAGCACAAACCACCACCCCCCCCCCCCCCCCCCCCATATCAGAGATCTCCATCACTATGCTCAGCCTAAGGTCTTAATACAACTCCTGCTATTTATTAGTGGACAAATAGAGTATAACCCAGGCCCATACACACCATAGTATCCATGTGGCATATGCAGTAAAGCGGTAAAATGTGGTCAGATGGGCGTCGCCTGCGAAAATTGCGACAGATGGTATCATGCATGTCTATGACAACTAATGAATACAGTACCTTCATCTTGAAAATTCATGGATCTGCAGTGCATGCAACACTCCGAACACCAGTAAAATCTTCGACTCGATTTCCATAGGTAGTACTGACAACAGTATGACAAACAGTTTTTCAGTTTTCACTTCAGATATCCCATGCAGTCCCAGTTCCTCCATTGGTAGCCCATGTGCAACATCTTCCCCTAATAAACTTGATAATCCACCTACATGTAGTAAGCAGAAGTGTCAATCTCTACGTATTATTGTCACCAACTTTCAGAGCATAGAGTTCACCTACACGCGGAGAGAACATCTTGGACTTGGCACTCTGCAGCAATCCATCACTTGTCAAGCGCTGCAGGGTGATACCGGGTGTTAGGGATCATGACACCGTATTGGTTGACACCTTATTACGCCAAACAAATCCGCCGCAAGATATACATGTTTTTGTACCTGTGGGACAAAGCCAACATCAACCAGTTAAGGATAGACACAACAACGTTTGTCGAAACATTCATGAAAAGGAAATTCAACACCATGGACTCTTGTTGGTGTTACTTCAAGGAACACACAAGCCATCTCGTGGATCAGCATGTTCCTTACAAACTGACAAGGTCAAGAATTACCAACCCATGGATTAATACCATCACAAGTCGCCTGTCCCGTAAAAAACTAAGAGCTCATCACAAGACGAAAATCACCAGACGTCAGCGGGATATCCAGAGATACCAATCATTGAAGTCATCCAAAAACTACTTGAGAACCTTCAACCACATAAAGCTACTGGAACGGACTCCATATCAGCTCGCTTCTTGAAGGAATTATCTAAGGAACTAGCCCCAGCTCTAGCTTTCATATTCCAGTTTTCCTTGGATAGTGGTCGTGTACCAAACGATTGGAATATGGCGCATGTGGTACCTATCTTCGAGAAAGGCGACAAAAGCGACGCAGCCAATTACCGTCCTGTTTCGTTAACTGCCATATGTTCAAACGTCATGGAACACATACTCCATTCCAATATCATGGACCATTTTCAAGAGAACTCCATCCTCACACCAGCACAGCACGGATTCCGCAGTAAACACTCATGCGAGACACAGCTCATTGCCACACTCCAAGACCTGGCCCGTGGACTATCGGATGGATGCCATACAGATGCCATTCTATTCGACTTTGGGAAAGCTTTCGATAAGGTTCCACACCAGCAACTTCTCCATAAGCTTCAATGAATATGGAACATATATACCTATTAATTTTGTGCACCATGTGCGCATTTCGACAAGTTATGTCTCTTCAGTGATGCTCGTGGCCGAATGATTGGAATTCTCAAAATATATAAAAATATGAAGAGCAGTTTTGAAGCCAAAATGACCGAAAAGTGAACCAAAGAAACTATCTAAGGACAGAGCTATGCATGAGCCATGCTATGGAATATTACGGAATCCGGGGCTCCATTCTACAGTGGATAGGCAGCTTCCTCTCCAACAGGAAACAACGTGTTTTAGTCGAAGGATCCATGTCAGATGAGGCAGATGTCAACTCTGGTGTACCTCAAGGCACAGTGATGGGCCCTTTGCTATTCCTGGCCTATATAAACGATCTACCGGAAGTCACATCATCCAATGTCAAGCTTTTTGCGGATGACTGCCTGATCTACCGATCAACCAAATCAGCCACAGACACAGACCAGCTCCAACATGACCTTAAATTATTAGAGAAGTGGGAGTCCGATTGGCAAATGGTATTTCCATCCCTCCAAATGCACGGTCATCCAAGTATCTAAGAAGCCAATCAGAGCGCAGTACCATCTTCATGGCCATGTGTTAGAAGACGTCCCCAGTGCTAAATACCTTGGCATCTCCATTAGCGAGGACCTCTCCTGGCACTCACATATTAACGCTACAACAGCCAAAGCTACAAGATCGGTTGGATTTCTGCGACAGAACCTACACAACTGCCCTACACAAGTCAGGAGCCAGGCATACATGACACTTGTCAGACCAGTCCTTGAGTATGCCTCCGTCGTCTGGGATCCCCACCAGCAATTAGAGAGTGTCCAGCAACAAGCAGCCAGATTTGCGACTGGGAACTATTCTTCAAGGGATCCAAGTTGTGTCACTGCCATGTAAGACCAACTAGGATGGGAGCAACTACAACATCGACGAGCAAGGAACAGAGTCATCATGTTCTACAAGATTGATCATCATATCGTAGAAGTTCCTGTACATTACCTTTTCCATACCACCAGGGAGGGCACACGTGGCTCATCTGCTAAAAACATCCGCCAGATCAGCACCCGGGTGGATAGCTACAAGTATTCCTTCATTCCATCTAGCATTGTTGCCTGGAACAATATTCCACCGACTATTAGGAATACATAATCAGTGGACAGCTTCCGACACGCACTCAACACCATCAGCGAATCGGACCTCCTTCAGCGGTAGACAACAACTCAATTTTATCAAGTTTTTAATTGTAAACAGAGGATTTTAGCTGTTTGTTGTATCACGCTGGAGTACTTAACTCTCAGTTTTGAGTCCACTCCATACCGGGACGAAGAAGTATCGTCTGCAAGTTGCAACACGCCACTCGCCTCTCGGTCAATCTAGGCAGTTATCGTAACAAAAGAGGCAACTTTTACTCAACGTAGAATTGGGGTTCCGAGTGGGGGAGACATCACGTCGAGCCGCATGTGGAGAAATCTTGCCACTCTCCTTATTACCATTCATGATGCGTCGGTCACGTGATCTAATTTGCATAAATACGTCACCATGTATACAAGACATCGGCGTGTGGATTATAAAAAACATATATAGTGAGAAGAATTATTACGTAGAAAGTACATTGTAATCTTGTCAATTTATAAATGGTGTAGAATAGAGATCACAAAACGCTGACTTATCTTAGCTACCCGGCTACCCGTCAAAATCCTGATGTTGCCTGCAGCTGCCACTTACGATACAAATTCCTGTTTGTGTAAATCGTTCAAAGCTATTGACATTATATCATAAAGAGATAGACTAAAACTTTGTTTTATATACACATTTTCAAATTATGCCGCAAAGCAACTTCAGAAATAAACAGTGAAGTACCTTTCTGTACGGCAAAGCAAGTGAGGCACCTATGGGGTTATATGAAGCATTATATACAAAAAAAAAAAACCATGCACATACCGCATATTTGCATGGGTGACGTACTTAATGTGTCATAACTGACCTAGATATTCGGGAAAGGGTTGTAAACATGACGCTTATTGCACACATATGTTACGTATTGTGTTGTGAAATGCATTTGGTGGGATTGGAGAAAAGGCGTCACTTACATTTTAGAACATCATGGGAATCTTCAAATTCGGAAAAATATCCAAATGCATAGAAGAATATTGTTTTCATTAATCTGAGGATGCTGGCAGTATGCCAGTATGCCAGAAATGTGAAGGTCAAATTAGAAAAAGGTAAACAAGGCTCCTGAAGTTGCCAAAATCGCTGTTTTCGGCAATTTTTTCTTGATTTTGTATGGAAGTATATGCAATTTTCGACTCGTATTTTAAAACTGCTTGGGAACCGTGAGTATTTCATGAAAAATATTACCGCATAGTATATTCATATGGGACAACATTCAGAAACGAGATCCGATGCCCGGAAGGTTGAAATGTCTTGGAATAGTCGCTGAATAAGACGATTATTTTTTATTTTGTATAAAAGTCTATAGTACTGACATACGGATCGGTGATAGACTGTGACGTCATTTATGCAAAAGAGAGCGGCAAGATTTCTCCGTATGGTGAGACACGACGTTTTGTCTCCCTCCCACGTGACTTCTCTAGACCAATCGTATTTCTTTATTTGTCATACAATTTATGTTTTATATTTATTATATGAGGTATAATAATAGGGATTCATGACGTCATATCAAAACTGCAGGGAATCGTGATTACCTTGCAATTTTTAAATCGGACAGCCAATCAGATAGCGTATTACTAACAAACCGCATCAGAATATCCGTTAGGCGGCGCTTGTGTACTATGAGTTAGAAACAACGATGAAGGTTAGCAACCTTATAAAGTCATAAGAACGTTTCATTGTTTTTACGTCTTTTTTGTGGGAATACGTTTTATTTTTCCCTTAACATTAGGACCGCAGTCACAATCTTATTAAAACCATATCTTTATTCCGCTTCTCTATTTGGACCATTGCGGATGAAGATCTGGTGAAACCCCATATGAGGTCATATTCTTGTGAACTCTGATTTCTCTGGATCGGCTACAAATTCCTAGGAATGAAATTAACATCCGCAGCGTGCGTGACTTACAAGATAGTTTTTGAACAGTTGAACGGTTATAGAGTGGTCCAATACAACCCTGTTTTACTCAAATTAGCTAGAATTATCTCCCTCATTGGAGTACAACTCTCCGACTTTATCCATCAATGTTCATATAAAACTGCTTGATTTAACTTAATTTTATGAAATAATCGCATTGTATATTTAAATATTTCACAGAAAATTTTCAACCGATTGATTATATTTACTGATAAATTAAGATTGAAGTCACGAAACCTACCCTGATAAATAGTTAATTTCTCAGAAATTTAATGAAGTTTACATGGTAGAGATGGAAAAAGTCCTAGAGTTGTACTCCAACATGGCCGCTAATGCTAGTAGTGTGACATCACATGGGCAAACTCTATTATTACATACTGCGTCACTATCACGTGCCTAGACGAGCCATTGATTGGCCATGGTAAATCACGATTTCGGTGACTGAGACGTCATCAGAGTTCATCAGTACATGGCCCCTTACGGGGTTTCGCCAGATCGTTACCCGCAATACGACAAATAGAGAAGCGGAATAAAGATAAGTTTTTAATCAGATTGATAGCAGTTAATGACGGCGCAGTCCATTACTATGTTCCCCTGTCTATCTGTTCGTTTGTCTGTCTAGAATTCTTCTATAAAAATCGTCATTTCTCTCATTGTGTACTATTAGGATCTGATGACTCACGATACGTAATTAAACGTTTCTTTCCGAATTTCTTAATTTGAAGATTTTTGGCGGAGTTATGGATCTTTATGACTTAATCAGAGTAGAATATTTGTGTTAGCAAGTAGTCATTTTTCTTTGGAGGAATCATTCTTACATTTTTGTAGGATGATGTCCCATGAAATTTATGTCAGCGCACTGTTGTAATTGTTTTGTTTGTTGATTTGATAATTTTTGTCACATATATACTGTCCTTCCTATTGATTTAGAGATCTGATATATTTCACAAATTTCAGAAATTATCAAGACTATTACAGATTTTTTTCAGATAATAGTGACCAACCCCTTATCCAAGAGTCTGAAATGTTGTTGACGGAGGATGACCAATTTTCCATTATTTGTGTACTTTTAGATAAAAGAAGTGACCATTTTATCATAGGAACTGTTTCTGAATCAACCAATGTGACTTTGAAGAATAAATATTTGTACTCTAAATTTGAAAGGAACGATAAACAAAATGGCGATAGTATGTCAAATACAAGTAAAATCTACACAAAATCTAGGATAAGTTATTCAGACAGAGATCCAAAAATAGAAATAAAATTTATTGATATATCATATTTAGAAAATATCAAGTATATGTAATATGTTAAAATTACCTTTAATATAATAGAATTCAGCACATACTTCTATCCCATTGTATGATATTACTGGTAACGATTCTAGACAAGGACAAATGACGTTTATGCCTAATAACAAAACGTTCCGAGACGCTTCCGCTTTCATTTTAACTTGATGTTCCACGAGACAGTCTCTCTGTATTATAAACGAAGGAAGGGATGATTCTTGGAACTGCCAAAATGTTGAAAAAGCGAAACGTACTAGTAAACTGTGTATGTTTTTACAATGAACGCTTTGAAACGCTTCATGACAATAATGTAGACAAGACCATATAAACATGGTTAAAACGGGAAGTTCATAAAATGTTTGCTATTGAAATTGAACACCTCTTTGCATTTTAAATGTACTTAGCAAGGATGCATATCATAAATGAAAATAGCACAAAATATATATAGATTCAAGGACGTAATAAGCAAATAATAGAAGGAAGAAGGATGGACATGCTCAATTCTCTATATTTAGAGTATAATTATTCATAATGTCCCTTACTTGAATTTCTGTTCTTTGTCAAACTGCAGTCCAACAAAACATAGATATTCACACTATATTTAACACATTACAGAGCGTACAGAACAGCGGATAATTATCATTGAAAACATAACATAGAGATTAGAGTAAGTCTAGAGTAAGGGGTTAACCTAAATTTCCTGTTTTGGCAGAACAAGTGTAAATAAAATAGATTTCGCCCGTCACGGAAAACGTAAGGAAAATTTAAGATGCATAGCACATGGTAGTTTACTTACTGTCGTCGATAGACGAGGAATAGATCTATCCAATGATACAAGTTTCGTGCCTGAAAATTAACACTTGAGTCTTATTCTGACAGCAGATTACAGTCCTGCCATCCTACCAGGTAAAATTAAGATTTTTGAATGTAACTCTATTCTATAATCAGCATATGATCAGACGAGGAATGGTAAGGTTAATCTCCTCTTACTACACGTACCGGTATACTTCATGACGTTGGAGAATTTGCACAATAATAAAATATGGTCAACGAGTATTAGGTGAGTATGTTGAAGTGGGGGGGGGGGGGCGCTTGGGGGCAGGAAGCCCGACCCTTTTTGCCACACATATTCCAGTAAAATTCCAGATTTGGCACCAAAAATGGCTTTGTAGTTTGGCTAATACACATGTGCCCCCTCCCCCTTTTCTGAAATTTTGGAGCCGCCACTATATTGGGAGCATCAAAGTGTTCCGACATTAGTTACTTCGATAATGTTAACCCCGACACTTCCTACTCCGACACTTTTTATCCCGACGATATTTGCTCCGATAGTATTTACTCAGACACTTTTTCTTTAACAATTTTCACAGTGAAATAGGGACGGGAAGGGAACATTGTCTGGATAGACATGAAATGAGATGAAAAAGAAAGAGAGAGAGAGAGAAAGAGGGGAATGAGAAATGAATAAAATGGTTGTAAGATAATGAGAACTATAAAAACAAAGAGGGAGCCACGGGGGGTAACTTGCAATTATTTTGGGTACGGACGTGTGGCTGATATCCTTAGCACACTATTCATTCTTAGAAGGTTGTGTTTCAGCGTTAGCGTGATGACGCTTTTGCGCCTTTGAATTTTGGGTCATGCTAAAAACAGCCCGGAGCAGCCCGGGGACAGAAAGGTGCGCCCGGGGGATTGTGTGTTGGTTTTTATAGTTATATATATGCCTTTATTTATTGATTCAACAGTATTTGTATCCTATTTAGTATGAATTTTAAGAATATTTGCATGTTTGATTAAAAATGACTAAACCAGCTATAAACGTATTCGTGAAATCGTTATTGGTTATTGGGAATAGTGTTGAGCTTGTAACGAAATGACATTAATAAATAAAGCAACTAAATTGTCGTTGTTTGTAATGTAGAAAATATACCAGTAGATGTACATGTGTAGAACAACATGTAAATATACATGCACATGGAGTTCTTGTTTTATTAATATTGTGCGGGGCAAATGTGTCTACATACCGGCCTAAAATACCGCAAATAAACCGAATTGTGTGGTAGGAGTCTGGGCTTTTCATCAGATAAAATTAGTAAAATAATTTAGCAATAAGCGCACGCAAGAATGAGGCATGTGTGATACGCCGAAGATATTTTTGCAAAACATTTTTCGAAGTTTTGAGATAAATTATGTGTAATACACCAAAGATTGTTTTGCAAAACTTTTTGTTTCAAATTTTTGAGATACATGTTTATCAAAGAAATATCCCTTATAACCTTTTCACCGTACTGTTACCGTAAAATTTATTTAAAATAAATGTAGGAGTCGTCTGAACATACATCAAATGAGAATTTTTTTCAAAAATTTGAATGTGCATGGCTAGTACTATTGGTCATGTTCGATTCTTCCACTGAAGATCTACTTTGGTCGTGCATTTTTATACTGTGATGAAAATTCCACAATAAACATTATTTAATCGTCCCTCTTGCTCTATCTGAAAAACAGTTGCTGTAAATTTTAATGTCAAGTTTGCAGATCAATATTCTTCTGATGCATAATTTGTTACACACAGAGAACTAATGTTCATCACAATTCCGGGACGGACAGCAGGTTTTTAACGGAAGGTGGGGGTTCCCTCCAACTTTTGCCCAACTTGCTCATGAAAGCCGGGAAGAGTTCCAAAAAATGGAGGTGGGTGTCATTTGATAGATGGAGTATACATGCCAAATATGAAGTATCTTTTTCTAGTCGTTCAAAAGTTACGGTCAATGTTAAAGTTGGCTTTCATCAGGGCCACCTCGCTGTCTAAAATCACGTCGTCGCCACCCAACTCGAAAGCATCCACGTTCACATCTCCGGATAGTTTTCTCTGGAGGTGGCTGAAGAAACAATGGTATGTGTCGTAGCTCAGTACGATTCCAGTGTATGTAGTACGGTCCCAGCATGTGCCCTATTGTTTCTGGGATCAAAAGTCATTTTTGCCATTTGAGGCAATGTGACCTGGAGTTTAATTCCTTACAAATTTACGGTATTATTTGCCACTTGAATTTTTTTTTCCATATTTCCTTCACGAGTCTATACATTTACAGAATATTTTCATATACAACGTAATTTGACTCGATAAAGATAAAGTTGCTGAAAATTTGTGGAACAGAGTGGTTTGTTATTTTATATTTTCACCCAAGCCATATCAAAACATATCACATATTTCAAAGCATGCGGCAAAAAGTCATTAATAAAGACAAAAAAATTATTCCTGCTTTTCATTTATTTCACAATCTTTATGTACCGAAAATATACGTTCCTGGTACCGAAAATACCATGTACCGAAATTACTATCTCTATATGTATCGATTTTACCACTTATCGAAATTACCCGGATCACTATGGTTTGGTCATTCATGATTAAACATGCAAATATTCTTGAAATTCATACCCAATAGGATAATATTAAATCAATAAATAAATTCATATATATATCCATTAAAACCCACAGAAAAACCCCCGGGCGCACTATTCTTTTCTCGGACTGCTCCGAGCTGTCCCGGGCTGTTTTAGCGTGATAGCAAGCGCGTTCTTGACAATGTTTACAAAAGCATGTTACCTTGCATGTTAGCATTAGTTATGGTATGAATAGTCCATTGCAAGATACGTCTTTTAAAAAATTTGCAGTCGGAACTTCTCGGGCCTATTCTTACGCGTTTTAGAAAATACAAGAAGAGTTCTGACTGTATAACATGTCGTCTTCCACAATTGCAAGAGTGAGTTGCATCGAAATGATTTCACGACTGCACAGCCGAGTTTTGACGTTTAGTGGTATGCATTTTATTTCACTGTTTCTTATATTTACATGTAATACATACAAGTGCTATGAATATGTTTCAGAGACAGAGGAAGTTCGGTAATACTAACGATCGAAATCACCGTACAAAACTTTGACTATGTTTCCTGCAGAATGCAGGTCACAGATAATATACAGACATATTTTCCTTCATTGTTATGCAAAAGTTTTCATCGTATGCCCTGTACAACATGGGTCAGACTACTTTGAGCCCACGGAAGATTTTAAGCCCACCGTAACGTAAGTCCACTGTAAGCCCACCGTCTTCCTAGGGGATATTGTGTATATTTGTTAATATATATCGATAGGTTGACTTAAAATATATATCTAAAGAAATTTCTAAACAGATTCAACACATATTAACTATGTAAAGTCCTTTTATGTTACTGGGTTTCTTTTTGTTTTGATCGCCATTTTTAAAGAACGATAACTCTGATTACATTAGATCTACTTACTATTATCAGAGATATGTCTCTGCTATTATATTAGCTACCATTACTTTTTATGAAGTATATTTCATAATTTGTCTACTTAATCTATTAATAAATATGATATGATATTTGTATCAAATTAACATAAATTCAATACAAGTTTTCTCTAACTATAATGTAACTATAATGTATCTAATTTGATATGACATATCTATTTGATATATTTTATACATAGAGTGTGTTTTCAAAAATTTTATTATGTATGTTTGTCCTTATTCTATAATTTAAGTGCATACTTGATAGATGGATTTGTATAATATTTAGCGTTTTTCGCTTTTTTATACGCTCGTCATTAGACGGGACGTATTATGTTGTGGCGCCGTCCGTGCATCCGTCCGTCTGGGGTCATGTTTTCCGGACTTTTTTGTTCTCTTTCAATGTATTGAGTTGAAATTTGGTTTATAGCTTTATTTCAAGCGGCGTCAGTACCAGTTCGAGTTTCGTTACGATCGACTTACTTCTGACAGATTTATGGCCCTTGGACTTATAAATTTCAAGATTTTTTCAAAAATTCATTAAAAATCAATTTTTTGTCAAAACTATTTTTATTGTGGAGAACGTAAAGATCAAATATTGCACGGTCGTCTTCGATTGGGTTGCAGCTGACTGAATGCTGATCTGTGTAAAAATCATCTACGTGATGATGACAACTGTGTCTGTGGTCTACCGTAAACGGCAAATCATTTCTTTTTGGAATGTACTAACTACAGTGAATTACGTAATAGATCTATCAATACATTATCAGTTCAAATAAACATAAATATCTTGTTATCAGGTTGTCCTCTGTATGATGATGATGTAAATGGAGATATATTTGCTCAAAAGCAAAATTTCATTATCAAAAGTAATAGATTCTCTTAATTAAATCTTTCGGACATGATCACAAGACACGTGTCAACTTCCCACTTTCTTGATTCATCTGTTTAAATATCTGGGCTTTATTCCCACTTTAATGAAATCTTGAAAATAGAGACTGAATTTTTCATCTGATTAGCATCCACTTTCTTCAGCCTGTACCCTCTTCTTATATATATATTTTTTTCTGTTTTCTTTTGTCCTCCCCCCCCCCCTTTTTTCCCTTTGTTTTTTTTCGTTTTCCCTTTACTGTTATTTATAAGGTTTAAACGAGTTGATAAATACAAGTAGGAAATCTATACTCATGAATTTTCATATATGTATGTGTATTATATATAACGTTGGCCAATTATATATATACTAGTAATTTCATGTTCGATTTCAGGAGAGAGCTTTAAATAAGTCCAAGACTTGTTGCTCCAATCCTATATATATATGTGTTATGTTATACAATTCATGCGATTTTCTGAATAAATACTGTTTAAACCAATTCGTTCAAGTATTGTACAGTTATCATCCGAGTGCACATTTTACGATCAAATCTCGAATACGGCAACTTTTTTTCTCTCTTCATCAAAATGGTGTTTGTCCAAGAATTACGGCATAATACGTCTACCGATTTCCAGCGCGTGCTTTTTATTGTCAGATACGTAATATCTCTGTATCAAGAATAAATGCAGACGACTGACAGTATATTCAAAAGCTAAATTCATTTTGACCCCGAACTGGACGTAAATTAACATCAGTTATTTCAGTCAAAGACATAGATTGCTTCAGTTTTTGAAAGTAGTCTTCATCTCTGTTTCAACTGATTAAAATCAATCAAAAACTGAAAAGAGTGTCTTATATATTATACAACGGTATCCCTGTGGAAGGTTTAACTTGTTTTGGGTTTTTATTTTTCATACATTAATTTTAGGTAAATACTAAATATTTCATTCCATATCTATTATAGCCTGAAATGATTTAATTAAACACGCGCCATCCACTGTCACCGGAACTTTCACTGAAAAAGATGAAAATAATAAATTCAAAATAACACATACATTACTTCCGTGTTAATTTCTATCTTTTTATTATTTTATTATTAGATTTTTCTTTGTAAGTCAAATCAAGGACGTTTAATTTGTTTAGATATATATGTCCCTAATGAAATAAAATGCAGTATTTTTTCTCGGACATCACCTCAGTTTTGCCGTATCAGTCTAGAGTTATCGTTCTTTAAAATTGCGATCCAACCATTCATAGATGTTAGACAATATAAATTGACTTTTCATAGTTATTAAGAGTTGAATTTTAACAAAAATTTGTATAGACACATATTTTAAGTCAACCTATCGATATATATCAACAAATATACATAATATCCCCTAGGAAGACGGTGGGCTTACAGTGGACTTACGGTGGGCTTAAAATCTTCCGTGGGCTTAAAGTAGTCTGACCGGTATAACATTGATAAATGTCCAGGTAAAAACAACAATACATATCCTCGCTTGAATTTCATCATAAGTACACCGCGGGGTGTCAGATCACAAAAACTCGAATAATGTAAAGAAGGGCTGACAAGAAATTCTGGCCGGTGGCAATAGTAAATGACGGGTACATAGGATCACCGGAATTACCGGAAATGTCTCCTCTGCATTTCGGCAATTTCATTGTGGGGTCGGGTTTGGGTTAAAGCCATATCGATCTCGTCTAACTGACCACTGATAAAATCCAATTCTTATATATGAACTTTTACATTAAATTTAATCTGTTCTTTCAGAAAATCATAAACTGGAATCTAAATTTACCAACAGGTCAATATTAAGATGAATGAAATATAACGGAGTTATACAGTACAGTCCGGGTGGAACTTTGAATTCCCACTGTCCACAGTGGGCAGTCCATCAGAAATTTCAGTGGGCATTAGGAGTGAACATTTACCTGAGCTATCAAGCTGTCCACTTACCTGTATGTTAATTCTAAGTGACTCTTACAAGAATGTTCACTGTGTCCAGTGGACATTTTTAATGCCCATTCTAAAAATGCCCACTGTGACCAGTGGGCAAATTAAGTTACACCCGGACTGTACTGTAAATCTCGGGTAGTAGTTCACACTTCGAACACTGAACCCGTTCGGTTTGTACATACATGTAAACGCGGTGCGAAAAATAACAATATCTGACCGTCTTTTGCTAATATTAACTTTATATAGTATATTGGGTTATCATCTACTTAATTTACACAACGGTAATTACGGTCCATTAAACGATAATTCCGGTCATTTATATGGTAATTCTGGTGAATAGCAGTAATTCCGGTGACTCTATGTACCGATAAATGACAGCATAATAAAACAGCCACGTGCAAGAATCTCAAAAGAGATTAACGGTCACATGACCCAATTTGCATCATATTTGTTGGGAGATAAGTCTTGGTATTTATCATCACTTTCTACGAAGAATCTGATATTTTGAAATCTTATTTTTGCAAACTGCAGTCATATAAAATTCGAAGAAGGAAAAAGGGTCAATCGTCATGGGATTCCTCAGTGAATTTCAGAAGTTTTAAGACTCATTTAGCTCTTTTGCTCAAAATATAATTCAGCAAAGTTGCATTACGGTCTATGATAAACACCGAGTTTATCCCCCTGATCATCCTCGGAATGTTTCGGGTATTATCTTCATTTAGATCTTAGTATGATGTCACGCCAACTTTGAGAATACCAAACCAGTGACTGTGTCTCTGTTGTGAAAAATAGTCGTCTTCATATCATGAACAAATAAAATGTGAAAAAATGGTTGTTCTTTATTTATTGCAAATGTTAGCAGTATACATGTACGATATTCTGAAATTTATGACAGCTATCATCATTGGGACAGGTCTGAATCCCGTACTTGTCGTAATCCAGAACTGCCCAAATGATGAAACATATATAGAAGAGAGGAAAATAGAAAGAATCAAACTTAGTTTAAAAGTTGATATTGGATTTTTTCCGCATTTTTAACTTCATTAAGCCTGTATAAATTGAAAATTGACTTATAAGTCATAATAATGAGTATATACATTTGTAAGTGCTGTTTCAAGTGTCTACCCTGCCATTCATGTGTTTGAGTGCCATTTTGGTGTTTAGTCTCACCCTTCCGTTTCAATAGAAATTAAACGGTACCTACTTCAGTAAACAGAGAAATCCAGCTTCTGGTCACTGTATTTTAAAAATAATCAAGTGTGTTTATCCCATTTCTGGAGTGAAAGTAAAACTTTCACCGATACTAAAACAAGTGGGATGGAAACACCTGTTCAAAATATGATTTCTCGGCACATAAAGAGCACAGGTATCTATGTAGCAATATGCCACCCTACATCACTACTCTATTGATATGGCAATAAAGGGGGAAGGTCAGAAGGCTCCAATGCCGTCCTGTTTGTTCACTTTTTCAATTTGATAATTCTGACTCTCATCTTTGCAGTTTTATAGTTAATACATTCTAAATACATGATTGCCTGATCATATATATACTCTACACCAGTTGAATAAAATTTGTCTTCATGCATTTCTAGACATTCTGTATTTTTAACCATCTCTAAACTTAACATGCCTGGAAGAGAACAGCTTGTGTCATGTGCAACACAATTTTATTTTCCAAATTTATTCTGCTTGACGATTACAAATACAGAAACACCAGAGCTGTTCCATTTTTATCTGTGTATATTGGTTTCAGATTTTTCCCCCCCAAAAATAATATGTGTTTCCTATAACATGGCTGAAAATTCAAGGGTCAGTAGGTCGATTTTTACTACTCACATAGGTTGTACAGGCTGGAATGTCTGGTATCCTGGTTTACTACATATTACAGCCAGCACAGTTGCTTGCTGCAAGTTTGAAGACTTTCCTGTTTGTGAAATACAATCTCAATTTTTTGTCATGTCTATCCTGATGTTTTTCTTGAAAAAAAAACTTGAGTCAGGGGGTAGAAACAGGGTCGGTCGGGTTATAGGAAACACAATTATTTTTTTTAGGCCTAACACCTGAACTATACTGTAAGAAACCAATGTAGTAACTGAAAATACAGTAATTGTTTGATAGTGAACCAAAATTTCAGTCCTGAAAATTTTTTATTTTCTATAGGACGGAACTGATATTAAATTTTTAGAAATTCAACAATTCAAATGAATAAATGATTTTAGTTTATTCATCATATAATTGAAATATATCATTGAATGTAATTTTAACTTTCTTTTCAGTATGTAGGCACTGTGCCCGACAGACATCAACTGTAGCAGTAGCTGAGAAAGATAACAGACGTAGCAAGCTGATCAGTAGCGTCTGTCTCCAGAGATATCCTGTTATCTCAACTCCTTTATCAAAATTTGAGAAACAATATGAAGACTTTCTGAGGTGTTACGAGGATCAAAACAGTTTATTATCCGACTTCGAGCTGCAAATGATTAAAGATGAGTAAGTGTACACATAGCATAATGCTCTAAAACATAAATGGTCTTATATACCATCTGTAAATCAGAAGTGGTAACCATTTGGTAAACACAATGCAGTCCAGGTCTTATATACCCTCTGCAAATCCCTAGAGGTAACCATTTGGTAAACGAAGTGCAGTCCAGGTTTTATTTACTGTCTGTAGTTCTCTAGTGGTAACCAATCGCTGGACACGGTGCAGTCCAGGTTTTAAATACCTTCTGTAGTTTTCTAGTGGTAACCAATCATTAGACACTGTGCAGTCCAGGATTTCGTAATTTTTACACAAAATGCATAGGGCCTGATCCAGGAGGAAATTTAGAATTTATGCAGAACACTGTAATTTTATACATAGGGGTGAACTAACTCAGGTAAATTACACCTGAAATCTCACTGTGTTTTGTGTAACTTTCCTAAAGGTTTTTTGTATTTTCTTCAAAGTATCTGAACGGCACTATACAATATATGTTTTTAATGGTAGATTTTGCTCTCACTGCTTTTTCTGTCTTTTGAATGGACTCTCACTTTGTTGTATACTAGAGATGAAACAAGATTGCTTCTCATGATATAATACATATTATGATTCTTAAAAATATATGTGATAAGAGGATAAAGCCAGATCAGTAGTCCATGAATTATGAAAAAAAAGTAAACAAAAACTGTGAGAATGGCAAAATGAAAAGAATACGAAGCAAAGAATATTTACTTAGAGCATAAGTGAAGCTCCAAAATGAAATGAGATCAGATGCTTTTGTAGAGTAAGTGATATAGGTATATACATATATGTATATTAGAAATTTAATTGTCTCATATATATATATTGAAAATGGAATTGTCATATGGTTGCTATATCGTTTCTTTTGGTATTTTGATCATATTGTGACCTCTGTACCCTAATATATGACAGTACATGTATGTCATTTCTGTCACTTATTTTCTTGGTTAGATTGCAAAGCAGTTTTTCAATTTACTGACTGTTTGAAGATGTGCATATTACTAAGGTTTTGATTTTTATCAGTATTTGCTGTTTTAGAGGATAGTTGAACTTTGCTATCATTTGTGGTATATCCTTGTATTAGGAGTACATAGCTTTTCCTGATAACTCCTCCTACAGTTTTAATAATGGTCGGAAATTTTCACTTTGCTGGTTTTTTGTACATACATTGAAGATGTGCATATAATTAGAATTTCAGTTTTTTCCAATTGCTGTTTTGGACGATAGTTGAACTTCGTCATATTTGAGTCTCCTTGTCAGTGTATGGGGGGAATGAAGATTTTTGGCATAATTTAGAACTGCAAAACCCATATTTGTTGCCCCATTGTTCTGCAGCCTTTGTATTACTGTAGTCTTCTTTGTATTTTATTACAACATTTTACATTTACAGGGGCATTGTTTGTGTCACCTAGACACAATAACATTTCTATGGCAGTTCTTAATCATCGATGTTATTATAGCACAGTTGCTATACTACAAATGGCGGGGGCATCACTTTGTCTAGTACATGTATTAAAATTGTAGAATCCAGAAGGACCACAGCTTTGATACTTGCATGCCAGGCTATTCTGGTGTTGTATAGTAGTTTTGATCTCAGATGAAACTAGGACCGTGTGAACTACTTTTTAACAGTAGAGTGCTTACTCTAAAAATAAAAGCTTTGCAGTCAGTTCATCCTGTCTTAGTAGACAATTAAAAAGCTGGCATAGTTTATTCGGTTTGGAAATTGGCATAGTTCTGTCAGTTGGGTAGCTGGTGTAACTCAATCATTTAGGTAGCTGGCATAGTTCTGTTGGTTACGTAGCTGGTATATTTCAATCGGTTAGGTAGCTGGCATAGTTCTGTCGATTGGGTACTTGGTTCTTGACCAAGAGGTCCCTTTGGTGGCTTGTCTGTGTCTTGTCTTAAGACGATACAGTAAGTACAGAGCCCCATATCATGGTAGACTTATAGTCTCTCACTGTTTTTGGTTGGTCTACTACATAGGCCTAAATTTCTGTGCACTGCATCAGGCAAATGCTATCACCGTGTAAGTGCAAAAATGTTTTGATGTGAAACAAAAACCAAGTCAGAAACAAACAAAAACGAGTTGTCCTTCTATCCTTTACTTAACTGTATCAGTGCCAAATTCCAAATAAGACTGAAAGTCGGGCCTTTTTAGCTTAACTGAGCAAAACCAATACTATAACCAATAGTTTATGTGCCTTCTATATTGTATAAAGAAGTATATTTTCAGGCAGGTACTTAAAGAAAGAAAAGGCCAAAAAAAGAAAGATCTTTTAGAGACCAAAGTGGAGACATCGTCAGATAAATTATCTAAATGGAATAAAGAGTTAGAGTCCTTTACGGCAGCCCCTAGAGTGACAGGTTAGTACATGCATGCAGTTGTGTCTGAGGTAATCTCGAGAATGACAGGTTGGTAAACATATTCCACTATATTCAAGGCAGCCCCTTGATTTGATAGGATAGTGCCTGCAAGCAACTATGCCTGAGGCATGCCCTAGGGAAACTGGTTCGTGACCACATGCCACTATATTTAACAACCCCTAGATTGACAAGTTTATGCACACATGCCCCTTATACATGAAGCAGCCATTTAGGATAGTGTACACATGGCATATATGTGTAAGCCAGCCTATAGCAGGACAGATTTTATGTATACATTACAGCCCAGGTGCCATATGTACAAAGATTTGTAGATTTACAAGCACTCATAGAGTAACTTACGAAAAATATTACGAACTCGTAAATCATATGTACAAAACAACTCGTAGACATTTCGTAAAGTTACGAGCTCTTAACTTTACGAGTACTCTTACGCATGCGCTGTACATACATTTCACAGAAACAAATGATGCTTCAGATATTTCAGGATCCCGTTTCATCAACATGTATAAATGATTGGCTTACTAAGTCGTATGCCAAACCCTGGGCAATGGTGTAAGTCTACTTACATACATTCTTAGTTCAACGAAATGTGGGTTTCATCAACCGGTGTAAGTGTACGTAAGGATCCGACTAGCGAGTTGACTAACTTTATGCAGCACAAATGCATGTATAAAGTGTATATCGAAATAGATCATATTAAAGTGAGAGTGTACTTCTTACAGATGTATAGCATTATGAATTTATGTCTATGAATCTACACACAATGTGCTTGTAAACAGGTAGGCCTAAAGACGTCATGGAATCGTAAGCAATACTTCAAAATACGTCATCAAAAGAAAGTGATAAAACTATTGCGATAAGCACATATGCCGCCACATACATGTACATCTATAAAGTCAAGCAGATCACGAATTAAGACGAAATAGAAAAAAGGAGAATCCTCCCTCTCCTTTCTGTCTATCTAGTATAATAATGTACATGTGAGACACCATCTTCAAGGCAACCCCCCTTCCTTGCTGAAAAATATGAAAATAAAGTAAAAAAGAATAATAAATATCAAATTAGATCCATATATTGCATTTCCAGTAGGCTATTTGATTTTTTGCATGTTACGTGTATATACAATCCAGGACTACAAACTTTCTTTTGAAAATATTTTTATAATAAATCTATCTAATAAAGCTCTTAAAATTTCTTCCGAGGAAGTCAAAATTCTTATTCATATCATCAAAAGTAAAATAAATGATTAACAACAATTTTCGAACACATTGACAGCAGAGAGGAAGCAAAAAGAGTGGTTTGTCATTACGGAAAAGTACATATCACTACTGTACTCATACGCCATTATTTTAGATAAGAATGACTTACGAGTGCTACTATAGCACTCGCAGATTTACGAGTAGAATCACTCGTAAGTTACGTTTACACACTTCGTACATATGATGTCACTCGTAAATTTACCCTACGAGTGACTTACGAGTACTCGTAGGGTTTACGAAGTTTTGTACATATTGGCCCAGGTGTTTTGTAATTTTTCCACCTGCCACAGTTGGCCACATTCAGGTGTAAATTCAAGAATTACACAATGCACTGTGTATTTTACAAAGGTGTGACTGAGCACAGGTAAATTTAATTCAGATGTTTTTCCGACTTCGTTTTGTGCAAATTCTCCAAAACACCTGAGCTGTACTGTACCTGCCTCTAATTTTGAGACTTTTTCTTAGAATTACACAGTGTGTCAGATTATGCTTTTTTATTTGATAGATAGGAAACTGGCAATTCTTAAACACAGGGCGTTCAGTTCTTAAGCTAGATACCTTAACCAATCAAAATAAAGAAAATAAATGACTTGGTCCTGAGAAATCATTTCAGAGGCTGATGATAAAAACGATGAGCGTTCCCTGAACAGACAACTGGATAAGTCACTTGTGTTGATAATCAAGAAGAAAGTTGGAAACAAAGATATCTGGACTTTACCCCATGCTGATTGGTCGGAAGGAGAAAGTATGAGACAGGTAAGACTGAGTGTTGTGACTCAAACATTCTGTTACCATATATCACAATATTAGAAAAATATTGTACATAAATTTTTTCCAAAATAAAACTACTGGTCTGGAAGATAAATCTGGATGTAGGATAAATCTGGACGATTTGTTAAAATGAAGAAATTTTAAAATGTCCATTGATATACAGTTTAAAAAAATGTTATTCTTTGAAGTTGTGCAGTTTAAATCACTGGAAATGGTCAATTACCGGTATGTAAAATATGAAAGTAACTGTTGTCACCTGACTATGGCACTAACAACAATGTACCACAGTGGACAAGTAAAAAAAAAGTGATCATCAGGATATACCGTGTATCCAGATTTACCTTGCTGACCAGTAACGGTGCATCACAAATCATTTATTAGCATAGATAATAAGTCAATCATTCTGATATGCTCATAACTCTCATGTTTAGTGTACTGTTATTTACCCTCAGTTAAACATTAAGAGAATATCAAAGTTTGAAATTCTAACTCTAACTCTTCCAAAAAAAAAAAAAAGGTGCCAGTATTACAATGTTAATTGGTGATATTCTGCAGCATTAGTGACAGGGATAGTAACCGCATGAGTAGTAGATATCGAACTAGAAGTATCGTATGAAATATTAACATATTGAAATACTGTTAACACTTCACATGTTTCATGTGACCATATTTTTTAGCAGATCTAACTTTGGTGATATAAAAAATATAATTTTTTGTGGAACATAATATACCTATAAGGTTTGAGTAATCGAATTAAGGGAAGCAACGACTGTATTGTCTTGTGGAACCTAACTACAAAATTTACAACAAATGAAGTCATCATGAATAAAAAGTGATCTGCAGTAAATGTAGAACATTCTAAGGTTTACTCTAGATGGAAAATAAGTGCCATTTTGTAAAGTGTAGGCACATTGTAGTTAATAAGGGGCAAGCTTGGTGCAATGGTCTAGAACTGGTTTGTGGTGCAGATGAAACCAGGTTTGACTACCAGATTGCATCACCATGTCTAAGAGGTTGATTACCTCCAGCTACCAAACTGACCCATTGCTTTTGTGGAATATTTATTGAATTTCGTGACTTCACAATACATCTTCAATGATTGTCCAAGGTGTAAAGTATTGTGATGTCATATTATCTAAGAATTTTTCGTGCATAAATGTAAGGGTCAATTGTTAAAAGTGATGCAAAATTCCAATCAGTCAACCAAAAAAACCAGATAAATATTAATGATACATGTAATTACTGCCACAGGGAACATAGTTTTAAATCAAGCCTTTCTTTCTATCACCACTATGATATATGGAAAATAAAATGAATATACATGATTATCACTGTTGATTTCAGACAGCAGAAAGAGCCCTAGCACAAGATGCAGGTACTAACATCAGTCACCAATTCCTTGGTAACGCACCTCTCAGCTATTATCAGTACAAACTGCCACCAAATGTAGAGGAGGAGGAAAACGTATTGGGAGCTAAGGTTTGTACGATTTAGATGGTAACAGGGTTCAAATGACATCAATGACATCAAGTTGAGCATCAGAAATACGGGTGAACAAAAATGCTTCTTATAATACCTCCTGCAGCAAAAGTTATGGGGTGTTTACTGGAATCAGGTTGTCCATCCATCTGTCTGCTGAAGCTGAAATTTCTAGACTTTTTTCATACATCCTTTCAAACATTAGACTGAAATGTAGGACACATCTGTATCACCCACAGCTACAGACTAAGTTTCAGTTTTGCTACCTTGGACTTTCTTTTGCTGAAATCAGGTCACATTTTGTGTAGAATATTTTTCCTTATTTTTTTCAGTTATCTTTTTGAGATATTGGACTGAAATTTGGTAAACATCTTTTTTACCAAAAGCTACAGTTTTTATATAACGATATGTTTGACATTATAATTTTGTAATATGAAGTGTCATCTTATTGAGGCTCTGTAGTGATTTTCAATACACATGTACTGCAATAAAACAAATTGCCTCTGCCCATAACCAATAGTTGTTGTTTTAATGAAACAGTAGCACTGAAAGTTGAATAGCTACATGTATCGAACTATTAGGCTGGATGCATGGAGAAGTTGTGTGAAGTGCACAGAAATAGTCACAGGTTTAACAGTCAAAGTGCCCATGTTCACTTAAATACCTAATTAACTCTGATTGATTGAATATTGGTATACATCATTCCAAGATTATTTCATTTATATGGTGATGGCATCGGTCTGAGGTATTGCATACAAATTTAGACCTTTACAACGGACCCACCCGAAGCAGTGAGGGATCGGTGTAGCAAGGGAAATCGTTTTTACTGTCTCCAAAAGACAGAACACAAGTGTGCCCAGGGCGGGAGTCGAACCCGGAACCTCTCGATCACGAACCAGGTGTCTTATCCACTAGGCCACATCGGCTTCCTAAATAACTCCGATAGTAGAACCTAAATACCTAGAAACTGGATAAATCATGTACATCTAGTACATGCAGTGATTTTGAAAAGTGTCAGTCCAAGGTTTTGACTGACTAAATTTCATTCAGACGGACAAAATTCTTAATTTTTTTCCATATATTTCATTGGTCTGGCAAAATTTTCAAAATCACTGAAAATGACTGACATGTTGGAAAACGTTTCAACATCTCTGTACATGTACTGGTAAATTACTCGTTACGTATTCAAGGTGTAGGTCAGAATTCTATCTTTTGTTGTCTCTCATTATACAAATATAATATTATATAAATCCCACTAAAATTTTAAATACAGAGGGACCTTTGTAGAGTAATTAGGATTTATGTGGTCACTGTAGCTGCCTGTACATGTACAGACATCTTGAATACAGAGGGACCTTTGTACAGTAATTAGGTTTTATATGTGGTCACTGTAGCTGCCTGTGCATGTTCAGACGTCCTGAATACAGACGGACCTTTGTACAGTAATTATGATTTATATGTGGTCTCTGTAGCTGCCTGTACATGTACAGATATCCTGAATACAGAGGGACCTTTGTAGAGTAATTGGGATTTATATGTGGTCAGTGTAGCTTCTTGTACATGTACAGACGTCCTGAATACAGAGGGACCTTTATACAGTAATTAGGATTTATATGTGGTCAGTGTAGCTTCTTGTACATGTACAGACGTCCTGAATACAGAGGGACCTTTATACAGTAATTGGGATTTATATGTGGTCAGTGTAGCTTCTTGTACATGTACAGACGTCCTGAATACAGAGGGACCTTTGTAGAGTAATTGGGATTTATATGTGGTCATTGTAGCTTCTTGTACATGTACAGACATCCTGAATACAGAGGGACCTCTATACAGTAATTAGGATTTATATGTGGTCACTGTAGCTGCCTGTACATGTACAGACATCCTGAATACAGAGGGACCTCTATACAGTAATTAGGATTTATATGTGGTCACTGTAGCTACCTGTACATGTACAGACATCCTGAATACAGAGGGACCTTTATACAGTAATCAGGATTTATATGTGGTCTCTGTAGCTGCCTGTACATGTACAGACATCCTGAATACAGAGGGACCTTTATACAGTAATCAGAATTTATATGTGGTCAGTGTAGCTGCCTGTACATGTACAGACATCCTGAATACAGAGGGACCCTTATACAGTAATTATGATTTATATGTGGGCACTGTAGCTGCCTGTACATGTACAGACATCCTGAATACAGAGGGACCTTTGTAGAGTAATCAGGATTTATATGTGGTCACTGTAGCTACCTGTACATGTACAGACATCCTGAATACAGAGGGACCTTTATAGAGTAAATAGGTTTTATATGTGGTCACTGTAGCTGCCTGTACATGTACAGACATCCTGAATACAGAGGGACCTTTATACAGTCATCAGGATTTATATGTGGTCACTGTAGCTGCCTGTACATGTACAGACATCCTGAATACAGAGGGACCTTTATACAGTAATTAGGTTTTATATGTGGTCAGTGTAGCTGCCTGTACATGTACAGACATCCTGAATACAGAGGGACCTTTATACAGTAATTAGGATTTATATGTGGTCAGTGTAGCTGTCTGTACATGTACAGACATCCTGAATACAGAGGGACCTTTGTAGAGTAATTAGGATTTATATGTGGTCACTGTAGCTACCTGTACATGTACAGACATCCTGAATACAGAGGGACCTCTATACAGTAATTAGGATTTATATGTGGTCACTGTAGCTACCTGTACATGTACAGACATCCTGAATACAGAGGGACCTTTATACAGTAATTATTATTTATATGTGGTCACTGTAGCTGCCTGTACATGTACAGACATCCTGAATACAGAGGGACCTCTATACAGTAATTAGGATTTATATGTGGTCAGTGTAGCTGCCTGTACATGTGCAGACATCCTGAATACAGAGGGACCTTTATACAGTAATTAGGATTTATATGTGGTCAGTGTAGCTGTCTGTACATGTACAGACATCCTGAATACAGAGGGACCTTTATACAGTAATCAGGATTTATATGTGGTCAGTGTAGCTGTCTGTACATGTACAGACATCCTGAATACAGAGGGACCTTTATACAGTAATTAGGATTTATATGTGGTCAGTGTAGCTGCCTGTACATGTACAGACATCCTGAATACAGAGGGACCTTTATACAGTAATTAGGATTTATATGTGGTCAGTGTAGCTGTCTGTACATGTACAGACATCCTGAATACAGAGGGACCTTTATACAGTAATTAGGATTTATATGTGGTCAGTGTAGCTGTCTGTACATGTACAGACATCCTGAATACAGAGGGACCTCTATACAGTAATTATGATTTATATGTGGTCAGTGTAGCTACCTGTACATGTACAGACATCCTGAATACAGAGGGACCTTTATAGAGTAATTAGGATTTATATGTGGTCAGTGTAGCTGTCTGTACATGTACAGACATCCTGAATACAGAGGGACCTTTATACAGTAATTAGGATTTATATGTGGTCAGTGTAGCTGTCTGTACATGTACAGACATCCTGAATACAGAGGGACCTTTATACAGTAATTAGGATTTATATGTGGTCAGTGTAGCTGTCTGTACATGTACAGACATCCTGAATACAGAGGGACCTTTGTAGAGTAATTAGGATTTATATGTGGTCAGTGTAGCTGCCTGTACATGTACAGACATCCTGAATACAGAGGGACCTCTATACAGTAATTAGGATTTATATGTGGTCACTGTAGCTGCCTGTACATGTACAGACATCCTGAATACAGAGGGACCTCTATACAGTAATTAGGATTTATATGTGGTCACTGTAGCTACCTGTACATGTACAGACATCCTGAATACAGAGGGACCTTTATACAGTAATCAGGATTTATATGTGGTCTCTGTAGCTGCCTGTACATGTACAGACATCCTGAATACAGAGGGACCTTTATACAGTAATCACAATTTATATGTGGTCAGTGTAGCTGCCTGTACATGTACAGACATCCTGAATACAGAGGGACCCTTATACAGTAATTAGGATTTATATTTGGTCACTGTAGCTGCCTGTGCATGTACAGACATCCTGAATACAGAGGGATCTTTATACAGTAATCAGGATTTATATGTGGTCACTGTAGCTGCCTGTACATGTACAGACATCCTGAATACAGAGGGACCTTTATACAGTAATCAGAATTTATATGTGGTCACTGTAGCTGCCTGTACATGTACAGACATCCTGAATACAGAGGGACCCTTATACAGTAATTAGGATTTATATGTGGTCAGTGTAGCTTCTTGTACATGTACAGACATCCTGAATACAGAGGGACCTTTGTAGAGTAATTAGGATTTATATGTGGTCACTGTAGCTACCTGTACATGTACAGACATCCTGAATACAGAGGGACCTTTATACAGTAATTAGGTTTTATATGTGGTCAGTGTAGCTGTCTGTACATGTACAGACATCCTGAATACAGAGGGACCTTTATACAGTAATTAGGTTTTATATGTGGTCACTGTAGCTGCCTGTACATGTACAGACATCCTGAATACAGAGGGACCTTTATACAGTAATCAGGATTTATATGTGGTCACTGTAGCTGCCTGTACATGTACAGACATCCTGAATACAGAGGGACCTTTATACAGTAATTAGGTTTTATATGTGGTCAGTGTAGCTGCCTGTACATGTACAGACATCCTGAATACAGAGGGACCTTTATACAGTAAATAGGATTTATATGTGGTCAGTGTAGCTGTCTGTACATGTACAGACATCCTGAATACAGAGGGACCTTTGTAGAGTAATTAGGATTTATATGTGGTCACTGTAGCTACCTGTACATGTACAGACATCCTGAATACAGAGGGACCTTTGTAGAGTAATTATGATTTATATGTGGTCACTGTAGCTGCCTGTACATGTACAGACATCCTGAATACAGAGGGACCTTTATAGAGTAATTAGGATTTATATGTGGTCACTGTAGCTGCCTGTACATGTACAGACATCCTGAATACAGAGGGACCTTTATACAGTAATTAGGATTTATATGTGGTCAGTGTAGCTGTCTGTACATGTACAGACATCCTGAATACAGAGGGACCTTTATCCAGTAATCAGGATTTATATGTGGTCAGTGTAGCTGCCTGTACATGTACAGACATCCTGAATACAGAGGGACCTTTATGCAGTAATTAGGATTTATATGTGGTCAGTGTAGCTGTCTGTACATGTACAGACATCCTGAATACAGAGGGACCTTTATACAGTAATTAGGATTTATATGTGGTCATTGTAGCTGTCTGTACATGTACAGACATCCTGAATACAGAGGGTCCTTTATACAGTAATTAGGATTTATATGTGGTCAGTGTAGCTGTCTGTACATGTACAGACATCCTGAATACAGAGGGACCTTTATACAGTAATTAGGATTTATATGTGGTCAGTGTAGCTGTCTGTACATGTACAGACATCCTGAATACAGAGGGACCTTTATACAGTAATTAGGATTTATATGTGGTCACTGTAGCTACCTGTACATGTACAGACATCCTGAATACAGAGGGACCTTTATACAGTAATTAGGATTTATATGTGGTCAGTGTAGCTGTCTGTACATGTACAGACATCCTGAATAGAGAGGGACCTCTATACAGTAATTATGATTTATATGTGGTCAGTGTAGCTACCTGTACATGTACAGACATCCTGAATACAGAGGGACCTTTATAGAGTAATTAGGATTTATATGTGGTCAGTGTAGCTGTCTGTACATGTACAGACATCCTGCATACAGAGGGACCTTTGTACAGTAATTAGGATTTATATGTGGTCACTGTAGCTGCCTGTACATGTACAGACATCCTGAATACAGAGGGACCTTTATAGAGTAATTAGGATTTATATGTGGTCAGTGTAGCTGTCTGTACATGTACAGACATCCTGAATACAGAGGGACCTTTATACAGTAATTAGGATTTATATGTGGTCAGTGTAGCTGTCTGTACATGTACAGACATCCTGAATACAGAGGGACCTTTGTAGAGTAGTTAGGATTTATATGTGGTCAGTGTAGCTGCCTGTACATGTACAGACATCCTGAATACAGAGGGACCTTTATACAGTAATTAGGATTTATATGTGGTCACTGTAGCTGCCTCTACATGTACAGACATCCTGAATACAGAGGGACCTTTATACAGTAATCAGGATTTATATGTGGTCACTGTAGCTGCCTGTGCATGTACAGACATCCTGAATACAGAGGGACCCTTATACAGTAATTAGCATTTATATGTGGTCAGTGTAGCTGTCTGTACATGTACAGACATCCTGAATAGAGAGGGACCTTTATACAGTAATCAGGATTTATATGTGGTCACTGTAGCTTCTTGTACATGTACAGACATCCTGAATACAGAGGGACCCTTATACAGTAATTAGGATTTATATGTGGTCAGTGTAGCTGCCTGTACATGTACAGACATCCTGAATACAGAGGGACCTTTATAGAGTAATTAGGATTTATATGTGGTCAGTGTAGCTGCCTGTGCATGTACAGACATCCTGAATACAGAGGGACCTTTATAGAGTAATTAGGATTTATATGTGGTCACTGTAGCTACCTGTACATGTACAGACATCCTGAATACAGAGGGACCTTTATACAGTAATCAGGATTTATATGTGGTCACTGTAGCTACCTGTACATGTACAGACATCCTGAATACAGAGGGACCTTTATAGAGTAAATAGGTTTTATATGTGGTCACTGTAGCTGCCTGTACATGTACAGACATCCTGAATACAGAGGGACCCTTATACAGTAATTAGGATTTATATGTGGTCACTGTAGCTACCTGTACATGTACAGACATCCTGAATACAGAGGGACCTCTATACAGTAATTAGGATTTATATGTGGTCACTGTAGCTGCCTGTACATGTACAGACATCCTGAATACAGAGGGACCCTTATACAGTAATTAGGATTTATATGTGGTCACTGTAGCTACCTGTACATGTACAGACATCCTGAATACAGAGGGACCTTTATAGAGTAATTAGGATTTATATGTGGTCACTGTAGCTACCTGTACATGTACAGACATCCTGAATACAGAGGGACCTTTATACAGTAATCAGGATTTATATGTGGTCACTGTAGTTGCCTGTACATGCACAGACATCCTGAATACAGAGGGACCTTTGTAGAGTAATTAGGATTTATATGTGGTCAGTGTAGCTGTCTGTACATGTACAGACATCCTGAATACAGAGGGACCTTTATACAGTAATCAGGATTTATATGTGGTCACTGTAGCTGCCTGTACATGTACAGACATCCTGAATACAGAGGGACCTTTGTAGAGTAATTAGGATTTATATGTGGTCAGTGTAGCTTCTTGTACATGTACAGACATCCTGAATACAGAGGGACCTTTATACAGTAATTAGGATTTATATGTGGTCAGTGTAGCTGCCTGTGCATGTACAGACGTCCTGAATACAGAGGGACCTTTATACAGTAATTAGGATTTATATGTGGTCAGTGTAGCTGCCTGTGCATGTACAGACGTCCTGAATACAGAGGGACCTTTATACAGTAATTAGGATTTATATGTGGTCACTGTAGCTGCCTGTACATGTACAGACATCCTGAATACAGAGGGACCTTTATACAGTAATTAGGTTTTATATGTGGTCACTGTAGCTGTCTGTACATGTACAGACATCCTGAATACAGAGGGACCTTTATACAGTAATTAGGATTTATATGTGGTCAGTGTAGCTGTCTGTACATGTACAGACATCCTGAATACAGAGGGACCTTTATACAGTAATTAGGTTTTATATGTGGTCTCTGTAGCTGCCTGTACATGTACAGACATCCTGAATAAAGAGGGACCTTTATACAGTAATTAGGTTTTATATGTGGTCACTGTAGCTACCTGTACATGTACAGACATCCTGAATACAGAGGGACCTTTATACAGTAATCAGAATTTATATGTGGTCTCTGTAGCTACCTGTACATGTACAGACATCCTGAATACAGAGAGACCTTTATAGAGTAATTAGGATTTATATGTGGTCACTGTAGCTACCTGTGCATGTACAGACGTCCTGAATACAGAGGGACCTTTGTACAGTAATTATGATTGATATGTGGTCTCTGTAGCTGCCTGTGCATGTACAGACATCCTGAATACAGAGGGACCTTTATAGAGTAATTAGGATTTATATGTGGTGTCTGTAGCTGCTTGTACATGTACAGATATCCTGAATACAGAGGGACCTTTGTAGAGTAATTAGGATTTATATGTGGTCTCTGTAGCTGCCTGTGCATGTACAGACATCCTGAATACAGAGGGACCTTTGTAGAGTAATTAGGATTTATATGTGGTCACTGTAGCTTCTTGTACATGTACAGAACAGGGATAATAAACTTTCACCTCTTTTACAGGTGTTCCTATTTAAAGCTGTGTATACAAAAGGAAATGTTACAATCGAAGGAGGAAATGTTCAAGACTACAAATGGGTCACTAAATCTGAACTGAAAACATACATTGAAAAAAGATTATTCGTAGCCTCAACTAAAGCATGTTTTGATCTGTGATGGACGTTTTGGTAGAAAATTTATGAAATGAATACAGATGATATGAAAATGAGTTGTGAATGTGTTTTTTTATCACCTGCAATGCAGTATGACATATACATTTAGGTATCACTTTGTTCTGCAATTGTCACTCTGTCCGTCCATCTGTCTGTCTGTTATGAGTCTCACTATTGAAAAATGGATAGCAAGTGACACATAATTCTTCAATCACACCAGTATATTTCTTTGAAATGATGCATTGTTTTGTTCATTTTGGATGTACATCTTAATTTTCATGAGAAACATTATTTACATTTAAATGAAAATTTACAGGTGTAGTATTGTTATAGATGACTCAAACTTGCAAATTAACACAAAGATAAAGTGCTTGTACCTACATGTACTAATAAAAGATTATCCACAATCTTGGATAAGCAAGGGACACATTTTACCATTTACATCATTTATAAATTGGTAGGTCACATATTCACCAGTTCATTATTGATAACAGTTTGAAATTTATTTTTCATAACTATAAAGGTAGTTCATTAGTTTTTCATTTAAAAAAAATCCATTTACAGGTAAGTGACAAAAGAATAAGAAGGCTTTGATGCTCATTAAATTTTCAGGTCACCTTGGTCACTCAGATAAAACTACACCAAATTTCACTGGAGGCATCATATGAAAGTGAAACTATATACATAGTGATAAAGAGCATGAAACCTCCCACCAAAATTGTGAAATTGTTTACTCCTAGATACAGAAAATCAGCCTTTATTGTTGAACCAAATGAATATAGTCATACAATGATAATGTACTCTGTCATTGATACTCTTGTCTGACTTTATGCATTGGATAGAGAAATGTATTCATGATAAAAAAGAGCATGAAATCCTCTACCAAAATTGTGAAAATTCATGACCCCTAGAGGCATGTGTACTGCCTATACCTGCAGATCCAGATATTACCTTCAGAACCCTTTTTATGGCAGAGGCTATAGACTCATGTGACCAATAAGGTATACAGGCTTCTTCTGTTATATTTTCAATCAACTGCTGAAGCTTTTTTACCCAAAGATCTTTTGAAAACTTGGTCTTTATTAACCAAAATGTGACAGGAGTTGATGAAATAGTTCATTGCCATCATGTGTCAGAAGTCCTCTAGCTTTTATGTTTGTTTCTTGCTTTTCGTGGTACATGAATATGCCTGATAAATTGCATGAAAGGTAAATTTCAGCTTGTGTAATGAACCCACCCATAGCGGCGAGAGGCATGATAGATGACAATATGTACCATAACATTGGGCTTCAACCTTTTACTGTGTCGCCCAAAAGATTGATTGTTGTTTTTATTTCACTCCACGATTATTTCACGAATATATTCACGGCAAATGCCTGATGCATTGCAGAGAAGTTTATACCTTTGCAATGGACCCGTGTGGTTGTGACGGTCTTAGTCCACATTCATCACGTGTGGCTGTGAAGGTCTTAGTCCACGCTGACTCATAACGTGTTGTTGTGACGCTCTTAGTCAACATTCATCACGTGTGGCTGTGACGGCCCTAGTCCATATTCATCACTTGTGGCTGGGACGGTCTAAGTCTACATTCATCACGTGTGGCTGTGACGGGCTTTATCCACATTCATCACGCGTGGCTGTGACGGTCTTAGTCCACACTGACTCATAACGTGTTGTTGTGACGCTCTTAGTCCACATTCATCACGTGTGGCTGTGACGGCCCTAGTCCATATTCATCACGTGTGGCTGTGACGGGCTTTATCCACATTCATCACGCGTGGCTGTGACGGTGTTAGTCCACACTGACTCATAACGTGTGGCTGTGACGGTCTTAGTCCACACTGTCTCATAACGTGTGGCTGTGACGGTCTTGGTCCTCATTCATATCGTGTGGCTTTGACCGTCTTAGTTCACATTCATCACGCTCGGCTTTGACCGTCTTAGTCCACACTGATTCATCATGTGTAGCTGTGACAGTCTTTGTCCATACTGACTCATCGCGTGTGGCTGTGACAGTCGGACTCTTAGTCCATACTCATCACGTGTGGCTGTGACGGTTTTATTCCATATTCATCACGTGTGGCTGTGACGGTCTTAGTCCATGATTGATTGATTTTTGTTTAACGTCACACCACGAATACTTCACGTATATGGTGACGGCATCTGCCTGTTGCAGGGCATACAAATTTTGACCTTTGCAACGGACCCACCCGAAGCAGTGAGGGATCGTTAACGTGCCATGCATACCACGACACGGGGCCTCGGCGTTTACTGTCTCATCCGAAAGACAGGACACTGACATGACCAGAGCGGGACTCGAACCCCGGCTTCCCGATCAGGAGGCGAGCGCGATACCACTAGGCCACGCCGGCTTCGGTCTTGGTCCACATTCATCACGTGTGGCTGTGACGGACTTAGTGCACATTCGTCACATGTGGCTGTGACGGTCTTGGTCCACATTCATCACGTGTGGCTGTGACGGTCTTGGTCCACATTCATCACGTTTGGCTGTGACGGTCTTGGTCCACATTCATCACGTGTGGCTGTGACGGTCTTGGTCCACATTCATCACGTGTGGCTGTGACGGACTTAGTCCACATTCATCACGTGTGGCTGTGACGGTCTTGGTCCACATTCATCACGTGTGGCTGTAACGGTCTTGGTCCACATTCATCACATGTGCGGTGTGGAGATACTTCATGGCATCGTATATTTTAGACATCTGTCACATTCTGTGGCGCATTTAATTAACGAAAAAATACCACATCTACTCCTTCCGTCCCGGAACTCTGTACTTTTCTGTGATATCCAATGCTCTCCGATTTGTATTGTGATGCAAGTACTAGAAGGACTTTAAACTCTGGTAATATTTCGTCGTTTTACGTTATTGTCACGCATGTGCCCTTGGCGGAAATCAAACATGGAACCTCTCAGCCTTTTGTTTCTAATACTTCGAGTGTTAACTTGGAATTTCCAAGTACTTGTTTCCAAAATGCTTTCTTGGGATTTTCAAATTGTACAAGGAAGTTCCGCATACAACAAAGTAAAATAGAATCAAACTCTCTCTCTCTCTCTCTCCATATATACACACAGATATATATATTGACTTATCGTTAATATGACAAAATAAATATAGAACATTTATATATATATATATTGTCATGTTAACGATAAGTCCATTCAGTGGAATATATATATATATATATTTCGTGTAATTATAGCTTTAAGTACGAAGATCCTTTGTCTTAACTGGATTATACATTATCTTTGAAGCAAATAATTATGATTATTATAGATACATCCCTTCACATACTTGGTAAAAATAATCATGATATAGAAAACAAACAGTATTAAAAAATACTTCTGTAATGTCCACCAGAAATAGTCTGCAAGAGAGAAGACAAATGATGATGGCGGATTTTGCGATGCAGCGGAGTTAATAGAAAGTCAAATCTGACTCGACTGCATGACATTATCCACTACGGGCTTAGCCAGAATAATAAGGTATAGAAATAAATAAATAACGTCACAAAAAGCCTCGATCACCCGGCATCTGCTGTACTGTCTGAAGAGGGAGAAATCGCGCGATTTTTGGCCCATATACCATCAATGCAAATAGGAGGATCTTCCAGGGGCTTCGCCCCCGCCCTCCTCATCCCTACCAGGATTTTCCCCCTTGATCAGTTGGGGACCTAAACAGTTCCCAGACCCATCGCTTGACTTCGCACCCTAACTCTAAAAATCTTGAATCCGCTCCTAATAGCTACGAAAGTCATACACTGAACTGTAAACTGGGTCGTTCCTACACAAATTTCTAACTGGCTTGAAAACTATCAGTCTCCCAATGATAGAAATTTTCCTTGTGACTTCACTCTACTGAATCTCTTATACCACACCGCTGCATTGAATCAAGGAATTCTTTTTATACTTATTGTTTATAAGTCCTTGATAGAACGTACTAAATGGCAAGAAGGAGGGGGTTAACCCATACCCTTCATTTTTTGTATGCCTACACATCACTTTCGCTTCACTATCGCCCGTATAATATTGTAAAATGTAGGATCCTCATATAGGTGAATAAATGCCTCAGACTTAAGACAAGTCAGCTCTAGGCGACGGACCATCTGTACTGCACTCGGGGCGCACGTGCTTCACCTCAATCATGAGAGACCATTTTATGCAGAGAATGGTTGGTTGACTGGTGCTTTACGTCGCTTTCAACAATTTTTCAGTTATATCGCGACATGGAAGCAGGGGGTAACCAACCTCTTAAACATAGTGGCACAAAACGGGAATCGAACCCGGATCGTCGGTGCCGCAAACCAAGCGTTTAACCACTACACCAAGCCTGCCCTTCTTATGCGGAGGAAGGGGAGGGCGATGTAGGCTCCTCATATTTTTTTTTAAATTCATCATCATCATCATCATCATCATCATCATCATCATCATCATCATCATTATTATTATTATTATTATTATTATTATTATTATTATTATTGCGGGGCGGGTAGCCTCATCACATAAAAAAAAATGACCACTGAAAATGGATCATTCAGGATTCAGTACCCTTCCAGTATTGTTTCACTATAATACGCCTTCATGGTATACCTTTTGGATCTCTTCTACGGAAGGATAGAGGGACAGTCCATTTTCATTTCATCTTCGTAGACATACGCTCAAATATGAGTACACTTATATCGAACGAAGAAGAAAGAAGAATAAAATCAGTGCGTGCCTAGAATGTGAAGAAGGAGATTTCCATGCAGTATAGATGCTTATTAAATGTTGGCCAAATGGTGCGATTTTGTATTGAGCATAATAAAGCGCTAATACAGTAAAACACGTGAGTATGTATAATACTGGATCTGCTGAAATAACGGCAGCCGTGGGGAACGAAATGTGAAGAAGCCGAAATATTTCGCGGTCGAACTGACACCCTTAGATATCAGAAGTATGTATTTCTCAATACATCATTAATAAAATGGGGGGGGGGGATGGATATCGAATTGATAATGTGCTACATTTACACATCGAGGGCGGGAGGTTGCTTAGAAACATATCAATTAATATTTTTTGGTAAAAAATGGAAATTTTTAAATTAGAATGAACGAATTGACTTAAGATCGAAGTGGCCATCGTGAAAGCAATATGGCTGCTCCCATGAAGTACAGAACTTTTTCAGCAATTCGGTCATTACTGGCGAGAAATCCAGGATATAATGGTGAATATACAAATTAGAAAAAGCTCCTTTTATATTGGTCAAAATGATACCTTTGTAGTGTTTCTCAAATACTTCGTCTTTGGCATGTTTCATCATACATTTACATGTACGACTGCAACGGAAGAGATATTTTATTCTCGAAGTCAGACATCCGAATGTTTGAAAACGAGCATTCAGAATATTTGGTCTAAAGCATCAAACTTAACCATAGACAGCAATATGTAACCCCGGAGGAATTTTGGTAGACTGGAGTTACCTGCTCTTGCTTGCCATCGCTACGCAATGATACAGGTGACCATTGCCATTTTGGAGAGGGTCCAACTATTATAAGCCCAGAATAGATATATATGCCCAGGCATATGTCCAGAGGCACCCAGGATATTATCATTCACTCTAATCATAATATTTTAATGAATCTTGATCAATATCTATGAACAAGGACTTATAAACAAGAAGGATATATGCACCTCAGACATTCCAGTTAACATCTCGCATACGCTATTGTTATGCAAATTAGATTCTCACGCATGTCCGAGCTGACAATATTGTATATTAACAACCACTACACATAAGTACGTGATAGCTCAGTTGGATCGAGCATGTACAACTTTTTGCAATCCGAAGGTTGCAAGTTCTCGACTAGGCATCGAAAATTTTTCTTTTTTTTTTTTTTCGCTTGTTATTTATTTTTCTTTACTTGTTAGTGCAGGCATTTTTTATTTTATTGTGACTTTTTAATTTATTTTCTTCACTTTTTTTCACATTACTTTCTCTCTTTTCTTTTTTTTTATTTAAATTTAAAGAAAACTGTCGTTTATTTACAATACATATTTTAAATTTTGTTATATGCTGACCCTTTGGAGCTTGCTGACGGGCAAATCATTAGGCGCATTACCCCACTTATATTGATAAAAGTGTTGTTTTAACAATTCACCCTTATAAATGCAACAGGTGCGAGGATGTTATTTTTTGCACAGAATTTGTCATTTTGAGAGAAAATTTCAGTAAGGAAGTATGTCAAAATCCGACTTTTTTTCGTGGGAAAAGTTTACAGTAGGGTTGAACATTTACTCCTGGCCACACTTCAGCCATACCGAAAATTTGGCAGATATTTGCCAGCTTATTTTTACTAATTTTCCTTACAGCAATCGAAAAGTTATATCACAGTTAAGAGATCAGGATATAAGCTAAATTTTGATACCCATTTTATATGTGTTGTCTTTGCCATTGCCGAGAAAATGGGAAGGGTTTCAATAGGCTCGGACATTTCCTCCTGACCGCTCTTCCGCCATGCCAAAAATTTGATGGATATTTGCCAGCTTATTTCTACAAACTTCCACTTAAACGATCTAAACTTTATATCACAGTTAATAGATCAGGATATCAGCTAAAGGTTGGTACCCATTTTATCTATGTATTTTTTGCCATTACCGAAAAAATGGGAAAGGTTTACATAGGATCGAACATTTTCCCCTGGTCGCACTTCCGCCATACTGAAAATTGACGGACATTTGCTATCTGATTTCTACGAATTTCTCTTAAAGCGATCTAAAATTTTTATCACAGTTAATAGACCAGGATATGAGCTAAAGTGTGGTACCCATTTTATATGTGTCCTCTTTACCATTGCCGAGAAAATGGGAAGGGTTTTAATAGGGTCGGACATTTCCTCCAGGCCGCATTTCCACCATACAAAAAGTTTGTTAGAGGGTGCTTTGTTAGATATTTGCCAGCATATTTCTACTAAACTAGTGGAACAAAAGACACATTGACAACTAAAGTTTAAATTCTTCTTTGTACGTAGGGTGGATGGTTATGTTTAACAACACAGCGGACTGATTACTGTTGAAATGTGCGTGCTCCATAGGCATCGCAATTCTCGATCAAATCTTGTGAAACGCGAAAGTTCACAATAGTATTCAATAAGGGATACAGAGTTGCCCATCCTTCTTGTTTATAAGTCCTTGCTATGAAATAATAGCACACGCAAATTTTTAGATAAAAAAACTTTGTTTTTATTTTCTTTTTTTGCGAATGAATTCGATGATTTCATCTGGGTGTAAGAAAATCGAAGAATGATGTCTCTAATAATTATTCTGCAAATAATTTTGATTGGTATATATATCATAATTTGTAATTCTCTTCTCAAATCAATGTCATGGTGCACATTTTGATTAAAAGAAGAAATTATAACTATGACATACTTCATACTATCAGAGTTATCTTTCTTAGATTCTCATATGCCCCAGTGACCTCACTATTCAAATTCAATTGCAAAAGAAGTGAATAAAACAAAGATTTTTTATTTTAAATTTTGCATGAGCTATTTTTTCATATATATTGATCAAGATTAATTGAAATATTATGATTAGAGCGAATGATAATCTCCTGGGAGCTTCTGGACTGGGCATATAATAGCACATGTAGGACCGTTTTGGAGAGGCTATTTCTACTCCAGCTAGTGTTATTTATAGCACAGGCAGTTAACAAGCAGTACATACTGCGTGTAGATATAATTTGTCGGCAGTATTAAACATGCATGTACTGTGCATTGGTTTACAGTATCTGATGTAATTTATGAGAGGCCTGCACGTGTTGTTTAGCCTCGAGGATGTAATTAACTCTGTCAATAATTGTTGATTCAAGATTAAATCAATGAGACAAAACAAAATCCAGGGAGATAAAAATGACCAATAACACATCACTTGAACTTCTGCAAACTTTGGTTATACAGAAGAAGAAGAGAATAAATTTTCGTATGATTCCTCAGTGAATTTCAGCAGTTTTATATGACTCGTATAGCTCTTGTGCTTATAAAATTTATCCCTCAGGTCATCTTCAGAATGTTTCAGGAATTGTCTTCATTTCAATACTAGTGTGATGTCACCCTGACTTGGAGAATTCAAAGCATGAGTTTATGATATTGATGTCTATATTGATGCCCATAAATTCCCCCCCCCCCCAAAAAAAAAAAAACAAAAACAAAAACAAAAACAAAAAACTTACACATGCAAAGGGACTTTTCAACAGACTTTTATTCAATTAGATCCTTTTTTCCAGGATTTCGAAATTTGAGAAACAGTAGTACAGGTCAAGATGAACATAATCAAGTTGAAAAGATGGAGTAAGTTTATTTCAAATCTTTTTACTTCTGTGCTATTGCTTCTACATATTCTTTTCATTTCTACACTACCAGTATCTTCCTTATTTCCTGCATATTTTCTTAATTCTGCACTACTGCCACATTTTCTGGTTTTATCTGCACTAGGTCTTCATTTCTCCAGTGTCAACTTAGTTCTACACGACCTCCACATTTCTTTATTATCATCTCATTTCTGCACGACCTCCACATTTCTTTATTATCATCTAATGATAATGGAACTATATTATTATGCATTTTGTTTTTGTCCCGTTTGTCTGTTTGTTTGTCTTTTGTCAACTTTAACCTTGGCCATAACTTTTGAATCGTAATTAAACAAAGAAATCTTTTCATTTTATTCCCAGTGCTAAGCAGTCTGTTAGGGTAGTGTAACACTTATGTTGAAGTTAACTGAAGAGATATTGTAGAACACATTAAGTTTTGAACACATCATGTGTACATTATCTGCTTTTCATGCTTAAACAACAAAACTATCAAATTTATTGACATTTAATTCACATAATTAGCATGAAGGAAAGATAGTATGCACATACACCTATCAAGACACAAAAAAACTATATATATATATATTGAAGTTTACTTCGGGACTCATCATCTTTAGATTGGGACTCGCCAAATTTTGGTGGGACTCACCATTTTCAAAAGTGGTGAGTCCCAGGACTCACCATTCCAGAACCCTAGTGAGAACCCTGCGTGAGGGATAGGGACTTTTTATTTCACATGCGTACTGAACAAATGAAGCGCTTTTAAATGACAGCAAGGTTGATGGCCTGGACAATGACCTTCACACTAAAAATAACTTTTTGGACTTTGTTGCCGCCGGGGGGCATTAGTGTTTCACAAACACATCTTGTTTTTTTTTTACATGAAATAACATAGGCCTCGGACTACACTATAAGCATACAGTCATTGTGAAATCAGACTCTGGACAAACATGTATCATTAATTTGAATTAGTCATAAAAAATCATTTATACTTATCTGAAATTATGCAGAGAAAACGTTCACAGTTGCTCGTTACTGCTACTTTTAGAAAGTCTTAATTAAAGTGGTCACATAGAAAGGTGTCTCTTAAACTTAAAGGCTAGAAATAAATGTTATAAATGTAACAATTCATTTTGACAGACAATGGAAAGTGACAATGGCAAGAGATGAGTCTATGATCATTTGCTGGCATCCAGACAAAGATTTTCCTTATGAACACACAAAGGTAAGATTTTGATACTTTAAAGTAACTGCATATGATGAGACATTTTTAAAGGTTCGTTCGGGAACAGACATACAGTAGATAAGACATTATCATTCAGGTGTGAATATTTACAGACATTCTGTGTGAGTAACTAAGAATTGAATACAAGTTATTGACAATTTACATTGAAGGACTTTATTATTTAAAGACACCTTAGGAAAAATTGAGTATTTCAAATTACAATGCTGTGTGTGATGAAAAACCACTAATTGCAATACAATCTTTGTTTTGTTGACCGGATTGCAAAGCAAGTCTGGTCCATGAATGGGCAGAGTTCGGATTTGTATCCATCTGTCCAGCGTCAACAATTTGCATTTAGCTGGATCTCTTGCATATCATCAATGGTTAAAGTTGGTGGGTTTGTAGGCATTGATAAAGTCTTTGCGAACATCTTAGAATTACCTTGACCTTGATTTCATGGTTCAGTGAACACAGACTGATTTTGCATTTAGCTTGATCTCTTTTATACTATTTATGTAGTAAATTTAATGATGTATGTCAATTTGTAGATATTTAGAAGTCCTTCCCAACTCGTGCAAAAATTGGTGCCCTTGACTTTGATTTCAATCTTCAGTGAACATAGACTGATTTTGTGTTTGGCTTGATGTTTTTCATACTGTTAATGGTTGAAGATATCGATAAGTTCTTCCTGACTGATGCAAAGTGACCCTGACCTTGATGTCATGAATAAGTAAAAACAGACTGATTCTGCATTTAGCTTTGATCCTGGCATATGATTAATGATGCCTCTGTCAAACATGGTTGGTTTGTAGTCATTGATACATTCTTCTTGACTTTCAAAACTTTGGTGACTTTGATTTCACACTTCACTGAATGTAGACTGATTTTGGGTTTGTCATTCTTTGTTTGTCCTAAAAAGATGTTGAAATCTCCCACAGCTTGCTGGAAACATCTTCAAATAAGACATGTAATTATTAATTGGACAAAATTGTATAAAAGAGATCATGATAATGGCTTCTGCTTTGCAATCCAGTCACACTATATTGGAAAGTTCCTTGTGTATTTATTATTGTTGTCTGCCGCTGGATTCACTTACATGATGACAGCACCTGGCTGGTGTATCACGTCGTTGGTTTGTCTTACAGACCCACTGAGGCATGGCGTTGTTGGTTTGTCTTACAGACCCACTTAGGCATGATGTCGTTGGTTTGTCTTACATACCCACTGGTGCATGGGGTTGTATGTTTGTCTTACAAATTCACTGAGGCATGGCATTGTTGGTTTGTCTTACTGACCCAATGGTTTATTGCATTGTTGGTTTGTCTTACGGACCCACTGGCACACGGTGTCATTGGTTTGTCTTACGGACCCACTGGTGCAATGCTTCGTTAGTTTGTCTTATCATTAGACCCACTTTTATGTGCCAGTGTATACCAATACACAGTGCTTCAGTTCATACTGTCTCATCCAAAGACAGATAGGGAAACAGGAGATAATTAATAAATTACCTTAGACAAATCTGAAGAAACAACTGGATTCAAACCTAGGTTACCAGGTAAGAAGTCCCGTGCCATACAACTGCATCAACCTACCTTTTTTTATAAACACAAGTGGGGCAACTGATATATATTGATATTAACTTCATGCATGTGAATCTGAGTGTGGCTAAATTTTAAGCTTGTATGCTCCTACAGTGTAAAAGTAGAGTGTTTTAATTTAGTATGAATGTGTCACTTTATCTTGGTCAAACCAGAATAAATATTTTTATCTCCAAATTTAATGTAAATCGTGATTGCAGTTTGTTATCACTTTGATCATGATTATTGTTTTATTTTATTGAAGGATTTACCCAGCACTTCACCAGTAGACCTAGAAATGGTAAGTGAACTAAATGTGATTTATAGTCGGTACTTCACCAGTAGACTTAGAAATGGTAAGTGAACTAAATGTGATTTATAGTCAGTACTTCACCCAGCACTTCACCAGTAGACCTAGAAATGGTAAGTGAACTAAATGTGATTTATAGTTGGTACTTCACCAGTAGACTTAGAAATGGTAAGTGAACTAAATGTGATTTATAGTCAGTACTTCACCCAGCACTTCACCAGTAGACTTAGAAATGGTAAGTGAACTAAATGTGATTTATAGTTAGTACTTCACCCAGCACTTTCATAGTTGGTACCTCACCTAGCACTTCACCAGTAGACTTAGAAATGGTAAGTGAACTAAATATGATTTATAGCTGGCACTTTACATATCCTTCTGTTTGAAGAAAGTTTTTAAATCTCAATGAGAATTTGTTAAGTATGTTTTCCTGACTATTTTTGTGATAGATATGTGGGTTAAAGTGGTATGGGGTTTGTAATGGAAAGTTACAGAGCAAGGTAGAATTTTGTCATGTTTGGCCTACAAATGTACCATGTATGATAAAAATGTTCTCAACTCAAAATAAACTTCGATACAATAAATGAATATAAAATCCCAATCAAATCCTACTGAACGTTTTTGGTAGAGAGACAAGTATTTCCAAACTTTGATTCTACACAGAATTGACTGTTAAAAGTTGAAGGGTTAGGCAAACGGCAGAAATGAAGCAAACTGATATTAGTGATTACGTATTGATGTAAAAAGGGGACGAGGACTTCATGAAAATCCTTGGGAATGAGTCGCCTTCTTATAGTCTAGTTAAAATTAGGCTGCTGAAGTTAGAAGATGGAGGGAGAGGGTTGAAGATGATGAATAGTCTGGACGTCCCCAGGAAGCTTTAACAGACGAAAACGTTGATATTGTGCACACTCTTGTCATGCGTGACAGAAGGCAAAGCTTCCAAGATATAGCCAAAGAAGTTGGCATAACTTATGGGGCTGTTCAATAGATTTTAACCGACATCCTAGTCATGTCTAAAGTCTCGCTAGATGGGATCATAGAATGTTGACTGAGGAACAAAAGATCCAAGGGTTCTTGGATTATACCGTGTCATCAGAAAGATAGAGAGGCAGAACATGATAAATTACCTTGAAAACCAGTAATTATTGTAAAGGGTAAAATTTGTGGATGTGTCTCTGAGGTCTTAAATTTGAGAAAAAATGTCTGACAAGCAGATATCTGAAGGAAAACAAAGGGGACGTTAAAGAAAAAACTGTGTGAAAACCACTACTTTACAGTAAAACATAAAAGCATACAGCATTAATGTGACTTTTTTGCAATGGAACCAGTTTTACCAAAATTACTGCCCTTGGATGAAAATAAGAATTTCGAAAAATTTTCAGCCTTGTTGTGATATGTTGAAGTGCAGCTTGGTGTGTATGTTTATGATGGATCCCCTGTAACTCGAGAGAAATCTTCACCACTACACCACTTATGTGCCTGGCACCCGATTCACAAAAGAATGTATGACAAACTATAGATATTTGATGACACATTTAACAGAAGTATACACAGAAATGACAGATTTTCTGCACGTTTACTTTATTTTTGCTAGTTTTTAGCCAAAACCGTATTTATTTTAGATTATTCACGGAAATTTCCTATTATTTCAGGTGTCACAAATTTAGGATTTGTCAGAAGTGCTTTAGTAAAATGGGGTGTTGGTCTGTATGAACAAGTTTCCAGTCACTCACTAACCAGGCTTGGCTTCATATATATAGAGTTAATTCTGAACAAGTGAAAACTTAAAAAAAGACCTTGGAGAATTAGTATAAAATAAAGGGTTCAACCTCCACGTTTAATGAAGCTCAGTTTGATCTTACGAGGTTGTAATTGAACTGTTGGGTCATCATTGTTTGAATGAGAATCGGTCATGTGACTGTTTTGTTAACATGGACCTCGTATTTCAGGCTGATTCCATAATGAAAAAGGAGCATTACCATTCATACTTGTCAAGATTTAGGAAAGAAGGACCAAGCAAGCACGAGCTGGCCAACATTTTCTTCACTTCCAAGCACATGTGGTATCCAAAGTAAGTCTATAATTAACACCATCCAGGGTATGTATAAGACTTATGTGTTGGTGTGCAAAGAATGCCCTCGCCGGCAGCAAAGTTTTTGAAGGATGTGGTTTTCCAAGGGCCATAACTTCTGTAAAACTTTCTGGATAGAAGTTCCCTTACAATATGCACATCTACATATTGTGTTCTTTGTATTAAGTCTCATTGAAATCCTCCCAGTGGTTAAGTAGGAGTTGCGAGGACAAGGTGAATTTAATATACAGTCAAACCTTGTTATCTCGAAGTCGGAGGGACCGTGGAAAATACTTCAAGATATCCGTAGTTCGAGATATCCAAATTTCGAGTTTAGGATCACAAATTTTGAAGTTAACATATGCCGGTACATTTGACTCGTGTGATTGTTATAGTACGTGATGTATTTATCAAGAAATACGCGCTTATGTACATAGTTACAAAATAATTAATCTAAATCTCATATCTTTTATTTATAAATATATAAAGAGAATATACTACAAAACTGAAAACGTCGTGTTTGGTTCTCAGTAAATTTGTATGTTAAATTCAATACAGGACATAACTGTTGTATACTTTACTTAAAACCAAGGACAGACTGATGCATGAGACGAGGTGAAGAAACTTGTCATAATTTTATTTTATTCAAAACACATCAAGCTACTATTACTTTGCATAAAAATACATAGACATACTCATGGATACGAAATAAAAATAGATTAATGAACAATGTAAAGAAATTTCTTTAAATAAATGCAGGTATGAAAAACTGAGTTAATGTTATTTTTTTAATTGCAATGTCAAATTTAATAAGCTATCATTATGTGGTAACAATTGGTATAAATAACAAGGTATGAATGGACTCAATTGATTATGTAATTACTGCCGCTTTCTACATTGTACGTCGACACAGTCAACTGATCAAACCATGCGCGCGATCTGTCAACTAGGAAAGACGCCGCGGGGAAAAAGAAGCCAACTTTGAGATAAACCGGGTAAATAAGAACTTCGGGCCTTGAAAATGTATTCGAGATAAGCATGGTATTCAACACATCAGTGTTCGACATATCCGGGGTGAATTTAATCATAATATGAAGGATTTTTTTCAGGACCGACGTCCGACTTCGAGATATCCCGGGTATTCGAGATATCAGTGTTCGACATATAGAAGTTTGACTGTATATATATAAAAATTTAAGTCCAAGGGCCGTAACTCCTGTTAAACTTTTTAGACAACATTCCCCTAACTATATGCACATCTACGTATTGTGATCTTTGTACCAAGTTTCATTAAAATCCTCCCAAGGGTGTATGAGTTGTTGCGAAGATAGAATGCTTGATAGAATGCTGGTACTATATTTTTAAATTTTGAAGTTAATCCTTTTCCATGAAGGCCTCTGGTCAACTTGCCTGCTGATTACCATAACCCTGGGTAGACCAAGACAATTTGGATAAAGTGCCTTTCCTAAGGCCACACAAGGAAATCCAAGGGCAATGTCAAGGAACAATTTGGTAATCCTCTGATTAAATCAGTAACAGGTTACCCACCATTTCATACTTGAGTGAATCCGAATGTGTATGTCTTCAATGTCAATACAAGATCATGGTCTAGCCCAGAAATCAATGTATTCTGCTTTTATTTTTACAGCAGTCAGAAGAGACATAAGAAGCCATATCCCCCGCGAGACAGACCAGGTCTCTAGTGCCTCTTAGACTCGGTCGTGATTTTATGGAGTCCAGTTCAGTAAGGCTGTGGATATAACATAATCTATGTGGATGTAGATCTACCAAAACTGTTAGAATTCAAGTTGAAGTGGGTGCTTGTTTGGCATAAATTAAACAGCTCCGACTTAAGTTATATATATGATGTGTGACCCTTCAGGAGGACTACATTGTAGTGCATTCTTATGAATAAAACTCTGGTGTGAAAGGTTATTTTGTATTCTTTCAAGAACTGTCTTGAGTAAGACATCCCCTCACAATGCATTTCACTCATGAAAAGCTGTGAATTTAAGTGAGTGAACACATCGCACATTATTTAGCATACATAGTTGAAACCCATGTAACTCTATCCGTAACATGCGTAGTTCAAGAGGTCCAGGTTCAAACCCCACCAGTGACCAGAAATCAAAGTCCAGTGCTATTCCTTTGGACCAGTTTGCCCCTCCTTAACTATGTAAATTAAATAATCATTGAATGAGGAGACAGGATATCACTGTCACCATCTACCTCAAGTTTAATCTAGGTCATGCAGTTATTTTTTATGCCCATCATTAGATTTTTTATCCCATGAAGTATTTTTATCACTTTTTTTTACAAAGTATCTTTTTGAAAGTTTCATGTCAGAGATAAGTTTTCTTGGTTTTTCATGACTTATACCCAAATTTTGATTAGACTTGTTTTCCACCCTGAAGGGAACCAGTTCAAATACTGCCAAATGTTTTCTGTTCATTCTACACCAAAACTAGATTTTATATATCAAGAAAACAAAATGGAAAAAGAACTCTGATTCATCTTTTTCAGATATTTTTTCATCTTTGTATTGATTTATAATACTGAATGATTGATTGATTTTTGTTTAACGTCACAGCACGAATATTTCATATATATGGTGACGGCATCTGCCTGATGTGGGGCATACAAATTTTGACCTTTGCAACGGACCCACCCGGAGCAGGGAGGGATCTTTAACGTGCCATGCATATCATGACACGGGGCCTTGGTTTTTACTGTCTCATCCGAAAGACAGAACACCGGCATGACCAGAGCAGGACTCGAACCACGGCCTCCCAATCAGGAGTCCAGCGCGATACCACTAGGCCACGCCAGCTTGTATTGATTTATACAATGCAGAGAAGTAAGTTTACAGATTTTGTTAAAAATACAAATTTTGCATGAGAATATATATTAAAATTTCTTAAAGCAGTCAAGCCGGTGTAGACTAATGGATGAGGTGCTTGGATCGTGACCAAAAGGTCACTGGTTCAACTCCTGCTATTAGTGCACTGGTGTTCTGTCTTTTGGATGACACAGTAAAATCCGAGGTCCTGTGTCACGGAAGGCGTGGAATGTAAATGATCAAGCAGTCAGTTGTTTGTGATTGAGCAATCTGCTCAGGTGAGCTATATAGGCTCAATTGGGCCTCTTGTTTCTTTATGGATACAGATAACGTAAGAAATACACATTCAATTCACTTCATCCGGATTGGTGCACCGTGACCTACTACTAATATTAGATCAAAGTTTCCAGATTTTTACTTAAAGATACAGGTATTGTGTGCGAGGTAACTGGATTTTTTGCCAAATGCAGAAATTTACTACCCTAAAATTAAGCGATGGGTGTATAATGCAACATAGGTTGCAAAACCTACCCACCCACTTGATGCTTAATAGAACTGACTTGGTGGCGTCTAAGGTAGTAGTAAATTAGAAACACATAGCTTATGAACATTCTTTGGACTACTTGAATACAAATTAATACTTCTTGCAGTGTACTGGTTATTACATTTATTCAGCATGACTCCAATTATTAGTAAGAAGAACCTTTCAACCAGAAAAGTAATCAGTTTGACCCTTACCTCTCTATTCTGATTGGTGCCAACTAATAAATAAGCTGAATCACAATAAACAAACATAATTTATTCCATTATGAAATCTCTATGAACATTTAGCAAATGACAATAAAAAGGTGGCACTTCACATTGCTGTACCTTGTTATAGAGAAATAGCACAACTGAATGACATAATGACTTGTAATGTATAGGAAATAAAGAGTGAACCACTTTATTGTTCGGAGTTCCTATGTTGACAGTATACATTTCTGTTACAAAATTTTCTGCGCTATACAAGACTTTATAGATAATGAATGATGTAAAATATTAGAGCACTGTAAACAATCTGGACTGAATTCAACAGGCAAAACCTTTTTTACTTTTAAAGATTCCAAATTTTCTGTTAAATTTCTCAATATATCTGAAGCATTCTTAAACGAAGTGTCCTATTGACTTTTGGCACAATTTAACTGATAATAGAACCATCAGCAAAAACTTGTTTTGAATAGCAAATGTTATCAAACTTTTCACATCATTTTGCTGTTTAAATATACTGGAGATCTTTATAAGAGAAACCAGATCACAAATGTCAAAGTAAATGCATAGTAGTTCATAGATTAAAAAAAAACGAGATAAAAGTCTAAAACATAAACACACTATCTCAGCCATATTGCCGAGTTTAATGGCACACATGATGTGTATATAAGTGCCTATTTGAAGACTTAAAAATGACAAAACGAAAAATTAGCATGGCTATTAAATCTGCTATAGCACCAACAACAACTGTGAAAACAAAACAATATCGCTCAATAACAAAATCGTCATAAATTGTTCTATGAGAGAACTAACAAGATTTAGCTTACAGTCATTTGAAAAAATATGGTCTATCATTTTTGCTGTTTATTCTGGGAATTGTTTTATTTTCAAGGAAAGGGGGAATTGATCAAAATTAATCTGTGCAATCACAAGCCAATAGGCAATGTGATTCCCCGCAGACAATATGATTACTGAAGGCAATGTGAATGTTGGATTTTCTTGAATGAATACAGTCGAACCAGGTTTTACTGTTCTTGATTTACTGAAAAAAATGTTCAGATTAATTAATAAAACTGATGAAAACGATTGTCATTTGGCCAAAACAAGAAGGCAAAAACAAATTCAACAATATTCCATCTCTATACTGAATATAGATGATATGAATAAAATTTCAGGTCACAGTTCCAGATACCTGAAGAGCAATGCCACTGCATGTTGCTATTGTCACTAAATAGAGGAAACAATCCTTGTGAAACGTAATGGAAAAATATAATTATATATCTCTCTATCCGATAAAAAATATAAAACTCTTCTCATATTTTCAGCCGCATGACCTTTTTCAAGAGAAAATGACATAAATAGTACAAGCACTGTGTGATATCGATCTTGGCATCATGTATAGTGCTAGCCCTACGTGATATCCATCTTGGCATCATGTATAGTACTAGTGCTATGTGATATCCATCTTGGCATCATGTATAGTACAAGCACTATGTGATATCCATCTTGGCATCATGTATAGTACTAGCACTATGTGATATCCATCTTGGCATCATGTATAGTACTAGCACTATGTGATATCCATCTTGGCATCATATAGAAGTAGCACTATGTGATATCCATCTTGGCATCATGTATAGTGCTAGCCCTACGTGATATCCATCTTGGCATCATGTATAGTACTAGCACTACGTGATATCCATCTTGGCATCATGTATCGTACTAGCGCTATGTGATATTCATCTTGGCATCATGTATATACAGAGGGATATCGCATAGCGCTGGTACTATTTATGTAATTTTCTCTTGAAAAAGGCCACCTGGCTGAAAATTTGAGATGAATCATATATTTTTTATCGGATTTATACATACTTCCGTTTGGAGGATTTTATTGGACAATATATCTCTATAATCTTATTACTAGGCCTATCGGCCAGTGTAACGGCTCACAGTGAATCCATCATTGATGAGGGTTTCAGGTCCAAACATTCAATAATTACCATTCATAATTTAAGGCTTATAGCCCAAATGTGAATTTGTAAAAGAAACCAGTTACACACTTCTACATGACAAAAGATAGAGCACAAGCTTTCCATGAACATGTATCAGATCAACTGATTATGCATATACATACATGACCATTTTCCTACATGTAAATCAGATCGTATAAATGTACACATCACACCGTATGAACATCACGATTCAATAATAAACAAAAGTGAGCAAAATATACATTGATAAATAAAAGATATGAATCACTTCGTAACATTTGATTTCAACTGAAGACATTACATGTATTGGTAAACATGAATACAAGTATGTCAAAAGGACTGTGGACACTCCTTGCCATTGACATGGCATACAGTTTATCCAAGATAAAATGGTACACATCAGCCTGGTCACAACAAAAACAAAATATACTGTTAATCACGTAAAGTTCACAATTCCATATTTTTTCTTTTTCAATTTTTTCCCTTTGGATATCTTCCCTAGACATGATTATTTTTTTTTGCAATAAGTCATAAATATGTAATTACCAAAAGTCCAATTATTGAGGGCTTCACTCTCCCATGCAGTTGCATTCATTAAAATGAAATCCTTCATGTTTTGCAGTAATCAAACATTATCATAAATGTAATAGGTGTACACTAGTATGAATTTGGTCTCCGCGAAACTGACATGCATTTGTGTCGATCATTCATCCATCAACCGTGACGTGATAACAACCTGAATTTGTGCCGAGGAAAATCTCCCACTTTACCTTGAACATACTACACTACATGATAAATATTATGTGTGATAATATTTTATTTCCTTAAACTACTGGCATTATCTATTTTTTCTTCTCTACTTGTCATTTGGCACACCATAAAAATATGAGATAACCATTCATGGAAAATAAATTCTCTAAATCGTACTGATTAACTTTCCCTGTAAACAGAACCTGAAACCTGGGAAAGTTCATTGCATTAGGACATAAGATCTATGAAAATTATGCCAAGTAAATTTCATAAGAAATATTTCAAGATTCCTGACAGCATGAGAATAATCCGAGCTCATTCACGTAAGACACTGTTAAACAGTGAGGTTAATGCATACTTTGCAAGAGCACATGCCTACACATGAGAGGTTGGTCTGTGTAATCTGCCTTAAGCTTGTGAAGTGAAAGTGATCTGCGACCACAGAAATGATCTATCTAAACCTAAAAGGAGTTTTATTCATGTATATATTTGTACCATTTTAACAGTAATATTAATGCCCAATTTAATTCCGTTACAAAGTACTGTAATCCACCATTAGAGTAATTTTTCCAGGATGGTTCACTTGATGAAATAGTGTTCAAGAGAACATATATGGCTTGCTAGCCACTTAAAAAAAAAAAAGAATCTTACCAGCCAGACACACAAACCCTGGACATGATCACTATATGTATAAAATTTAAAATTAAAAATCATAATCCAGGTATGATTTTATCATAAATATATATTACATTGTGAACAAGTCACCAATATTGTCTTCTCAAATCATAATAATCCCTAATAGAATACTGTTTATGTTCTGTCCAAAGCTCTTCATGATAAACGAATTACATCTTGAGTTACACAAATTAACCAAAATACTTGTAAAGCTCAAAAAAAAAAAAAACACCCAATAAATAACAAATGATTTACAAAGCTATATAAAACAACAACTGACTCATTAATATAGATAAAATTACGATTAACCTATAAATACATTACACATGTAAGTGACTTCATCAACACAGTACAGACATCGCTAGTTATGAACTGCTGTTCAGGCCCACAAGAACAAGAGCTTGGTGTCTCCCAAAAACGGTCAATCAGAGTATATCACTTCAGGATTTTGATTAAAAAATACATAACGTATTATTGATAAATTATGATTCTCACTGATTGAGCAAAGTTTATCAATATAATTCATTTGCTGAAACAAAACACTAATGAGTATTTCATAAAAGTTTGGATAAATAAATTGGAGAAAGTTGAAGGTTAGTATAAATTTCTTTCTTCTTTTTTTTTTCAATCAAAAAATTCAAAAATACCATACATCTATTCTATAGAAATAATGTCCTTCTTGATAATAATGCTGGTCACTTAATGCATGGGCAAAGGTCAGCTATGTCCAGACTCCATGAAAGCTGTTTGCATCAAACAGTGCAGCTCGTGATGTTTCTGTATTTTGTCGACAGGCTTTGGGTCAAGGTCAATGATGCATACTGAGAATCTGTAGGATCTTCCCTGGCTATCTGTCAGGTACTGACACTGATTCTCCTTGGCCCTGCAATTACAAGTTCAGTTAAACTTAACACATTCTACCCCTTCATGTTTGAGTAATCCAATTTTGATCTAGGGAAAAATTCATACCTTTGATACACCTGTATGAATTTCCTTATTTATATGATTGAACTTCGACAAGAGTAAGGCACCTTCAAAATCACTCAGAAATTCTGTTGCTTTAATTTTCAAAAATTAATTTGCTGTTGATAAAATGACTAGAAATGCTAGTGTATAAGGTTTTTCAAGTTTTCAACATTCAAAACATCGAAGTTCAACAGTAGTTCTATATAAAGAAAGTCACAAATACTGACTACACAAACTACACAATAATCATATCAGGACTACTGCCTATCTTGGTTTCTTTTGTCTCATTCAAAAGACCAAACGAGTAATCGGATGGGCTTAAACTTGGTTCCTCTTGGTTCCCAAGAGAGGGGGAACCAAGACGATTATACTTCTGAATAGGCCATATGAGCTTCTAGCTTAAACACTGCAAATTCAACAGAACCTGATCTACAAAGTTGACTCTTGATAATTTGAATTTAAAGGGAACATGTAAAACAGTTTGAGTTAAGTGGAGTTCATGTTAGAGATGTTAGAATCTGGACTTAAAAATCAGTTCAAGTTAACAGGAAATTTGAGTTGTCAGTGTTCGAGTAAATGAGAATCAACTGCATTTGATTCTCATTTAAGTCACCCACAGTAACCTGAGATATTACACAGTAACCTGAGATATTACATGGTAGTCTGAGATATTACACAGTAGTCTGAGATATTACACAGTAACCTGAGATATTACACAGTAACCTGAGATATTACATAGTAGTCTGAGATATTACATGGTAACTTGAGATATTACATAGTAACCTGAGATATTACAGATATTGGGAGATCTTACCTCTCCTCAGATGAAATCCTCTGAATTGCCAGCATTACTGAACAATCTTGCATAGTTTTTGACACGTTAAATCGCTTTACCTGAAAAAACAATCAATGTCGTTAAATGAAAGTATTCCAGACATACATAATCCACAGCCTGTCAAACTGATAAGTTAAAACAGGCAGTAACATTTGTTTAAAAAAAAAACAGCATGCTCTGTGAATTTGTACATGTACACAATGATTTACTGATTAATGATTAGCACCACTTCAGAACGTTTCACCCATTTGGTTGTGGCACCTGCTCAGTACACTGAGAAATGAACTTTGACCCATGAAAAATATCCACTGCAGTAAACATCCTAGTATCAGAACGTTTCACCCATACGGTGGTGGCACCTGCTCAATGCACTGAGAAATAAACTTTGACCTATGAAAAAGATCCACTGCAGTGAACACCCTAGTAACACAAGTCAGCCTGTGGAATGGAATCTCAAGTTGTATACGCGTGAAACAAATTACGTCTATTTCTATTACAAACTCTGTCCTTCTAACTCACATTAAGAAAATGGAATTGAGTAACAAAAGTAAAAATTGCAATGAACAGTAAAATTACTAGATATTTCAGCTCTACCACATTTAGGAAGTTGGGCATCAGTTATCAGTGCCTATACCTGACTCCATCTTATAATACATAACAAGAAGCTGTTCGAGCACTCAATTTCGACAAATTTTTGGCCATCTTGGGCCAGTTGTTTGAAACTTTAACCACTGGTTAAGCTAATCCATGGTTAAAGTTTGAGAGACAATTAATCTCATTTATAAAATTTCCGTATAAAGATCTAAATTACATTACATTATTGGTTACATATGTCACAAACTAGTACACATACTGTGACTTAAAGTCTTCTCGATTCAAAGATATAGTGAGATGAAATTCAACCATTGGTTAGCTTAACCAGTGGTTAAAGTTTCGAACAACTGGGTCCTGGTCTTTTTCAAGTGGTTTAATGGTAAACTAAATCTGATGGATTACTTATAACACTTGAAAAAGGCTAGTTGGCCGAAAAATTGTGGAAATTGGGTGCTTCTTGTTATCTATGTCACAGACTTCCCTTCCCGGAGGATTTTAATCTACCATATGATAATAATTTATATTCAAATCTTATCATGATTTTTTTAAAGTAAGAGTTTTTATTGGACATGAAAAGCAAGTCTGATCAAGTGATACATGACATAGGATTTACCGTGCTAACAGCGTGTTCCAGACTATCCTTGTCTGAAGGAGGGTCATCTAGACAGGGACTCAACCAACTCTCACTGGTAAAGGGACTTCCAATCCTCAGCTTCTCATTACAGCTAGAAAATAAGTAAATTCAAGTTCAAAGAGCTGGAGTTTGTACATCTTTCTGGTAGATTTTCCTTTCTGTCTATATATGACAAAAGATAAATTTTTAGTAAAATTTCATATCAGAAAAAAAAGTCTCAAGCTGCAGCATCAACTGTAGAGTAAAAAAGGAACCTGTAAAATGCCAAATATACTCTGAGGGTTTTTTTTGCACGTTGAGGGGGGGGGGGGGGAGTGGGATTCTTATTGGTGACAAACAGGATAAAAAACTATGAATTTCTGAATTTCAGTTTAAGTCATATAGTTTACATACTCCTGAACTGTAGCTTGTTTGATTTTCAGGTAAAGGGAGTGTACATCCTCTATGTCATGGCTATCTAATCTCTGGATATTCAAGATTCTCTCTAGAACACTATATCGTGGTAAATCAGGAACATCTGAAAATATATGATTACAACAACATTCAGAGCTATACTGTATATGTATTATGACATCTGAAAATATCGTATTTGTGTATGATAAGATCAAGAATCACTCTAGGACATATTATGAAGATACCTAATGGAAAAGACAATTCATAGTTTACTAACACATTGGCAATGTCGGACACTGTGACATGGTACACCTTAAGTAGTGGACACTGTGACATGGTACACCTTAAGTAGTGGACACTGTGACATGGTACACCTTAAGTAGTGGACACTGTGACATGGTACACCTCAAGTAGTGGACACTGTGACATGGTACACCTTAAGTAGTGGACACTGTGACATGGTACACCTTAAGTAGTGGACACAGTACACATTAGTAGTGGACACTGTGACATGGTACACCTTAAGTAGTGGACACAGTACACATTAGTAGTGGACACTGTGACATGGTACACCTTAAGTAGTGGACACAGTACACATTAGTAGTGGACACTGTGACATGGTACACCTTAAGTAGTGGACACTGTGACATGGTACACCTTAAGTAGTGGACACAGTACACATTAGTAGTGGACACTGTGACATGGTACACCTTAAGTAGTGGACACAGTACACATTAGTAGTGGACACTGTCACATGGTACACCTGAAGTAGTGGACACAGTACACGTTAGTAGTGGACACTGTGACAGGGTACACTATAGGTAGTGGACTCTTTGATATGGTACACCACAAGTAGTGGACACTGTGACATGGTACACCTTAAGTAGTGGACACAGTACACATTAATAGTGGACACTGTGACAGGGTACACCTTAAGTAGTGGACACAGTACACATTAGTAGTGGACACTGTGACAGGGTACACTATAGGTAGAGGACACAGTACACATTAGTAGTGGACACTGTGACAGGGTACACTATAGGTAGTGGACACAGTACACATTAGTAGTGGACACTGTGATAGGGTACACCATACGTAGTGGACAAATTTGCCCAATGCCAACCTTCCAACACGGACAATGTAAAATATGAAAGTAACTTGTGCTATGTGCCCTGGCATCCAAAATAACACAATGTGATGGACATTTATACACCCTTGACACTCAGAGATGAAGTCAAGTGCCCTGGAGGATTAGGCACCTCCAATTTGCTAGCCACACCTGCTATGAATGTCCATATAAAAAAAAACAGAAAGTAGAAAAATATTTAATATCTACATGCATGAAATAAAACATTATAGAACGTATAATCAGAACAACCTTATATTTCATAACAATACATGTACTTATCTGCTAAAAAAAAATGACAAAGCTCATAGGTACCATATGAGCTTGTCTGTAGGGCCAGGATGTCCAGAGTTCAAGCCCCACAGACGTCTCATCAAAGTCTTGTCTTTCAGATGAGACAGATAAGATATCTACTCATACCATTACATTCTTCTCCTGCTTATCTGCTAGCATATCTCACCTTTACACACACTCTGACTAGAAATAAAACTACTTTGGGAACAATGCTGAACAGGTAGTTTTTTGCTGACCACAAGTGGACAATGACTTTGCATGGTAGTGGCCGGAGGGCAGTTATTCTGAATACTGTCTCTGAGAATTCCGATGGACGACGGAGCATGGTGTTCTAGTTTCGTCTCATCCTGAGAAGGTACTGACAGTAATGCATCAATCACCAGGTCTAGGAACATTTCCAATTGCCTGCAGAAAAAAAATTCAAAACTTTAGTAAAAACATGTCCATTAAATTCTGCTTGTCAAACTACACAAAGGTCTATCATGGGGTTCAAAATGATACTTTATGCTATGCTTGATCAAGAACTATGCAGAAATGAAAAGTTGATCATAAATTGTGGACAGTTTCTCAAAACAAAAAAACAAAACAAAACAAAAAAAACCCAGAAAAGATCCTAGCATATACACATGTATACAAAAAGATGTCTTTAATGGCTGAGTGCAAGGATCTTTTTCTATGCCATCACCATTTGTATAAATGTATTTAAACTAACCAAAAATGATACTTATCAAATGAATGAATGAGAGGGAATTCTACTAGCAGATTATTAAATGCTAGTACATCTATACACACTGAATTTATATACATGAACAATTTTCACATCAATCCTATTGCCTGACTTATAAAGTTCTAATGCCTGACTTATGAAGTTCTAATGCCTGACTTATGAAGTTCTATTGCCTGACTTATAAAGTTCTACTGTCTGACTTATGAAGTTCTATTGCCTGACTTATGACTTATGAAGTTCTCACAGGTGTTTGATACATTCCCTCAATAGTCGAGTACAGTTGTTTTTATACTGTGCGGGCTATTGAGGGAATGTATCAAACACCTGTGAAAGTTCTGTTGCAGAAATTCCTACCACTAAATCACAATCAAAGTAATAACGTCAAATGAAATAAATCTCCTGGGATTCCTTATCCCCTTACAAGTTGGCAGTAAGGTTTAAATAAATTGATTCAGAAATCGTACAAATTTTTCTTCATTCCATTTTTCAATCCTCCAAAATCATCACTGAAGAATGAATCGAGCACAGCACCAAGATCACCCTTCCTCATTTCACTGTATACTTCTTCCCCATTCTGTAAATGATAATAATAATAATAATAATAATAATAATAATAATTATTATTATTATAATAATAATAATAATAACAATAATTATAATAATAATAACAATATTTATAATAATAATAATAATAATAACAATAATAATAAAATAATTCTTTTGATTAGCTGAAGCTATTTTTGCCTAAGGCCTTCTATATCAGTCCCAGTATGTGAAGAGAAAAACAAACAAGGAAATTAATAAAACTGATGATTACCCACCAAAATGCATAGTTTTTGTATAATATACTACATAAACCCCTAAAAATGACCTTGACCTTAGAAAAAACCTTGGATTTAAAAGCTAGTGAAATGAACAACATTTTTTTCGAAGTACAATCATCATCACCCATCGATGCAGAATTATTTCATACACCTATTTTATTATTTATATACATGTACAGTGGAAGCACCTGTCTGGTGCTTCGCTTAAAAAATAATACTTCTAAACACACGCACCACAAGCAATGTGGGATCTCTTACAAGCCAACCTATAGCATGGCACAGGGTTGAATTTATTTTATCTCGTCCACAAGACAGATGGGGAGTCCAAAAATGATAAAACACCTTAGAAGACACTTAACTGACAGCCAGGTTCAAACACCTATTGTCACATCGCTTGTCACATTGCTTTCTTTATTTTATTCATAATATTCTTTTGTATAAATATATTTTGTAAATAGCAATAAAATTTGCAATATTTTGGTATTTTATCAGTATGTCTCAAATATTCATGTAAAGGTACCCCAATATATGATACATTTGTTGACTGATTCCCAATGTTTATATCTATTTAAAGTCATATTAAAATAAAAAAAAAAATACATTTATCACATACCATACAGATTTTGAGGTTGTTTTGCGGAGTATTAAATAAGGCCAGTAATGCATGTTTCATCCTCGGTTTGTGTCTGAAAAAAAAATCAACTAGAGTTATCTTTCTTAGTAAATTTTCCTTTAGTATTGCGCAGAAACTAGAGTTATCTTTCTTAGCACATGTTTGGCCAAATAATTGTGTTGGCGTTTTCGCATGGCATTTCACAGAAATTTAGATTCATGCAACGGACCAATAGAATCCGATTCAATGAGGGATCTTTTACGTGTCATGTCTATGGTGACACGTTACCTTGGTTTTTACAGTTTCATCATATCCGTAAAACCAGGACATCAATAAGTCAAGTATACTAGAACGAATACCGTATAACACTGTTACTAACAATGCGCACTATTTCCTAGGACTATCTAGATGAAGGAAGTAATGGTGACTCCAACATCACACGATAGGTGAATTGGGTCACGTAAATTCCAAGGAAAACCCATTGCTAAAAATAAAGTTCAAAAAGTAGGTTATGCAATATATTTAACGATGACGACACCATGTCTGCCCTGAATATAGAACTCCGTAATATGACAGTTGTCAAGTGGGTAATTTGTTTGTCAGACAGTCCGATGTTTGAGGATACTGTTTAGTACATACGCGCAAATAAGGCATAGCATATACTCACATCATTTTCGATATTGGCCATCCTGATTGGCATACAGAAAAAGTGGCATAGATATAAGATTGGCATATGGTAGGATTGGCATACATGTAGGATTGGCATACTGTGGGATTGGCATACATAAAGGACTGGCATACTGTAGGGGTTTTTTTTCTGTACCGAGTTACTTCAACTCGTACGTCGACGGGCTTCGTACATACACAAAAGGAATTCTTTCTGAACACTTACATATGTGTCTAATGACCATACTTTTTATACGTGAACCACGAGATACGGAAAGATAAGGGCTGTGTTAAAAAGGAACATGTCAAACCCGATTATAAAAAGGAACAAGTCGAAACTGAATGGTCTAGTCCTGCAATGTAATTTTTTCACGGCTTTGATTTGTACGCAAAGCATGCATAACTCTTAGTCTGAAACGTCAGATCAAAACAACTACATGAACATGTACATATAAATTTTCAATCTATCAGCGATTTTTATTTTTCGATACTGGATCATGGCAGCTTTACGTCCCTCATCTAATAATTCTATGGACTAATTAAGCTCTGCCATACTCTATACAGATTGCAGGTGATCGTCACCTGGTGTGTGTTACATACAAACACCACATGTTCGTATGATGGATAAAACAACGAAATTACTCCAATCTGCCAAAACCTCCTAGCTAAACTTTATCTACAAATCACCACTTTTTTATTACATGTCAATCGGTTTAACGCCAGACTGTCTGCAAATCAAACAAGGCGTCTGTATAACAAAGTACTTACTGACGATCTCTGTCCCCATCACGAGTACATCCACATTAACCATAAGTAAGTCTTCTCTGATATAATTTGATTTTTTTCTACATGTCTGTACTAACTCTAGTCTTTCTGTATGTCTGTACTAACTCTAGTCTTTCTGTATGTCTGTCTATGTCTGTACTAACTCTAGTCTTTCTGTATGTCTGTCTATGTCGGTACTAACTCTAGTCTTTCTGTATGTCTGTCTATGTCTGTACTAACTTTCTGTATGTCTGTCTATGTCTGTACTAACTCTAGTCTTTCTGTATGCCTGTCTATGTCTGTACTAACTCTAGTCTTTCTGTATGTCTGTCTATGTCGGTACTAACTCTAGTCTTTCTGTATGTCTGTTTATGTCGGTACTAACTCTAGTCTTTCTGTATGTCTGTCTATGTCGGTACATGTTTCAATATTGGTATGTGTTTTTGCAGTGTCTTTACTAACACCGGTTTTTCTGTATGTGTGTGTATGTTTATTGGCATGTGCTCTTTGCGTTGTCTTTACTAACACCGGTCTTTCTATATGTGTGGATATGTTTATTGGTATGTGCTCTTTGCGTTGTCTTTACCAACACCGGTCCATCTGTATGTCTCTGTATGTTTATTGGCATGTGCTCTTTGCGTTGCCTTCACTAACACCGGTCTTTCTGTATATCTGTTTATGTTTATATATGTTTCTATATCGGCGTGTGCTCTCTGCGTCGCCTTTACTGATCCCGATATTTCAATATGTCTTTGTATGTCTATACATGCACCTACATTATTATGTGCTGTATGTGTTGCCTGCACTTACCCTAGCCTTGTCTTATGCCTGAGTATATCTGTACATGTATCTACATTGGATTGTGTTTTGTATGTTGTCTGTACTAATCCAAGTCTTTCATTATGTATGTACATGTATGTACATTGTTTTGTGCTTTCTGTGTTGTTTGTAATAACCCCAGTCTCACCGTATGCCTGTACCAAACCCAGTCTTTCTGTATTTCCGCATTGATATGAATTGTATTTGTTACCTGCCTGAATGTCCAAAAATTTCTCTTTCCTATAACTGTATGCCTGAATGTCCGAAACCTCTCTTCCTATGAGTGTATGTCTGAATGTCCGAGACCTCACTTCATATAACTGTATGTCTGATTGTAAGAGACCTCTCTTCCTATGCCTGTATGTCTGAATGTCCGAAACCTCTTTTCCTATAGCTGCATGTCTGAATTCCGAAACCTTTCTTTCTATAACTGTATGTCCGAAACCTCTCTTCCTATTATAAATAATAACTGTATGTCTCATTGTTCGAAACCTCTCTTCCTATTTCTGTATGTCTGAATGTCCGAAACTTTCTTTCTATAACTGTATGTCTGAATGTCTAAAACCTCTTTTCCTATAACTGTTTATGTCTGAATGTCCAAAACACTTTCCTCCTATAACTGTATTATGCCTCCAGTATGTCGGATGTCCCTATGTACACCACTCCCCAGTTTCATTGTTTTGAGGTTCTCTGATGCCTTATATTTAGATATTTTTATTACTAAACACTACGTACGGACGGATATAATCTACGCTGTATATCTATAACAATGGCGGGGCATAAACGTTTTTGAGCCTGTTGGAAATAAATGACTACACTCCTCACACACACCTAAACACACACACACACACACACACACACACACAATGACGTGTTGCCACTAAACAGCAGATCATTTTAATTTCCTTGTTGTTCAAGAACAAAGCCCAATCTTTATTCGCTATCATACATGTCAAATTATGCAAGATGCAAATGAACACATCACTGTTAAAACTCGTTCTATGAATTCATTATGTATACCATGGACGTCCCCTATCACATGCCCTGTAGCTTCCCTTGACCTATCGACACGTTCAACAAGTTAAATCGAGATATTAGAATTCCCCACGGATGAAAAATGAGCAAAACGTCATAGTCGAGTTATTTCCTTCTGCAAATCATACATGTAAATATGTTGACGAGACGACCATGGAATACAAATTACCAAATCATGTATATTAATATTCTAAGAGAATTATAAACTGACAAACAAGTGTAGATATAGCTATTTATCACTGTATCAAACAGTAATCAATCTGCGAGTCGGAATGAAATAAAATAGAATAGAACAGAATAAGTAAGCCATATCAAAAAGTCAAACCAAATTATAGGAAAGTTCTAAGACAAAACAAGCACATTGGTGGTTTTAAAATTGTTTCCTCGACTTTTTGGACATTTTCACCCAAACTCTTTTATAGATTGTGGTGGTACAACAGAACATGACCTGCCGACAACTGACCAGCACCCTTGATATGGGCAGTTATCACGTGACCTGCTTACAACTGACCAGCATCTTTGCTATAAGCAGTTATCACGTGACCTGCTGACAAAAATCTCGGCTATGGACAGCTATCACGTGACCTGCTGACAAACGTCCCGACTATGGACAACTATCAAGCGACCTGCAGACAAACATCCAATGGGCAATCATGGGATTCTCTTGTTCCTTACAAGAAAATCGACATGGACTGATCTAAGTTCATACTCGCAAACTTTCGAATGACTTTGACAACCACGCGTTGACGCCAGACTTATGGATCAACGACCGAATAGCCAGCACACAATGTCTATCAGATCCCTGATCAGCAGACCAACAAGAAATGCTTCTACTCCAATGCTTTAAAATTCGCCATTTTCATCTTAAAAGCCTTTATGTACATAAAAGAAAAACCAAAGGCCACATAAATATATTGAGGAAAAAAAAACTCGTTTTTTTCTGTGGGTTAAATGAAAAGTTCCTGTACAAGATATGTACAGAAGGTTATGAAAAAGAACAATTTTTCAATACATCGGAAGTTCTCTCACCAGATGGGTGCAGAAATGTACGAACGAATACAATTGTTTCATTACACAGAAAGTTCTCCACAAGACCTACAAGTCACGTGACCCAACAACTAGCCGCCCTAGTTCTAATTTTAACCCCATGTAAATCGGCTTCCCCCGAAAAGTGATTTGCAAACAGATGACGATATGGTTCAAAGGATCCTAATAAAAATATTTTCATTCGGTATCGCCGAGGCGCACAAAGGGGTAAAGCCTATCAGCACCCCTCAAAACAATCCAACAAAAAGTCGGTCAAAAAGCCTTTGTGTGGAAATGCGACCTGTCAGGTAGAGATGTCTATCTGTGGCGATCTACTATACGGGGATGACAACCAGTCTAAATGATTAAAATCAAAAGAGATTCCCGATAACACAAGAGAAATCCTGCCATGTCATTCACATGTTTGACATGATCCATTATATAAATATACTTACGAGTTTAAGATGAGGGGAATTGTTTGTAAACATTTATCGGCTAGCTTTGTTGTTAAACAAGTCGTGTTAGGTGAACCGCATAAGAAAATCGCACCATCGAACTATGGCATGATGCCGTGCGATAAGAGGGCATAGTGTGGTGTGCATGGATTTTTTTTTCTTTACTTATGCAATTATTCATGAACTAAAGCGAAACATGATATCTTGCTGGCGTTGGTGTACTTATGTTTTATTATGGCCTTACTGAATGTGCTTTAATTACTAAAAGTTTCCTGGTCGAATAAACACAGAGCAAGACCGTCGACAGATGGCGTTTATTTGGTGGGAAAATCACCAGCCCTGTGCCAATTAACGGTATAACGCACGATCCTGACTTCCGCGTCTTTTGTCAGGGTTTCTTTCCATCCATGCATTATCATTCTTTCGGGTGTCGTTAATTCAATCGAGTAAAATACTTTCAGATTTTTTTTTCGATGATCCCGCATCAAATGGGGACTACGTGCGCAGCTGTCGCCCGGAATGTTCTGTACAATGATCAGGTTAGCGGTGCTGGGGGTCGTCAAACAAAGGAAACCGACTTAATGGAAACTTACCCCGAGAACAGATCTAACGGGCAGTAATGACTTGTGACGTTCCATCTCCCTTCTTTGGCCTACAATGAATGAAAATATCCTTGAATATATTAAGCTGTCACACCATCGCCATTTACAGGTACAATAAATATATCAAAATATGTAACTATTGAATGAAACATCACCACCATCACCATCCAACCCAACCCCACGACCACAACTCCGACCACCACGCAGTAACTGAGTAAATGAGTCTCCTTTCTACTGTTACTGTTTTTCATTACCATCACAAACCCATTTCCAAGGCAGTGCATAGTACATATTTCCTACCAATCCTGTAGTTTAACAGGAAAAAATTATTTCCTTCTTCAACTACTTTTCCTGTAACTGATCTATAATGCTTTACTGTTTTTTTTTTTTCTTTTCACAAAGTTTTGCTCTTGTAATTTCTAGTTGGTAAATTTGCTTTCAGCTACTTTTACAGGAAAAATGTTTTTGATTCCTGTTTCAATCTGCCAGTTTTTGCGGCCATTTTAATGCGATGACCCGCCGATGTTAAAACCCATTTGACTCGTATACAATTGGAGTACCCGAGATGTGTATATCTGGCGCCCTAGCTAACCTTGGTTGTGAGAAACAAACATGATTGCTTGGCAAACTGCTTTATGAAGAGTTGAACTTGATGCCTTAATCGCATTGTTAAAATATAACTTAACTAGGCAATACCAGTAATGTCTCTACACCCTAGTGTACGCGTAGTAAATACAACTGAAGCATATAAATTTCTTCATGGAGCGTTTTCATGATTTTTACTGATTTTTACACTTACAGGCGAAATTAAATAATACACATAGCTCATATTAAACAAGAGATATATTATTTCTAAATCTATTACTCCAATATCTATTGTTGTCTCGACAAATTTCGTTACACAAAGCAGACTGGACTATAGTCATAAAACCTGCAGACCCCTTCACGCAAACAAAGGCCCTTCTCGTATGTCAGCCAGGGTCTCTGTTTACATGTTCCGTTCCACTTGACACGTGAATTTTCAGAGACAATGACCCCTGGTTCAAAACGTCTGCACAGATGTCGTCCGGGATAAAGCGTCCATACGACCGTGACGATGTCACACGCAGAACCCCCGTAGCTGCGACACCATAGTCTCGATGGCATCCTCTCCTTTTATAATTAGTTTACTTATCAATTACATAAGTAAATAATTCGGGTTGATTTGAGAAGATTAAATGTCACTTTCATGAGCTCTTTCTGCCATTACGCGACATGGAGACAGGAGGTCATCTTGGTTACCAACCTCTTGTGACCGAGAAATGAACTGCTGGTTTTTGTTTGTTTATTTGTTGTTTGACGGCACAGCAGGATTATTTCACCTGAGACCAGAGTTTGTGACGGTGATGGAGGAGTAGCGGAAGTAGACCAGCGACCTTCGGTAGATACACTGGCAGACCTAACCCCTGACAAGGAATAGACTAGCAATGCCAGATCTTTATAGCGAGCAAGACCAGGTAGCCCACTCAACCACCAAACCAATTAAAGAGATGTCAGAAGCTAGCGATTTCCACCCAGCACTGTTGCCTTATTCGGAGACAAACCCCATTAAAGAGATCAGAAGCTTGCGAGATCTTGCCAGCACTGTAGTCCACTCCGCCACCATGGAATGAACCTACAGTGAGTCCAACGCTGTACTAAAGCCCACTCTGCTACCGGCTAGGTAAATGGCAATCTTATGATACTGTGTATATATATATATATATATATATATATATATATATATATATATATATATATATATATATATATATATATATATATACTGGTCTGATAGTTGACGATTGCTTGTTAAAGTTACTGGCAACCAGTATAAGCAAAGAGAACATATTTTATGGCGTACATCCTCCTTAATTCCCTACACCGTAAGCTACCCTCCTCCAATCCCACATACCCGCATCTCGTCATACTCTGTGAAGCTGTATAAACACCGTTATGTATACACGAAGGTCTTTGTTCAAGCTCGGCACACTCCACACTAGTGCATTGTGTTTATCACTCGAGTACACTTACAGCTAAGCGCCCTTTGTGTTCATCACTAGTGTACACTTAGAGCTAAGCGCCCTTTGTGTTCATCACTAGTGTACACTTAGAGCTAAGCGCCCTTTGTGTTCATCACTAGTGTACACTTAGAGCTAAGCACCCTTTGTGTCCATCACTAGCTTAGTGTAAATTACAGCTAAGCGCCCTTTGTGTTCATCACTGGCGCACACTTACAGCTAAGCGCCCTTTGTGTTCATCACTAGTGCACACTTAGAGTTAAGCGCCCTTTGTGTTCATCACTAGTGTACACTTAGAGCTAAGCGCCCTTTGTGTTCATCACTGGTGCACACTTAGAGCTAAGCGCCCTTTGTGTTCATCACTAGTGCACACTTAGAGCTAAGCGCCCTTTGTGTTCATCACTAGTGTACACTTAGCGCTAAGCGCCCTTTGTGTTCAGAGCTAAGCGCCCTTTGTGTTCAGAGCTAAGCGCCCTTTGTGTTAAGATAAGAATGAATATCTCGGTGAAAGTTACTACCCCGATATCACAACAACAGCGATTAAAACCATGACTGGACAACTACATGAAAGAAATTTGAAATATGTCCATAGGGCACAAATGCTCCGTTGTGGTCTAACATTACAATCAAATGGGTGAAGGATAATGGTCAAGGGATTCATTATTGAAGTTTATCTTACCAGGTCTTCTTTGTGTACTACTACTTGTTTTAAATGAAATAAATAAAGCAACAAGTACAAGTTTTATGAAGGAAGGAAGGAAGGAAAAAAATATATTCTGTCGGTTTTCTCATGTTCAGTCTTCAATCCGAATATTGTAAAGTAAGCTTCTTCTTTCGACTAACCCTTATTCATAGTAAAACGACCACCATCCGTCATACGATACACGATCTCCCTCATGTCAGTGTTGCAAATAAAAGGGGGAGGGGGGACAACTATTTTCGGTGATCAGAGCTGAGGTTAATTTTCAATTTTAAGTCGCTATGTGAAAATTAGCTTAAAATGGAATGGTCCAAACCCCAATCCTTGCCAGCATCCAACGCCTATAAGTGGTGAATGTATTGAGAGTGTGTATATAGCAAAGCCACCGACTAAAAACAAATAGAGATTGTAATTCTCCAACATTCATCTAACCAAATAATGAGGCAGGCAAAATAAAAGCATCAAGTGAGTTATGCTAACGCTGATTTTTGTAAAACAAGTTACAACACAAGTCTATATTACTGAATCCTGTCATATGCCCGAAACGGAAAAAAGAGGATAAATTCAGACAAGTCTATGTGTCCTTCGATTTCTCGTGATCCTTGATCAAATTCATCTACGAATCTCGAACAACCGTGCTACTGTAAGCAATAACCCCTCTCCGCCTCCGCTTCCGTTATAGGTTTCTACATACTTCTGAACTTGTTGACACAAGCTGACGTCAGCAAGGCTCCGACACAAAACGTAAACAAAGAAGTAACAAAGAATCCTTTATGTATGCGTTACATTAACGGGGTAATCTTAAAAAATTTAATCTTCGTACCTGCCCGACTTAATACCTATCTCAGTGCATCGTACGACGTAATAGATCCAGCAATTAAATAGGTAAAACAGGGGGTATTAAATTCTAAATAACTGAAAATACCGATTTAAAACTTTCAAAAGGCGACTGAAAATCTAACTTCAGTTGCCAAAACGGCGACATATGTTTGTTGTCTACTTGGGACTCTGGATGGAGGTACATTCAGTAGTTTTAAAAGGGGTAAAGGAAGGATAAAAAGCACTTGAGTATTAACTTGACTTTCTGAATTAGAGAACAAAATTTAGACACTTACTCACACTGGTAAGATCGGAGGGGTGTCACAGATTTTCAAAACAATAGCAAAAAAACAAAATACAAAACAAAACAAAAAACCAAAACAAACAAAATCTAAGCCCCGAAATTCTCCATCTGAGTTCGCACGTGCGATACAGATGTTAGTTGCTTGAAATCACGTTGTCGTCCAAATTGAGTGCACATATATTAGTGTTTGCTTACTTATATACTGTAAACAATAACAGTCATCGAGTGAAACGTGAGACGTCACACGTTCTCCACAAGGGGACATTGTGCAGTATATATCACCTAATTTACATATTTAAGTGGTGAAAACCGAGTGCAACATTAAACTGAAACAACTTTCCATTTGTCAAGTTGTGAAGTTTAATAAATTTTATAAAGAATGAAAGAGTCTAAATGAGAATAATCATTTCCTCATGAAAACCATTAAATCTCTCTCGTCATTGCTAATATTTTGAGGAGAGAATAATGCTCCTTCATGACAAGAAAGAGGAAGAAAATCAAGCTACAACTGCATTCCTCCCTTTCTGCGGTTGATTTGCATTGAATTCTTATAATACTCTACGCTGAGAGACTTTTAAGTTAACACGGGACGGGGGAAAAGTGGGGGGGGGATAATTATTTCCTCACAGTACATTACAATTTAGAATCCACAAGTAAATAATCATGCAGTGTAAGTAAACCCACAACTTACAGCCAGTGTTGTAACATGCCTATGACAAACGACGCCATTAAGGGGTCATTTGTCGTTTGACACTTGTCCGTGTGACTGACCTCTCGGACATGCATTTCGGTCATTATAAATAGAATGACCGCATATAAAATGTCCAGAGGGACCCTTTTTATTTGGGTCATTTGAAAAAATTACCTACAAGCTGGGTCTAATCCAAAGATAGGTGCAAAATATGGAGAAGGTAATTACTCTAAAAAATACAACTTTATTGTTCTTTACTTTAAAATAGACTCGTTAGTATTAAAGTTAATCTCTTAATCCTCATCAGGTCCTATAAGTACATTATTTATCTAATATTTCGCAATACCCCAAGCAGATTACAGGTTATCTGACCCGAATCGATACGAGTTATCGAACATTGCACCGACTTAAAAGCCCCATTGCTATATACTCATCAAACATTGCATAACACCGCAGGTAAATTACGATGTAATTGCACCACCTGATTCTGACCCGATTTGACACGAGTAACTTACTGCATATTGCACCGACTAGAAGTCCGATTGTGAAACTCTAATTACGAATACTATGACCCATGGTAACATCAGGCATTACTTCTAGAACTGACGATTTGTTCTATGTTGGATCTAGAGTCTATCTACAAGCAGAGACATATATACATATATGTGTATATATGTCTCTGCTACAAGGTATTCACATTTCGTCCTATGGCGCACTAAGCTATGAAAAGGGGGACCCATACATCATTGTGTGTACTGAACACTTCGTTTTATACACATTAATCTACACTTGCTCAAGTCCCTCTATTTTATCTTTAATTTTCCAGTATAAAAAAGAGAGCGTTTACTCGTGCTGTTTAGTGATACATTTCTGTTGAATCAAATAAAACAATGATATAATAATAATAATGGAGGGACTTGAGAAAGTCTAACATTAACCCCGATTTCTGCAATTAACAGGCATTTATTCGCGACAAAAAAAGGGGGGGGGGTTATTGAAATTGATATTACATGTTTCTGATACTTGAGACCCCGGACGCTCGTTGCATGCGAGGTTCGCCCATCCTACATACTGTCAAACGATAATCAAGCACCTGCGCTTGAGATATTATGATATGATTGAATGGTTATTACGTCACTCCACGAATATATCACGTATATGGTGACGGCATCTGCCTGATGTATTGCATAAAAATTTGAAGCTTTGCAACGGAGCCATCCGAAGCAGTCAGAGGTCTTTTACCTGCCATGGCTACCGTGACACGGGAGCTGAGCTTTTGCTCTCTCATTTGCAAGACAGGATACCGGTGTGTCCTGGGTAGGAGTCGAAAACTGGGGCCTCTCCGTCACAAACAGAGCACCACACCGGCCTCATTATAATATATAACAACAGCATCTTACTTATTACAGACACATATGTGTCTCTGCTTATTATTTGAATTATTTCGACAGAACATGTCCAAAACAGATTTTTTTATATGAACGAAATAGACGCCGTATCGGGTCAAGCACTGACCATTTTCTAAAAACAATGTAGTTAACATGATTAAAACACTTTAATTGGTCAACAAGACACCCTGATTTCCCATCAGGCCACTTTGTGGGAGACACCGGGAAACACTAGTACCCTGTTTATGTCACGATACGAAATAAAATTGATGATCCTAAAACCCTTGGGAACCCAGAGAGGCATCTGAGAATGATCCCAGCTTTAGTGTTATCGCCCTCCATTGTGTTGGTTACGATAGCTGTCCTTTATTTACATTTACATTGATTTGAACTAAGGTGCTATAGACACTCATCTGAATACGTTATTGTAAAAACCGTTTGTATTGCAAGTCACTGTACCGTGATAAACGTCCAAAACCGAAGCAGTACTTACTGTATAGACAGTAGCAAAGCCAGGAGCATGACTCTTAGCAAGAAAAGAAACAAGACAAAACAAAAACGTGCTTCAATTGGAACTTTTGCATATTTTTCGTAAAATGATTGGTTCAAAGAGGCACTCGATGCCCCTTCCCCAAAATAATAAATATCCCTTATAACATCCCTCCTTTTATCCTGTTACTTTGTGAGCTCTGTGGCAGTATCCAAGGTAATTAAAGTTAATGGGGAGATATTTTGTCTCGATGCCTACCACGGCACTGGTCGGTGGTCATCTCAGGGGTTTCCTCGATCACTACACACTACCTACCACAATCCTGATAGAATATTCATGGATCAGAGTAAAACAATAACGGAGATTATACACTGTCCACAAAATTCCGTTACCTGGGAAAATGCGCTCATACAGACCAAGACAACCGCTACTGATTTCATATGTGTAATGAAATGACATCCATAGGGGATTCATAAAGTATGCAAGTATAAATAATGATGTATTGTCATAAGAATACATTGCCCTTATAAAGCACACCGTTCCATCAAATCTGAATGAGTATTGTAATTTGCGCATGTGCTTGCACGTGCTTTTAACACTATAAAGTTAATTTTGTATTCATAGTCTTTGTGAAAAACAATTTGTTTTCGACACAAATGTCAACCTGCGTCATATGTTGTATACAAGAAGTCATAAAGCTATACTTCAATATATCGATCAATTTCCCCCTGGATTGATTTGTTTTTCTTTTTTTAATTCTATGGTGACGACACCTGCCAGGTACACTGCCTTATAATACATCAATGCAATGGAACCCCGAACAATCCCTTTCATTACATGTCGACATTTACTGTTACATGGGGTCTCGGTTTTTAACTTTTTCCCCCCGTCTCTTACAAAAATGACGGAAAAACGAAAGAGACCCCGGCGGGAAATGGACCCTAGATCAATTACCACCGCGCCACATCAGCCCCCAACATTGTTACGCACCTTATCCTCACTGACCGAATCAGTGCAGTATGTATGTGCCCGTTTCCTGTAACAACCCCTCATTTCCGATGCAATATCAATGTATAACTTAAATCATGTTTCCGGAAATGAGCTTCGCAAACGTTCAATTAATGTACATACAATGTATATATACACCGGTCATTACATAGGCGAGGGATCACTCTCGCTCTCGCCCTCTATCTACAAGATGCACTTATAAATATAGCGTCACATGTTTTAGTCGCCTCTCTTTATAATGAACAAATAGCCACAAGGCTGAGGGCCGTCACGACGTCGATGACCTGTTTCCTTATGTGATATACATGTATATATTATATATATAGCCTATATTGGCCGTAGCGCTGTGTCATTCTATGAACAGTTCAGTCGTTACGACATCGACGGCAACGTGAGCTATTTTACGTAACGATTACCTTGGCGTTACATACAATATCAATCAACATTGCATAATCTACACTTGTTTTTCCAGGGTTTCCTTTCATGATAAAACTAAACACTGATTCCAAAGAGAACATAGATGTATTTTGACAAATTTGATTCAGGGGCCACTTGGCTCCCTAAGTTTTGAAATCTTAAAGGCCGGTTTACGGTATGCATGGTCATCATGAGCGCTCTAATTATTTTCCTCAACTAGATATTACTGTAGTGGTGTTCATCAAAAGATCACACTAAGACACCCCCCCCCCCCTTTTTTTTTTTGTTTCCCCCGGGAGAGGGGGTTTGTCTTTGGTACCCAAGAAAATTGGTTTTATTTCGCAGACGCTAAAATAATCCCTGACAACTGACATCTAACCAACCAACAAATAAGCACGGTTTTATGGCGAACTGATTCACAAACCCTTATATTTTCCAGACAAAAGCCGCAAACATGGTCAATGTATGTGATCAGATTACCATCGTGAATACAAGGACCCGGACAGATGACAGCTGACCATCAGTGGACATGCTGGATGACCACAACACCACTATATGCGTACTATCTCGGCACAATCGCCACTCGGGGCTCTTGTTCCACTCATCCAGTCCTTTTTATAGTGTAACTATATATTCTTACCCTACCTGGTGTTTATTGGATAAGGTTGTCTCTAATTCAACACAGGATCACAATTTACTAACCTTTTCTCCTCACAAACACGTACTTACATCTGCATTGCTATAAACGCCAGACCAGAACTATTCATCCTATACAGTGGCGCCACCTGCCTGGTGCACATGCACACATATAATTATACTTCAAAGAAGAATGATACAAGGATACTGGTTCATAAAAATTCAAAATATCTGTGTACTGCAAGAATGGACAATACATATTGGCCAATACAGTAGTGTAAATTAAAGAATGTGGCCTTGGCTTTATGGAACACTCCGAACATTTTCTTTCTACTGGAATCTTTTTATGACCTTGATGTTGTGGACCTGAATATATTTCGACATACGAGTCGCTAAACTTTACACAATCCTCTCAGCTGACACAAGGTAACAGTCTGACTTGTGGCACAATTTTTGGAAACTTTCAGAACAGTAACTTGACAAGGAAGTATTCGTGAAAAACTGAAGGACAGGCAGTCAGATAGAAAGGAACAGTCAGACAGGAAATTTCCGACTTAAAATACCTTCCACCTTGTATGTTAGGGTATAGAGATATCAAAATGGAAACTACACAGAGTGGGCAAATTGAACTTTGCAATGCTATTGAATTAGAGCAAAACTGCAAGAAATCATGAATAAAATAGGGCACCAAAGTAGCTTTATCTTATTAAGATAAAAATTAAAGCTAAAATTCTCTTAGACTGATTAAAGCACCGATACAGATTGGGCAAATTGAGATAGAGATGCAGCGCCAGTACAGATTGAACAAATTGACTTTAATACAGCATTCTGACAAGGATGCTTTTGATCTAAAGCAATCAATGACTTCATGACAACAGAGACGGCAGCTATAAAGGGGTTCCGAATGAAAAGCTACTACCCAGGATTAGGTCGAAGAGAGAAATAAATGTTTACGTTCACGCTTCAGGGAGAGCTTATTTATCTTTGGAGCGTAAACATGGATTGTACATAGCTTTGTATTTGTCATTTCTGAAATTACTTGATAAGGTCGTGAGGCCGAAAATTTGCAATATAGCGCGTTTGTGTTCCTTTACTTTTCATGTACCGGACTTCCCTTTGGAGGACTTTTTCGAATCTTATAAAATATCGAATCTTATAAAATAGTAAATGGTTGAAACAACTATGACCTAAAATCACATTATAAACATATGCCAAACAAACAACATTCAGAAAAGGCTGACTCCAGCGATCTAAATACAATCCAAGTCTAGTACAATATCCTCTAGGGCGGCAATAAAATAAATGAGCATAACAACAAGGTCCGAAGCCGGCAAATAACGGCGCAATTTGCCCCTCGACCATGGTCCGCTTATATGACAGCAGAACAGCCCAATCAAGATGAAGCGATATCATTTATTATCATATTCTGTATTTCGGCCTCGGGACAAAGGATAAAATACACAATCTGAAGGTGAAAGTAGTCAAGGGCAGTGTTCACACGGTTAATGATACAGATAGAGAGATCTTATCGGTCAAGTATTTATCAAGGAAGTGATCTCCGTGAAAATAAGAGTAAAATGAAAGCTGCCATTGCTGAGAATAAGCCTATATGGACCTAATGGACAATAAAACTATATTTTTAGTAGTTTATTATATCTAAGTCGCAATTTGGTCGTATGGTATCATGGATTTTCAATACATGTAACATTCTGCATTCGAACCCGACTTTTTTTTCAATACTAAAAATGATTTGGGATCTTCTCCCTCCTTATCAATTCCTCGGATGTAACATGACGGTCATCGTAGAAAACCACAACCAACAGTGGGATTTCTACGATGCAGGACGGTATATGTGACATGTTTAAAAAAAACCTCTGGCCCAAAAGAGATGAAAATGGGAGATGCACACCTAAGTGGTTATAAGTTAAACTTTCAATTTCAATGGAATCTATGGAAAGTAAAATGAGAAAATCTCCGGACAAGGATGAGTCTACGGACGCCGGTCGGTCGGACGGACGGTCAAAACGGGCAGTGATTCCTAAAACACCCCCCCCCCCCCTCTAACTCGCTGCGAGGGATATAAAAACCTCTGTCTGATTGCTCCGGGTGGTTCAGCTGTATAGGAAAAAATTTTCGGTCATGCATAAGGCAGGTAATATATGTGAAATAATCTGGATCTGGCGTTAGACACTATGAAATGACATCTCAAACATAATAAAGGGGTACTACTCCACTAAGCAATGCGTGTGACCAGAGACATATATACATATGTGTATATATGTCTCTGGTGTGACAGAATGGCTGAACAGTACGTGGCGCATAAGTTCCCCTTGACTCACTTATAAATTATACAAATACAAGTCTGACATGCATTACGGAGGACAGTTCTGGATACAAGGAGGTGGAGGGGCGTTTTATGGCTGCAGATGAAAAACATCCGTCCTCCCAACACACAATTTACCTTTTCCTCGAATAACATAACTGCCATTTTAGCTTTTTTTTTAATGGTACACATGAAAAAATTCACCATGTTGGCTTATTCTCAAACTACGTGTGGCGTCACTGTCTATATTGCTCTATGTAGATACCCGAGGACTCTGGATAAGAGGTTTAAAACTCGGGATTTATCGTAAGCGACAACACACCTTAGGATCCTCTCTATCAATTATACAGAGTTTTGCTTATAAAATAATAATAACAAACGAAATAACAAATGTTCTGTAATTACATTACTCTACTTAAGAAAGACCAATGTTTTATTCGAACTGTTCCGAAAGTCAGTTATCAAATACCCGGATGTCCGACTTCAAGACGGCATCCTCCACTGACTGAGAATGCTGTACCGAAGTGCCAAAGTGTCAGATAATTACGCGATAACAGCGACAATACACACAGACGAACCAAGTCGTACAGATGTAATGACTGAACGATTGGGAGCATAGTGAGCCACAAGGAGATTCTCCGATGCTTGGCGGGCTGAGCACTGCGCTCGGACTCCGGTTGTGACACGGTGGGAATGTTCGCCAATACACGTGCCAAAAGTTCGCGGTTATCCGCAGGGTCCTAGCCATTTGTCTCCTATGCATTAAACAGACACAGATACTCCTGCGCATCGTGTGAAGTGACACTTCAAAATTACAGATAATAATCGGGTATAATTTCAAACACATAGCCAGGAGATACACAGGACATATTGTTCGGTTTGGACTTAGATCTGTATACACGGTATTAGAATTCAATATATTCATATCAACATTGCAAGATATTACGTACATTTGCGTCATTACATTGAGCGTGTCACGAGGGCACAGGTCGTATCGGCAGATGAAATAATGACCACAAAGGGCATCAATTTAATATTCAAATTATCGATTTTGATGTCGTACCTGTAGGGCTATTCCGGTAGACGGAATGATCAGGAAATTGTTGTTTGTCCATTATTGGAAACCACTTACTCTCCCGATATTCTGTATCACGATATTTGATATTAATACTTGAGTATATGATATTTAATAATACCACTGTAATGCATACCGGTCAGCTTTCTCTGTAGCAAAATCATCAGGGGAGTGCCGCTAGGGATGATACATTATGCGTTTTTCTCCAGTTCCTTTATAGGTAATGCAATACACAGATCCACTTTTCAGTATAGAAATCGATGTTTAGTGGACTTTTGATTGTTATGCTTATTGCGTCATAATCAAATGTCCGACTTGTCCAACCTTGCGTAACGTCACCAACGTCCTATTTTGCGCTATGTTTTTGATCACGATATTCGACAAAAGTAGATCTGTGTTTTATGCAGTAATACTTGTGCTGTGCCTTCCACCTCCCCCCTTTCCAAATGAGTTTCGAGACTTAATAAACGATGGCATCAAAACACAATGAAACGAATAAACACGTGTTTGTCGAGCGGAAACTTTACCTCTGTTTGATTCTTCTTTCTGGTCACAATAAGATTAACGCACTTGCATGACAACGCGATTACGGCATGATGCAATGACAACGCGATTACGGTATGATGCAATGAACAGAAATTGATACCTCTGGCACACCCATAATTGTGAGGGATCTTTAAGTGCCACGATTACCCTAGCATGGGACCGAAGTTTTCAATGTCTCATCTGACAACGACGTGCAACAGCGGGAACCTGCCCTAAAACCTTCTGGGACCAGTTGTTCGAAACTTTACCATTGGTTAAGCTGATCAGCGGTTAAATTTGATTTGGTTATTTCTATGAAATTAGAAAACTTAAAGTCGTTGTCTGTGTACTTATTTATAGCAAATGGAACCCGCACTCTAATGTAATTTAGAAATTCAAACAGAAACCTTATAAATTAAATCAATTGTCTCTCAAACTTCAACCATTGGTTAGCTTAACCAATGGTTAAAGTTTCGAAGAACTGGCCCCTGTTCACTTTACCCTTGGAGTTGAAATATGTTATATGCCTAATACGGAGTGACGCAACTATAATAACGTCAACACACGCGCATATTGTGACTGTTATGACGTCATATCATTATGACTTTTAAAAGTTGCCCACATAAAAGTGTTCACATCGAGAACAATGGATTTGGTAGGTGACTAAATGCAAACCGTGACAGATTTTGGTAGTTGAGAAATTGCTTATTGGTAGCATTATACAGAACTGAAGTCATCAAAGCAAAAATATGTTACTGATACAGTTTGTTTTTCCTTCCTTGTACAACATCACAACATCTAGCTCTGTACATTTACCGGGTATGCAAAATATCACTATTAGTATTTTCATAACCTGTATACATTGTATAAAAATCCATTTTATTACATCCCTGTGCTGGGTATCAAATTTAATGAAAACAATTCAAAACAGGAAATTTTTCAAAAAAATTAGAAAATTCAGGAAAACGCATATATTTAATGAGTTTAACCTGGTATACTTTATTTCGAGTATAAACAGCCAACTGACCTTCAGTCGTTGATGCATGCAGAACTTGCAGACTTGATATTTTACGGAACTTCGATCTTTACTGGAGGAGGGAAGAGTGATGAAACCTTTTTTAGGCTGAAAACATTCACAAAAAATTATTGCTATGGAGTTTAAACTAATGAAAACCTATTACAGAAACTCTTTTATGCCTTGTTAAATTTGACAATGTAACAAAAAAACTTATGTCCACCCCCTCCTCCCAAAAATCAAGGTATTAATGCACTGAAATGTACATAAGATAAAAGAATACTGAGAAACTTATTTTGATTACAACTGTTACTTAATAGAAGACATATACACATGCAAGTTGGTCTCTTCAAGTAAACACAAATTTTTAATTCACATAATTATAATCATCCTCAGACCTGGAAAATACTTTGCACTTGTGAAGTCACCCATGCCCATTAGACTCTGAGCCAGACCCTTAATTTTCAAAAGCAAGAGGCTCATCCTGGCCCTTGAATCAGTCTCCTTGTAAGAAGTTCATTCCATCTAGCATTCTTAATTACAGGGGGTCAGGTTACCCAGTTGGTAGTGTGTTCGCTGATCAATAATGTGACCCGGGTTCGATTCCCAGAGTGATACACGAGATGGAGAGGCTCCATGGGTTTTCCCCCGGTACTCCGGTTTCCTCCCACACAAACGACACCCTTACGCCAAGACTGGTGCCAACGAGCAAGATTAATGTAAGTCGTTAACTTGTTTCTTAAGCGTTATAAAATAAATAAAGTGTAAACTTTAAATTATATGGAGCCTGACACTATACAGGAAAAACATATATGTGAACACTCAACAGTCATAAACCATAATTCTACATGATATTAAACAATATTGATATTACCCCTGATTGAGGTAGACACGAGGATACGTCACTTAAAGAAGATCAGTATGTACAAGGGACATGACAGCTTTACAGTATTACTTCCCCAGTGACTGACCTTGATTTCTACACTGATGGTAGGACTAGCATGTTTGGAGGTATCGGAGAGACAAGAACATGTTGCGGTGTCGGTAACAAAACACAGATCTGGAAGCACCAACGCTGAGCATGTCGCTGGATCGACTGTAGGAACACCTTCGGCACTCTTTCTGTAAGCTGATACAAGAAATTCTGTTATAAATCTGAACTATACAAGTTTCTTCAAGACATCATTCAAACTAAGCAAATAAAAATGACTTGGATGTTTTCTGTTTTACTTTCAGACAGCAAAACTTTGAAAATAGCATTAGAATTAATCAATGTAAAATACTGGACTATCAATGGGGAGTCTGTCTCAAATTCAGATTCTGAATTACTTTCACGCACAAACATGGGAACACACAGAGGCACTAGAGATATAAGACATCAAGGTCAAGGTCAAAATCATCGGACAAAACTAATTGTAGAATGTGTGTCTTCTGTGCATCCTACCAGCATAATTCAAGGCATTTTCAATGATGATTTGTAAGAATCTAACTCTAAAGATTACCCGGACGTATATGTTGAATTTCATCCTCAACTTTCTCTGTAAATCCCTTAGGTATTTCAATGATTTTCTGTAAAGGAAGAAGAAAGATAATGTATGATCAACCTCAGCAAATTGAGGAAAATAAGATGACAAAACACAGAAGGAAAGAGAGATCAGGGCTGTAGTGTTTATGTAATATACACTGTGCATACATAAAGAGAATGTAACTTACATTGATGGGCATGTGCAGACATAGTATGCATTAAACCAGAATAATGATGATAATATGTAAATACAGAAGGTAAATAGTTCAGTAGGATATATTTTTGACGTATTCCATAGATTATATAATATATCACTTACAGTGAAGTGCTAAGCATGCCTAGACACTTACCGGGATAATCACGTAGGCATCTGTCAACAGAGGGCGCATCACATTCTTGATGTAGTCCACGTTGTTGACCAATTCCTGGTGGATTCGACGAGACCTCTCCTGTAACATTTACCAAAAGTATACCATAATCATTAGAATTAAAATGAGCAATGAAGCTAGACATTTTCTAGTATGTGATATGTAAAAAGAAAATGTATAAATACATAATGATGTTTTTATGTTTCTATTGAGGTTTGAACACCCAACAGATTCATAAAAATGTTATTATCTTTCCACGGTCTTCTTTTTAACATATCCCAAATATGCATGCAAAAACCCAACCCAAGTCAACTAAAATGTGAAAATCCCCACCATAGCAGTCTACTTTCTCTATACATAATGATTTTACAATAAAATAATGTGCATACAGACATACAAGGTTGTTACATCATGATAAATGCATGTAATTCCAAGAATTATGCGGGAAAAATGTTACTTTGTAACTGGTCTACTTCTGGTATGTACCATAGTACCTCCTTATTTCAAAAAAGCATCACCTAATTCTAATCTTCCCATCTTTTAACATGATTTACCCATTAATCCTCTATTCATATGGTCAAGGCTGTCATCCCTCTGTTGAATGGTACAGTCTGTCATCCCTCTGTTGAATGGTACAGTCTGTCACTCTTCTACCAAATAGTTTTAGTATACTGTACCCTTATCAATATGGTTTAGCTTATTATCCCTCTATTGAAAAGGTTTAGCATGTCATCCCTCTTTTAACCTGGTTGAGATTGCCATCCCTAAATTGACATGTTTACCCCATTATCCCCTCTTTTTGACATGGTTTAACCTGTCATCCCTCGATTAACATGCTGTAACCTGTCATCCCTCCATTAACATGGTTTAGCCTCAAATGAAATGGTTTGATACCCCTCTTGATATAGTTTACCCTGTTGCTACTCTATTGACATGGTTTAGCTAGTTGCCCCTTTATTGCCATGGCTTAAACTGTTTCCTCTCCAATGACATGGTTCAACCTGTTGCCCCTTTTTTGACATGACTTTAGTCTGTCAACCCACTATTGACATGGTTGAGTCTGTTAACCCTTTCTCACCAGGTTGAGTCTGTTAACCTTTTCTCACCTGCTCATCCAGAACTACTCCAGCTTTAGCATTCTTTTGTACTACCTTTCTCAGTCTATACACTCGTTTATCCTGCAACACAAATAAGATTTTTTTCTTTTGTATTCATAATAATAATGAGAGTCAAGAGTATTTCGGCCAGAAAATAAGGCTTAAGTTGGACACCATAGTCAACTCGCCGGTTCCCTAGCTTTCAGCGGAGAGTAAAAACTGAGGTCCTGTGTAAGTCAATAGCGGTATACCTTGACTTGTCAACCAATTCTTAAAACTGCTTTGGTTTGCCCCGCTCCATAGATCTACCCCAGTGTGTGCAAAACTTTTTATGCTTTACAGGACACTTGTTAGGTTAACCTTCATATTTCAATGACAATGATAATGGAAGTTTTACCTGACCGAGCCAAATTTCACCAGAAATGCCAGACGGTCAGGTGGTAATCGGAAATACTGCTGTCCGAGAAGCAATGGAATGGAGCATGTGTCGTCATTATATAAATGGAAAAATCATATATGACGTACAACAATGAGCAAATAAAAAAGAGTGATAACGAATATTGGAAATCGTGTGGCGATCTCGGATCACTGCCGCATTACTAGTTTACGATGCGACAATCCCAATAATCTGGCGTTCGTCTATACTTGTGGGAGAAGTGGAGTGTAAGAGATATATATGGTACGCAAAATACAGCTACGATTGTGCTAAATCGTACATAAGGCATATAATGAGATTTATACACTAGCATACATAGCGTTATCGCATTTGCTCTAAGTCACGATTACGTTGGGACTGCTACACTAAAACCACTTAGGACACGCACACCAAAAGTACCGCTAATACACCGATCCATTATCCTCTAATGTCAAAATGTTTAGCGCAAAATTTGACTGCACTGACGTCATCCAAGGTCGGTAAATTCGGACATTTGATCAAGAGTTCGACAAAACAATCGAACACCCGCTAAACATCACTATCTCCACTGGAATGATTATATGGATCCATGACTACGCTAAGATATGACAAACCTCTACTTTGGCGCTAAAATCTGGTTAAGCTAAAACAAGAACGATGCTCAGTACAGTATAAAATACAGTTATACGCCACTGTCACTTCCGACTACAATGATACCAGGATGTGCATTCAGTACACCTTATCGCGCACTGCTATACATGAAGTGCAAACGTTTTGGATGGGATTCTGGAAGGAGATGGGGAGGAAGGTTTACAGAAAGAGAGGGGGAGAAGGAGGGTTACCTTTAATTAGAGTAATAAAAAGCACAGATTACCTTAATGTCCCCACGATATACGACATTCTGCCTCCCTTCCCCTTTATACATCCTGAGAAATGACGATCAGAAACAACAGCAACATTTCCGCCCCCTTTCCGTGAACGCTACTGAGGTACAAAGAATTTACCTAGCATGTATGAATGCCAGATGCCCTTTGCATACTGACTAAATCAAAATGCATTGTATGTATATAGGGTGTTACATTCTGTTGCTATATGCAGAGGGCGCCATCAAACCTAAGGATCTAATATCGCTTCTAAATGTATACAAACCATACACACTATACACACTGTAAAAATGTACATGTAAATGTCTAAGTTAAGTTTGAACGAAGGAACATCGAATCAAAACTCGGTGTCAGACTTTAGGAGTCTCGGAGCATAAATACACAAGTGTCTGAAATCCACGTGAATCAGAGAACTTCAGTTTCTAATCACGAGTTTGGCTCAAGCGCATGCATTCTTACAAGACATAATTCAGTATTTATGAAATTCATTCTGAGCCAGATGTGTACTTGAGGTTGGTTGATTGATGATTTAATTCTCTTTTCAACAATTTTTCAGTTATATCGCAACATGGAAGCAGGATGTAACCAACCTCTTAAACATAGTGGCGCAACCCGGGGATCTAACCCGGATCGTCGGCGCCGCAAGCCAAGCGCTTAACCACTACACCAAGCCTGCCCCTTGTACTTGAGGACAGACGTCACTATTGTTGTAGGAGGAGTCGACAGAGGATATGGCCCCCACCTTCCTTTTCTTCTCCCATCCGATTTTACACCTGCCTCTCTTCTCACATCAAACATCCTACTGTGTTTATATGACTCTGCTTATTACTAGCACTGCGAAATCCGAAGATACACTCTAGCAATGGGTTATTGTAAATATATATCTAACATACAAACAAACTGCAGAACCGAGTGGATCATGCCAGATGCCCAACTATAACGACAGAGAAACCGGCAAGTCGTCGTCATTTCGTTTCAAATGAATAGTATCATACTGATGTAGTTCCGCTGTTATCAAACAGATAAATGTTTAAGTGGCGAATCATGAAAATCCTTAATGTTGACTTTTTAATGTTTGTTTGTTTGTCTATAATTCGACGTCACGTCATGATCACTTTCTTCAACATGTATATTGTGTGGGTGGGTGTCTCTCTTTCTTGTTCTTTTCTTTTTTTTCTTTTTTTCCCTTTTTTTTTTTTTTTGGAGAAAAAGGGGGTGGGGGCATGTATATGTATCTTTTTACAATGTGTATAGTGTGTCTTTGCTTTGTGTGTATGGGTTTTTTTGCCTTTTCGGGGACAACATTTGTCTTAAGTATTGCACAGGAATTTCGACTTTTGCAATGGACCTGTCCGAAGCACTGTATGGTGTTATACGCCTGGATACCTACCGTGACACAGAACTTCAGTTTTCATTCCCTCATCCCAAAAAAACAGGACACCAATGAGTCGCCCACAAAACTCGAACTTGGATCCTCACAGTCGCGAATCAAATACATCTACCGTCTGTCTAGTGGTCTACACCTGCTTGAGGTTTAGAGACCAATTATTTTAACGGTTGTAAGAATTGATGTATTTAATATAAGTCATGAAAGACCATTATTATACCGACCAAACGTGGGTTTTTTTTCGTCATGAACCTAGAATGTAGAGTCAAAACTACACAAACCCGAAACCTGACCTAAAACAACGACGACGCCGGGGGTATGACAATAGCTCCCTGGACATTCGTCCCGGTGAGCTACAAAAGAATAAAAAGAAGACATCTGACAAAGCTGTATGACACAAATCACCTACATATAACCAAAATCTAAATTCCTTATTACCAAAACCTAAATTACATATAACCAAAATCTAAATTACATATAACCAAAATCTAAATTACATATAACCAAAATCTAAACCAAACAAACAGTATATGACACATCCTGTTTTGAAAAGTCAGAATAGAAAAGCAGTGAATACACTGATCTCATTAGCAAATTAATCTCATACTGAGAGATATTCTAGTACGTCAAGAGCTACTGTGGCTGAATGAAAGCAAAATAATGTGGTTATTTCAGTGTACAATTAAACAACATTTCCCTTTCTCTGGGTTTGTTAATGAACAATCTCCTTCACACCAGATAAATAGGACATCATATGTACCTACAGAGACCACAATTAATCAGTGATGAAAAATCTCAGAGGAACTGTCAATGAACATAGTTAATTATATTGGAGAAAGAAAGGTGTGGGCAGCTCAGACAGAAGAATAATAACAGTGTTCTACTTTATTTGTACAAACAGGCATTACCATGAGATGTAAACAACTGGAAATTACCAATGATATTCAGAGTTGATCATTTATCTAGAAGGGTAGGGTTTAGATGAGATTGGTAACTGGAAATTTGGTTGATGCTATCAAACACTGGCAAGTAGAATGGTCTGTAAAATGAGGTCTGGTTAAGTATGAAAGGAAAATCGTCTACAAATGTATGAGACGATTGGACAGAAAGGGAAGGTGATAACAAGTAGAAGATAAGGTAAACTTAGATAAACTCCTACATTTATGAAGTATCATATGATTGACTTAAAGTCATGGCTCAAAACAAAAATATGACAAAACCAGATTCTTGTTTTCATTCTTAAATGTCACTCTCAAGGAATGAATCAATAACAGCAGTACTGAACATGACCTTGAGCTATTAAGATATTACATGTAACTTCAAATTGCATTCTACCATACCATGCTAAATTCCTATTATCTAGAGAGTAGGCTCAACTTTTGAAAGTATGTTATGAATCTTGTGGTTTACCTTCATACCAATCTGATTTAAACCATATCTTTATTTCGCTTCTCTATTTGTCTCATTGCGGACTGGGACAAATAGAGAAGCAAAATAAAGGTATGGTTTTAATCAGATTGCCTTCATACAAAGCCTCTATACAGGTCTCTAAGGATTAATATAGACATATACAGATAATTAGACGTAATTAGTTTAAACATCCCACCAGCAACACTACACACAAAAGTGAATGCATGTACATACTACTATAAATAAAATGAGCAAGTAATAATAATTCAAAACATTTTAGCTGAATTATTGGAAAGAATTTTACAGTCATTTTCGACCTAAATCTAGAGGATACACTATTGGAAGAGGAAATTTATGACCCTCCACAACACTGGGTCAATGAAATGTGAAACACATACAGACAGACAGGCACTTCATCAAATGTGTTTTAATATAACAATACCACTGATGAAGGTACAACTTCTTCTCCAAAATACAGTAAATGTATTGCATTGATTGTGAATATTCTGTTGTTGTTGCTTTAAACCTTCACTTACATCTTAAAATCACACCAATATGGCTAACTTTTGCGAAAACTCAAACGTGAACACAATACACGTAAATGTATATGTTACATATTACAGACAGCATGAGAAGAAACTTACTGAGAATTCAAAAGATATAAGTTTTTTTTATACAGAAATAACATTTTATCTTTTTTCTAAACATTGAACACCAACTTTAACTGAGTAAATGAAGTTTCTGCAGGCTACCCCATTGGATCATCTTAATCACTGAGTCAATTATGGACTAAAATTTAAGAATAAAAAGGAATGATAGATCTATGATATTGGCATTTAAAAAAAAAAAGAAAAAACACGAAATACATTTTCAAAAGATATTTTAAACCAATATGGTTTTCCTTTTCAAGGTAATAGACCCTTTCATGAAATTTAGGGACTTACCTTTGGGGAGGGGGGTATAGGGAGGGGAATACTAAAGTTTCCCGTAAAATTTTTGACATTTTGGTGAAATGATGATTGTGCATTACTTCATTCTGCAGGAACAGTAATGATATTAAACAGGTCTATTCAAAACAGACAAAGGTTTATTCCTCTTGTAAGGCATGTTTTCACCATTTTTCTTATTTTCACAAGTACATGTACTTGGAATTGTTTCAGCTCTGTATAAACAATTATTCAGCTCTGTTTAACAATGGAATGTCCACCATTTCTGTCTCACATGAAGTGTTTAATGAATGCAATTTTAATATCAACAAAATTAATAATATTTAATGGCATTCAAATATATAATAGCATTGTTAAGGGTGCTGGTATTTTAAAATGAAAAAATCTAAGTAATTTTGGTAATGGTATTAGGTATTACAGGTAATAAATACAGATACAAGATACCAATGTCCAAGCCTAACTAAAATTCTCAAAAAATGCTAACACAATAAATACCCCCTCCCACTCCCCCCCCCCTCCTTCCAGCAAAGTGCTACACTACTCCTTTATATATTCATATTTCCTTGCTTTACATGCGAGTCAGTGATACCAAACTTGTAGACACAGCATTTTCAAACAAATTTTCGAAACTGTCTTTCGAATTAACGACAAGAGTTGTCCAAAGACAAGAGAGCTTGACGTATGGAAGGAATCTATTAAATAGGTTATTTGTCAGGCAATTTGGTACTTCAAAACCCAACCAGACGGGAACTCTGATCACAATGAATCTATATGTGAAATCCCTATCTCTAATATTTTAAAAGAAAAAAACCAAGTAAAAGTTTATGAAAAGTTGGTCAAAGTCCTAGGTCAAGGTCAAAAGTCATGGTATCAGATGAATGTTCTTATCATGAGGAAATTACGTGTGAAGAATCAAATTCCTACCCTTATTCGTTCAAAAGGTACAGCCCAGGTTACAGTTTTTGAAAAGTAGGTAAAAGTACAAGGTTAAGGTCAATAGGTCAAAAGCTATGGTATCAAATGAAAGCGCTTGTCATAAGAAACATATGTGTGAAATATAAAAGCCAGTTCAAAACATATAGCCCAAGTTAAAGTTTTGTCTCTGGACGGTGCAACATGGGGTTTGACATTAGTTCTCCGGACTTCTCATTGCACACTAAAAAAGATCTAGAATCAACAAATTTGAGAATTTTTAATCAATGCTTTGCTTGTGTTTTGATCTTAAAGTCATTATATGAACTTCAATTTTGGGGTGTATCCTGTGTCAAGGTCATGACATGCTTTGGTATTACAGCTTTGGTTTCATGAACCTGGCACCAATTGCCGGAACCAGGATATAAGGTCACTATGCACTGTTGTGTCAGGGGTAACATTTATATGAAGTGTAAATAAGATATGATTTAAAGAATGCAAGTGTTGCCAGCTGGGTTTCTTTCTTATAAAAGAGAATTTGAAAGAAAACGAGAAATGGTTTCTGACTATGGAGTAATCTGCAAAAGAATCTAAGGGAACAGATTATATAAGCTTTGAACCTGAACATATGAGTTTCATAAGAATATACCGTAAAATAACACTATACTTAAAATTATAACTATATCATAACTTTTATAAGGATGCAAACTCTTATTTGAAGAGCAGTAGACCTAGTCCAAAAGATCTGATTACATTTCTGAGGACTATTTGAAATGTTTGTAATGCGTTTTTGGTCAGAATACAAGCTTGTATGAAAACCTGGCGTTTTCTGATCCACCATATGACCAGGGTCCAACTGTTTCTAAGAACAACTATACATTTGCACTGGGACTTTGCTACCTATATTTCAATAAAATTGACAGTATTCTATCATTTTTTCTTTAAATAGCTTACGCAATGACTAAGTGACAGATCTCAAAGTTTGTACTTAATTTCAATGAATAAATATATCATCAAACATATCATTATTCCGTAACAATGGTTCAGTTAAAATTTGTTTTTCAAAACATTTCAATCAAAAATGTGTTTTGCTCTTCTTAAAATATCCAATTAAATGATTAATGTTAAAACTGTCTAAATTTAATAATTACGATAATTGTATTTGATAAACTCCATGTTTGATATCTCTTCATTATTTATTTTATGACAAGCATAACTGTGAACTACAATAATGATATTGTCTTCCCTTGTTCACCTTATTCAGAACATATGCATTAGTTCAGAGTAAATCCTTCCTAATTTATGATAATATCAAGTAATTATATGCTTTGTATAAAAGCATTTCAAAGAATCTTATTTCTAATTCTACATTTTCCCTATATGAATAAGATTTATATCAGTGAACTATTTTGTGAAAAAATTGACATTTAAACAATTATTTAGTATATGATAAACAGTGACAGATTTAGAGGGCAGGGCCCCCTTTTGGCTATAAATTTACAAGTAAAAATCCAGATTTTGCATCAAATATGGCTCAGAAGTTTGGCTTATACACACATGCCCCCCCCCCCCTCCCCCTTTTTGGAAATCCTGGATCCGCCACTGATAAACACTCACCCTGATTTATATAATTTCAGGAATTCATTCTTTGTAATACTGTGATTATTATCAGATTCATTTAAAATGTTATTTAGATCCAATTCAAAAGTTCTAACAAAACAATTTAAACAAAGAAAAAAAGAAACAAAAAACTCCATGTGATAATTTATAAGTAATGCCATTAGAACTTCATCTGTAACCTTCCTCTTCACATTTAATCTAATAATTAATATCGCCAATTCATTAAGTTTAAAATAATCCTGTCTAAAAATTTTATGTCTTTTATGATTAAAAATAAAAAAGGTACCACATTTTCCACAATCCTTTCAACTCCTTCATGCACATAAGATAGTTGGCAGATCTACGACTTACAAATGTTTCATTCCCTACATGTGCATGCCATGCGGCATGAAACATGTGTATTGTAGCTACGAAAAAAAAAAACCCACACGATATCGCTCTCTGTTCCTAAGGCTAATTATTCTTTAAACTATGGTTCAGTATCAATAGGAAAAGAAAGATTTTCCTTACTATATTTTTACGGCGTCTAAGAAACAAACCTTATTATTTGCTAGCACCAAATTCTGAATCCCTTCTCCACGATAAATGACATTTTCATCTGCTTCCATATTGCTGAATTGATTATGTATCCCTTTCGTGACTCCGCACACAAGAGAGTAAAATAAAGAGCAGTAACTAGGCCTATTAACTAGCCCGGTTATGTTTATGATTTTTAAACAGAGAAAGACTTTTGAATGACAGTAGTTAGTCTCTGTCTAAAAAATAATTTTAGTCGATCGATATTTTGCTTTTGACCCACTTTCAGTTTAAATTCGAGTAATTAAAATTCCACTTGGTTTCGTTTTCACATAGTAATGTATCAGACTGGGTTTTTTTAAATAACGTGACATTCAATTCATTGCAAGTTCTATAACACTGCTGGATGACTTCATTGTGAATATTTCAACTATATTTCATGAATTGCAATATTTCATTGGACGGACAGTGCCCCCCCCCCTCCCCCGCCTCTCAGTTGACGGTAAAATTTTCAAAAATTACGATAAATATTTGGAATTTGTTTTACAGTTGCATGAAACAGAGGAAAGGGTGTGAAGAGTAAGAAAAGAAGATAAAACTTCGCTATTTACTTTTGATCGAGATGCATTTCTAGAATATTTGACAGTCGTGTTTACAAATCGGTTTCCCAAATACCACAAGAACGCAGTGGGACTTCCAATTGGACCCCCACTAGTGTGCCCTGAACACAATGGATGCGTTAAGATCTCCTGCTTTTTCAAAGAGCAAACCAATTCTGGTGAATCTTATTGGTTATAAAACCATTTACGAATAAAAACCATTTACGATTTTTTAAGTGACAGGGTGTTGTTTCGGATTAATATTTTTGCAAAATCAATATCATTATCAATGCAATACTTTTATTGAGATACCTATACTCCCAGGTGACAACAAAACAAAATCGTTACGCCAACAGACGGACAGCTCAAACGCTATACATTACACTAATGAGGAAAAAAATACGACAACATGACAATGATGTAAATCGTAGAGATCAAGTCTATAATATTGCGGACAGGAAGAAATCCTCTTCCCCTCTCTTTTCCTACTCCTCCCCACCCCTTGCCCCAACTCCTTCCCTTTTCCTCTCAATCTCCAACTCTGTCCACCCCTCTTCTATTCTTTGATTTGATTTTCAGACAAGAACGTCCATTGATAGAATATATATGATCGAGTTAGTTTGATTCTGATAGTTTTAACTGGTATATGGCCATGAAATTTGGAGTTTTTCTTGTTGTTGTTGGGGTGGGGTTTTTTTTACGATTATCAGACTTATTTCGATTTGGAAACCGAGGGTAACCGACCTCTTTAACATAAAGGGGTTATCCGTTTTCACCAAGAAGGAGACACACGTCCGTAGCAGTTGAGACTTTGATATTTTTTTTTTTTTTTTTTTTGATAAATACAGTGGCGGATTTAGAATGGGGTACCACAGATTTACAAGGCATATAAAGATGATAAGGTTGAAAATATATATATATATATATATATATATATATATATATATATATATATATATATATATATATATATATATATATATATATATATATATATATATATATATATATATATGAGTAAAACTCCAGATTTCGTATAAAAATGACCGAGTATTTCGACTTATATTTGACTTTTACTTATATTCCCCCTTTTCGGAAATTCTTGAACCGAAACTGAAATATAAAAGAAATGTTCCGTGACTTCTATAAAATCTTTCAGAATAGCTATTGGATTATGTCACTCTTTTCTCTCTGAACTGTACCATTTCATGAAATTAGTTATATAAACAAAACTCAGGAAGGAAATAGTTTGAGAATTTCAAGTAATTGCGATTACGCAACTCTTACAAGAGATTTCTATTGTAACTATTATTGGGCCCAACAACACAACATAAACTAGAAATAGCATGTAAGAGTTACTTGTTCGGTGACGTAAAAACAATAATCCATCAATCAAAGTTACTTGTTCGCAACCAAGCTTCAAGATGACCACTTTGTATAGTAATCATATCGGATTACATGGCATTATTACACAGTAGGTCTGAATAGATTGTTGCCCGTAGTATCACAAAAATCGCTACAAAATGGTAATATACACGTGTTTAGTGGACAATGATTACGCCTCCCCCCCCCCCCGCCTTTTTTTTTTGTCCCAGAATCATCGACTGGATCCAACACACACACAGCTAGACTATGTGCTTTGGCATCACCGAAATCATAGGTAACATCTTGTGATGAATAATTTCTGAGGAGTTACGACCCCAAGGGATCGTTAAAGGTAGGACGTGACGTACTTATAGCCTTGACATTGGCGGATTTAGAAGGGGGATTGCAGCGGTTGCCTTTGGTCGGAAAATTTTACCCAAAATAGGGGGTAATTTTCTACCATTTTTAGGGCTGCAATCCCCTTTTCAGATCGAATAGTACAAAACATTAGTCAGAGGAGACTGCAACCCCCTTCTCTTTCAAGAATTTCTACATCCGATTACGCTTGACCAGGAGAGATAGATAATGTACAGATATGCAGAACGGCTATCTTTTGATAAATTCTCACTGAAGCCAAATTAAGTTCGGTATATGATTGGGTGTCTATCATATATATAGATATATATATATATATATATACATTATCACTGACTAATTTTCCATTCCATTTTATATATAGCTGCATTGACGAGATGAATGTAACACATCGTTACCTTGATCTTTGACCTTGTGCCACGATCGTTTTTGTTTTGTTACTCAAAATGTCTTTATATGGTGGCGGCACCTGCTTGGTGCATTGCTTCATAATTTTGTCCTATGGTAAGTACCCAGCGGACGTAGCAAAGGATCTTTCATGTTCCAACGTATACCGTGACACGGGGCCCTCAGTTTATACTGTCTCATCCGAAGGACAGAGAAATCATTAATCACCTTAGGAAAGTCCTATCCCCCTAGGGTCTTGAGACCCTTTTGAAGGCAGGGCCGTAGGAAGCACTTAAAAAAAGGGGGGAGGGAGGGCTTTGAATTTGATTTTCCTTCGTATTGTGATAAAAAATTCAGTCCATGATATGCCAAACAAGAGGAAGGGACAGTTCCTATGGCTAGTATGGGTCTGTGGAAACAGCATTCCCATTAAGTAAAATGTTACCATCAAAGGTAGGATCCGCCAAATGTGTACAACCTGTACTTTGCCGACTCCCTTTGTCAAGTTTAACAGTGTATCTCAAAACGGAAACAAACAGCACACAATATACATCATAACATATGCTACAACATGGAGAGTGTATTGCTTGGATCAGCTGATTTCTTTCCATTATTGACAATCTTTGCCGTGGATTTTTTTTTTTGTCCGATGTTGTTTTACGTCACACCTAGTTTATTTCACCAATATCAGCTGAAGGGTAACAGCTCTACCTGTTGCATCGCACAAAATTTTGGACCTACAAAATGTAAGGATCCGTCTAACTTTCTGGGACAATATCATATGTAGTGACAAAGGGTCTCGGATCCGACACAAGACACCAATTCGAACTCAGAGATGCTCTGTCACCAGCCACGCATCTCAGCGATTGAGTTATACACGTTCAGTCCGACTGGAAAACTAATTTTTAGTGCGCTTCACGGCTGCTAGTTTATATATACATTAGTCCGAGATTGTCTGGCCTTCACCCACTTTTGATATCGCCAAACCGCCGATATCAAAAGTGGGAGAAGGGCAGACAATCTCGGACTGTATATACATATGTAAACACTGTATTTATTATGAATTTGAAAGGTGTCTGCTACAAGTAGTAAATAGACAGGAAGAGGGATGCTCAGAGACACCCAGTATCTACCGGTACACGCTATACCCTACTGGTAGTATACTAATTACCGGCTAAGACCAATTACTGGCTACTACGTTATTTCGTTATTACGGTTTTTGAAATATGAATTTATGAAAAATTTTCACATGATTGTCTGCAATACATAGGATACTAAATATTACATATGAAAATTTCGTCAAATCGCTTTTTGAGTACCCTTTATAAGATAGTAGCCGGGTACAGGTCTTGACCGGGGACTGGTCCCTCGCCAGTAGTGGTTGATAACTCTTTCTCAGCTTCAGTTGTTTCGGCAAAAAATGCAATGACAATTCTCACATGTCTGTCAGTCCGTGATATAGTTCTTAGAACTACAAAAATCTCATTATTCTTTATGGTATATATTCGTAAATCCATATTCCATCTGTAATTTCCTTTTTTGTTTAAATTGCTTTGTTTTGGTTTTTCCCCCATAAATCCAGAATTTTGTTTGTTTTGTTTAATACTACCTATAAAAGGGTTACATCACCTATATGGTGGTATATTGTAGACAGCCAGTGTTGGTTTAGGCGACCAGGAGAAATCCATTTACTTTTGACAGATCACATGTACTCGATGTTCTCATCTACCCTGACTGTGGACTGAGCCAAGTCTAGACAGAAATGAGAATTAGCCCAAGGCATATGGCAAGTTAAAGCTTAACTACTTGACCATCAAAACTCAATTGTGAAGTCAACTGGAATTGCAACAGAGTTAAATTATCATTGATTTGTTTAAACCAATCAATAAGATTAAACTTTAGGGATCATGATAACATTTTCCTATGATTTATGATTGATTAATACTTGTCACAATCGATTTCATTGAAATCCATGCAATGAGAAGAAATCCAAAATTTCAGAAAGCTTGGCGACAACAAACAAACCATTAAAATGGCTCATTGTCATTGTTTTGCTTGAGCTTATTTCTAGCTTACTAGAACGCAAAGCCATAAATTGATTCAACTTGTCTCTCACTAAGTTGACTGTTCACAATAACACTCCTAGCACCAAATGATTGGAAATCTGCTCCACAGATCTTCATTTCCCTCTGAAATGCCCTCCTTTCAGCCCATCACAGCACAGGTTACCACAAATTCCCATGACATTTCTCCAGTAATTAATTACAGTGACACTTTGATAATTTTGCAACATAAATATTCACTTTATTCATACTTTTTTCTGTTTTTTGCTTTTCTTAAGAAATTATGCACCCGTAAAGAGGCATAAAATTCCCTATATTGCCTCAAAAACAACAATGTTCAAATATACATCCATACAAGATACATAAAATACATACAATATTCATATTGAGATCAAAATGGGACGCATAAGGGTTTCTGAAAGACTTGATATATGCCGTTTCTGCAAATGCAGTATTTGAACAATTTACATACTTAACCCCGAGTCCCATTCTATGGTCGCAGGATTTACACTTGATCATACTTCGACAGCTAAATCAACATTAAAATTATGAAATTAATCAATAAATGAATCAAATCAATCCAATCAAAGTTCATTTAGCTATATCATTCACCAATTAACCATCGGTCATTGCACTCCTTTGTGTTCATCACATATTTGATTGGAATTTTTTATACCTAGCACTACCGTCTACTACAACCACATTTTCTCAGAATATTGTTCCCTCAATCAAAGTCCATATGAAGATGAGATTTGTCGTTACCCGTGTTTAACACAAGAAATGAATCAGTTTGGATCGTTGGCATTGTTTGTATCACAAGTTCTAACTGTAAACGAATGCTGCCAGCTGCTTGAGATTCATTTCTCGGGAGAAGTTACTGAACTGTCCCTTGCATGATGTTGATGAGTAAGGCAGTTGATGGGATTTGCTGGCTTGTTGTTCCATGACTTCGTTATTATTTTGAGAATAGCTGCCTTGATTTGAGCTTTGAGATGAGTTACTGTTAGATTCAAATAGGACACCAATACTGCCGTTTTCTCCAATACGATATGACACATCGTGGGGGTCCACCCACATCGTTAGTTCCTTTGGCAAATGTGTGAAAAGTTCAGAATCAACCATTCCACTGAAATGGGCGGCTTCTCGTATGAGGGGATCCATATTGTGGTTAATTCTTATGCATCTAAATCCGCTTCCCTTGCATGGCTTTTCTGGAAACCAATGGCTTTCATATCGCAGGCCCAAAAGATTTTGCAAAGTGGTGTTGAATGTATTAATTTGTTCATCCGTAAAACATTTTGAAACTCTTAAAATATTAGACAAAAAGTCTACAGCGCTTTTAATTTCCTTTTTCATAGTTCAATTTACCTTCGCATAAACAGAGAATGTTCGTAGAAGATCCTTGTTTACTGTTTTCAAAACAATGGCGAAAATTGTTCTTCAAAATATTTTCACTAAAAACTCCAATTTCTCTTCTGTTATTATTGAAATATTTTACCACAGCTTTGAAAAAGATGTATTCTTCCTTTTTAATTCCTTAATTTCTTTTCGTATCAAACAAACCCCTTCCTTCTTGAAAATTTCTGCTTCTTTCTTTGTTCGCTCCCAAGAATGTTATGGCGTCGCTGATTGTGTGTATATTGGGTTGTAACCTTGTTGACGTCAGTATTAGTGATGTCACTAGTCAGATTTAACCAATCAAATAGCTTCATGCTTGAGTTGACCTTCCATATATGGAACAGATCTAATAATAGTACTCAGCGTCACTGGCTTACATGCGAGTAAAAATAACTGTTGTTGACCTCGTTTACAGGTTTATATGCCTATTGAAATATACGATGACGCGGGCGTAATGGAAACAACTGGAAGAATCAAGTAAACAACTTGTAATCAAGTGTAATAACCTCTCATTTGGCAAGATATTCATTTGTGTTGTCGATGACGTTATTGTTAGTGTTAAAGCATATTTCAACACATTTTTAAAACTACGATGTCATAATTTATCATAATTGTGTATTGTGTAATTTATTTAAAATACTGTTAGGATACTTTTTACAATAAAATTTGCAAATTCAGGGCAAATGACCGGTAATTTGTTTCCCAAATCCTTTTTATTTCTCTTCGTATTTATTTATTTATTTATTTATTTATTTATTTATTTATTTATTTATTTATTTATTTATTTATTTTTACAATTTATAATTATAAGAATTAACACAATGTTCCCTTCGACCCCTTCCCCCGGACAAAGGAGCAACGTGACTGTATCAACAACATTTGACTAAGTCGGTCTTTAAAAATAAGTTCAATACATGTATGCACTTCTTAAGTAATGCAGATTAAAACTCGGTCGATCTCTTTTTGTTCTGTAAATGTACAACATGTAGCTTTTTAACTGACATACTTGAGGCTATAAGATCATCGATAAAGCTTGTGTGTCACTGCAATGGCCTCCTAGTTCGCTGGAGATTTTATCGCATCCGAAGTAAAAGTGTTTAATACTAAATTATACGAGGGACAAAAAGGAGACAAGAAATAGACAAAAATATCAACAAACAGGGTCGGATTCGGTGGGGGATCCAGGGGCCCCACCCCTTTTGTCGCCACAATCAAAGCACAGAGCAAATGATCAAGTTGAAATCACTCAAATAAATATCAGTTAAAGTCCTTATTGTTACCAAGAAAAGATGAGGATTTTGGCTAATAAATGACTTACGCATGTGGCCCCTTCCCTTTTCGGAAATACTGGATCCGCCACTGAGATAATGATCTACATAGCTGAGAGAAGGCAAGTGTTGGCTTAAGTGAGAGGTTCACCATTTGAAGGAGATTTTTACAGGAAAATATGGGGACCCAAGAGTCAAGTCAGGTTTTTGTTCCTATACCCTTTTCATCACTTTGATTAATATCAGTTTAATGGTAAATAAGACTGCAAAGCTTTACATTTCAAACGTTAATTAGATAATTGTTTCAATTTTAAACCATAAACGATTTCCAAGCTTGCCGGTAAAGACCCAGAAAGATAGGGAATGCTTAACATTTCTATTTGATGTTATAGCAAGAATGGGGGAGGGGGTGTCGGTGCTTGTTAACTGATTTTAGTGTTAACGTTCTATTCAAACGAAATTCGAAATCAAATAGAAATATATACATTTCCTAATATTAATATAGTTGAATATGGAGGTAATCTATATATACATGCGCGGATCCAGGGACAAGGAGGGGGATTCGGGATCCACCCTGAGATACAGTCAGTTGTGTTAGTACTTTATTTTTGTTGCAAAACAGGTGAATTTAAATCATACGACGTATTTGGACCTCCCCCTCCTGGAATACTTGGTTGTGAATGACCCCTCCCGGAATACCTGGTTGTGAATGACCCCTCTTAACAAAATTTCTGGATCAGTATTTGTATATATAGAGGATTTGCCTAGGACTATTTTGAAATACGTTGGGCCTAACAGTATTATTGACCAAAGCGAAGTCAGTTACTCCCATGACAATCTCTTCCATGCCTTCTTTCTTTACTGATTATACATACTTCTCTCTATTGTTTTATTAATTCTTTTCTTTTCTTCCATTCACCACATTTGATATGCATAGTGATCCTAGAATAGGAAAAGAAAGATAACTCGTGCAATGTTGACGGAAGAAACGACGACACCTAAGGTACGATTCTCTGTACTTCCCTGGAGTCGGTTGCATGGTTCTAGATTTTGAGCCATTGTATGTTGTTTTGTTTTGTTTGTTTATTTGTTTGTTTGTTTTGTTTTGTTTTGTTTTGGTTTTTTTTTTTTTGGGGGGGGGGGGGGTTGGGGGTTGGGTTGGGTTGGTAAAAGGGCCATTTTCAAAAAGGTGGGACTCTTTCCTCTAGTAAAAACTTTACCGCCAACGACTGAGCAAGGGCAAAATAGCTGAATCAACCTGATATGTTGTTATATATATACCTGTGACAATCAAAATGCTACATATACCGTGAAAAAAAGCTAAATAAAACTGGTGTTTCCACGGCATTATTTTTCATTAGCTTATGTTTATACCTCTAATCTTAATTATGGTGTAAAATCAATAAGTATGAGAAAGGATTTATAACTACACAAGTACTTATCTTATTTCGTGCCTGTACATGAAGTACTCTAGGTAAACACTCGATGTCAGAACATTCGCGGATCTAGGGGGTGGACCGGGGATCTGGACTCACCCTGAGATTCGGCGAAAATTCGAAAACTTTCAATGGAGTGAACCCTCTCTCGACAAATTTCTAGATCCACACCTGCACGCTCTATTGTAACCGCGCAGAGCAATTAACGGATTAGGGATCGTAAGTAAAAATAAACCAACACATACAAGCTGATTGTTTCCTTGTCAACAGCTGTCAGCTAACTACTGTTCGTTATACCTTATTGTATATATCAACTATCAAAGAAAAGTAATAAAACCGGCTTTTCACGATTTGGAAAAGAAAACTGTGAAAAGAAAGCCAGCGTCTATATTACATAACAATGGTTTAATTCAAGTTGAAATTAAGTAGATTTCATATAAGAATTGGTGTCTTGTCGATAGAGGAGACAGATTGCATACGAAGTATAAGTAGCCATGAATTCGTACTAATGCTATAGAACGTAGCCTGAGGCGGCTCCGATCAAAGGAAAGCCACCCAGACAATGATTTTACTACAGTCTACCCCCTTTTTGGGGTAATTTCGTATTCAGAGATAAGAACTATCTCATTAATTTTTATTTTTTTGCTATCATCTTATAAATCATTTTCCAACATATTTTAAGCACTGTGGCGCATATATAAGTTTCAAATCCTTGATATCTGGACTGACCCGTAAACACTACGCACACTCTGTCGTTATTTTAAGATAAAGGAAGTTACTAATGTCAAGTTCAATCTCTACTCTCAGCTCCTGACAGCAAAACCTTTTCACTTTATTTCACTTATTTATTTATTTTGTCAAAGTATTGATAAGGGGGACAACCTTCCTGTGTATATCCTGACACTATTCAGTTTCTCATTTGTAAACCAAGGAATTCGATTTAATGCCATTTTAGACTAACGCTCACCATTCAGAAAAAAATTTACGAGAATTATACCCTTTTACGTTAACTGAGGGAGTAACGTTTTAGGGGAAGAATAGTAACGTCTCGTATAAAATTTCTGACGTCATAATTAGATATTGATTTATTTTACGTCATTTTGCGGGAACAGTGATGATTTCTTCCAAAACATCAGTCCTGCAGTTAATGTGAAAGGGTCTTATATAAACCTCATCAGTAAGAATTTTCCTACAACCAACATATTGACCAAATGATGAACCCAGTAATTAAAATTTCATCGAAAGTATAGATAAAAAGATGAGATAGTGAATAAGAATCCCCAGTTTCAACAATGGGGTTCGCCGCCATTAACTGCGGTCCTGATATTTAAGGAGGAAATACAACATATTCCCGCAAAAATGACGTAAAGAACTATGGAATGTTACTGTGATGTCATAAAGTTGCTAACTCAAATCGACGTTACTAACTCATAGTACACAGGCGCCGCCTAGCGGATGATATCATGCGGCGAACCCCATTTAAACAAGTTCCGATGTTGGTCGGAAAACCTCTGAGATCGACACATTAACCGAAATCGACCGTGATACTTTGTTTAAAATGTCATTGGCTACCTGTGGTCCTCAGGCAGTGACACCCACGGGTGACGGGACAAAAGATAATGTAATAGACCTTTTTCCTTTCACTGCGGAGCTGTAACATTGGACGGCAAAATCATAAACGTTCCCTCCAAATCGATTAGAATGACGTCAAAATACATTATGACGTGATAAAATTGGAGGGAACGTTAATCAATTTGCCGTCCAACGTTACAGCCCCGCAATACACCGTTCCACTTTTCAGCATAGAAAGCGATGTTTAGCGGATTTTTGATTGTTATAGTTATGATGTCATAATCAAATGTCGGACTTGTCCAACTTTGCATGACGTCATCATAGTCAGATTTTGCGCTAAAGTGCTTGACTTTTGACGAAAGTGGAACGGTGTATTAATTAAAGGAAAAGGGTATATCTATATTCACTTCGATTAGGTTATATTCCATGATGTACGATCAACACGACATGGCATTGTTGTCTCGCTTCTTTCTATACGAAATCTGAAACTGTTTTATAACTTGTTGAATTTTGGGCAAATGTACAAAAGTGATATAAACACTCACGAAATGTTAACAAACTGAATATGTCAAGGAAGTAATAAAAGATTGTATGGTCCTGTAGGGACACGTTTTACAATCTTGTTTAATGCCTTCTTTCACTTTGAAATCACTGATGTTAATAATCGTACACATCCGTACATCAAAGTTCAACATTACATCAACAATTTTAGAAATTTATACTTAACCCCCCCCTTCCTCCTCCCACTTACACACATACACGAAGTTCAGCTTTATAACAGTCATTTTAGACAATTTATACCTAATCCCCCCCCTCCCTTACACACATACTCCCTTCCATCTATATGATTTTTCCTTTGATTGTTACAGATTTGAATAAATGGAGGATAACCCCTCAGCCGGGAAATTAAGAACCTCCCCGTATAGACTTCAGGATCCGCCAATGACATTTTATTTTGAAAAAAAATCTTTCTTGTCCTGCCAACGGATACATACCCCTCAAAATATATCAGTGTCAAATATGTCAAAATTTGTCAAGATACCTCCAGAGTGTGAATCTACATCATTCTTCACGCCGATAGCATACGGATTCATGTTCTATGTAGCCACAGGCACTGTGTTACATGAAGAGTGACTTTTTAAAACTAACCCCTCCTCCCCCTTCTGTATATAGGAGAGGGTAAGTTTTAAAAAGGCACTCTTCATGTAACACAGTGCCTGTGATGTAGCCGGTGCCTTTCAGGTCTCTATAACATACATCCAACGGGCAACTATCTGTACAACAGAATTCTAGATATTCTGTCGAATAATGGTGTATATTAAATGACCTTTCAACTTTGATATTTCTCATTTTCCCTTTGAAAAAAATCTTAATCTCAGCTTCTCGACCTCTCCCACTGGATTTTGGATTCTTCATTTTTTTCTTTCAGAATTTTAGAAGGGGCTACAGCAAAATCTCCATGTAGAAAAGAAAATGGTCGAATTTATAGAACATGAAAGTGTGTTTAGTATCACGATAAATGTGAGTGAAACTGCCAAAGAGGAGGGCGGGGGGGGGGGGGGCACTGTTTTGTACAAGTAATTGCATATTATGCACATATGCACATTCATTTCTTTGGCAGTACGTATAAAGATTGGCATCAACATAAAAAATCCAAACTTAAATACAGTTATATCAAGATAGAAAACTTGTTAATTCCCGTGAATTATGTTTTCCATGGTAATTTTCCAGTGTTGACAGACCCGTGGTTATGATGTCAGTGTATGCTATATTAAAAATGAAAAAAAAGGAGGGGACTTCTGCCACTCCAACTTTAAAATTCGGTCACTACATGTATTCCTCAACATGTGTCACACATACATGTCTATACCATGCAATGTATGTTATGAAACGTTGATGTAATTCGTGAATATTGGTCTGCTTTATTCTAATGAAGTAAAGCATGATTTTTCTTATCTGTTTAGACACAAAGATTAATTTAAATCAGTACACAAAGACTAACAAATCACGGATCATTAGACGAGCACAATGGAGTACATGCATAATGAAGTCAATGATTAAAATAAGGTAAGGTGACGTGATATTGGTACATGTATCTACCCGGTGGTACACTGCATAATGATTATAGTAAAAATGGAGAGAATTACAAAGGGATCGGTGTTCCTGTTCCTGATCTTTTCGTTCGGTGAGTATATGATGAAATTGCCTTTAGAAAAATAAACCATTTGATATAGAATAAAGGATTCACGGCTAACACATATTTAAAACACATAAATAAAATGTCATTACTCCAATGAAACAATCATCAAATAATAATAATAATAATAATAATAATAATAATAATACATAGTAATAATACTAAAAAAAATACTAAAAAAAATAATAATAATTAATATTACTATAATAATAATAAATAAACAATGAATAGATAAATAAATAAATTAATTAATTTATTAGTTAATACATAAAAAAAAAATAAAAAATGAAAAATTAGAACCACTCTTTAGTTGTGCAAATATCATCTTGTCACAGACGTGTTCTTTATGAGTCTAGCATAGAATTACTTTTATTCATAAATCTTAGCTACGTATCGGACGACTTATTTCCGTATCAGACGAGTTTATTCCGTGTCGGACGAGATGTTTCCGTGTCGGGCAAGTTGATTCCTCATTGGACAAGATGAGTCTGTATCGCAATCGGAATACCATCGCCATTTTTCTTATTTGCGTATGGAAATGGATGAGTTGTTACGATTGTCCATATCGGACGAGTTGAGTCCGTATCGGACGAGATGTCTCGGCATCGGCCGAGATGATGCCGTATCGGACGAGTTGATTCCGTATGGGATGAGATGTTTCCGTATGGGATGAGTTATCTTACACATCAGACGAATCGATTCCATATCGGACAAGTTGATTCCGTATGGGACGAGATGTTTCCGTATTAGAATATTTCACGTATATGGTGACGGCATCTGCCTGATGCATTGCATACAAATTTAGACCTTTGCATCGGACCCACCGAAGCAATGAGGGATCTTTTATGTGCCACGCCTACCGTGACACGGGACCTTCATTTTTACTGTCTCATCCGAAAGACAGAACACCGGTGTGCCCGGTGCGTGAGTCGAACCCGGGACCTCTCGATCACGAGCCGAGCAATTTATCCACTAGGCCGCACCGGCTTATGGTTATATATATATATTAACATAAATGACATTAATGTTTGGTTTATATGATGCCTTTTTTCAGTTGGTGTCGTCAAAACCGAGTGTACGTATAAATACAGGCATGGCAACTGTGACGACACAAAGTGAGTACATAACTATTAATATTTTTAAGAATCATTCAAATCCAACGTCACTCTTATGATCTGTTTTCAAAACTCATTTAATCCGGTAAAACTATATCCTGGCCGTATTTCTTTTATTCTTGTAATGATAGGTACAGTCTATATTTCCTACTTTTCTGTAAAAGTCTGTATTTCCTATATTCCTGAAATGCTAGCAACAATCCGTATTTCTATATTTCTGAAATGCTAGCTATAATGCGTATTTTCCAGATACCTGTAATGCTATCAACAATCCGAATTTTCCAGATACCTGTAATGCTTAGCTACTACCTGTATTTTCCAGATACCTGTAATGCTAGCTACATTCCGTATTTTCCAGATACCTGTAATGCTAGCTACATTCCGTATTTTCCAGATGTCTGTTATATGCTAGCTACAATCCGTATTTTCCAGATGTCTGTTATATGCTAGCTACAATCCGTATTTTCTATATTCCTATGATTCTAACTACGATATATTTTTCCAAGGTTTCTTATACCCTACATTCCTGAACTGCTAGCCAAAACTCATATAGTGGTGGCAACAGTCTATATTCTAGACAAATGTTAAGTTACTACATATGTAATAGTGCTAGCTACAAACTCATGTAAAGGTAGCGACAGTATGATTCTAGATTAATGTCAAGTTACTACATATGTAAAAGTGCTAGCTACAAACTCATGTAAAGGTAGCTACATTCTGTATTCTAGACAAATGTTAAGTTACTACATAGGCCTATGTAATAGTGCTAGCTACAAACTCATGTAAAGGTAGCGACAGTCTGTATTCTAGACAAATGTAAAGTTTCGAAGATCATCATAAATGAAATACATGTAAAGGTAAATGAATAATTCTTTTCTATTTTTACAGCCATGGCGTGATCATTGGCGCTATTCTTGGAGGTCTGTTTGCTTTGGCTCTCCTGGTGTCTATCATCGTAGTTATTGTCATCTGTGCGTGCAACAAGACGTCCAGACCTACGGGAAGGGTCATCACACAGCAGCCGAAGTCCACTACAACACACATCTCTTATAGATGTACGTCTGCTACTGTCAAAAAAGAAATCATAAAGAAATGTCATCATGTTTTGTAATTGACCATTCCATTAATGCGCGAAAAATTGTTAAATCGCATGGCGTCACAATACTTTACACCTCGGTCATACCTCGGACAAAGTTGAAAATGTATTGTGACGTCACGAAATTCAATAAATTTTCCGCGAAAGTGATGGGTCAATTACATTTATATATGTTACACTTACGTATAACAGAGGTTGTTACAATAAAGTTTAACCATAACAAATGTTTTAAACTTTAGTGTAACACGTGTATCTAATGAATGGGACCAACTTCTTCAGAAAAAGGAGGATTTTTGAAGGAAATTGGAATGTATGAAGTATTTAATTTTCTTTAGCATTAATGTTGTTTTTTGGCTGAATCTGCACAGGAGTTGGTCCATAATGTGACAGAGTAGGTCAAGCGAGGTACCCGCTTCTGCACAGAAATTGAAGATGGATTATACAGCATAAAAAAACTAAATGTACGAGAGTGTTTCAGAATTTGGTGTTGTTTTTGGTTCAATTCTATGGTGAAATTTCTGAAAAAGGGATGCTCTCATTCGAGAATATTCTCACACTGCATATGTTTCTTGGTGCTCAGATGAGCGAAATAGACCAATGTTGGTCTCTTTTTTTGTACATGTTTGTGTTTAGATGGGGATGCGGTTACCAGCTTATATCACACCGTTTAGACGTGAGTTTCATTTGCTTAAAATTGTTTTTGTAATAGTAAAGTAAGAGTGCGTGAAGATGAATGTTTCCATCTTTTATGAAAAGCAGTCTCTTATGTGAAAGGTTAATATAATCGTTTTACGTGTTTCAGCCTCCCCGTATGACCCACAGAATGGATTGCAGACGCTGCCTGTGCTTCCTAGGATAAGTGGGACATCCCACACACAGACAATGGGATATGGACCTTACCAAATGACTCAAAGTAGTAATATATCCACGAACGCAATACGTCTGGCCCCTATATCATACACTCCAAGCACTACCATAATCACAGAGAAATAAGGTAAGGAAAACAACAGACATACAGACATACTCTCCAAACACTACCACAATCACAGAGAAATAAGGTAGGCCAAACAACGGACATACAGACATACACTCCAAACACTACCACAATTACAGATAAATAAGGTAAGCCAAACAGTGGACATACAGACATACACTCCAAACACTACCACAATCACAGATAAATAAGGTAAGCCAAACAACGAACATAAAGACGTACATTATAAACACTACCACAATCACAGAGAAATAAAGTAAGCCAAACAGCGGGCATACAGACATACACTCCAAACACTACCACAATCACAGATAAATAAGGTAATCCAAACAAAGGACATACAGACATACACTCCAAACACTACCACAATCACAGATAAGGTAAACCAAACAGTGGACATACAGACATACACTCCAAACATTACCACAATCACAGATAAATAAAGTAAGCCAAACAAAGGACATACAGACATACACTCCAAACAATACCACAATAACAGTTAAATAAGGTAAGCCAAACAACGGACATACAGGCATACACTTCAAACACTCACAGGTAAGTAAGGTAAGCCAAACAATGGACAAACAGACATACACTCCAAACACTACCACAATCACAGATAAATAAGGTAAGCTAAACAGCGGACATACAGTCCAAACACTACCACAATCACAGATAAATATGGTAAGCCAAACAACGGACATACAGGCATACACACCAAACACTACCACAATCACAGAGAAATAAGGTAGGCCAAACAACGGACATACAGACATACTCTACGTACGTCCTCTATATCATGTAAATTAATTGTGGTGTCCTTCAAGGCGATTTACCCCTTCACATAATGAAATGAAATCTGTTTTTTGCAAAGAGTAGATATACAGCTTATTTCCATATTAATTCCAATTAATTAATTTAACAATATAAGAGTTATCTTTCTTTATTCTCGTTAGTAATATACCTGAGTACCTCTGATGATTGAGATATGTATATTTTCCCATCTAATAAATAAACAATAGTCAATAAGACAGATATTTGTAAATTTTAATGGGAATATCATTTCAAATGTTCATTTTCCAGTTTCGGCGATCCTACAGAATTTTGAAAAAAAGTTTGTTTTAAAGAAGAATTTTTGTGCGTTCATTCTATGTGTAGAATATATGTTCTTTTCAATTCCACTTGAGAGACGATCATAAAATCAGACTACGTGTGTCTTTGTAGTGAAAGATTGATATGATTTTAATTTTTTTTTTATAAAAAAAAACGATGTAAAAAGCTGTATTTACTATTTAATATGAATTTAGTTTACTTGGTTTGCTGTGCAGGCGATTTGTACATAGTATAAACGTCCCTGTTATATCAAAATCTAAAGATCTAAATTCTACTCTGTTATATTATATTATGTATCTAAATTCTACTCTGTTACATTATATTATGTATCTAAATTCTACTCTGTTACATTATATTATGTATCTAAATTCTTCTCTATTATATCATATAATGTATCTAAATTCCACAAGAATTCATTGAAATGTTCTGTGGCTTATTGAGGCCGTTGTATGTGATAGAGTGTTTTGTCTCATCTGAATTAAAACATATGTTACTGTACAAAATGTCCATATTAGAAATAGTTTACAGGGGACACCCTTATTGACATTCATTGTAGTTGTCACTGTTCTAAGGTCTTCTTTATGTATATTGTAAAAAGCAGAGATGATGCCGATAGGGTTGATGATTCAAATAATGATAATGATGACAGTGGAGAAAAAGGTGGATAATGCTGATTAAATTGATGATGATGATGATGATGATGATGATGATGATGATGATGATGATGATGATGGTGCTGGTGGTGGTGGTGGTGATGATGATGATGATGATGATGATGATGATGGTGCTGGTGGTGGTGGTGATGATGATGATGATGATGATGATGATGATGATGATGATGATGATGATGAAGGTGATGATGATGATGGTGATGATGAAGTGAAGAAAATAACATCGAAAACGATGACTGAATCACGTTGAAAAGATGAATATGACAATGAGGTTGATGATTTAAGATGTCATGCATTATGTTGCATTCGTAAGTAACTGAGATTTAATGTACATTGTCATTATGAAGCTACACATCTTCACGAACGAGACTTGGGATGTGATCAAGCACTGGGCCTACGGTATAGAGGAACGTGGTTCCAGTCACTGTATAAACAGGTTTGCTTAATCTTGCTTCCATGACTGGAAATATTGAAAGTGACGTAAAACCCTAAACAATCAACCATTTTAAAAATAGATACTGCTTCGTTCCCAACATTTATCATCTAACTGCGAGATAGCTGCCGTAGCATGACTTGAGTAATAGTATGATATACCACTTCTATAGGTCTACAGCGATATTTGTGCTCATCTGGGCTTTTAAATAAACCAATACAAAGATTCCATTATCAAATTATAGGGGTAATTAACAAAGTTTATTTCTTCCAATACATACCAATATTCATTTAAATGGCCGTGTTTTAAACATCATAATAAGAGTCTATGTGGCTTAGCGGTAACTGGTGTATTCATCCTCTACGCCACCGTCGCTACTATGAACTGAGGCGAAAATCTACTATCATGCAAAGTAATGATATACCTTCTAGGAATATTTTACCATGATAAACCTGTCTCCCCTGTTATGATAAAATTTAGACTCGTCGTGTTTATAAACATGGGAAATATTATCGCTGTAGACCTATATACTACTTCACATTCCTTGTTTACCTAGAAACTTCATGGAGACGTATTCTGGTACAATACATAATGAAGCCGTTGTGGCCTAGTGGGTAAGGTGCTCGACTCCTGCCCTGGGCGAACCGGTGTTCTATCTTTTGGATCGGACAATAAAAACCGAGGTCCCGTGTCACGGTAGGCGTGGCACGTAAAAGATCCCTCACAGCTTCGGGTTGGTCCATTGCAAAGATCTAAAATTGTATGCAATGCATCAGGCAGATGCTTTCACCATATACTTGTACGTGAAGTAATCGTGGAGTGACGTAAAACAATATTCAATCAATTCAATAAACCAATACATTAAGCACGCACCCCCGCCCCGCTCTCTGATGAACGTGTCTTCCTACATCAAATACTAAGCGGACTGATTTTTGTCTCTTTACGTCACATCACGATTATTTCAACTGCATTGCTATAGCATCTGCCTGATGCATTGCATGGAAACTTGGACCCATGCAACAATCCCATCCGAATTGGTGAGGGATCTCTCTCGCGCCACGAAACCTCGGTTTTCAGTCATATCCGAAAGACATGACACCGTCTGGTGGCTGAATCTGGAGAAAATGGGGGATAGGGAAAAACATCGAAGCTGCATTCCGCAGAACCGTCATGGGGAGAGGGGGTGAGCCTGGGTGAATCCATTGCGTGCCGTTTCTTAGATTCAAGATCAAAATGGTGAACTTAAGTTTCACCCTGAATGACCATTCGACCCATCCTCATAGCGAAACAAAAGATGCCAAGAAACATCGTACATGTTTCTCTTTTGATCTTCAGACAACATTCTAGGGACCCATCTAGCCGAGGCCTTAGACATGCCCAAGTTGTCGGTTAAACTGATTGATTGATTATCGTTTTACGTCACTCAACGATTATTTCACGTATATAGCATCTGAAGGCATCTGCCTAATGAATTGCATATATATTTATACATTTGTACAATCTTTTACGTGCACTATAAGATGATATCTTCCCCAAGGGTCTTCATGAATTTCCTTGGGAGTCATTCCCTTCTTATTCAGATACTTCAAAATAAAAACAATCAGTAAAACTGATGGATGCTCCAAGAACAACAGCAATAATGAAGGAAAGGAATGACTCAATATATAGGAAATCATTGTATCAATTGATGCCGATTTCAAATCTGAATGTATTATATGAATATCCAATTGGGTCACCTGTAGAACGACAAGTATCTTATACTAAAATTAGTAAGCTTTACCTTGATAAGTTATGAAGTAAAACTTTTTATTGTGACCTTGACCTTTCAGAAATGACCTTTGCCCAAAAGCCTTTAATCTAAATCACATACTTCCCCAAAATTTTTCGGGGAGCATAATATAAAACAAAAAACGACAAAATCCCCACCCACCATGGTTGATTTGTTGCTCCGTAAATTGTTTTAAAATATCTTCTAAGGGTCTTTTTGAGCATACCTTGTAATCCAATCACATATTGTGGGGCCTTTAATCATATGGTGGGGCCCTTAATCATATGGTGGGCCCTTAATCATATGGTGGGGCCCTTAATCATATGGTGGGGCCCTTAATCATATGGTGGGCCCTTAATCATATGGTGGGGCCCTTAATCATATGGTGGGCCCTTAATCATATGGTGGGGCCCTTAATCATATGGTTGGGCCCTTAATCATATGGTGGGGCCTTAATCATATGGTGGGGCCCTTAATCAATAGTTTCCTCAAATTGCATATGCAATGGTAATGAACATTTCCAACCCATGGGCAAAAATATGATGCAGCTAAACTGGCACATAACATGCCTGCATTTTGTCATCGTAGGTATCAGACAAACCAGAACTAAATATCTATCTAATCTAATCTATCTCATTGTGGTTTTAGATTATTATAAATTCCTCTTCAGTATACACCATTTCATAATGTGATCTTTCTTTGTACCAAGTTTCATCCAAATCCACTGAAGGGTTTAGGAGGAGTTGCGAAGACAAGGTATATTGAATTGAAAAATCCAAGTCCACGAGTCATAACTCCTGTAATTTTTTTTGACAGCATTCCCCTTCCAATATGCACAACTTCATATGGTCTCTCTCTTTGTACCATGTTTCTTCAAAATCCCCAAAGGGTTTAGTAAGAGCTGAAAGACCAGGTATTTTAAGAAAATCTAAGTCCAAAGGCCATAACTCTTGTAAATGTTTCTAGACAGCACTCCAATATGCACATCTACATGTAGTATTCTTTCATTGTACGAATTTTCTTCAAAAACCCCTAAGGGTTTAGAAAGAGTTGTGGAGACAAGATAGGTGGGCAGACGGATGAGAGAGCAGTACAGCATAATACGCCTACATTTTTATGCAGGCTTATAAAACCACCTCTTTTCTCTTGATAATCACACATGCTGATTTTATAACAAAATTCCATCCATTAACATACAAGCTGTGGATATTTTGTTTGCAGACTGATAGACGATTCCACAGCACATCCAGCTGGAGACAGACTGCTTCAGCTATCTAATAATTTCTGATTCCTAGAAAATATAAACACCGAAAAGATACATGATATTTATTAAAATAAATTTGCTATGACATAATGAAAAAAAAAGATTAAAAATGGTTTTTAAAAGCTTAATTTGACAACAAAATACATGTATTTTAGACAACAACTCATAAAATTTAGGAAAAAGAAAAACATTTCATTGATTAAGTCTAAACTGATTAAAATGTAACAATCACTATGAATCACAATATAAATGTAGCACACTTTCTATATGAACTATTATAAATAAAACCATAGAATAAACCCAAATAAACACAACAAATAAAATTTTAATGTAAAACACAAATAAGCAAAAACTATGCTCTTGATTAATGAATGGTAACAATCTGCCATCTCCTGTATGGCTAGCTACATCTGCCATGTGAGACCAGGTACCTGGGAGGATTAAACATCTCCTGTATGGCTAGCTACATCTGCCATGTGATACCAGGTACCTGGGAGGATTAAACATCTCCTGTATGGCTAGCTACATCTGCCATGTGATACCAGGTACCTGGGAGGATTAAACATCTCCTGTATGACTAGCTACATCTGCCATGTGATACCAGGTACCTGGGAGGATTAAACATCTCCTGTATGGCTAGCTACATCTGCCATGTGATACCAGGTACCTGGGAGGATTAAACATCTCCTGTATGACTAGCTACATCTGCCATGTGATACCAGGTACCTGGGAGGATTAAACATCTCCTGTATGGCTAGCTACATCTGCCATGTGATACCAGGTGCCTTAGAAGAGTGAGCATCTCCTGTATGGCTAGCTACACCTGCCATGTGAGACCAGGTACCTGATAGGATTAAACATCTCCTGTATGGCTAGCTACATCTGCCATGTGATACCAGGTACCTGGGAGGATTAAACATCTCCTGTATGGCTAGCTACATCTGCCATGTGATACCAGGTACCTGGGAGGATTAAACATCTCCTGTATGGCTAGCTACATCTGCCATGTGATACCAGGTGCCTTAGAGGAGTGAGCATCTCCTGTATGGCTAGCTACACCTGCCATGTGAGACCAGGTACCTGATAGGATTAAACATCTCCTGTATGGCTAGCTACATCTGCCATGTGATACCAGGTACCTGGGAGGATTAAACATCTCCTGTATGACTAGCTACATCTGCCATGTGATACCAGGTACCTGGGATGATTAAACATCTCCTGAATGACTAGCTACATCTGCCATGTGATACCAGGTACCTGGGAGGATTAAACATCTCCTGTATGACTAGCTACATCTGCCATGTGATACCAGGTACCTGGGAGGATTAAACATCTCCTGTATGGCTAGCTACACCTGCCATGTGATACCAGGTACTTGGGAGGATTAAACATCTCCTGTATGACTAGCTACATCTGCCATGTGATACCAGGTACCTGGGAGGATTAAACATCTCCTGTATGACTAGCTACATCTTTCGGACTTACCTATACATGTATAATAATAAAAGTACTGTGATTTTAAAGAGGCAGTATCTTTCCTTCATAAACTATCGTAGTGTACTGTTTGCAAAACTATCTATAGCTGTCCTAATGGGACAAATACCCCTGTGTCAACAACATTCTAAGTATGGCAAAGACCAATGTAAAGGTCAGGAGGTAGAAAATTTTGATACAAACAGAAAAGTCTTGCCACAAGGAATACACAGGTGTAGTATGAAGGCCCTACCTCTTTTGATTCAAAAGTTATGGCCAAGGTTAAATTTTTCTAGATGGACAGAGAGACAGACACAGACAGATGGACAGACAGACAAGGTGATTCTAATATACCCCCCCCCCCCCCACACACACACACACACACAAACTTCGTTTTGTGGGGGTATAGATATTGGTATTAAATGCTGAAAGAAGAGATTTTTTAGAAAATTAGTACGACCTACTATCAATGCTATCTATTGTCATGTGATATAACCCTGCTTTGTATCTTTGATTATACTTGTATTAGCACAGTAACGAATTATGTGGACACTTAAAATCCCACTATCTCCGCTAAAATGGGATCTGGCTACAACCACCACACAGACACACACAGTATACTGGGTATCAGTAAGAATCATAATACTTATGTCATATGGCCTTAACTAAGTACAGGAATTATTTTAAACAAAAACTATCAAGAGACAATATTTTTCTGTGATATTTTTCTTGGGGCCAGGTAGCGTAGTCGGTGGCATGTTGGCTTCTCACCAATGCGACCCAGGTTCGATACCTGGTGTGGTACGTGAGATGGTGAGGCTGTCACCAACCTGGATTTGTGGATTTTCCCCGGGTACTCCGGTTTCCTCCCACACAAACGACAACCTTACGCCAAGATCCGTGCCAACGAGCAAGATTTATACAAGCTGTTATAGAGATATAAATAAGGTTTAAGTTTAAATTTAAAATTTTCTGTGATAAACTAATAATAGACGCAGTTTCTGTCTAGCTCTGCTCCACAATCACACAAACAAAGGTACTGTATGAATGCCATGCAGCTTGTCAAAACCAAAATCCATTTCTACAAATCAACAATATTATTCAATAGTAAAATAGGAACATGGTGCTAAACTGTGAAATAGGAACATGATGATAGACAATAAAATCAAACTGTGACTGATCTCACACAAAAAGAAAAAAAAATACAAAAAGCGCCAATCTCACAGAAATAAAAAAATGGTATTCAAACAATCATGATATTGTATAAATTAAATGTCTACAATAACTGCTGGTGTAAAGAATATATTCTATTGTTTTATGAATGAATTCAACCTATACCTCATTGTACAGAAAACAAAACTGTCCCTGTTAATGCATGTCATAGTACAATAAATATATATTAAGTTGATGTGAAAAAAAAGTCCAGAATACAATCATCAAATATTCCACCACCTTCAATATTGACTTGATATTTGTTTACAATAATTAGTTAACAATTTCAGGTAAGAAACTGGATTGCTGAACCACAACTAAGCTGATACATGTAGTAACATGTACTGCCTGAAGTTCTAGGACATTCCTTGTTCTTGTATATCACATCAAGTTTTTATATTTTTCAGCATGATATATAAATGAGACCAACTATTACAATGCAAGACATAAGTAACAGAACAATATGGGTACATTGTTCTTTTACAGTTCAGTGTGTTGTAGTGTTCAATAATAGTTCAGTGTGCTGTATAATTAATTAACAGTTCAGCATGCTGTGTTGTTCAGTAACAGTTCAGCATGCTGTGTTGTTCAGTAACAGTTCAGTATGCTACATAGTTCAATAAATGTTCAGAGTCCTTAATTGATCATAAATCTTGAAAAGTAAATCCCTTCTAATTCGACATATCACAAAATCTTCAGAAGACAAAATGTCTTAGATCCCTCTAATCTAAACAACAAACTATTAAACTTGTCTCCTTTTTAATTTAAAAACACATAGGAGAGCATCAGTTCAGATGCATGGAGAGAAAACGATCACATATGACAGTGGTTACCTAGTAATGGATACTGATCCAATAATCAAAAGCCCATGGTGATTCTCTTAAACTATATTATTGTATTCATCAAGTTTCTTTATTTCTGGTGTGTGATCGCAGACGGTAGTTTGATCTGTAATCCGAGGGAGTATTAGATCTAGATCTAGACTTTCCACGGCTTCCTCTGGATATACTGGAAGCTGCAACAAAGAAGTGGAAAATGACTATGTTTTCTTATAATAAATAACCTTAATAAATGATTATGGACACTTCACTTCACTCATTTTCCCAATTTACAATTGTATGGCTTCTGATAAGGAGTGAAAATAAAATTACATTAAATATTGAACCTGGACAACTTAAATATCATGCAGAAAATCTGGACAGACTGTCAGACATTAAGCCCCTTACATTATGAAAAACTTGAAATTCATGCATTGAATAACAATTTAACAAATGGCATAAATCCTATCTATTGTTTTATGTCTGACATCTGATGTTTTGCCGCAGAAATTTCCATTGTCCAAATATGAAGTCAAAGTCTAAGCATTAATATCGTAAGTAAAATCAGGAAAAAAGCAATTTGTTTTCCATAAGGCTTCTGACAGCATGTACGTTTGGAAACAAGATGTGTTTAAGAAACATGAACGCCTCTGGCAACAACAAAATCCAAAGAAGGCAAATTTTGAAATGTTTTATAAATCTAAGCTCTACCCCTTATGATTCAAAAGTAACAAGCAAATTCAGAGAATTGTGGTTCCCCGCTCTGGTGGTTCTTTCGGTAAGGGTGCAGTGATCTGTGACATATCAGTCATTGTTGTGCATGCAGACACATATCCCCTATGCCTTATGGTTAAAAAGTTACATTGAAGTAGGTCAAGGGTCACGGTCAAGGTCACATGATAAAAAATTCTAGTACCAATGGAATGGTATTGCAATTAGGGACACCAATACCAAATATGAAGGCCCTATGTCTTAGAGTTAAAATGTTATGACCAAGGTTAATGTTTTGTGACAGACGGACAGACAGACGAATGAGAATTAATGTCCCCACACTTTCACGAAAAGCGGGGGACAATAAGCAACGTTGAAATTTTAAAAATATTGGTCAAAGGTAACTATCAAGGTCATGAGGTAAAAAGTTATTGTAGTAACAGAAAGGTCTTGTCACAAGGAATACAAAAGCTCTACCTCTTACAATTCAAATTTTATTACAAATGTTCTGGTGACATTTGAAAGGCTTTATTGGTGGACTATGCATACCACATATAAAGTCTCTATCTGTCACCGTTCAAAACTTATGGCATAGGTTAAAGTTGACAACAGACAGACAAACACACAAACAGACAGACAGCACAAAAACAATCTATCAATCTGGGGGCATAATAAATAGGTCTCTGCATAATTTCATATAAACACACTTACAAGGCGTAGGATATATACTGGGACTACGTAGATCCCTTATTGGTGTAATACTGTGTAGAGTATCTGATGACTCGTCAGCTAGGGTAGATGGCGCTGTGGTGTAGATGTCAAGTTCAGTATCACTATCAGAAATTTGAGGAGCGAGATGATCGGATGACAAATGAGAACTGGTTGTGGACACTGCGGAGTCCGTATCGTATCCAGTACCTGTAAAGACATCGCATAGCCACATTCGATTCAGAGTGTATGTCAGAAATAAAAACTCAGGAAAGACATGAGATGAGATGTCTTGTACTTTGTTCCTTTACGATACTCTTCATTTACAAGATCTTACAACTGCCGAATCGAATTCATCTAAGGATGACCTTTCATTACAGCCAATCAAAATTTGAGTCAGAGATCTTTCATTGTTATTTTGCATACTAATGACTTAAGAGGGTATTGAACCATCCTGATCACTTCCGAATAATAGTATGAAAAAAATGGCATTTCCCTTTAAATCATCATCGTGGACGCCAAAAAGGATTTACAGCATACTGAATTCATGTTGTTTGTGTTCTGTTTTTGACAATCTGTGTTTGAAACAACCTATTTCATTGGTTCGAAAGTATCAATTTCAATCGCTTTCATTGGCCATAGAATCGGGGTTGTAGATAAGTTAAAGGTCATCCTGAGATGACCTTGAATCAGCTGTAAGATCTTGTACATGTAAAGTATCGTAAAGGAATGAAGTACAAGTCACGTTTTAATAAGATTGGCAAGCTTGCTAGCTTGACTAATTTGAAAATTCCTGATCCTTTTACATGAAGTATAAGGCCAATTGAAATAAATTGGTAGATTTTCATCCCCGCCCGTCCCTAAAAAGTTGACCCGCCCTAGAATTATTTATTTTTCAAACAAATACGGCATCTGAATTCCGGTATTTAAATTCGGGTCTGCATCTGATATACGTTTCAGTTTATATACAAATCGCCATTTCTGGTAGTTGACAAAATGATTTTTGCTGTAGTGAGAGTTGTTGTTTAACGATTCAAAGACAATGTTTAAAAATAAATTATGAAAAATAAATTCCACCCACCCGCCCTATATATTTTCACTAGGTTGGATGAAAATCTACCTATTAAGTTTAATTGGCCTAACACCCAACTTTGGAGTAATGAAAGAAGAAGATATTAAAGATACTCAGCTTTCCTTGGACTTCTATATGGGCTCTATGGGTTTACGCTACTGAGAGTCTACTGGATAAGCAATCTTCTAAAAGATTATGACAGTTTTTACAAGACCTACTGTTATGGATAAAGGTGACTGTGACCTACTATCAATGCTATCTGTTGCCATAGGAGATAACCCTGCTTTTAGATCATATATTGATGGCGAGGATATCTTCTGGTTACCATGGTTTTCTGCTGGAATGATTCTCTGATCTACAACAATGCAAAAATCAAATATTAAGTATGTACTTTATTCAACATCTTGGATTAATTAAAAAAGATCCCAAGAAGGAAAATATGAAACTTAAGTTTTAATATCGCTCAATAAAGATTAATGATGGCAATCTACAGCATGTACAGATTCCATAAGAAAAACTGTTTGATTTCTGACAATACATAAAGAAAATTAATTTTTATTTTCTCCAAATCAAGATGAACACTGGAAATCTTCAGAAGTAGTGAAGTTGAAAAGTGTCAGTTGGAAGGTTTTGACTGACAAAGTTTCATTTGGACTGACAAAATACTCTGAAATTGTTTCTATATATTTCATTGTTCTGAATGACAAAATTTTCAAAATCACTGAAAATTAATTTCATGTTTGAAAACTTTTGCCATGTTTCTTTATGAAAGGATATTTGACAATATATTGAAATCTTGAGTCCAGGGCCTAGTCACTCTTGTGTATCCTTCTTTTTATTGCAACAAGTATTCTAAGGGTATTGCTGAAGCAATACATGTCCCTTACCATCCCCAACAAAGTTTACAGTGCATACATTAATAAGAGGCCATTACTTGAAATACATATTTTGGAAATATACATTGCATAAGTGAGTCATACTATAATTTACAGATAACATTTTTCACAACACCTGCAAGTACCAGTAGCATACAACATGTAGCTATTAAACAATCAAAATGTAACAAATTTACACAACATGAAGATAGCAAAAGGAGAAGCAGAAAAATATGATGCAATACAACATGATCCTGATTGAAAATTGAATTGCAGTTTCTGTGATTTTTTTTTTGTAGAAGAAAATGAGATAAGAACTGTAAATATGATTGTGTGTCTGACTTGAGAAAGATTTACTTAAGGCAGATTTAGAACTACATAAAAAATTGTAGTAAATTGATTAAATTTGCATTTTGTGAAAGATATTTGGTGAAGTATAACAAACAAAAATGTTATCAGCACCATGGTGGAAACAAAACTGTGCAAGAATATTTAAAAGTAGTAGTTCTCTGCACTATATACAAAATTGTACTAAATTTCAATAATATAACTCACAGTATACACCCATAGAAGCTCTAGAAAAAAGAGTGATCGACAGAATTTAAAAACTCTTAACTAATCTCTATATATACAACTGTGTACTCAATTTCAATCAAAGCTCTAGAAAACATAGCTTTCACTGATTATACATAAGTAAAGGGTCACAACTGAGATAAAAGTGTACGAAATTTCAATGAAATACCTCACTATACAACCTAAACAAAATTCTGAAAAAAAAAGAATATTCAACAGAATTTTCAATGATTTAACTAATCTTAAAGAATATTATTCATAGTAAAAGAACTGAAACTTAGAAATGGTCTATTGAAGGCATGGGTCAATAACCAGATTCAGACTATTGGGTCTCTACTTTACAGAGATTTACTTTCAATATGAACGGGTATCTGACGTCAAATATTGTGACGTTATACATTTTCTATATTATTTCCAAGTTTCCATAGAACTGGTTGGCGTCACAATGGTTTAACATTAAATACCTGCTCAAATGGGAAATAACTCTGTATAATGAAAACATTCAATGTACCTTGTAATAATTTATGAATGTCAGAGTTCTGTTTTCTAATCTCCATCAGGATTCTGTTATTAATCTGGTTGACATCCTGGTATCTGTAGACACAGACAGCGAGGACGATAAGGCACAGCATGGCACTGATCTTTCTGCAGAACCAATGGTGATAGTATAGGGAATCCTGTTAAAATTAAAGGCAACAATAACGGCTAGTAAACACACGTCCCGATCTTTATTCTGCTCTCAATACAACCCTCACAATACATGTATCTCCTCATTGAAAATATCCTTACAGTACAGTCCAAGTGAGTTGTAATTTTTCCACCCAACACAGTGGACCACATCCAGGTGTAAATGCAAGAATTACACAATACATGGTGTAGTTTACAAAAGTGTGAATGAGTAAAGGTAAATTTCCACCTGGTTTTCCGCTGTGATTTTGGGTGTTTTTCCCATTGTGTTTTGTGCATTTTTCCAAAACAACTGGACCGTACTGTATATATAATTAATATTAGGAGATATTCACTTCATATTCTGAAGGAAATTTCTGAATCTACATTTGTAAGTTCTTTGCATCAATGAAGTAATTCTCTTTACTGGACCTATACCTCCCATCCCCCTCTCTCCTTTTATCCTCTGTGGTAGCAGTCATACACTGCTACATTTATGGGAGTTTATGTTAGCATTTCAGAGGAATTAATAAGAGTTTGACCTTGAAGGAATCAAATGTATCAAAAGATTTTACGTGAAATGACCAAACCTTTTTGAAAGAAAAGTCAGGTAGTGACCCTTTTCCTTCATGGACATTTACATTAATGGTCTTGAATAACAAGTGTCAAGTAACAAGAAGTTGTGAAGTCACAGCTGCAAGGTCCATAACTCAAGTGAAAACTTTTTCACTTCAAAGAAGAAATTCCCTCCGATCACACATATCTCCATACTGAGATCTTCCAATGACTTCTATTGTGTCAAGTATCACTAAAACCTATATTGAAGTTTTTGGAGTAGTGATGAAAATGTGATGTTTCCTGTAATGTCAATAATTCTAAGTCCAAAGGTACATGTACAGTGTTTTTTTTTCTTCAAATCAGATCCATTATAAACAACATTCCCAATCGAAAATTCATTGATTACCGGTATTCCCAAAATTTGTCTAAATTTTTTCCCAAAGATTGATCTTTTAGCATTATGCAAATGGGACAAAAAATTCCCATATGAAAAGGCACCTTTAGAAAAAACAAGAGGCCCAAATGGGCCTATATCGCTCACCTGAGCGCAAATTGCTTATTTACAATAAAATGACAGCTCATTTCAGTAGAAAATTTTGCTTTTTTTCTACAAGACTTTCTATAAGGTTTGGTGATATTTTGTGCAGTCGTTTCGAAGTGTCCAAAATGTGTCAACCAATCAGAACCAATGGCGGCCATCTTGGATTACGGATCGGCAAGAAAAACACAAACTTGGTAGAGGACCTTGAGTACTTACTTCCTATGAGGTTTGGTAAAACTCTGTGTAATGGTTCTGGAGAAAAAGTCCAAAATGTGTCCACCAATCAGAGCCAATGGCAGCCATCTTGGATTACCGGTGGGCACAAAAAACACAAACTTGGTAGAGGACCTTGAGTACTTACTTCCTATGAAGTTTGGTGAAATTCTGTGCAGCGGTTCTGGAGAAGAAGTCGAAAATGTAGAAAAGCTAACGATGGACGGACGACGGACGACAGACGACGTATGGTAATTGATCACAATAGCTCACTTAAGCCTTCAGCTCAGGTGAGCTAAAAAAAAAAACAAAAACAAACTAGATTTTTAATGTGTCATTGTGACACAGACGCCCCGCTGGCTGCTAAGGTAGTGAAATATAATTGCCAGAGAAGTAATATTTGAAAATTGAAGAAATTTTCTATGTTCAAGGGCAATAAGTTGATACGGTACATCTATATACCCAATACCAATTTAATCCATCAAACCTTTGAGGAGAAAATAAGCTGAAACTGTCATTTTTAAGAAATTTTCTATGTTCAAGGGCACTAACTCTGTCAAAAATAATCGGACTAAACCCATATTCAAGCTTGACCTGCATCTTCCCTTGATACATCTGTATACCCAATATCAATTTAACCCATCAAACCTTCAAAGAGAAAATGAGCGGAAGCTAACATTTTTTAGAAATTTTCTAAGTTCAAGGGCACTAACTCTGTCAAAAATAATCAAACTACACCCATATTCCAGCTTGACCTGCATCTTCCCTTGATACATCTGTATACCCAATATCAATTTAATCCATCAAACCTTCAAAGAGAAAATGAGCGGAAACTGAATGATGATGGAATGACGGAATGACAGAATGACGGAACAGGGTAGCAATATATATCCCCAGCATTTCATGAAGGAGGCATAAAAGAAAAAACATTGACATAGTGACTTGAGTAAAAACTCTGAACAGCTACATGTATTGTACTATCCCCTTCATCATACGCATGTGTATACACGGGTATTGTGAGCTTCTTAATGTAAACTTACTGTAGGAAGTGTTATTATAACTTGTGCATAAAAGATCACAACTCATGCTAAACAAGAGGCCTGAATGGGCCTATGATTTATATCATTGACCTGAGCATCTGAAGCACATAAAATTAGAAAGTATCTGAATTTTCCCAAATAAAATATTCACTTAGAAATCTAACCCCCCCCCCCCACCCCAAACAAGAGCAACGCCTAGCGTGGCATAATACGCCCGTCGCTTAATTCAGACAGGATCAATTTGCATTTGGCATGATTTTCATAAGAAACATCTGACGTTTACTGAAGTTAATTGCTTTTCACAGCATTTTATCATAGGAATAAGTCCAAGGGCAATAACTCCTGCAGAATGGTCCTATCCAACCCATCTTGGAACTTGACCTGCAAAAAAAAAAACTTGAAATTTTTTAGAACTACCCCCCCCCCTAACACTTCCCCCCTCCTAAAATTATAAATTTCTCAAAAATGAAAAAAAGATATCAATACCTGTAAAATATGTGGAAGTTGGTACAGTTTACTTGTTTCATGGTAAATTTCATAATGTTTTTACAAAAATTAGATTTTTAATGAATTTTCAAAACAAAATCTTGAAATTTATAAGTCCAAGGGCCATAAATCCGTCAAAAGTAAGTCAATCGTAACAAAACTCGAACTGGTACTGACGCTGCTTGATATAAAGCTATATACCAAATTTCAACTCAATATCTTGAAAGACGGCAAAAAAAAAGTCTGGAAAACATGACCCCGGACGGACGGATGGACGGACAGCGCCATAACATAATATGTCCCGTCTAATGACGGACGTATAAAAAAACCACCTTACTTTTCTGGATCACTGTGAAACATAAAGTTGATTTAATTCTAAATAATTTATCTACAGGTTTTTCGCAGGTTACTCAGAAAAGAGAGCAACCTGCTGGATTTATTTTGTCCAGTACTGGATATATCCCTGGACAGATCTAGCCAAAAAAAACCCCATCAACATTTATTAGGACCTTGTGTACTTCATTAAGACCAGGGTCCAGCGCCATAGACTGAGAATATACTTAAGTCAAAAATTCAAATTCTTCTGTTTGACGGACAAATACCGCAACCCCCTCTTTTACATCTTTAAAAAATTGAAACTAGAATGGTCATCAAAAATGACTGAGAAATCCCTGACTCCTTGGTCTGTCGCCATAAACTGAGAAAATACTTTTAAGTCAATTATTTCATTTTAATTTATTCCATTATCAAACGTTCAAATAAACTGTCATGCAGAATGGTTTAATTCTATCTGTCAATAAAACTCCATAAAATCCAAATCACAGTTGTTAATTTATTCTTGAAAAGAATATGAAATTATGACTTAAGTATTTTCTGTTTATGGTGCCAGACCTTAAAATAGGTCACTTGACCTAGAATCAAGATCATGACACACCTCATCTTAACCTTATCTGCTTTGGTTGGGTATGCTGCATAGGTCCAAAATACCATGAGATGCATCAGGCATATGTTTTCACTACAGGAGTAAATAATAATGATGTGACATTTAGGAACACATGAAATGAACCAATCAATCACGTTCATCAAATTACATACCTGTCCAAATGTATCCATTTGGATCCAAGTTCCAAATACTCCAAAAACATTCAGATTATCTGTAGAAAGAAGGCACTCTACTGTAACATTCACTGTTATGATTCCAAAAAGCCACAATCTGGCCGACGCTGTACGAGAAGATGATGTCACAATGTAGGCTATAATCATCGCTATGAAGTAGTATGCAATGGAAGAGAATCCAGAAATTTCATTAAGAATGATTGTTTGAAGTTTCATTAAAAGTTTTTGCTGCTCTGTTGTTTTCTTTAAGTCTGAGGACAGACTTTCAATATATTTTGAAGATGCAGAAATTGAACTATTAAGATTTGATGCTGTTTCTAAAATTTTAAACTGATTTTCCAGACTGTGTTCTTGTTTTGTGATGATTGCCTTTTGAAGTTCACCAGTTCTCTCCAACTGATCTGCTACCAAGTCGGAACTTATAGAAAGTCTATTTATAGTTCTTGCAGTTTCCTCGTGCCATATTTGAGATTCCAAAAAATAACAGATATTCTGAGTATGTGTGAAAAACGTTGCCAATGACCCACTATCCGAATCTTTTAAATTGTATGTACATTCCTCAAAAGTCATTGAATCATCACATTCATAAAGTTCACGACCTTGAAGTACCAGAAAACAATTCAAATAAGCGAGAGCTAGACGTGACTGTGTTTCATCAGTAAGGCTTTTGCATCCGCTCTTCATTGCTATTAATGCTTCTTTCCAACATTTTCCATATTTCGGCAGCTGAGAATTTTTTTCCACCACTGCATACTGTGTCTTACCTTCTTCATATCTCAAGCGATCCACGTGACTAAAGCCTATAGTCTCCATCTGAGCTCCATCAGAAACTATCAAAAACGAAATACTTAGTATGTATAACATCCTCACTTTATAGCCTTGTTTTCATACATGTTCTTTAATGTCTGTAACAATGACCATGGCAAAAAAATCCATTTAGTATTCTGAAATAAAATTAAAAACAAAAATCATCACCTAAATCAAATATGTTCAGATTCTTTACATTAATCATAAAATATTACTTTGATCAGTCAATAACTCATTTCTATATATTTTCGGTAAAATTCCAAGATCTATACATAAAGTTATAAATTAGTCTGAAACTGTATAATTGTATAAGGTAGCACTTATTTTCACTCTACAACTCCAACCTTTTTATTGGCAAATATCTCTGGAAATTCTAATTGGTTATTCTTAACCCTCCAATCCATGAATAAGGATATGGACGTCTATATGGTTTTTCAGGAAGAATGTGCCCAACCTGCTCAAGCATGTTGCTAGTTGAGGTTGCAAGAGGTTTTGGCCCTTTTCATGTTCAGCCCAGAGAAGTTTTGGCCCCAATATCAATTTCAATATAATTCAAATAATTCAACTTGAATTTGTCAACAAGTTTATTTTGGGATAACCTGATTTCAAAATTGAATTTTCACTTTTAAGAAATTTAATGGTAAAGATGATGGGTGGACATTTCAGGATAACTGCCTGCTCACACTTTGCTATAATATGGAATCAAACAAATAGATTAAGAAAATGAATAAAACATGCAAATATGCTATTTTAGTCAAATAGAATCAATTATTACATACAACGATGAACGTACATAACAGATGAAGGCTACGGTCGAATAACAGAACATTCAGGGACTAAAATTAGCGGTCGCCCAAGACAACCACTTTTGCTTCCGGGCCCCTGAAATCCTCCTACTTGATTGCCCGAGTGGCAACTAAAAATCTTGGGTGTTAGTAAACGTTTATTGTCATATCATTAATAGTACAATCATATTTTGAGTCGTTTGAGCGCTTCTTTTGTTGATATCAATGTTCTTCGGGTGCTTACATTATCTCTGTCTGTTGAATGTTTGAAATCGCGGAGGACCCACACTAAAACTACTATGCTGAAGCCAACGCGGACTCGGAAAACAAAACTATTGATTTCTCTAAAAGTTCGAAACATTTTTTTGTGAAACTTTATACTAGCATTATTGTTGTAACATTTAAAAATATTCACTTTAGTACATCTTTAATAGCTATAAACCAAGGTTTGTTTGGTCGGACTTTTCAAGTCTTTATTGGAATGTAAATGTGTTAATGGCCTCATAGACCAGAGTTAGCGTGCAAAACTACAAGACTGACAGTAATAAGAGACAGAATGAAGGGGAATGTCCAGGAGATATGCGAGTATGGTGTGCAAGATACAGATAAAGAGCAGACAGAGAGAAGTAATGGAGAGAGAGAGGGACAAGGATACATGTAGGAAGAGACTGGGAGAAGACCAAGAGGATAATGAATCGTAGGTGTCAGAGGATGGAAATGATGTGATAAAGTATGTTTTTGAAAATGAAGAGAAATGGAAAAAAACTAATATTTAAAGTAACTGAAGTTAAATTTAAGTAAGTGATCAAACCTTATATATAAGGAATTGAATAAAGTTCGAAAAGTTAGGAAAGTCTGCATTTATTTACTGGCTACTAAACACTACTCCAGGCTCCTAATTTTTTAAATCTAGGGGCTCGGGCGGCTACCATGTCAAAACAGATAATTTTAGTCCCTGACATTGCCAAATTATCTTGGATATTAGCACATTTTATAACTTGGGCCAAACACGAAAAAGGGCAGACACTTCTTAAGGCCTCTTGGGGCAAAAATCACCAAAATTTAAAAGGGCTGAAACCTCTGGCAACCCTTATTCTCAAAGTCGGGCATCTAGGTATTTGATTACAAGCATTTATAACATTTGGGGTAAAGCATCGGACTTTATCATACAAAGCAATGCAGGGCTCGAAATTAACGTATGTCCGTAAGTCCGTGACTAATAAATTATGCCACGGACTAACAGATTTCTCATTGTATAAGTCCGACAGACTACTGAAAACTCTGTGATACCCACTCAAATCCTCTTACCCACCCTGCAAATGATTGAAAACTTATTTTTCTGGAACTCCCGTAACCTATTTTTAGTAACAATACGGAGTATCGCAACTACTAAAATCCCTCACGGTTTGCATTTAGTAACTTACCAAATCTATTATTAGCAATGTGGGCACTTTTATGTGGGCAACTTACATCACAATTATATGACGTCATAACAATTACAAAATGCGCGTGTATGTTGACATTATTTTAGTTGCGATGTTCCGTAAAGTACATGGAAAGTAACAAGAGTCAGAGTCGTTGAAACTTCGTTGAAACAGATTATAAAGCAGCTTCAATACGTTTTCGAATGACATTAACATTGTTTTGCATGGTTATGGGGCCACAGAGAAATGTGGCAATATATTTAGCCATCCTTCCTTTATGGACGCGAAGGAGCTAGAGGCATATGTGCCCCACAGTGTCTTTAAATGTTAAATCTGACACATGAAATGTGTTTACCCTGAAATTAAATCAATTTAAAATGAATAAATAGTCTATTTTCCTGCGGACTAATAGATTTTAGTGCGGATTAATGGATTTTGTAACCGATTAGTCCGCCAGACTAGTGCTTGAAAAAGTTTGTTTCGGGAGAATTTTTGGTAAAAAGGAAAAATTAAAATGTTTTGTCATTCAAACTGGTAAATTTTGAATACATGTTTTACACATTTCGGATCGAATTTTATAATAAAACCCCTTTAGAATTGATACAAATGAACTTAAAGTTTAGTTGTAATAAATCTTACGATAAACCCCCGAGTTTTACCCCAAGTGTCATAGCATGACTCCTAGGGTATCTACGTAGAGCAATAGAGACAGTGACATCATGCGACTTCGAGAATGGTCTAGAACTGCTTTGCATTTACAATGCAGCTTGCATGGGATTTTGTTTAGAAAGTGGTGGATCCAGTGATTGTATCCCTACAATGATTCGTTTATTCTCAGTCTGTTGTTTTATTTAAAGGATGGTCGTTCCTTACTCTTACAATACAAGTTTCAAAAAACAAAAAGCTCAGCAAAGTTTGATTGAGAATGACTGAACGACAATGATAGCTTCAAGAAGTTGTTAAACGTTATTTTTAGTTACGTAAAGGTTTATTTCAATTTTACTACAACTGCTACACGATCATAAATAAACATACAACTTTATTCAAAAGAACGTTACAAATTAAGCGCCATCATGCCTTGCCCTTGCTTCTATTTTCACTATCTGTAACTTTCGTTTTCATTAAATCAATGTCAATTTGACGCTTTAATATAATCAACCAACACAAAAACGATCAATTGACTAAGATTTGAAGTACGCCACATCACGTGATAAATAAAAATATGACAGCCAAACTTCAGTTTGCACCGTTTAGTAGCTTCCTAGACTCCGGGTTTTGGCAAAAGCTTTCTGACAACAAACTTAATGTATACGGACTAGATGACAGCGAGAAAGAGATACAAGGCTTCTATTTTAATGGTAAAATTATTCCATGATCTCTAGGTTAACAAATAAATATGAACATGTATGAGCCATGACGCTACACGATGATTGAGGCCTAGGCTATGGTTATGAGGCGGTACCCGTTATGAGGGAGCTTCTGTTCGATTGCACATGCACAGTGTTGAAGAGTGGTCCGGCAGTCCTACTCTAGTTAGACCTACCCCCGGCTGTCCTAGTCTCACTCAAGAGCAAGACTTTCCCCGGGGAAGGCTGGCTCTAAAACAGAAGCTTCCCTGAAGGGAAGTCTCACTTTACAACTACCGTATTCACTCATGTATAGTATGCATCCGTGTATAATATGCACCCTCTACTTTCTCTAGATTTTACACTTGTTTTCATGAAGTGTCAATGTCAGTACAAATAAATTAACAAAGCAGTAAAGGTAGAAGAAACGCGAACAACCAATTATCCCAGCGGGGTGTATGGTAATGCCTGATTGTTTGACCGTGAAGTCATTTCACCTTGATCGACGATGATTTAGATAATTGGATTGCATTGGCACTTGTTATTTTAAAATGTGCTAGTCTCATTTGTAAAAATATCTTCATTCAGTGCATATTGTAAAGTGTTCAACAAGGAGGTAAAACTGTAATAATAATTTCTTTATTAAAAGTCTAAAATCCATTTCATTGGTCAAGTAAGGATTCCCAAAGTCTAATGGTCATGTTCTGATCGTTGTCTGCGGACATTTACAGCAATTATAATCGCTGTGGAAATATGAATTCTTATAATACACACTTGGAAAATCAAAGTCAGATTTTATGAAAAAAGTGCGTACTATACACAAGTGAATACGGTAGCTATAGAGTGAATGTTCCCCCATAACCAGACTTCCCCCCAGCAAAAAACACTCAAATAAATCACAGTGGGAACCCAGATGGAATTTTACCTATGCTTATTCACACCTTTGTTAACTACACTTTGTTATACATGTATGTAATTCTTGAAATTACACCTGGATGTGGTTCACTGTGGCAGGTGGAAAAATTACATAACACCTGGACTGTACTGTATGCATTGGTACTTGGATGTGGTTCAATGTGGCAGGTGGAAAAATTACAAAACGCCAGGACTGTACTGTATGCATTGGTACCTGGATGTGGTTCACTCTGGCAGGTGGAAAAATTACATAACGCCAGGACTGTACTGTATGTATTGGTACCAGGATGTGGTTCATTGTGGCAGGTGGAAAAATTACATAACGCCAGGACTGTACTGTATGCATTGGTACCTGGATTTGGTTCACTATGGCAGGTTGAAAAATTACATAACACTAGGACTGTACTGTATGTACTGATAATTATCTGTGTACTGTGAGGGTGTTCAAGATTAAGGTTTTTGTGTTTCTTTTGATTAACAGCTATAGAAGCCTCTAGCAAGGGAGGGTTGTGATAGTCTTCTACCTCAGTTAGTGAAAGGTCCTAGAGTCTGAGTCCAAGTCTCACCACTTCCTTGCTTGTCACATTTATCATGATTATTGTAAAAATTTAAGAAATTTTTATTTATTTTGGCAAATTTTGTGTACTTCATAGGACATTCATGTTTCATAAATGCACCTTGTTCTAGTGTGTTTAAATTGTAACTGATAATTGAACTGCCCATAGAAATTCAAACTTTTTATGAAGTCAGAATTGAATATATTCATGAAATTCAAACGGTATTGAAATTCATTGCTGTTTGTTAATAATATAAATTATTATCATCATTATATCAAAATAATATTAAAGAAATTATTGTAGTATATTGATAATGTTTCAGGGGACCAAAGTGGAATGCCAAGCCGAGTGTCGGTGGAATATACAGCGTTTGATAGGTAACTCAGAGTTTCTTCAGATCTCGCAGAGCCAGGCAGTAATTGGTAGTGTGCTTGGCTTTCAGGCCAAGAGGTTTCAGGTTTGCACTTTTGTGCACAGTGTTGTGAATGAGAGGGTAAAAACCCAAGGTGCTGTATTACAGTAAATGTCAGCATATTGAAGATTTATTACTGCTTTGTAGGATCAGGTCAAATTTTCTGTGCATTGCATCAGGAACGGTAGATACCATTATTATATAAGTGAAATATTCTTAAATGACATGAGGTAAAACAAAAAACTCACAAAAGAATAAGATTTTTTCTGCCAGATCATCACTCAAAATATGTGACATTATAGATACCATGATTTATATGACACTTTATATGTTATGTATGTCAACTTTTCAAACAGAAAATTTTTAATAAATTACTCTATAGAGAATTTTTGATAGAGATGAAGTACAGAGAGACTGAATTTGTGTACATGTGGAAGTTTCAATTATGAATTGCATAAATCACTTATAATATTGATCAAGTAGTAAATCAGATAATAGAGCTTCAGATCATACCTGTGAAAAAATAGTGAAACAAAACTTATATTTCATCCTACATTTTGTTTTGAAAAGAAAGAAAAAATGATAGATTAGCTGGTTTCTAAAAACTTGCATCTGTTTACATTCTTTAGAATAAATTATTGGCCACCTGGCCTTTATTAAGTGAAGAAAAGCCAGATGAACAAATAATTGTAAATAGATTGTCATTTTTTATCATATATAGTGTTATATATCAGCTTCCCTCTGAAGGATATTATTTTTGTATTTACTTATTTGTTGAATGTAGTTTATCTCCTTTTTTCAGGGAGAAGAGGGTGCCTCCAAAGTACTTCAAGATGAGGGGTATACTACTGAATACCAATACCATAAACCAATTCAAAGAATGTGATAAAAAGCAGCTCATTTCTTCTCAAGGTGAAAAGGTAAAGTTTGTTCATATGCCATATAATTTTGCTGCATTTTTATGCCCCCAGAATCTAAGATTTTGGGGCATCTAGTTTTTAGCTTGTCTGTCTGTCTGAACATCTGTTTTTCTGTGGCAAAAAAATTTATCATGCCCCATAACTTTTCAACTGTAAGAGATAGGGTTTACATATCTCACAAGTGTATTCGTGGTACAATAATTTTTGACCATTACAATTGACCTACATTTAAAAAATTTAAACATTGGTTATAACTTATGAATCATAAGATGTAGGGCTTTCATATTTCACATGCGTATTCCTTATGACAAGACCTTTCTGTTGATACAATAATTTTGACTTTGTTACCTTAACTATGACCTTTAACCTATATTTCCAAAACTTTAAAATTGGGTATATCTTTTGAATGGCAAGTGGTAGGGCTTTTATATGCAATATGTGTATTCTTTGTGACAAGACCTTTTTGCAGTACCAGAATTTTGACCTTGTGACCTTTACCTTGGAACAGCTTATATTAACAAAGTTGCTGTCAGGGACATACAGCTGTAAAAATACAGCTTTTTACGAAATATTTTACACTTTATCTTGTATGTTTCAACAGTCTATTTGATATGATATGATATAATATGATTATATGACATAACATGATACGATACACTATGATACGATATGACATGGTATGATATGATATAGATGATATAGGTCTTACATAGGATATTAGACATATGGCTTGTATCTATTTAATATGATATGATACAGTGTGATGTGATATGATACGATATAACATGATATGATATAATACAATATTTTATTATGCAATGTGATATGATACAGTATGATATGATACAATATGATACATTATGATATGATACAATATGATATGATATGATATAGTACTGATGATATGAGTCAGACATAGGTAATTAGACATATAGAATGTATCTATTTAATATGATATGATGATATGATGTGATATGATGATATGGGTATGACATAGGTAATAAGACATATCATTAACTTTTGATCATTCTTGCCTTTTTGTCCTTTGATATAATTTTATATCCTTTCATACTCATTGATGGACATAGTAAGAGTGCAACTTATTACATTAAAGGACCTGAATGCATTTCTTTAAGCAGATATGGAATGACATCCAGACTGGAGCAGCTTTGAAAGATCCAAGTTTGTTATCCCGATTCCTTTTACTTACTTTCTCAGTAAGTATACATTCCACATCCACATTTACATCTCAAGGTAGTAGAGTCCCATCTCAAGGTGGTAGAGTCACATCTCAAAGTAGTAGAGTCCCATCTTAAGGTAGTAGAGTCGCATCTCAAAGTAGTAGAGTCATATCTCAGGGTAGTAAAGTCACATCTCAAGGTAGTAGAGTCACATCTCGAGGTAGTAGAGTCCCATCTTAAGGTAGTAGAGTCCCATCTTAAGGTAGTAGAGTCGCATCTCAAAGTAGTAGAGTCATATCTCAGGGTAGTAAAGTCACATCTCAAGGTGGTAGAGTCACATCTCAAGGTAGTAGAGTCCCATCTTAAGGTAGTAGAGTCGCATCTCAAAGTAGTAGAGTCATATCTCAGGGTAGTAAAGTCACATCTCAAGGTAGTAGAGTCACATCTCGAGGTAGTAGAGTCACATCTCGAGGTAGTAGAGTCACATCTCAAGGTAGTAGAGTCATATCTCAGGGTAGTAAAGTCACATCTCAAGGTAGTAGAGTCACATCTCGAGGTAGTAGAGTCACATCTCAAGGTAGTAGAGTCATATCTCAGGGTAGTAAAGTCACATCTCAAGGTACTAGAGTCACATCTCAGGGTAGTAGAGTCACATCTCCTCTTTTCATACATAGTTCTTACCTTATTGATAAATATACATGTATATCACTTCATTTACATTCTGGATTGAGTCCCATTTCCCTCCATCTATCCAGATCACTCGTACTGTTTGTAGTAAGTATAGCTCCCCTCATTCACATCTCTGGATTGAGTGATATTTCCATCCATTCATCCAGATTAGTCTCATTGTTTGTAGTAAGTATATATCCCCTCATTCACATTCCCTGATTGAGTCACATTTCTTTGTCTTATCCAGATTATTCTTAATGCTTTTAGTAAGTACATTATATATTCCACATTCATGTTTCAGGATTGCTTCACATCTCCCCCCTTTTCTTCATTCTGACCGTACAAGTATTGAGTAATCATCATATGTATTCATTTGTCATGACTGTAGTCTTTTATAAGAAGTGCTTTAATACTCCCTGATTTTCAACAGATTAGCTCTTTGAACTGTGGTCAATATGTTTTAGTACCAAAAAATGACGGAGAAGATTTTAATCAAATTTGATAGACATGTTGTGTCATTGGCTTAAAATTATTAATTTTGTTATCATTATTGTTTAGTATATAATTCAAAAAGTGTTCAGTGAGTACATGCGTTCCAGTTTCAGATGTCATCTGACAATGATAATAATATTTTCTATTCTAGGACTTGAAGAAGTATGTATATTACTATTGGTTTGCCTTCCCATGTCTCTGTCCTCCTGTAGAATTCTCTCTGGTTTCTCCTCCAGTATCATTAGGGCAGAAATGGAATTCAGAACAGGTACAGTATGACTGTGTAATTAGAATTTACAACATGTATGTTGCTACACTTTAAAACCTCTATAGGCAGACTTTACAACAAGTATTGCTTGACTTTACAAAATGTATTGCTAGACGTTACAACATGTATTGCCACACTTTACAGCCTGTTTTGCTAGACTTTACTAGACTTTACACCTTGAATAGCTAAACTTTACTAGACTTAACAACAAATACTACTAGACTTTACTAGAGATTCTACTTTGCAACGAGTATTGCGTGACTTTGCTTAAGACTTCACAATGTGTATTGCTAGACTTCGCTAGACTATACAACTTGTATTGTAAGACTTTACATATATTGCTAGACTTTACAAGTAATACTAGACTTTACAACATGTGTTGCTACATTTTACAACCTGTATTGCTAGACTGACTACAGTCTACTCACAATATACATTGCGATGTCACATTGGTTTTTTTTAACCTTTGAATATAACAGTAATTTTGAGTGTGTTTGGAATGTTATAGATCATACACTCTGCATAGAGTTATTCTTCTATTTCAGATGCAGAAATTTTTAAAGTCATATGACAGTTTTCAGAATTCTCAAGAAGAGCACCAGGGATACTTTGCTTTTGTGGAGACGGAAGAAGAAGGATTTGTCCTCAGTACTCTCAATAATGTGGACAAAAAGTTAATTAAAAAGGTGGTTTTATATTTAATGTAACTCTCAATGGGGCTATTTCACTGTACGTATCCGTTTTGAGTTTTACATATTGCAGTATTCTTTTATGAGTAAAGGCAGGAGAGATTCCGAGTGCATGAGGGGGCATGACTTTGGTTTATCAGTAGGCCATAATGCAATTTTTCAGTAATTTTTTACAAATTCTGTTATAAATATTTTGAAATCCACATTTGAATTCAATGAAGAAGTATACATACATTATATATATTTCATTATTTTCTCATTTAAGATAATAATTATGGTAAAACAAAAGATTAAAAAATAAGATTTTACTTAGAAATTGAAGGTAAATCCCGAGGAGTATACCTCATAACAAATCACGAGTCTTTATCATCTAAGCGTTTGTGAAAATTCCCCATTAACAATCATATATGGCGATTATTATTAGTGGATGGATTTCTGGAAGCATTCAGTATCCATAACCATATTGCCAGGGTCAAGGCCTTGATCTTAGTTTGTAACTCTATGAATAGTGTTCACAAAATTAGACACCAGTTTAAGTTTGAAGATTTCGTAGTTAATCTTCTGTTTGTATATGGTTTCCGAAGTCTGGATGATTTCACCTCTTTTGTGAAGAGTATGCTGTAAACTTGACACAGGTTTGTACATACATGATTGAAGTTACATAGCAGCGGATCAGTATACTATACAAAATGGATTACTTTCTCATAATAAGCTCATAAATTTGATCAAAATTCATACAATCTGAGGTAGTGTGAGCTTGTCCATAATTTTTTGTTAGCTGTTTGTTCAACTGTGAGCTGCTACTACAGTGTTAGTTACTATATATCATCTAAGCCAGATTCACACTTGGCGGAATAAGTGCTGTTCTCTTTGCTACTCTGTAAATATGTATGTCTTTCATGTCTTTAAAAACACATTGTAGGGTAGTTGCAGGTTGCTCGAATCCACCCTTCAGTGGTTTATAAAAGAATGTTACATTCAGATGATTTTCAATTATTCTATTTATGACATCATAAACAAACTCGTTATTTGTTGGAGTTTTGTTGGAATTCAAATGATGTCATCACAATGAAAAATTGAAATTTTTGGAAAGGTGAATTCATTTCATTGCTATGTTACCATATCTTAAACCTGTACTTCAACATTATGTGCCATGATTTGATTTAACTAAATTAATGATATTTACAGTTCAGTCCAGGTGTTCTGGAATTTTTACACAAAACACAGTGGACCTAGTATAGGTGTAAATATAGAAATGACTCATAACACTGTGATTTTATACAAAAGTGTGATCAACCACAGGTCAATTTACATCTGAATTTTCACTGTGTTTCGTGAGTTTTGTGTATTCTCTCTAGAACACCTGGACTGCACTGTGTGATACTTCTTTATTGATACAGAATCCTGGGGCCGGTTGTTCGAAACTTTAACCAATGGTTAAGCTAACCGGTGGTTAAAGTTTGAGAGAGAATTAATTTAATTTATTAGATTTCTGTGTAAAAATCAAAATTACTTTGCAAAGCTTGTTTCATATGCTACAAATCAGTACACAGACTATGACATAAAGTCTTCTCATTTCAAAGATATAGTCAGCTGAAATTTAACCATTCGTTAGCTTAACCAGTGGTTAAAGTTTCGAACAACTGGCCCCTGATGGACACAAACTTTGCTAGGTTGTTGATATTATGTGATGCCATTCAGATTATATTGTGGGTTTTCTGCTTTCCTTTTACAGGTGATCTTTTGTTATACAGACCCCTGTACTCTCGAGGGTCATCCAGGTTGGCCTCTCAGAAACTACCTCATGTTAATCGCTTACCACCATGGTGATGCAGGAAGTGTGGAGATTCTGGGACTGAGGGATCGCAGTAAAGATGGCACAAGAGATATTGCTCACAGTATATGTCTTACCATTAAACTCTCAGAAATCAAAGCTATACAAGGTAGGATTTGGCTGTTGAGGTCTCCTTTTGCATTGTGATATTTTTTAAAATTATTTTGTATACTTCTATTGTATTTTTGTTTTATATGAATCATCAGTAGTTTGCCTGTCAGCAGAGTATGTCATGGATTTGGAATTCCTTGGTCAGTAGTTGTTGGTTTCCTTTCCTCTGGATGATGTAGTAGAAACAGGTGCCCTATGTAAAGTTATATGGTAGTGGGTAAAGAACTTATTCTGTGTCAGCTGGACCAGTTGTATAAGTTCCACATTAAGACAATGCAGATGCCATCATTAAACAAATAAATAAGCTTTGACTTGATGTGGAAGAACAAATAAGTCTTCTATCATCTGTGTGTAATTTATATTTATTAATTTATAATTTTTTCAGGAAAATTACTGAAATTTTCATGCCTTGAAATAATTATTTTAGACATGAATAATTAAGTGCTGTTTGAAATAATACCAGACACAGCGATCACCAGGTGATAACACGGTTGACTGATTGCATTGATTACTTAAGCCGCACTGCCATTTGAAATGACACCTGTTATATCCTGATTAATTCTTTGGGGGTATCCATAATTAATGTGTTAACATTATCCCATTATGGCTTGAATGTATATACCTGTTATGGATCATTCAAATAATTTGAAACCAATTTACAGGAATATTTGAAATAAACATGTAAGGCAAACCCATGTTTTTGTTCTATTGAATCAGTAATTACCTGCTCAACATTAAATTGCTTCATAATCAATAAATAAAAATGTAATTAATTTTCAATATATGCACCAGTACTCAATAGGTATGTCCATTTAAGTCTTAATCAGACTAAATGCTAGATTGTTTCTGTGCAAAATTGAGCTATTTATATTATTTAGTGTATTCATTACATACAAATATGTGTGTCTTGACAATGTCAATCAAATTATCAAGCAAGCTTTATTACTTAAGGTATTTGAATAACGAAGGTGGGGATAAATATGTATGTTATTCAGTGGAGGGATAAATATATATGTTACTCAGTGGAGGGATAAGTATATATGTTATTCAGTGGAGAGATAAATATATATGTTATTCAGTGGAGGGATAAATATATATGTTATTCAGTGGAGAGATAAATATATATGTTATTCAGTGGAGGGATAAATATATATGTTATTCAGTGGAGGGATACATATGTATGTTATTCAGTGGAGGGATAAATATATATGTTATTCAGTGGAGGGATAAATATATATGTTATTCAGTGGAGAGATAAATATATATGTTATTCAGTGGAGGGATAAATATATATGTTATTCAGTGGAGGGATAAATATATATGTTATTCAGTGGAGGGATACATATGTATGTTATTCAGTGGAGGGATAAATATATATGTTATTCAGTGGAGGGATAAATATATATGTTATTCAGTGGAGAGATAAATATATATGTTATTCAGTGGAGGGATAAATATATATGTTATTCAGTGGAGGGATAACTATATATGTTATTCAGTGGAGGGATACATATGTATGTTATTCAGTGGAGGGATAAATATATATGTTATTCAGTGGAGGGATAAATATATATGTTAATCAGTGGAGAGATAAATATATATGTTATTCAGTGGAGGGATAAATATATATGTTATTCAGTGGAGGGATACATATGTATGTTATTCAGTGGAGGGATAAATATATATGTTATTCAGTGGAGGGATAAATATATATGTTACTCAGTGGAGAGATAAATATATATGTTATTCAGTGGAGGGATAAATATATATGTTATTCAGTGGAGGGATAAATATATATGTTATTCAGTGGAGGGATAAATATGTATGTTATTCAGTGGAGGGATAAATATGTATGTTATTCAGTGGAGGGGATAAATATGTATGTTATTCAGTGGAGGGATAAATATGTATGTTATTCAGTGGAGAGATAAATATGTATGTTACTCAGTGGAGGGATAAATATGTATGTTACTCAGTGGAGAGATAAATATATATGTTATTCAGTGGGGGGATAAATATATATGTTATTCAGTGGAGGGATAAATATATGTTATTCAGTGGAGGGATAAATATGTATGTTATTCAGTGGAGGGATAAATATGTATGTTATTCAGTGGAGGGGATAAATATGTATGTTATTCAGTGGAGGGATAAATATATATGTTATTCAGTGGAGGGATAAATATGTATGTTATTCAGTGGAGAGATAAATATGTATGTTATTCAGTGGAGAGATAAATATATGTTATTCAGTGGAGGGATAAATATGTATGTTATTCAGTGTAGGGATAAATATATATGTTATTCAGTGGAGGGGATAAATATATATGTTATTCAGTGGAGGGATAAATATATATGTTATTCAGTGGAGGAGATAAATATATATGTTATTCAGTGGAGGGATAAATATATATGTTATTCAGTGGAGGGATAAATATGTATGTTACTCAGTGGAGAGATAAATATGTATGTTATTCAGTGGAGGGATAAATATGTATGTTATTCAGTGGAGGGATAAATATGTATGTTATTCAGTGGAGGGATAAATATATATGTTATTCAGTGGAGAGATAAATATATATGTTATTCAGTGGAGGGATAAATATATATGTTATTCAGTGGAGGGATAAATATATATGTTATTCAGTGGAGGGATAAATATGTATGTTATTCAGTGGAGGGATAAATATGTATGTTATTCAGTGGAGGGGATAAATATGTATGTTATTCAGTGGAGGGATAAATATATATGTTATTCAGTGGAGGGATAAATATGTATGTTATTCAGTGGAGAGATAAATATGTATGTTATTCAGTGGAGGGATAAATATGTATGTTACTCAGTGGAGGGATAAATATATATGTTATTCAGTGGAGGGATAAATATATATGTTATTCAGTGGAGGGATAAATATGTATGTTACTCAGTGGAGGGATAAATATATATGTTATTCAGTGGAGAGATAAATATATATGTTATTCAGTGGAGGGATAAATATATATGTTATTCAGTGGAGGGATAAATATGTATGTTATTCAGTGGAGGGGATAAATATATATGTTATTCAGTGGAGGGATAAATATATATGTTATTCAGTGGAGAGATAAATATATATGTTATTCAGTGGAGGGATAAATATATATGTTATTCAGTGGAGGGATAAATATGTATGTTACTCAGTGGAGGGATAAATATGTATGTTACTCAGTGGAGAGATAAATATATATGTTATTCAGTGGAGGGATAAATATGTATGTTACTCAGTGGAGGGATAAATATGTATGTTACTCAGTGGAGGGATAAATATATATGTTATTCAGTGGAGAGATAAATATATATGTTATTCAGTGGAGGGATACATATGTTTTTCAGGGTGTCCAAAGTGTGTTGGATGGGAGAAAAATGAGAAACAGAAATTAATGCCAAGAGTGGTTAACATGAGTTCATCAATGGATCCAACAAGGTTAACTTACTCTTTTCATTTAGAATAAGAACCATATAAAAGTATATGTAGTTGGTTTTATTTACTGTTAGTGAAGAATGCTTGGCAGCTGGTCAAGACTCTAGAAACTGTACTGTGTGATTTAAGTGTACATGATATTCAAAAGATGACTGATGACCTGATACTTTATTGACAAAAATACTCAGATGACACTTTGAATTCAAGATCATAGTGTCAGCCCTTAGAGATAATTTATAGTTTTGAATTTCTTTGTGTGTCACATACATGTAGAACATTACATAGGGATTACTAATCTGTTTGTATGTCACACTTGTGTTGTGAATTATCTTCGTAAGTATAGTCCTTGGAAGACAATGCTTCCGTTTTCTAACTGGCTACTTCTGTGGTTTGGCTATTGATTTCAAGTACAAATTATTTCATGTATTAATAATATCGTATGTACATATGGAGCTGGTGGAACCAGTGGCATTACTTTGGATTTCTGAGCTGATGATCTGGATTTGATCCCAGTTGTAATTTCAGATTTTATGCCTTCATATTGATAAATCCGAGACATATTGTTTCTGACCTTTCTGTCTGTCTGGGATTTTTTTCTTTTTGTTTGTTTGTCTGTCTGTTGTCAACCTTTACCTTCCTTATAACTTTTGAACTTGAGAGATAGTGACTTCATATTTGGCATGTATACTCAATATACCCCAAGGTCATTGACCTTGTGACCTTGACCATGACCTTGGACCAACATTTCAAAATTTGCCTTATTTGGACTTTGTTGCAGCTGTGGGCATTCATGTTTTGCAAACACATCTTAATTGATTTGTCATCATCTGGCTCAGTATCTGGACTTCAGAGATTAGACCGTATAAACTAAGACTCCATGTCAGGGTATACCTCTGCTGATTCAGGTTGATCCATTGACAGGACGAAATTATTACATCATGCACCAGACAGGTGCAATAATCTTGGAATGGCGTAGAACAAAATTTAAAAAAAAAATCTAAACTTTATTTTTCAACGATTTAAAAAAAAGTTAAAACTTGTATAAATCATGCTTGCTGGAAAGGATCTTGGTGTTTGGGTGTCGTTTGTTTGGGAGGAAACCAGCATACCCGGAGAAAGCCCACGAACCCAGGTTGGTGACAGCCCCACCATTTCATGTACCATACTTTGAATTGCACCAAGGTTGCTTTGGTGAGAAACAAGCAGACAACTGGCTGCACTACAATAGATAAACAAATTATTAAATTTTAAATACATGTTCTTTCTAGCATATAGTACAGACCAAGTATTTTGGAGAAATTGCACAAAACTTGGTGGGAAAAACACCCAAAATCACTGTAAGGAGTGTAAATTTACCTGTGCTTATTAACAGCTTGGTGAAATACAATCAAATTAAAATGCAGATGGTGTCATTTCTTCAACGAGAGAACAAGATCTGCATTTTAATTAGATTGAGTGAAATACACCGTATATTTTGTAATTCTTGAAATTATACCTGGATGTGGCCTGCTGTGGCTGTTGGAAAAATGAAATAACACCTGGACTGTACTGTAAAGATTAATCTACACTTCGTCATTTTCATGAAATATTCATGTTTTACAGATTGGCAGAGTCAGCCGTAGATTTAAATTTGAAATTGATGCGATGGAGACTTATACCAGAGTTGAATCTAGACGCGATAAGTAAAACAAAATGTCTGCTGCTAGGATCTGGAACCCTGGGATGTAATGTGGCTAGGTCGTTAATGGTGAGGATAAATGTTACTTAACAGCGTTAAAAATGGTCACAACTCTAACCAGTAAATGAAGATTTACCATTAAAATCTGGAATAGAATGATTCTGTTTTTGATAGTGGATAGCATTGAATAACAGCTATGAAAAGTAAGAAACACTCTTGGAAAGACTTTGTTTTCATGGGTTCTAATTTTCATGGTTTGTGTGTTTGTGATTTTATGGAGAGTACTTCTGATAAAAAGATAAAAGTGTCAGTTCACACAAAATCTTTTGATTTAGACAAAAGTCCGAGAGGCCTGTCGCAGCATATTGTAATTCAAAATAACCCTCAGTGATCTAATTTAGTTATCAACTATTTTGTTACCCTGTTAAATTAATTTACCTTCGCAAACAAAAGCTGTTTCATTATTTTTACTTGGGTCAGTATGTATTCCACATTCTAATATGACTTGAGATTTTCTCCCTTTATGTTCCATGGAGCAACCTGGTCACTCTCTGGCACATTCCTGCTCAAAGCTGGTATGGTGTAGTGGATCAGGTGCTCAGCTCCTGTCCTGGATGCACCGGTGTTCTGTCTTTCAGATGAGACAGTAAAAACCGAGGTCCTGTGTCACGTTAGGCGTGGCACGTAAAAACTCCCTCTCTGCTTTGGGTGGGTCTGTTGCAAAGGTCTTAATCTGTATGCAATGCATCAGGCAGATGCGGTCACCATATACATGAAATAAACGTGGAGTGACGTAAAACAATAATCAATCAATCAATCATTCCTGCTCAAATACACCATGCCTACTATACAACCACAGTTCTTAATGCTCCGCCCAGTTCATTTTCTGAATTAAATTGAATTATTAATTTTTGCAGCGAAACTGAAGTTGTCATCTGCAGAAACATACAGTAATTTCCCTCATTGTATGAACCAAATAAATTATTACCGAGCTGCAAAGTGGTAGCTGTTATTTCTGAAATAATTGACTTGTTCTGAATAATCCTTACATACATTATTATTCTTCTCCCTGCTTCTACATTATAGGTGTAGGATTAACACGGATGAATGACCTTCATTAGCAGGTGGCAGTATATTAGTTTAGTCTGTAACTATGAGAATTTTTATGCCCCAGTAATCAAAGATTTAGGGGTATCTAGATTTTGGCCTGTCTGTCTGCTTGTCCATTTTTGCGGCAAAAACTTTAACATTCCACATAACTTTTCACCTGTAAGAGATAGGGCTTTCATATTTCACATGTGTATTCCTTTTGACAAGAGCTTTCCGTTGGAAAAATTTTGACCTCATGACCTTGACCTTTATATTTGACCTATATTTCAAAAACTTTTTAATGTTTGTAATTCTAATATGATTTGTGCAATGTGAAAGTCATTTTTCCAGTTTAACATATTGTAAGGGGCCTTATGCCAGACATGCTACTTTTCATTTGATGTTAGTGCTAGCATAGTGACATCATAGTTTTAAAATTTCGCAGATTTTTACAGCAAATTATGGCATGTTTCGTATGGAACTCATAGTGCTTGTTTTTCAGGAATAGGGTGTGTGAAATATAACATTGGTAGGCAATGGTAGAATTTCCTTCTCTTATTGATGTTTATTTTTCAGGGATGGGGTGTGCGGAATATAACATTGGTAGACAATGGTAGAATCTCCTACTCTAACCCTGTACGACAATCCCTGTTTGTCTTCGATGACTGTATCAATGGTGGCAAGCCAAAAGCTGAGACAGCGGCAGAAGCTTTGAAAAAGATATATCCAGGAGTCGTAAGTATCTATAGTAATATGATATATTTTATCTCAACATTGAGGTGATTTGTACTGTCTCATTCAAAGGACTGACAATACTATCAGAGGTTTTATTCAGAATATAACATGTAAGATACTTTGGATTGATTTTATTACTTTGTCATAGAGTTCAAGGTCATAATCATCTCAAATTCTGGGCTAAGTGAAAAGTTCGTTCAGTTTTTAAGTGGAAATGATGCTGGATGAAATGGTGTCAGAATCATAGTCATGTTAGGCGTATCTGACCTTGAGATGAAAAGATGAAGCAAAGTTGAGATGATCTAATGAGAGTGCCAAAATGTACCTGATGAAGACCCATTGGTTTCCATCATGTATCTACAAGGTATCAGTACTCTGGTTTCCACCAGGTAACAGTGATCCACTTTCCACCAGATATCAGTACTCCACTTTCCACCAGGTGCCAATGATCCACTTTCCACTACCGGTAGGTGTCAGTGATCCACTTTCGACCAGGTATCAGTACCCTGGTTTCCACCAGGTACTTTGGTTTTTTTTCCTCCATTAAACACTTGTCCTTACCTTGCATTTGAGATAATTGGATGGCATCAAACAACTGAATAAAGCATCTCTGTTACTAAAAACCACTTAATGTATTCTACATCATTATGTATGAGTAACAGACAGCGTGTTGGCCAGAAGTGTGTGCCTTCTATCATAGGTGATACATGTATCCCAATGCACTGTACATGTAAAAATAACTTTGATCCAATAATTTGAAGAAATAGCATTCTTTTTCCTTCCATGTACATGTGTATTTGTTTCTCAGGTAACTTTCAATACTTGCATCAGCCATATTTTGTAATTTGATTGTAATGTGGAAACGTCATCATATACTACAGGGGATTAGAACTGGTATGATTCTCTGGTTTGTGTGTTGCTCCATGGTTTGTGTGTGGTTCCCTGGTTCATGTGTGGTTCCCTGGTCCATGTGTTGTTCCCTGGCTCATGTGTTCAGAATAGAATTAGGAGGTCCTTGCTCTGAATCCTGTTGGAACTAAGTCATGGTAGGCATAGACCAGTAAAAGAACCTTAATCACTTCAGGTGGATCTGCTACATAGGTGGAACTTATGTCGCTTAGTTGGTAAAGTGCTTCGTTCATGACCAAGAGATTGTGAGTCACTCCTGGGACATTGGTGTCTTGTCTTTTTGGAGAGACAATAGAAAACCAAGGTATCCTGTCAAAGTAGACATAGCACATTAAAGATCCCTCACTGCTTTGGCTGGACCCGTTACATAAGTCTAAATTTCTGTGCATTGCATCAGGCAGCTGTTGTAACCATATGAGGTCAATAGTCTTAGTGTAACATAAAACAAGAATCAGTGAAATGAAACCTATATGTGGTTATAGACTGATAAAGTGCAAAACCTTTGTGTGGTTATAGACTGATAAAGTGTAAAACCTATGTGTGGTTATAGACTGATAAAGTGAGAAACCTATGTGTGGTTATAGACTGATAAAGTACAAAACCTATGTGTGGTTATAGACTGATAAAGTGAGAAACCTATGTGTGGTTATAGACTGATAAAATGTGAAACCTATGTGTGGTTATAGACCGATAAAGTGAGAAACCTATGTGTGGTTATAGACTGATAAAGTGTAAAACCTATGTGTGGTTATAGACTGATAAAGTGTAAAACCTATGTGTGGTTATAGACTGATAAAGTGTAAAACCTATGTGTGGTTATAGACTGATAAAGTGTAAAACCTATGTGTGGTTATAGACTGATAAAGTGTAAAACCTATGTGTGGTTATAGACTGATAAAGTGTAAAACCTATGTGTGGTTATAGACTGATAAAGTGTAAAACCTATGTGTGGTTATAGACTGATAAAATGCGAAACCTATGTGTAAGTTATAGACTGATAAAGTGTAAAACCTATGTTTGGTTATAGACTGATAAAGTGTAAAACCTATGTTTGGTTATAGACTGATAAAGCAACGTGCAAAATATATGCTGCCACTAAGTTAATTGAAATAGTGCTGATGTGATGCTGATGCATTCAATAAATAATCATTCAGTCTGAGTGACTTTTTTATTTCAGAATGCTAAGGGTGTGAGCCTGTCTATCCCTATGCCAGGTCATTCCGTATCAGGTAGGAACTTACACCTATTAAAGAAGAATTCTGTATCACATTAGCTCAATTATTAGTCTGCTTATATATGTATTTAGCAGAGGTGTCATACTTCAGTCACTAAGGTGCTTAGCTCTCGAGGGAAAGGTCCCACGTTCGAGTCTGGCTTGTAGCACTCAGTTGGAAAAATGTCAAAAATATTGTGTGTTAAATTTGATTCATGAAATAAAAAATGTAACAATTTCTTTTCTGTTTAAAATCAGTTCTTTCTACAGCTTTTATAATATGGAATGGAAGTTTAGATATGTTTCTCCACATTGAAAAATAATATTTTTTTTGCCTTATATGAGGTAAGATTAATATTTCAGATAGTTCAGTGGAGTTGGTGAAAAAAGATGTTGCAGTCCTGGATGAGTTGATTTCATCCCATGATGCAGTATTTCTTCTCTTGGATACCAGAGAGAGTCGTTGGTTACCAACTGTCATGGCTGCAGCAAAGCAAAAGGTATCTAATACAAATACAAATATCTTGTATATACTAGATGAAAGGATTTGTATTTCCATTTGCTTAAGCAAACAACCTCAAATGGAAATGTATAGATTTGGAGATGCAACATAAAGATAAATAAGTGATTGAATTATTTTTAGAATATGGTGGAGAGTTTGCAATAAGAAGGTAGTCAGATTGATTCTCATTTATTCTGGTCTATTTATACAGTATTTCCAAATTGATAGATAATATCCGCCGGGTACACGTGATGTATCAGAGAGTGCTATAGTTGTTTTGGGAACACTGACTGGTTGTTTGTGTAGGAAATGAAAAATATCTCAAATATTTTGACCCAAGAAATAATAAGAGGATAAAGGTGATGACAAAAAGTGCCATACTACATTATACTCGAGGCATTATACTCCTGGCAAAAAAAATGTTTTTATTCTATTCTGATGTATGAACAAATTTTATTTCAAAGTGAGCCAATCATATAGATAAATCATAATAATGTATAAAATATGGAAAACATACTTATAATTGTGCTACTGAATATTACTGGTACTCATACTGACATTTTGAGATATTGTTCCTCTCCCACATTCTGAGTCCAGGATGCCACTGTGTTATTGGATTCCTGATTTGACTAGATTTGTTGATAAATTCTCTTGACCCCTTGAATTTTAACTTTTCTTTTCAATTAGATTGTGGTTTGTTGTGCCTTTGGTGGTATTGGTTAAGATTGTGATCTGTTCTGCCCTTGGTTTTGTTGCAGTTGTAATCTGTCCTGCCCTTGGTTTGGTTGATATTGTGATCTGTTCTGCCCTTGGTTTGGTTGAGATTGTGATCTGTTCTGCCCTTGCTTTGGTTGAGATTGTAATACATTTTGATTTACTATTGTTTAGATTGTGATCTGTTCTGCCCTTGGTTTGGTTGAGATTGTAATTTGTCTTGCCCTTGTTTTGGTTGAGATTGTAATCTGTTCTTCCCTTGGTTTGGTTGAAATTGTAACCTTATCTGCCCTTGGTTTAGTTGAGATTGTAATACTTTTTGATTTATTATTGTTTAGATTGGGATCTATTCTGCCCTTGGTTTGGTTGAGATTATGATCTGTCCTGCCCTTGGTTTGGTTGGGATTATAATACATTTTGATTTACTATTGTTTAGATTGTGATCTGTTCTGCCCTTGGTTTCGATACATACCTAGTTATGAGGCATGGCATGAAGACAGGTAAACCCACATCATTGCCAAGTCAGCTAACGATGGACATGACCATACCAGGTGATCAACTCGGATGTTACTTCTGTAATGATGTAGTAGCACCAGGAAATGTACGTATGAATTCCCAAAGACATTATATCTTCCCAAAGACATTACACCATCCTGAAGACATTTTACTTTTCCAGAGACATTTTACCAACTCAAAGACATTGTGCCTACCTGATCCACAATAAATTGTCTCAAGGACATAGTTTTACCATCCAACAGACATTTTACCATTCTAAGACATGAATTCTCAAAGACATACCATCTCAAAAATTAACCCTCCTTAAAACATTTTACCATCCAAATACCAACCCAAAGCATGTAAAAGATACCTCATTGGTTCGGATGGGTCCGTTACAAAGGTATAAATTTCTATGCAGTGCATCAGGCACATGCCATCACCATATACATGAAATAATTGTGGAGTGACATAAAATGATAATCAATTAATCTATCTATTCAAATTATTGCTGAAAGAATGAAATGGTATCCATACAAATTTAGACTTTGATGTATCATAAAATTATGTTTATGAGTTTTGAACATTACCTTCTAGCATTGCTAAGGAATATTATTGCGTTGAAAAAGTTGATGATGGTATAATAATATACAAAAAATGATTAAGACAGGACTTTCTGTTTGATATTTAAACATTTTTCCTTCTTGAAGTCCACAAGGGACCGCACCTTGGACCAACAGTGCACCGTGTCCAGACCAGGAATGTCCTTTATGGCCAGTGCTTTGGCCGTGGAACTCCTAGTATCAATACTGCAGCACTCAGATGGGTGAGTACATGTAGACTGTTTATAAGTGAGGTTTAAGAAGTGTCTGCCAAAACTTCAGAATAATTGAAAGGCAATGAATAAGCATCATTGCTGTATAAGTCTTTTGTGCTTTAGGTTTCATCATATCTTTACATGCAAATTAAAGGAACTGAAATAAGTTTTTGGGTCCGTAACAGGGATTGTGGGAAAAAAGATTCAGTATGTCTCTGTGTTTCTCCATCTGCCTAAATGACAGTGAGACATATTGTTCATCATCAGCAATTACATGTACTAATTCACATGATTATAGACCATTTCTTGTTGACAATTGTTTTGGTTAGCAGATCCACTAGGTAAATTCTCATGCCCAGTAGAACTCTGTAGGACATTGGGGCTGCCGGGGTGGGGTGGGGGTTTGTTGTTCGTTTTGTTTATAGAGAGTCAAAAATGTTCTTTCGTTTGTGAGATCCTTTATCCATTATGAGCTTATGTCATCAGCAAAATAAAGTCAGTTTAGCTCAGTTGGCAGTGTGCTCTGCTTGTGGGTGAGAGTCCCCTGGATTCAAATTCTACTGGCAGCTTTGTTATGTCTCTCAGATGATACTGTAAAATTCAAAATGGAAAAACAAAGGATAGTTATAATATTTCCTTTAAGTTTATGAGCATTTGATTTTTATAACAGGGCTTTAGCTGCTGCTGACACCAGTGCCAAAGAGGAAAACTTGACCAAGGACTTACCATGTGCTTTGGGATTAATACCTCACCAGGTAAATCAAACATTGACCAAGTACCCTACTCTTACCTCACCAGGTAAAACAAACAGACTGAGTACCCTACTCTTACCTCACCAGGTAAAACAAAGACAGACTGAGTACCCTACTCTTACCTCACCAGGTAAAACAAACACAGACTGAGTACCCTACTCTTACCTCACCAGGTAAAACAAACATAGACTGAGTACCCTACTCTAACCTCACCAGGTAAAACAAACATAGACTGAGTACCCTACTCTTACCTCACCAGGTAAAACAAACACAGACTGAGTATCCTACTCTAACCTCACCAGGTAAAACAAACACAGACTGAGTACCCTACTCTTACCTCACCAGGTAAAACAAACATAGACTGAGTACCCTACTCTAACCTCACCAGGTAAAACAAACACAGACTGAGTACCCTACTCTTACCTCACCAGGTAAAACAAACACAGACTGAGTACCCTACTCTAACCTCACCAGGTAAAACAAACACAGACTGAGTACCCTACTCTTACCTCACCAGGTAAAACAAACACAGACTGAGTACCCTACTCTAACCTCACCAGGTAAAACAAACACAGACTGAGTACCCTACTCTTACCTCACCAGGTAAAACAAACACAGACTGAGTATCCTACTCTAACCTCACCAGGTAAAACAAACATAGACTGAGTACCCTACTCTAATCTCACCAGGTAAAACAAACACAGACTGAGTACCCTACTCTAACCTCACCAGGTAAAACAAACACAGACTGAGTACCCTACTCTTACCTCACCAGGTAAAACAAACACAGACTGAGTACCCTACTCTTACCTCACCAGGTAAAACAAACACAGACTGAGTACCCTACTCTAACCTCACCAGGTAAAACAAACAATGACTGAGTACCCTACTCTAACCTCACCAGGTAAAACAAACATAGACTGAGTACCCTACTCTTACCTCACCAGGTAAAACAAACACAGACTGAGTACCCTACTCTAACCTCACCAGGTAAAACAAACACAGACTGAGTACCCTACTCTAACCTCACCAGGTAAAACAAACACAGACTGAGTACCCTACTCTAACCTCACCAGGTAAAACAAACATAGACTGAGTACCCTACTCTAACCTCACCAGGTAAAACAAACATAGACTGAGTACCCTACTCTTACCTCACCAGGTAAAACAAACACAGACTGAGTACCCTACTCTTACCTCACCAGGTAAAACAAACACAGACTGAGTACCCTACTCTTACCTCACCAAGTAGAACAAATACAGACTGTGTATCTTACTCTTACCTCACCAGGTAAAACAAACACAGACTGAGTTCTCTATTCTTGCCTCACCAGGTAAAACAAAGAGGCCGAGTACCTTACTTTTAACTCTTCAGGTAAAACTAACACAGAGTGTCCTATTCTTACCTTACCAGGTAAAACCATGTTATATTACTGGCCTGGATCAGTCAGGTTACATTTACATCTACATAGGATGCACTTGTAAACATGTGACGTCGTAGAATCGTATGCAATACTTGAGAATATGTCATCAAGTGAAAGAGATTAAACTATCCCAGTAAGTACATATGTGTTCACATCTTTAAGGATTGATAAAGTGGATCATGAATTGCGACGAAAATAGAAAAAGAGAATCCTCCCCACCCTTTCTGTCAATCTGGTATAATAATGCATCAGTATCCAAGACAACTAACACCCTTATCGAGTTCCCCTAAAAATAAAATTAGCAAATTTATGAGAGACTAATGATGTTTCTGGTTAAATGTGGATAGTATATTTTACTATTTACTAATTGGAAACATTAAAGAAGGCTTGAAGTCATTTTAAAAATTGACAACACTTAGTAGAGGTAGGAGGATGGCGTAGAGTTTCGATTACGGTAAATCTGTGCTAAACATAGAGTTTGATGAAACGCAAAATAGTTGGAAATTATAGTCTGTTCGGGTATTTATGCCAAACGAAGCTGAGGCCAGGAGTATGATGTAACAGGCTCATGGATCAGCTAGATGCTAATATATGTAATTGTAACATTACTGACCTAATTAATTGTTTTATTATACCGAAATTTTACAGCTAGAGTGTCATCAGTTTGTTGTGTATGTGTAATAAATGCATCAACAGAGTTTTTAGGATTTTAATGAGTAAGACTCATATTTTTGTCAGCAGTACCAACCCAGCAGGACACCTCACAGCTAAACAGTTGTGACAATACTGAATGGAGCTATACTTTCTGTTTCAGATTCGTTGCTTTCTGTCCAGATTTCAACAAGTTTTACCAGCTTGTCGAGCATTTGAGAAATGTACTGCTTGCTCTGATACTGTGAGTATAACTGTTTTCTCCATAAAGAATATGCTGCTAGCTCTGTTACTGTAAGTATGGAAAGATTTCTTCATATAGCATCATCTGCTGAGTTAATATTGAATGTTAGAATTAGGGCTTTCATATTTGGCGTCTGCGTTCCTTTTGACAAGACCTTTGTGCTGGTAGCAAATTAAGGTCAAGATAATGGTGACCGGCATCTTTTGGGGCCCTTCTTACTTTGTCAGCTTTCTAGTTGTTCATGAATTTTGAGATACATGTATAAGGTACAGTTTTTTTATTTAACCTATCATACATACATCTTTATCATCTATTTTGATGTTTTTTTAGGTTGTTAAAGCATACTTAGAAGAAGGTTTTTCATTCCTCCTGCGAGCCTTTAATGAAGCAAGTTACCTCGAGGATTTGACAGGCCTGACACAGATGCACCAGGAAACTATGGATGCAGAGGTTGTACAAATAAATTTTGGGAGGGTATATAGGAATCACCCTGTCTGTCTGTCCGGTTAAGAAGTTTAACAAAGCAAGTTTCTCAAAATATACAAGTGGGACATCCATTGCACCTTTACTAGTGATGTATCTTGGCATGAATTATTGCATGTTTCAACTTTGTTGCCGCAGGGGATATTTATCCCATTAGGACAGCTCTAGTTTGTTTAATTGTTAACTCATGAGCTATTGTGGTGATGAAAGTCAAGATATTGGGAAAAATAGAGTTTAATTTTATTTGCTTGATGAAGTCATTGATTAAAGAAAAAATATATTGTGTAATTCAGTATGGCTGCCAGTTTGTAAATATCATGAGACTCGGTATATTTCAACGTTCTTATACCAATCGAGGGCATATTGTTTTTATCCTGTTTGTTTGTTTGTCTGTTGTCAACTTTAACCTTGGCCATAACTTTTGAACAATAAGGGATAGAGACTTCAGATTTCATTACAGATATTAGTCTTCAATGACAGTGTCTGTTTTGAGGTATGAGTCTTCAATGACAAGGTTATTTTGATGTTTTTATTTTCAGGTATGGGGTTTCAGCGATGACGAGGAATGCAGTAGTATGGAGATGACATGATGACCCTGGGGACCATATGACATCTTACATTGTGCAATAAGGTTCCATATGTATTTAAATCTTATGTATTTATAGTGTACTTTTGAACTCTAAAATAAAAACCATTAAATGGATGAAATATACAAATCTTGCTTGTTATAACTTGTAAAGTTATTCTTAGTAAGGAATTTCTTCTAGAAGTCATTTTAGTATAAATAAGCTGTAGACAGGTAGTCATATATTCATTCTGACCTTCGATCACACTTGTATGGAATATTGGACATGGGTGTTATAATTCTGGGGATCGCTGATCTGACTTTGTGTACATTATTTGTTATCAACAAGTGTTTGAGCGAACTTGGACAAGCTTGGATTAAAAACCTTTATAGGGACAAATTCAAGACTTTAAAGTTTGATTTTTTTTGAAAGTGTATATTTGTTTAATTGCTTTGTTGTCTTGTAAATACATTATCAAATTTAATATTGTGTTATTGAATTTAGCTGGCATTTCAGGTTATTCTTACCGATAGCAGCATCTCCTTGCAAACAAATTAATAGGCCATGGCTATAAACATAATTCATCAATCAATGTACACTGCCTCAGCTTCAATGTACACTGCCTCATCAATCAATGTACACTGCCTCATCAATCAATGTACACTGCTTCAGCTTCAATGCACACTGCCTCAGCTTCAATGTATACTGCCTCATCAATCAATGTACACTACCTCATCAATGTACACTGCCTCAGCTTCAATGCACACTGCCTCAGCTTCAATGTACACTGCCTCAGCTTCAATGTACACTGCTTCATCAGTCAATGTACACTGCCTCAGCTTCAATGTACACTGCCTCAGCTTCAATGTACACTGCCTCATCAATCAATGTACACTGCCTCAGCTTCAATGCACACTGCCTCAGCTTCAATGTATACTGCCTCATCAATCAATGTACACTGCCTCATCAATCAATGTACACTGCCTCAGCTTCAATGTACACTGCCTCAGCTTCAGTGTACACTGCCTCATTAATCAATGTACACTGCCTCAGCTTCAATGTACACTGCTTCAGTTTCTTTGTTTTCACTTCTCTCTACATGTACCGATATTCTCCGTTTGAGGCACTGCACGGAACTCTTGACCTTGATTCAATGATTCAGAGCGGGATCTTTAATATATACCAGTGCCTACTGTCATCCTGAAAGACCGGCACTAAGGAGTCTCCAGTTGGACTTGAAACTGTGACCCCTTAGCCCTGAATAAAGTGCTGCACAGACTTGATTTCATTTCTTTTTCATATTTTTCAAGCTGGTGTAGTCCAGTGGATGAGGTGCTTGACTTGTGACCGAAACATCTCGGGTTCGATTCCTGCCGTGGGCACACCAGTGTCTTGTCTTTCAGATGAGACAGTAAAAACCAAGGTCCTGTGTCATGGTAGGCATGGCACGTAAAAGATTCCTCACTGCTACGGGTCGGTGCGTTGCAATGGTCTAAATTTGTAAACCATGCATCAGACAGCCATCACCATATACGTGAAATAACTGTGGAGTGACGTAAAACAATAATCCATCAATAAAATATTTTTAATTTTCTGGTGTAATCTGTAATTATTACTATATAGCTGACTCTTGTTCATTCTAACACTGTTAACTTGAACCCACATTTATGTTGACCAGGTCAAATCGCATGGCTTACCGTGCAAAAAAGAAATATTCTGAATTTCCAGTAAAGGCAATATATTCGATTTGGAACATGATACAGGAATAGAGGATAACAATATTGTGTGTTTAAATATTACATTTAATAAATCCAGTAAGAAAGGCCTTGTTAGTCAATACATTCATACTTGATCACTACATCACATAACCCTATTCATAAAGGGTTGAGACTTAGGGGGAAAACAAACATATATGGAAGTAACAGATGATTGTTCACATACTAGCGAGTGAGGTTTAAAAGGGACATACATGTATATATATCTGATCTATGGCCAGAATGGACTGCAAGTAGACATGCATTCTGATAGGGGGAATCTGTTCTCAAAAATAATTACTGTATATTACATTTTTACTTCAGAAAATATCTCGACATCTCTTAATATTTGAACGATGAGCAAAAACGGTTTTGCCAATTTCAATGATATAAGGGGCAATACCGGACAAATGATATAAGGGGCAATACCGGACAAATGCGAAATAATCGCTTAGATTTGCGTCAAATTATTATGACGTCACATTCCAAGCCTTAATGTCATAGTGAAAATTCCAGCAAAAAGTGGTTTGTCCGGTGTAAGACCCCTTACATCATTTGAAACTGGAAAAGGGTCTATTCGAGAAGTTTTTCCCACTAAAGTGTATGCACAGCACACGGCTGGCTTTCCCCTCCTCAAATACACTTATGCAAGCAAAAGATGCCAAGTTGTATTTTAAGATGAAACAATTTAAACACAAGGATTGTTGCACTTTCACTGACCCAAAAACAATGTACATTATATATATTAAATAGACATTCATTTTGTTAGAAGCAGAAAACTTGCATAATGAATTTTATCTTTATAAACATTCGGTCAAAAGCCAAAAACCATTGCTTAAACTATCATGAGATTTGAATCTGACAATTTGCCACATCATACATTATTCAAATGCAACAAGAACAAGAGTCATGATAATATTCGTATTGGTTCATAAAAATACACATGAAACGGTGTTGACAACAACAAATGCCTTGCTGTATGAGTCGACTTGTATTAATAATAAAAGAATGTGTAGTAATTAGTATGTTAATGTTTAACCTGATTACATACAATGTCTAAAAATAGAATCTGAGTATGCAAATCAATGGGTGAAATATTGCAGACAATAATACGGTAATTCAATGCCACAAGGCCCGATGTGGGTAATGTGCTAAGCAGAATGTTCAGCAATAAAAAATTGATCTTCATAAATTTACAAAGCCATGGAAATTCTCAATATGGGCATTATTGCATGATAAATAAGTTTCGGTCGGAAGCATTTGCAAGAGACAAGGATATAAAGCTTTGTGACGATTTGCTACTTTTTTGGGGGGTCCTTTTGCAAGTTGCAACAGAATCATAATAATATTGCAACATGGAATCTCAAAGTCAACAACCTATAAATGTTGTATAAACGAGAGTGAATTTGAAATTGGCTGCACCATAAAACAAACTCTGAAACCAGCTCAATTTCAGGATGAAAAAGAAGGATTATCGGATATAAATCTTGCTCTGTGACACTAGAGATGGCAGAAAAGGGGAAAAACTCTGTGCATTTGCATCATACCATAATGACTTAAGTATTTTGGATCACTGGAAAAAAAACCCAGTTTTGCTAGAGGGCATTATCGAGGCTAAACAGGTTGAAATGTTTTGAATATCTATTTTCTTATTTTCATTTTCCCCTGAGAGCAATCCTAACGGTAGACCCAAGATTTAGCCTTATTTCCAGTAAATTTTAACTTGCAGCATAATCCAAACTTAAAGCCACATTCTGTAATTATTTGAGGGTGTCCGAAATGAAGAGGAAGATTTTGTGTTATGCTAAAATGGCATGCTGTAAATTCTATTTGGAAAAAAGGAAGTATACCGGAAAGTTTTCAAATGTTAACCTGATGAATTGATGAACAGAGTGCAAGTGAGATATATGTCTATATCATCTTTTTAAGCACAGAGATTTCAACTTGAACTGTTTACCTATAAGGAGCATTTAAAGCTGTAGCTATTTGTAAATCTATGTTAATCCAGCATAAGATAATAGCAGTGAACAGAACTGACGAGCAATTTCCAATGAAGTAAATTATATCTATATATATATATATATATATATACATGTATATATATATACTGGTATGTAAACATAAGCAATTGTAATTTGTGCTCCCATAGCCAGTACAAGCTTGAAGAGGAATGCCCATGATGGGTTTTTTCTTATGAAAATAATTTTTTTTTTTCAAGATTGTAAATTTAAAACAAAAAATATCTAAGCATTGCAGAGAAGTTGTTGTACTCAAATACTAGTTTCAATGAAGATAAGCAATTTACATGTTCCGTGTGATATAATACATATATACATGTAATTTCTATTTGATTACCAGAAATCGATAGTACCTGATACTTTTTCTCGTAAAAGGCATTCCAAGTACGACAACGGATTTTGGTAACAGACTATCTTAAAGCAGCAGATCCGAACTCCCCCCATCTAGACTCCAGTGGCGCATTTAGAGGGGGGGCCCGGGCCCCCTCTTTTGGCCACATATTTACTAGTAAAAATCCAGATTTAGCACCAAAAATGGCTAATACATATGTGGGCCCCCCTTTTCGGAAATCCTGGATCCGCCACTGGACTCTGACCTCTGGAAGGAACAGATCAAGACATTTTGTCGAGAGGGAGTCCAATCCAAATAAAATGTACCTAAAAAAGAGTCCAACTATGTCTTTGGGTGTAAAGGTACTTATTTTACAATGAAAAATATAGAGAAGAAAACATTTTGCAGAATCTATGGGCAGGTCTAGACCCCCCAGGCACAACCCTCTAGATCCAAGCAAGGATCTGAGAGATTCACCACTGTAGCTGTTGAGGTCGATGGTTCTCTCCTGGTGTTTTGGTATCCTCTTCCACTATACAGTGACCACCAACAAATGTTAAATTACCCTGATGTGGTGCCACTAACTACCATCATACCAGTGAGCAAAATCTTACAAAGTGCATATCTATTAACAATCTTCGGAGGTTGTATTAGTAAGACTAGAAAAAAAAATCAACTTTGATTGTAAAGCAGACAGATTTGAAAGGTGATTTCATAACAGTTTTTAGCAAAATCAAGGTGATTTAAATCTGTATATACCGTGCAGGCGACAATAAAATGGGGATAGAATAGTATGGTATACTGAACGGAATGGATATACTTCAGAAATAATGCAAGATATATCATCAGACAGCGATACACTGTAGAAATACATACCACAATACCATGATTGTCAGTTGCACATTACGGTGTTTAAAAAGATTTCTACCTTAAAGGTATTTTTCTGGAGACAAATAGGTATAGAAATGGCTATTATTGGTGATAAATTCTTGTACAATGAATCGGGTGAGGAAATGAAAGGTGAGTGAAAACAGGCTGCGGCATATGTTAAGCTAAATTCTCCAAATATATCATGCATGTATTGGTAAATAAATCATGTGATGACTTTGAAACGGCCCCTTCGACTTAGTCTTCACTATATTTTACAGAATAGACGACGTCAAAGGGGCTGCATTTATCACACATGTATTGGTAAATAAATCATGTGATGACTTTGAAATGGCCCCTTCGACTTAGTTTTTACTATATTTTACAGTAGTCAAAGGGGCTGTTTAAAAGTAATCACATGATTTACTTACGAATACCTGTGTGTTGACAGATAAAGACTTGAAAGGTTTAAACCTCAAAAAGATGTACATATATCACAATTACATTTACTTTTACAGTTATTGGCAACAAGATGTCCATACTCTATATACATTGCAGAAAGTTTGATTTCAGAGCCGCAGACAGAGTGATAAACTGCTTATCTGCTGTTAAACAAACAATATAGGAAAATGGGAACATGCATTATGTGATAATCTATCATAATGCATATGTTTCATGTGTTGCATTACAACTATTTTATCTGATTGTACTTTCAGTATAAAGCTGTAGCCACTGTAAGGATAGCATGCTGCCCATGATTTTAAAACTTGCGGCATAGTCCAGTTAAATATCTGAAACACGACAAACAAGAAGGCCCTCAATACGAAGGATGTATCAAGCATTCTAAGAGGCAAACAATGGGAATATCTACTTAACATAACGATTAGTTTTCAAATTGTGGTTCCTAAACAGAAGTAAAAAAATCCACAACTTAAATGAACACTGGATTCATAACACTGTCATAAAAAAGATAAGTTTTCAAATGTGGTTTCTAAACAGAAGTCAATAAATCTACAAATGAAAAAGTGAACATTGGATTCATAAATGCAGTTAATGTAAAACTTCAAGGAAAACAGTGGGTATTCTCTGAGTAAAGGACTGGACATCAACTTGTATCGAGTCTCTAATTATGCATACTTTTGTAAGGGACTTTAGTTTATATACACATTGTACTTATTGTGTAAAAAAATTCTTAAGCCAATGTATAGGAAATGACCTATGCTATGGTGAAATCCTGCCGTTTTCAAGTTACATAAAGGGACATTCGTTGGGAGTACTTGAAAAAAATCGTTGACATAACATAGCTCTGCACACCACTGATCAAACATGAAGGGCTTTACCTCTGACAGAATAATGGCGATGGTAAAAAAGGACCGGCCAGTACAACAACGACTACTGAAAAGTGCCATTAACACAACATCTTATAATTTGAATGAAAATTAATTTTTTCAAATACAGAGTAGTTAAAAAGACCTGGGATTCAATATTGTATGAACGATCATTTAAAAAACAACATCAACTGTGGAGATTTCATTGTAATAAAGATAATTACATAAATCAAAAATGTTTTTTAATGCTAAGTAATTTAAAAAAAAAGTTTTAGACAGAAAACATTTCTAAATTCTACAAGGAAAAGAGATATCCCCTCTGCCTTTTAATTCTTAACAGCTTATTTGCATGTAGGTATACCAAGCTTTATGTTGACATATCTTTATGATGCTTGTATAAATAACCTCTGTACATTTACATACATTGTACAAATGACCTATTTCTTTGTATATGTTATTCGTACCTAAAGTTCTTAAAAAACTGTTCATCTGAACATGGACCGTTTTCCGACACGAAGCATTGGAACTTGTCAAAATTGGTAATGACTTTATAAACCATTTACATCCATACCTATGTCGCACCTACATGTTTTTAACACTGTACATGTAATTTAGTGTACATTTGTTACAGTGTAATTAAACTGCATTTCTATCCTTTCACATTATCTATATCATGCTCCTCATTGCCGTCCACCATTTGGAATTTCTTCATTGTATCATGCCATGTTAATTAACTATATATCTCTATCACACTCATAATTGCCGTCTTGTATTTGGAATTTCTTCATTGTATTTCATTGTTGCATGTTTTGTTAAATCACTGACATCTGATAAAGCTCCAATTAAAACATATATACTTCAGGTAGGAATCTCAGTTGGTTTGTTGATAACCTATCTTACGAGGTCTCGGCCTCAGAACTTGTGAAGCTGAACCCAGTAAACACTTTCTGGTTCATAGTTTTCAGCAAGTCCTTGTCTGTTGCTGTTAACTGAGCCTTTTCCATGGTAAAATCTTTGTCAAAATTTGATATGTCATTGTCAGATTTCTGTAAAAGAACGAAGACTTCACATAAGCAGACAAAATCTCATTACATGAAAATATTTATGATTCTTAGATAATTTTCAATCTAACCTTCGTATTTGTTACTGTATGATTAACACTCAAATTTGTGTAATTTCATATTTTAAAAATCACTTAAATTGCTTAAAAGTATCTAGATCTAGTGTCATTTACAACATGATTTCACTCATTATTTTCCCAACATCAAATATGAAATTAGCTGATACTATGCCTCTTTGGCACTCAAAACAACATACTATCATGAACATTCATGCACCCTATGTCACTGTGGCACACAAAACAAGATACTGCCATGTACATTTGTGTGCCCTATGCCACTGTGGCACTCAACAACATACTGCCATGTACATTCATGTGTCCTATGCCACTGTGGCATTTAAGAACATACTATCATGTACATTCATGTGCCCTATGCCACTGTGGCACTCACAGTGACATACTGGCATGCCCATTTGTGTGCCCCATGATATTGTGAAACTCACAACATACTGCCAAACAAGTGACAGCGGAAAGATGAATCTATCACTGTATGCGTGAGTTACAGTTTTTTTTAGCAAAGTAAGCACTGCTTTAAATTTTTGCCAGTTCATAGTTACGCTTATACAAAATATATTCCGAGATACAATGTGAGAAAATCATGTTTCGCTGATCAGTGACTACACCAATAACATCACAAGCCTTTATTCTCCACATTTTAGGCTAAATTTTCATTGCATATCATTAAATATGTTTAAAGAGCTGTATAAAGGAGAAACCAAAATAATAACAGTTATATCGTTACTTTCTAGGATAAAAATAAGTAAAGTTATAAAAATAAAGATAAAGAGGATTTAGACATACAATTTTGGGTTTGTAAGGTGGATCTATCTGTCGTCTGTCTAATTTCTCCCAGTCTATATTTCGGAAGAAAGCGTGCGAGTTGATAGGTCCTGCAGGACAGTCTGGCATCCCCATTCTCTCCCGTGGATTTCTTACAAACAACTGAAAAATATCAGAAAATAAAGATGCTGTAATCACTCTTGTACAATGCACAGGTTTCTTTTCTGATGTTGATTTTGTGGATGCATATATTATACATAGGAACTAAAATACAGCAAGATTTTTGATATAGATATAGAGTTTTATTGTATTCTGAAATTAGTAACAATGAAGGTGGATTGGATATTTTTGTGAGAGGGTCATACAGTTACCCGCAATCAAACATTGTATTCCTTTACTGTTAGATACCCACAGAGTAGGGTACAGGTGTCAACTTCTAACAATAGATACCCACAGAGTAGGGTACAGGTGTCAACTTCTAACAATAGATACCCACAGAGTAGGGTACAGGTGTCAACGTCTAACAATAGATACCCACAGAGTAGGGTACAGGTGTCAACGTCTAACAATAGATACCCACAGAGTAGGGTACAGGTGTCAACTTCTAACAATAGATACCCACAGAGTAGGGTACAGGTGTCAACTTCTAACAATACCAAAACCTTATTAACCTGCCAAGTAATTTGTGCTATTGTACATTTACCACAGCAATGTTAGTTTCAAGATTGCTCACTATTTATTGATTTTTTACTTGTGAATTACACACACACTGGAAGTGGGATTATTTCTGGAGAATTTTTCTAGATTTTGGAGGTGGGTGCACATTATACTCTCATGATTATTATATACCACAGAGATATAGCATAAGTGACAGAAATAACTCTAACACTAAAGTACATCAAAGCTCATGGTCAAACAAACTTTCATATAAAATAAAAGTCCTCATCACATATAAAAACCTAAGTGAGCCATATTACAGCCAATGCTTGCAGACAGAAAGGCCGACAGACAGATACTCTGTGCTCTTCAGTCTTCAATGAAGTAACGGAATGTCCTCTTACCAAACTGAGTATTGAAGCAGCTTCCTTCGGCAGCCATCTTGGATAATGTGGAGTGTCGTTGAGAATGGAATGGAAGAGATCATCTTCATCGTCTCCGTGGAAGGGAGACTGTCCTATCATCATCTCGTACAGCAGGACACCATACGACCACCAATCCACCGAGGAATTGTACTTCCAGCCTTTTAAAATCTACAGCAGAGAAAAAAACAAAGATATCAATGATGTCATTCATTCGCTATACTAATTGTGTTGTGTGGGACATAATTAATAATACTGTACAAGGTGTATTGCAAACTTATTTACAGAAGATATTCTATAAACAAATGTGATAAAAACTCTATCTCCACATACTTCATGAAAGTAATGTTAATTGTTTAGCAGCATGCCAGGAATCTTTCACCAGTGTAGTGATGGACATTGTAGTACCGAGAAAAAAAAACGCCCAACACAGCAGGTATACTGGATGACCTTTCCATATACAACAACCAGGAAACCAAAGTGCCAAGCAAAACCACTGACCTTCAACAAGTACAGTGGTATATTTTCTTGGGAACTTAAATACCCAGCAAGTCACCAACCACACTGGTAGCACATCCTGCCAGGTCACTGAAATACCCAGCAAAACCACAGAACTTCAACAGATAAACTGGTAGGTCTTCCTGCTTACGCCAACCGAAAGAAAACCTACGAATTTAGCTGATAAAATGACAGAGTTCCTCATGTATGCTGACTTGGATCCCAGATTTGACTTAGGTGAGAGGATAAAGTCAGTTTCAATTAAAGCTTTCATCCTCTTTGGCCACTGAAGTATAAGCTATATACAGAACATAACAGTGAAACATGTTACTAGCACTTTGTTTAATACATTTATTCAGTATGACTATATCTAACATTTACCTCTGGTGCAATATAATCTGGGGTACCACAGAACGTGGTGGCTTTCTTCTCGTCAAACACATTAAGCTTACACATTCCAAAATCAGCAATCTTAATATGTCCATCTCTATCTAATAACACATTGTCCAACTTCAGATCTCTATAACAGAATGAAAAACATCGAAATCAACAAAACATCCAGTATGTTTTTTTTAATCACTATTACAAATTACTGAGAAGTATGTTTAATCTGCTGAAAGTTAAATGGCACATAAAGTCAAGGTGAAGATCAGAGAACTATGTTAGGAAGAATGTGCCCTCATTATAATGTTTCTGTATAACGTGGTGAAGAGGCTACAACATAATTACTTACTACATACTCTGGCCATATATACTGGGTCAGACACAGGTACCCAAATGATACTTTCAAAATTGCTTATTCACACTTTTATGAAAATTTTTGACGTCAGAGTGCATTAATGTTGTAGAGGACCCAAATTTGACATTTCTGTGCAGATTTTGTCACTAAGATTGTATACTGCTTCCACTGAAAACATATTACTAGAATTTACTGCCATTTAATCTGATTCAAATAAAGTACCAACAATTCATTCAGAAACTGGTACAGACAAAATTTCAATACTGAAGCAATACTGTTGATTATCAGAATAGATATCTTACCTATATACAATCCCTCTCAGATGATATCTTACCTATATACAATCCCTCTCAGATGATATCTTACCTATATACAATCCCTCTCAGATGATATCTTACCTATATACAATCCCTCTCTGATGATATCTTACCTATATACAATCCCTCTCAGATGATATCTTACCTATATACAATCCCTCTCTGATGATATCTTACCTATATACAATCCCTCTCAGATGATATCTTACCTATATACAATCCCTCTCAGATGATATCTTACCTATATACAATCCCCCTCTGATGATATCTTACCTATATACAATCCCTCTCAGATGATATCTTACCTATATACAATCCCTCTCAGATGATATCTTACCTATATACAATCCCCCTCAGATGATATCTTACCTATATACAATCCCCCTCAGATGATATCTTACCTATATTCAATCCTTCTCAAATGATTTCTTACCCACATACAGTCCCTCTGTGATGATATCTTACCTATATACAATCCCTCTCGGATGATATCTACCTCTATACAATATTTTACCTATATATAATCCCTCTCAGATGATATCTTACCTATATACAATCCCTCTCGGATGATATCTTACTTATATATAATCCCTCTCGGATGATATCTTACCTATATATAATCCCTCTCAGATGATATCTTACCTATATACAATCCCTCTCTGATGATATCTACCTCTATACAATATCTTACCTATATATAATCCCTCTCAGATGATATCTTACCTATATACAATCCCTCTCTGATGATATCTTACCTATATACAATCCCTCTCGGATGATATCTTACCTATATATAATCCCTCTCAGATGATATCTTACTTATATACAATCCCTCTCTGATGATATCTACCTCTATACAATCCTCTCTGATAATATCTTATCTATATACGATCCCTCTCAGATGATATCTTACCTATATACAATCCCTCTCAGATGATATCTTACCTATATACAATCCCTGTCTGATGATATCTACCTCTATACAATGATATCTTACCTATATACAATCCCTCTCAGATGATATCTTGCCTATATATAATCCCTCTCTGATGATATCTATCTCTATACAATCCTCTCTGAAAATATTTTACCTATATACGATCCCTCTCAGATGATATCTTACCTATATACAATCCCTCTCTGATGATATCTACCTCTATACAATGATATCTTACCTATATACAATCCCTCTCAGATGACATCTTGCCTATATATAAACCCTCTCTGATGATATCTGTCTCTATACAGTCCTCTCTGATAATATTTTACCTATATACGATCCCTCTCAGGTGATATCTTACCTATATATAATCCCTCTCAGATGATATCTTTCCTACATACAATCCCTCTCTAAGGATACCTACCTCTATACAATCCTCTCTGATAATATATTACCTATATACGATCCCTCTCAGATGATATCTTACCTATATATAATCCCTCTCGGATGATATCTTGCCTATATACAATCCCCTCTGATGATATCTTACCTATATACAATCCCTCTCGGATGATATATTACTTATATATAATCCCTCTCGGATGATATCTTACCTATATATAATCCCTCTCAGATGATATCTTACCTATATACAATCCCTCTCAGATGATATCTACCTCTATACAATATCTTACCTATATATAATCCCTCTCAGATGATATCTTACTTATATACAATCCCTTTCTGATGATATCTACCTCTATACAATCCTCTCTGATAATATCTTATCTATATACGAGCCCTCTCAGATGATATCTTACATATATACAATCCCTCTCAGATGATATCTTATATTATACAATCCCTGTCTGATGATATCTACCTCTATACAATGATATCTTACCTATATACAATCCCTCTCAGATGATATCTTACCTATATACAATCCCTCTCAGATGATATCTTGCCTATATATAATCCCTCTCTGATGATATCTATCTCTATACAATCCTCTCTGATAATATTTTACCTATATACGATCCCTCTCAGATGATATCTTACCTATATATAATCCCTCTCAGATGATATCTTACCTATATACAATCCCTCTCTGATGATATCTACCTCTATACAATCCTCTCTGATAATATCTTACCTATATACGATCCCTCTCAGATGATATCTTACCTATATATAATCCCTCTCAGATGATATCCTACCTATATATAATCCCTCTCAGATGATATCTTGCCTATATACAATTCCCTCTGATGATATCTTACCTATATACAATCCCCCTCTGATGAAGGAACTGAAGGCCACATACAATCTCTGCTGCATAAAACCTATAGAGAAAAAATATCAGAGATACAAAAGTAATAAATGTCCCTCATAATGCTTTGATTATGCAAATATAAGCCGATGTAGCCCAGTGGATGAGATGCTCGGTTCGTGACCAGGAGGCCTGGATTCGATTCCTGCCATGGGCACACAGGTATCCTGTCTTTCAGATACGACAGGGAAAACACATGGTCCCATGTCATGGTAGGTGTGGCATGTAAAAATTCCCTTACTGCTTTGGAAGGGTCTGTTGCAAAGGTAAAAATTTCAAAGCAATGGATCAAACATATGCCATCACCATATTCGTGAAATAATTACTGAGTGACATAAAACAATAACCAATCAATCAATTCCACTGATAAACTACAGCGCAGTGTTCAATGAAATCCTATAAAAATAGATTGTATTCATGTTCAATAAAGCTAAATATATATTTCAATACACAATTTGTCAATACGTATTTCCTTATCTTTTTGAAGTATCATCTTATTTCAGAATTTCATACATACTGAGCCCGAGGCAGTTCAAATTTATTTGACAGCTGAATGTGGAACATGAGGTCTCCTCCGTTCAGATATTCCATCACAAAGAACAGATGACTCTGTAATAAAATTTCCAACACTAAAAATCCCCTTTATGATAGGTTATCATCAGCAACATCTCTCTACATTAGCACTTGAATAAAATTGGCAATAAGATTTACAAGTCTCTAGTCATTTTATTTGGGTAGATGCACTTGACCATTCCTCTTTTTGACCAGGTCAAGCCAGAGTGTGGCTAAGTGGATGAGGTGCTTGACTCGTGACCTAAAGGTCTCGGGTTCAACTCCCTCTGCCGGTGTTCTGTTTTCCAGATGAGACAGTAAAAACCAAGGTCCCATGTCACAGAATACATGGCATGTAAAAGATCCTTCACTACTTCAGGTGGGTCCATTGCAAAGGTGTAAATTTCTATGCAATGCATTAGGCAGATGCCATCCCAATATACATGACATAATTGTGGAGTGATGTAAAACAATAATCAATCAATCTTGACCTGGTCACTGAAACATGTACAATGCAGGTGAGTTCAAACTTAGACTGTTTAATGCATTCTTTTAAGCAACTCTATATGCATATCCTGGCTGTCCATGAATGGCACCAATGATGGCCGACAATGGCTCTCCAATTCTTAGTCTTAGTTATCTAATAAATGCCCCATTAATACTAAATCAGGTCTTTTAATAACACAGAGTTATCTCCCCTTTGAATAGGTATCTGATATGGAATAACTGTGACGTAAGTAGGAAATAAAAGAATTACAATGACATTTCACAATTGCTATGACGTCAAATACATATCCAAATGTGAAATGTTTTACTCTGCATTAAGGCAATATGGGATAATTTACTGCAGGACTAGAGAGTGAATACATACTGGTGTCTGAAATGTGCTGTGTAAGTGAGTCAGATATGGATGCTGACAGCCCAGGGCTAAAACCTGCTTCTCTATCATCGTACATTCTACATCATCGTCTTCTAAAACCACCTCTTTCTTCAATACCTTGATGGCAAAATATTTGGATTTGCCCTTCCATTCTGCCAACATTACCTGCCAAATTTAAGCGAAATGTTTAGTAAGAGCTATAATTATGGAAAAACTTGATCTCTGCCAATCATTTAATAAAAGATTAATGAAATTTACTGTCCATGAATGGTTCAGAATGATTCCATACTTTGCATTTAGGACCACACACCCTAGCCTAAGATTCGCTCATCCTAGCATGTTACTCTACTGAATGGAACAATCCATAATTTTTCCTGTAAATCTTCTGCAGCAAATTTAGATTTTAAACACTCCTAAATAATCCAAACGGTTTCCCACTTTAATGCATCTCAGTTTTGTTTCTTACCTTTCCAAAGCTGCCTTTACCGAGAACCTTGAGGAATGTGAAGTCGTTGGGTGAGAATTTTCTAGACGGCGGGGCCGGTTGTCGAGGTGGTGGGTGGACAGGGGGACCATTTTTGTCCCATATCTGTTCATAACCTTGACACTCATCATCTGAGCTATCATCTGCATCATTTTTTGCAAGCTACAATTATACATCATATTTTTATAATGTTATCAACATTAGAATTCTATTTCATGTCACCACAAAATAAGTTCACCTTCATACATAGTGGTAGCATCCAGCTAGTGTGTTGCTTAGTAGATATTTATCAGAGCAAAGGACCCACTAAAAGCAGCAAAGTTTTTTTAAAAGCCAATGTTTGCCATAACATGTAATATGGGCTTTTACTACACATGTCTCATTCACTGGAAACTGATGAAGAGAAGGTAAAAGTATCGGACCCAGCCGTATGTGACAGAAGTCAGCACAGAAATGCACTGTTAATAATGTAATAATATGGGAAAAAAGAACATAACAAAAACTTTCGATGAAAGTGCAGTTGCAATACTGATTTAGGACTGTCAATTGATATGACAGTAGTCAACCCATGGGTGTGGTTGACCAATTTACAGGCCCACCTTCCCACTCACCACAAAAGCAGTATGATCAAAGGACACTTATTAAAAAATCTATAAATAATCCTTCATAAAGAGGGCAAGGATCAACAAGTTTTTTATGTTGAGAGGTCATGAAAACATATAAACACATACAATAATGCAGAGTAAGAGCAAGATATCAAAAATATATCAATAACATCAACATGAGTAAACCCTGCTCTGGGGACCAGGAAGCCAGCTCAGATCTTTTATCTGCTGGCGTCCCGACTAACAGCCAGAGGGGACGAGGTTCAAGACCATGTCTCCTTTGAAAAAGGTTTGAGACTCCAGAGGATTTGAACTTAATACCTTCACATCCTGAATCAAACATTTAGTTATTTTTCCAGCTGAAGTCAGTACCCTATCATAGCTGGGTAAACAAAGACAATGTGAATGAAAAAAGTCTTACATAAAATTCTGTTGATGCATGGAGAATTAAACTGGTGTTCTTGTGATTACTTATACATGAAGGGGAAATAATTCAATGAATTCACACTTTGGAATTATTAAATTACAGATTCAGTTTCCTGCACTATGCATAATCGTACTTACTTGAGAAGACGAGGTATTATTCGGCATTCCAGACCTGCGGCTGCTGGGAGTTTTTCTGACTTCAGACAGAACCTCTGCCAGCATCTTCTGGTTAACACCACACAGATTAGGCATGAATTTTTCACACTTTTTGTGACAGTTGACACTACAAACTGTGATAAATAATTAATGAATAAAAGGTGAGGATGAAATATTTCGCTTCTGACAAAATATAATCAATTATTTCTGAAATTATGAACTGATTATAAACTGCAATCTGTCATCAGAATGACACTACCATCTCCATGAATTGTTTGTTTCTGGTTTTTCATTTTCCAAAAATTGTTTCACTAATATGGTGTCGACATCTGCTGATATATCACACAGAAATGTAGACCTTCGCGATGGATCTTTTACACGCCATGGTGTACTGTCTCTCAGGGCTTTTATGATTTACAATAATTGTGGATAAAGTACACCACTGATAATGTTACGCTGACTGTCCTATAGATGGCAACTCCGTACCAGTTCGACAGTATGTAATTCATTTTCTAGGGGTGTAGATCTTATCAAGTAATCATGTCAGATCCCTATTCCCATAATGAGGACAAAAAGTTTGCAATCATATTGCTTATAACTCCTGAAGTGAACCAACCCGAGTCTTCATTTTTACAATTTTCTCCGAGGAAAAACAGACCACAGAGCCGAGAGTTGGACTTGAACCCACAACACTTCAGTCTTACTTCGCCGATCAGAAGAGCATGTGGAGAAAATAGGAAAGTGCCATATCACTATAACAAAATAGCTCAGCTGGTTCAGAGACCCTAGGACAGTGTATAACAATGTGCTGCCAAAAACCTTACCTCCCACTGACACCAAGACAGTATGTATTTATGTGAGTTCGGTTGGTTTGGAGACACTAAGAAAGTTAGGCAGTCTTACCTTCGCACTTGAGCCCTTGCCTGAACAGGCCATACAGTAAAGTACCACAATGATCACAGAACGTGGGTGACATATAATTGTTTACTCTGAATCGATGTGGAACATTTATATTGAATCTTTCCGACATCATCTGAAAGACAAATCGATTCCGTTAAGCAAGAGATCAGTTTCTACATTTCATTAAAAATATTTGATGGTGTTTGAAACCAAATGGTTCATTTGTTTGATCTTTGTATTTCCCGGTGAAGATTGTTTTAATTCTATACCAATAACATCCAATACACTGCCTCAAACTAAGGTATAACCTATGGAGACAACAGCAGTAATGAAGGATGTAGTATGTACCATGACAAGGGATATCAGGTTTCATGGTCTCACATGAAGATCATAACCTCTGTCTTTACTGTGACATGGGACCTCTGTCTTTACTGTGACACGGAACCTCTGTCTTTGCTGGGACATGGGACCTCTGTCTTTATTGTGACACAGGATCTCTGTCTTTACTGTGACATGGGACCTCCATCTTTACTGTGACATAGGACCTCTGTCTTTACTGTGACACAAAAGTTCTGTCTTTACTGTGACATAGGACCTCCATCTTTACTGTGACAAAGGACCTCCGTCTTCACTGTGACACAAAACCTCCATCTATACTGTGACACAGGACCTCTGCCTTTTTTGTCTTATCTAAATGACAGGACACAAAGAAGCAGGATTTGCACCCCATACTTCCTGGTCCATGAGCTAAGCACCTAACCAACTGATCATCACTGATTGTGTTAGCCTTATAACATACATAGTACAGGGATGAGTCATCAGTGAGATTTGAAGCTATGATCTCTTGATCCCAATCCTAACACATGATTACAAACTGAACTATGCTGGTTCCGCAAAAGCGAGAGAATTCTATATACGGAAATCATCAAAGATGTCACCAAGCAGCAGAAATGATTTATTTAAGGCATACATTATACGTTATATAGCAGAGACAATTACCTTTGTTTCCCTGCTGTCCTTTGCACTTCCAGGGCAGTTTCCTAGAATCTTCACGTGACATTTTTTGTGAACCGCACAGTTGCATACTGAAAGACACAGCAAGAGGATTTTATGGGAATGATATAATAATTAAGAACTATTTCAGAGACAAGATCATGAAGATGCATTTAAATGTCACTTTATATAAGTACATTGCATTCTGGGTATTCTTAGAGAATGTGACTAGCATATTTCTCCTGGACACCTGAAACTGTCTTGGATTTCCAGGGCTTAACATGGTGGTGCTTTACATGGTTGTGCTTTACATGGTGGTGCCACAATAACACTGCACCACTCTCTTTCCTATTTTACTTTATACACCAACATGCCACAATTTTTCACTTAGATATACCCATAAATGTAACGCACGATAACAAAAAATATTATGAAAAATTCCTTTACACGTCATTTATGAATTGTGGATCATAAAGTTTAATTTGGTGCAGAGGTTATGTGCTTGACTTCCCAAGTATGATATCCAAGTTATATTAGATTGGCCATATAATATAGAGTTACCTCCCATTTGGGTAGGTATATGACATCATAACCATGGTTACTCTGAGATTCTCTGCCCTTCTCCCACTTTTGATAACATTTTGTCCAAACTGCCGATATCGAAAGTGGGAGAGGAGCTGAGAATCTTGGCTAAACCATATCAACATCATACAGTTCCAATGAATGCATCATTTTGTCCCTTCATTTTCCCTAATTTTACATCAGTTTTCATAGGATCAGTTTTTGTAACAAATTCTACATCAAATCCTTATTTAAAGGGGACGATAACTCTTTATTACAAGAGACCAAATACCGTAAATCAGTTTTATTTCACATGACTTTATATTCATAAGCACTTGCAATTTACATTTCTTCCAGCATGCATATATTTTATCTTGAAATAGAAAGTGAAGTCAAAGGTTACTTCATACATGTACAAACAAGGACTTTCTCATCATTTTTATGTGTCAAGCCAGAATTTAATTTAATTTAATTTGCCTTCTTGCAAATGAATGTTGATTAACGGGTTGCTTTCATGGTGGATAGAAAGCTTCGTCATGATGGATGAAATTCTCCGCTAAGTCTGTTGTAAATAGCATTCTTCACCATCTATTCCTCCTCATTCTCAAGAAGCAATATCCAGCAGCTAATTGCCACACAGATCAAATATCAGGGTCATAAAACAGAGACCTCAAATATTAAGAAGAGAAAATAATCGGGGAAAGTATCGAATCAGATCCGAATCCCCATTACGATGGGTATCATAAACTATTGATCTTGTTTTTACAGACGTAATATGCTATGGTAAATATCGAGGAAGATTTAAGCGATGCTACAGAGCTAGATACACTTACTTTTACACTGATAGCCTTGCTTATTTAAACCCCTGAAACAGAAATATAGAAAACAGATTATACAACTATTCTTAAACAATATAAAAGGTTTTTATAACACTATTTACATACGTTATTAAGTAATTATATATGCTCTTTACACATGTAGAAATGAGTTTTATCAATAAAAATAATGATAATTGCTCTCTATAAAAGATATAACAATTGCTCTCTACAAATGTAAAACTAACTGCTATCTACAAATGTGACGATAGTTGCTATCTACAATTTTTATAATGATTGCTTCGGACAAATGTAATAATAATTGTTATCTACAGATGTAACAACTACTGTCTACAAAAGTTAAAATAAAACGTTTCAATATCAAGTAGTCACGTGCGATCCTATCCAGCACATTAATACAGCATATCATATCACGATATTTTAATTTATTTTGTTTTGTATTTCTCATTTCAACCATGAACACTAATTCTACAATCCTAAAACCAATATCAGGAATTCTTAAACATTTTAAATTGAATTCTGTAAGAAATAAACGTAAAGAAAAATCTTTATAAATTGTGACCTTGACCTTTCAATTTCAAAATCAATAAAGGACATCCTTTCACCATTCTAAATTAAGTTGTCAATTACAAGGTCACAATAAAGGCATTTCATAATCACATTGTATCCTTCTACAGAAGCAGATATATTGTTCAAAAACATGTATGACTGACAGACAATGGACAAGTATTCCATGTCAATATACTCTATTTGATTTGTTAATACAATTCAAGATAATTTTGTGTCAATAGAACTCATTACAATCTTTTGAATTTTAGTTTTAATGGGATCCTTTCAAATCTGAAAGGTAAATGTACATACCACTGACCCAAAGTATGACACAATAGATATAATCAGTGGTGTATAATCATGGACAAAGATGACACAGTACAATGCCTCTCCAGAACAATAATTAAATGTTAATTACCTGGAGGATCTCTGATCTTATCATTTTATCATGAGTTTCAACTTTTAAATGTTGTTTTGCCTAATGCTAAGATTATCTCCCTTTAAATGACCATATCTGCATGTAACATTGCCAAAAGATTTAAACCTATGTAGTGAACCCACCCAAAGCTGTGAAAGATCTCCTAGACGCTGACAGACATCTTTCAAACATAAGGCCTTTTTTAACCGTTTCAAATGAAGAACAGGACACTGACTAATGCCAACTGGACTTGAATGCAGGACCTCTGGACTCCCAGTCAAGCATGCTAATGATCACATTACAAGCACTCATTTCAACAGGATTATTATAGTCGATCTTATTAGTCATAAAGATCGACATTAGCCGAAATTATTGCAACAGGAAATGTAAGTCGTTAAAAATGCCACTACTGGCACTAGCCAACATAAACAGGTCAATATGTTTAGGACAAATCTATAAGGGTGCTAAAATCCACACTATATACCAAAATCTGGTATCCTGAGCGGTGGTTAGACCACACCGTGGCACTTATCATGAAGAAATCAATAATATAATGAGAAGAATAACAAAATTCTTTATGATCTTCTGTGTACAATGCTGGTGGTACTAGTATTCCTATCACTGGGCTGGTTATATGTATGGTCTTTTAAAATTACATGTCTGTTACAGGACTGGACTTTAAATAGATTTCAGTTGGTCCTCTGGACCAATGATACTCGGAATTTTAAACAGATTTTTCTATTTTTCATCAGCAGTCAGTTATCGGGCAATCGGGGCTTGTAAAAATCAGTAAATTTGTTTGTTTTGCAGAAGTATCAAGGATTAATAAGAATACAACAAGAAACATGAAAGCAGTCTTGTGGCGCTCATATTCGGTCTTTTTGTTACACAGAGTTATATCCCATTTGAGACGGTATCTGACATGAAGTTATTGTATTGTCATCAAATTCTATGGACACCTGTCTAAAACTCAGGGAAATGATGGTTAAAAAATGACGTTTCCAAAGGAAATTTATGGCGTCATAATTGTTTTACGTCAGATATTGTCCCAAATGGGAAATAACTCTGTTTAACGAAAAGACTCCGTAAAGTGAATACTCCAGATTAACAATGTGTCTACAGTACAGAGTGTTTATCCAAATAAAAATTCAATACAATTCATAGCATGAATAAGAATTATCTAAACATGATTCATATGAATTCATAAAATCTATTGTATCAAGGAGGCGCTCCTTGCTATATAATTCAAATGAAGCATTTTCTTACCATAAAAATTCATTACAAAATGAGCAGTACGTTGGTTGTCGAAAGAACTTGGCAATGAACTGATGACCTTTGACCTCGTGAACTTTCTGCTGCTTTATTGCACCCCTTCTTCGTGTGATTCCTCCTGTGTTGGTTTTCTCGGAGTCAAACTGTGGGACTTGTTCTATAATGATAAAAACATCAGAAATTAGCTACTTACATCTCTAGATCATTATACAGTGAGGCAGATTCAGACAGACTCTTTATTATCTAAATAAAAACAAATAAATAGTATCACTTGAATCAACATTTCAATACCAATGCCTTTCATCATGATTAAATTCTGATAATGTAAAATTTCTATTCCCTTGATGGTTCTAGTTTCTTTAATTCAAGATTTCAAACTCTGGTTGAATTTCGGTATATGATAATTTTTTCTCCTTGGCTTAAAAAACTTTATAAATGTGTTCCCAGACTTAACTTTCAAATTTTTTTTTATTTATAAGAAAATCAGATGTTTCACAATATGATTATGATGTTCATTTAGATATGTATCTATGGAAGACAAATAAATATCAATAAATGCTGAAAAAAAAGTATTCTTCAGTGGTAAGACTACAGGTGTTTTGAATTGAAGTTGTACACATAAGAAGGTTTGAATAGCTAATTAAAATAATCTCTCCAAGACACAACTATAAATCTAGAACCTTTTATAGGTTATTTTGTAAGGGAAAGTATTTGAATGTACTAGTTTTTACATTCTAGGCAAAACCTGAGTACAACGAGGGGATAATGAGCCAGAAAGTAGATTTCATGAGTAAATTCTCTTTTCAGATAAAGAAACACAAATTGAATATACAAATTTATAAAGAGTGTGAAAGACAGCACTATCTCACATATATACATGTCTCTATTCTTAAACTAAATTTGGATCATTGAGATAATATCATAAGGGGCACCTTTGGGGGGGGGGGGTTCATAAGGAGTATCTTGGGGTTCAATCTGTATAAATAAAATAATTGGTTTTGTTAGTTTCCTTAGTAAATTACAGTTCAAGCAGCATACAACCTTCTCCAAAAAACCCACTCCAGGAATAGCTGGATAAGTTGTTACTCTTTCGCTGTAATAAGTACTGCTATCGTTCATTCCTAGACCCCTTCCTTCACAAAATTTACATACTACTTTTCTCTCTTAGACTGTATCCTTGATTACGATGCAAAAACAATAAGAATTCATCCAAATACCCTAATATTTGACACAAAATATCAGGTATGTTGCACGTTTTGTGTGAGTTTTATTTGTTACTTAGACAATAATCAGTAACTCCTTGAAAATGGTCTCTAATTCAACAAAACTGATTATGTTATTTATCGCTTCTACGGACTAAAAAGAAAAGTGTATAAAAATTAAGTGTGAATTTGGCTCATTTATATAACTGATAAAATTTCTCGTTTGAAACCATTTCTTAGTGAAATCTGACCTTCTTTGACACCATAATAAGAGTGTGTAATATTTCAATAAATAAAGTAACTCTTTTTTGTATCTATACCATTAACAGCTTTGCTGGATTTTTTCGGCAAATGTAAGGATTAACATTTGAAATTGCTATAATGACCACATCTGAAATTGTTTATACAAATCTAACCCCACCTCCCTTCTCTCTCTCTCTCTCTTTTAAAGAAATTTTCATTATCTTATTTATGTCATGTGTCACACCTTTAACTGCAGGTTTCAGGAAAAAGGTAAAAAGTGAAAGAATAACACAGGATGGACAAAGGAAGCTGAAAACCTGAAAATTTGCTATCTAAAGTTAAAAGTTACTGCTATACAGAAAGCTTCATCTACAGCAAAATTAACAAGTGCAGAACACACAGTTTACCTTTATGTTTGGATTTCACTGACTGAGTTATTTCTACAAAGAAAGCAACATTCCACATGTACAGAAGATGATGAGCCTATTCATGCATGTTCAATAAGGGATTCCAAGTCATGGATGAAGACTGATGTACAAGCCACTTCATTAAAATGATTTATCTGCCCTTGTTAAGAACTCTCCCTTTTTGTCTGTCACGATGAGGTATATAAAGTTGACCGTACTGACCATATTTCACTTTTGGTCACTTGACCACTCAAATGAAAAAAGAAAATTGAATGAAAAGTCATCATACAACTTTTATACCACTCTCTTTCCTTTATCATTGACAAACTATTTATACAAAGGCAGATAACTCATATAATAGAAATGGCCTATCTAAGGAATGCATATCAGAGCTGTACTCAAGGCAGATTTACTATAAGCACACATACAAATAAATACCATACATAGAAACTGCATGAGGAAAATTCAGGCAAAAATAAAAAACATTGTGGAAAAAATTTAAGCAATATCAAAAGGGAAAACCCTTTGTTACTCATCTAAGATTACACTGTTATGAATATACTTAAGTTCCACATGGAACATTGAAAATTTTTAAAGGAAAATTAAATCATTGTGTCTCTTTGTAATACAGAGTTATCTTCCCTTTGAGACCATGCAATGTAGATTAAGGACAAAAGCCAGTTCTATGAAAACCAATACAAAACTAAGGGAAATGACAGGAAGTGATGCTTCCATAGGAATAGTTTGACATCGCCATGGTTACGACCTCAAAAACCTACCAAAATGGGAAATAACTCTGTATTACAAAAATCTCAAATTACAGGAGGGTTGATTAAATATACAAGTGAAGCTTTTGGTTCACTACATAATAATGATGTATCATATCATATACATGTATATACATCATATATAAATATATATATAAAATATATATATATATATAATATATATATATATATATATATATATATATATTCATTTATTTATATATATATATAAAGCACAAAAACATTACAGCTAACAAAGCACCCCATATTTCACTTATATTCGTTCCCCGTCTGGGACTCGAACCCACGACCTATGGTACCGAACCACCTAGCCGTCATCCATCCGACCCTCTAACCGACTGAGCTACCCGAACTCCTGTGCTTTATATGTTTGTCTAATTTGTCTTTATTTTCTACAGGTATTTCTTTGGAGATCCAAGGTCCATAGTACTCCCAGGTGTTTCACTGATTCTATTTGTGCTTTATATATATATATATGTATCATATATATCATCTACATGATATTACATATGTGAACTTGTAGCAAGTAACGAGACTTACTGCAAAAATCAATATAAAAACAAAATGTCAGAAAGTACACAATCAAAGATATCAGTTCCTAAAGGCTTAATACTATTCTGGGAGAGACTGAATAGGATTAAAACGAATTATGAAGCTTTGCAATACAGTACTCTAAAAAAGAGTAATGATTAGTGTCACTGATCTAACTGACGGTTGGCAACCTTTCATCGATTCCAACACGTAACAAACAACAGTAATGCTACAAAATTAATCCGTTCACAAAAAGCATTGCACAGTTCTATAAATGAAATGGGCCTTTATTGCTCACCCGAGAACCTCAATCATATGATAAAAATAATTCAAAAATCCTCATAGATTACTTTGATACCTTTAGTATTTTGTTTTATGTAACCCATCTGACAAAAAATGTCTCAAAGATAGGTACCCTCCTGGATCTTCTTTGACTGCTTTGGATACACTTCTTGGAGCAGTTTTGAAGACCAAGTTGACAAATTGAAAGTTAACAAATGAATAACAGATGACATGGATGGACAATGGAAACCATGGGCTCTGGAAAGCTAAACATTTCATATTTTATGTTAAGTTTTTATTCAATGAAATATAAACTAGAGCTAACACCCCCCCCCCCCCCCCATCAACTAAGTTGAAATATGTAATGATTCATCCCAAGACACATCACTAGTATAAGTGTAATGGATGTCCCACTTTTAAGAATCTTACTTGGTAAAACTTCTTAACTAGACAGTTGGATGGACAGGATGATTGCTTATACCCCCCCCCCCCCAAATGAATGTAGAGGTTACTACATGTTGTGCTTTCCGGTAGTACATATACTGGTATCTGTCATTTCTAAAATGACAGCTCATCATTGTTAATGAGAACTCTGATATGTATGTACAGTGCAAGCCGCTTAATTGAATAACCTATTTGTCAGGACTTTATTATTCAAATAAACGAATATTCAATAACACGGCATGACGAAGAATGCAGTTTCAAAGACCAGATGATCGACAGATTTTGCAAGAATTGCATACGTGTTTAACTTTCGTCGTATCTGTAATGAAATCAGTGTACATGTATCTATATATAGATACACTAGAGTTACCTCTCTTAGATCCCTTTATTGTTTGCTCGAGCTACATTAAACTCAACAGACCACATTTTCTATAATTTTGCAACTGTCTTTTTAAGTACAGTGACCAAATGTTATTAAATAACTACATTACACATGCTCAACTGACCGTAAAGATAAAACCGTCGTCTATTGAAATTGCACGTAATGTATCTCAGTCGTGTAACCAGGGTGGTCAGAGACATAAGACAGGTTAAACAATTTGTTTTAACAAAGGCAAATTAAAAGGCATATTCAAGCGTTTGATAAATTTCAATTTTCCATCTGATAGAACAGGCTGAAGTCGTCGCTTTGATTTCCTCGAAGAATCGTCGTATTGTGGCCATTGCGTCTGTACATTCGCCGTGCGCTACTCGTGCCGTTTATTCAGCCTCCTCGTCGTCACTGGCAACGCATAGTCTAGGCTCGTCTTTGTGGAAATTCGCGAATATTTTCTCGTCAGTCCGGACAGCTTAGTTCTCCAGGTTGCCATCGTTTGTGATGAAGGTATCGAACGTCTAGCTATCAACATCCTCTGGCGGCCGGACATCGTCAGTTTCGCTTGTGTCGTTGTCTGACGAGGCAAAGCCAACCTTTCGGAAGCAGTTGGCAATGGTTGTTGGCTTGACGGTGCAACAGGCCTTACGGAGTAAGTGGACGGCATCTAGTAGGGTCAGTCTTCACGCAATGCCGTTGGCTGACAGCGTCATCTTGTCGATGTTTCCGATGATCTTGTGTACGACATGGCTTCGGCAGTTGGTAATTAATTAATCCTTTCATTCCTACCGCCGCGGCCTATTAGACAATTAACGTGTGATTCGGTCAACAACTGTTACCTAGACAGTAATCTCTTTTGAGATTACCTGGACAGGTGTGAAACCCTTTATCTCTAATAGATAGGTCGCCTGCACCGTAGTAAATAACATGACCTCGGGCGTGATACATTGAAGTTTTAACAAAGGTATGCTTGGAAGAATAATCGCGCTATTCAAATAAACGAAGTCGCTTCTTTATTCTAGTGTAATAAGTGGCGGATTTTGAATAGATTTGATAGAAAATGGTTTTGGATTTCAGGATCTTATTCAATAAAACGAAATATTCAATAATGCGACATTCAATTAAGTGGCGGGCACTGTAGTAAAGAAAAGCATGCATCTTTGTGTTCACTGAAGTGTAAAATAAAGGTCAAGGCCACCAAATTCTGAGCGAGTTATCTTTAAAGGGTATTTAATAAATAAAAAGAATTACACTAACACTAATTCAGTGAAAGGTAAAATAAAGGTCAAAGTCACTAAATTCTGTGATTTAGCTTTATGGGGTAAAAATAAGTAATGAAATGTATACAATGTAAATTCACTGAAGTGTAAAATGAAGGTCAAGGCCACAAAAATCTATATAAGTTAGACAGGATCCAGTGGGTATCATCGTCCAAGTCTAATATATACATCTGGAAGCATCTTTCTTCATTGTTACACTAGACACTTAGACTGTATACAACACATATTCTCCATTCATAGCCCGAAGAATGACCTTGTAAGCATAGCAGTTCACATTACACAATTTACCGGCAGAATTTGATTCTAACGTAAAAACAATTTAGACATCAATCAGCTTAAGCCAAGATATCAGTTTAACTGTATTGATTAAATTCGGTTTGTAATTTGACTTGGAGTCTCCTGTTCTGACCTTGACCTTTGTACTTATCTTATCACCATCCTCCTACAATAAAGGTTACTTAATGACAACAGAGGGACACCTGACCAATAGACCCCATAGCATACAATGCATCCTTAATCATTTATTTCTTTTTCAATACAGTGTTGGAAGTTCAGAAGTTCTAGTATTTGAAGTAACCATGGCAACCTTACCTTCGTTTTCGGAGAAGAATCTAATCTGGATTTGCAATCTTCCTGAGGGTTTTAAGTCCAACTGTAATAAAAATGTAAAGATCATAAATACATACATTTACCATAAATCCAAGAAGAGGTAAACAATGATGGGGACTAGAAGGGAAGGTTGAATCCCATCTTCAATCAACCAGATTACTGTTTTATGTCACTACAGTTATTTCACGTATATGGTGACGGCATATGCCTGATGCATTGCACAGAAATTTATACCTTTACAACGGACCCACCCGAAGCAGTGAGGGATCTTTTGCGTGCCACACCTACCGGTTTTCACTGTCACATCTGAAAGACAGGACATTGGTGTGTCCAGGGCAGGAGTCGAATCCTGTGACCTCTAGGTTACGAGCCGAGCACCTCCTATGAGCAACACCTGTACCCTTTTCATCCTCAGTTTAGTATAATACATGACAAAATGTTAATCATCCTCATCTATCTAAACTACTGTGCCCCTCTCCCCCTTTTTAAATACTTACTGGACCCGCCCCTGCATCATTTTAAAACTGAATTTCAAATGACAATATTGACCCCTAGACAAGAGACTGAGTATGTTGTAAGAATCATTTTATGCCATTATCCACAGATATGACTCTTGTATGTTCCCGGTTCATACCGATCTCCATCAAGCCTTACACGACAATTTTCAATTTTTCTCGTCATGACCTCATTATGTATCACAGTGATCACTTGGAAGTTTTTTTTTTTGTTCCTCTGATGCTAATGTAAAAATGTTTTCTGATTGGGTGATTTTTTTTCAGGATTTCCGTCAATCGCCCTTCTCTTCGTATCGTATTCAATCCCTAATGACTTAGAGCAGTATCGATTACGAATTATTTCATGAAAGAAGTATAAAAATCGCATTAACAATGTACCTTCTGTAAACTACCCGAGACGTGTCAAACAATATCTCCGGCTGATTATATACAATACACGTGGGGATTCCCGCGCCAAACCCTGAAAGTGCCATTAACCTTTCCCAACAATGATATAAACAACTGTGACGTAAATGTGTAGAATCTGCTGAGACGCTTAAACGCATTACAATGGGGAGTTGTTTTTTTTTTTTTCAAAGGCACCTGTACTTTTTCATTTGGGAATTTTTGTCCCATTTGCATAATATTAAAAGATCAATGTTTGGGGAAATTTAGACAAATTTTTATGGAAATCAATGATATTTCCATTTGGAAGGGTCCCGTATAACGGACCTCATTTGAAGAGAAAAACACTACATAACGGCCCTCCTCTCTCTCTCTGGCCTCTGCTTCCTTGTTATATGTCACACACATATCACCATCCCCCGACATGCAGACCGATCTCTACTTCCTTTTATATCGCAAACATTTCACCGTCCCCGATCCGACATACAGACAGGTCTCTAGATCTGCTGCCTGTTATACCACACATATCACACATACCTTCCACATACAGACCGACCTCATCCGTCTGTTATACACCACACATCTCTCCATACTTCAACATACAGACCGGTCTCTGCTCCCTTTTATAGCACATATCACATCGTGCTCTGACATACAGACCGGCCCCTGTTCCCTTTTAAACCACACATCACACAGTCCTCTGACATACAGACCCGCCTCTGCTTCCTTTTATACCACACATCATGCCGTCCTCTGACATACAGACCGGTCTTTGCTTCCTGTTTTACTACACATCATGCCGTCCTCGGTCATACAGATCGGCTTTTGCTCCTGTTTTATACCACACATCATACAGTCCTCTGACATACAGACCGGCCTCTGCTCTCTTTTATAACATACATCACACAGTCCTCTGACATACAGACCAGCCTCTGCTCCCTTTTGTACCACACATCACATAGTACTCTGACATACAGACCGGCCTCTGCTTCCTTTTATACCATACATCACACAGTCCTATGACATACACACCAGCCTCTGCTCCCTTTTATAACACACATCATGTTGTGCTCTGACATACAGATCGGCCTCTGTTCCCTTTTATACCATACATCATACAGTCCTCTGACATACAGACCAGCTTTTGCTCCCTTTTATACCACACATTACACTGAGTCCTCTGACATACAGACCGGCCTCTGCTCCCTTTTATACCACACATCACACAGTCCTATGACAATCAGATCGGCATCTGCTCCCTTTTATACCACACATCATTCCGTCCTCTAAAATACGGACCGGCCTATGCTCCCTTTTTCAACACACATCAAGCCGTCCTCTGACATACAGATCGGCATCTGTTCTCTTTTATACCACACATGGCACAGTCCTCTGACATAGGGAACGGCCTCTGCTCCCTTTCATACCACACATCACAGTCCTCTGACAATCAGATCGGCCTCTGCTCCCTTTTATATCCCTCTGGCATACAGACCGGCCTATGCTCCCTTTTATAACGCACATCACACAGTCCTCTGACATACAGATCGGCCTTTGCTCCCTTTTATACCTCAAGAAGTATACCAATTAATGCTGCTCTATCCGATAGCCGTAAACATTCAGTGATCGCCATTTGCCTGTCGACGTCAGAGGCTCCATACATGAGTACTTCTTTTCCAATCTTTCTAGCTTTAAATTCAATAAGTGCGCCGTTTTATAGCATTTGATGGAAAATTAAGCCAATCTACGATGTCGTTATATAGAGCAGAGAATGCGATTCCGCGTACAGAGCGCCAATACAGTGTTTCCCCGCTGACGTGTAACGGCACAATAATTGGTCATATTTCCCCTCGAGATGTCCACAGGTGATACGTCATCAAACGGGAAATCAAATTGCTTACTTCTGAGTTCTCGTAAGATCACATTTTCAAGCTAACATTGGCGGCTACACAATACGAGAAAAGCAATAAATTTTATTTTTTATGAACAGTAAACTCCAAAAAAAGAAATAGAATTCGCTTCACGACTTCAGTAGGTATAATACCGTGTGTTTATATGCAATGAAGCAGTGTTGGGTGTAAACCACTGAACAGATTTCTGAAGCGCACTCCTCAAGAAGAGAGCACACAGCACACTCCAATATGCCGACTCTAGACGGAAACACGATCCTCTTGTCCGTAATTTGTAATAAATTGACAAACATTTCTTATAGTTATAATCGACTATATGAAAAACCACCACAATAATGAAAAGGACATTTTTCGAGGTTACAATGGCCTTAATATACATGTATATTCCAACAGTGGGCGGTGTACACGATGCTATTAGTAAGGTATTACACCATGATACTATCCAAAAGACGTACTCTATCAAATGGAGAAATCTATGTACGTATTTAATACTTATTTCCACACACATCGCTAACAGGGATGAAATTAGACAAAATCTGAATGGGATTTAACCCCAGTTTGACCCAAATTCTGTTAACTCTGCTGAAAAATGCTAGAAATGACAAATATGAGTGTTATAGGAAGTTTTCTTATGTACTACATAAAATATATTCAGGAATTCAAGGGTTTCTTTTATCTATTTATTTATCACTTATTTTACTATTTTCTTGTCAAAGATGGTTAAAAATTATCATTAGGGCCACTATAATCAAGGACATATAAACAAGTTAAACTTGTTTGTAAATCCTTGCTATAACCCATTATCAAAACCAGTCAAAGATTATCATTAGGGCTACTATAACCCACTGTCAAAACTGGTTACAGATTAGCATTAGGGCTACTATAACCCACTGTCAAAATGGGTTATAGATTATCATAAGGGATACTATAACCCACTGTCAAAACTGGTTACAGATTAGCATTAGGGCTATTATAACATTGTCAAAACTGGTTACAGATTAGCACTAGGGCTACTATAACCCACTGTCAAAACTGGTTACAGATTAGCATTAGGGCTACTATAACCCACTGTCAAAACTGGTTACAGATGAGCATTAGGGCTACTATAACCCATTGTCAAAACTGGTTACAGATTAGCATTAGGGCTACTATAATCCATTGTCAAAACTGGTTACAGATTAGCATTAGGACTACTATAACCCACTGTCAAAATGGGTTATAGATTATCATTAGGGATACTATAACCCACTGTCAAAACTGAATAGATATTATAATTAAGGCTTCTATAACCCACTGTCAAAACTGGTTACAGATAAGCATTAGGGCTACTATAACCCACTGTCAAAATGGGTTATAGATTATCATAAGGGATACTATAACCCACTGTCAAAACTGGTTACAGATTAGCATTAGGGCTATTGTAACATTGTCAAAACTGGTTACAGATTAGCACTAGGGCTACTATAACCCACTGTCAAAACTGGTTACAGATTAGCATTAGGGCTTCTATAACCCACTGTCAAAACTGGTTACAGATTAGCATTAGGGCTGCTATAACCCATTGTCAAAACTGGTTAGAGATTAGCATTAGGGCTACTATACCCCATTGTCAAAACTGGTTAGAGATTATCATTAAGGCTACTATAACCCACTGTCAAAACTGGTTACAGATTAGCATTAGGGCTACTATAACCCACTGTCAAAACTGGTTAGAGATTATCATTAGGGCTACTAGAACCCACTGTCAAAACTGGTTACAGATTAACATTAGGGCTATTATAAATCCAATGTCAAAACTGGTTACAGATTATCATTAGGGCTACTATAACCCACTGTCAAAACTGGTTACAGATTAGCAATAGGGCTACTATAATCCACTGTCAAAACTGGTTACAGATTAGCATTAGGGCTACTATAACCCAATGTCAAAACTGGTTACAGATTAGCATTAGGGCTACTATAATCCACTGTCAAAACTGGTTACAGATTAGCATTAGGGCTAATATAACCGACTGTCAAAACTGGTTACTGATTAGCATTAGGGCTACTATAACCCATTGTCAAAATGGGTTATAGATTATCATTAGGGATACTATAACCCACTGCCAAAACTGGATAGATATTATAATTAAGGCTACTATAACCCATTGTCAAAATGGGTTATAGATTATCATTAGGGATACTATAACCCACTGTCAAAACTGGATAGATATTATAATTAAGGCTACTATAACCCATTGTCAAAATTGGTTAGAGATTATCATTAGGGATACTATAACCCACTGTCAAAACTGGTTAGAGATTATCATTAGGGCTACTAGAAACCACTGTCAAAACTGGTTACAGATTATCATTAGGGCTACTAGAACCCACTGTCAAAACTGGTTACAGATTATCATTAGGGCTACTAGAACCCACTGTCAAAACTGGTTAGAGATTATAATTAGGGCTACTAGAACCCACTGTCAAAACTGGTTAGAGATTATCATTAGGGCTACTAGAACCCACTGTCAAAACTGGTTATAGATTATCATTTAGGCTTATATAACCCACTGGCACAACTGGTTAGAGATTATCATTTAGGCTTATAAAACCCACTGGATTTACAATACGTCTGGTAAGACCTCAAAATACCCCTTTTTAGGTTCATATCTAATGGGAGAGTTGACCACACAAGGGTGTACATAATCTTATCCAAACTCTAGAAAGGATAATACACTACTACTTTACCTAAATAACAGACAGCTGAAGTATATCTTACACGGTGATAAATTGATGAAACCTATCTCTTTCGTTCAGGTTAACTCTATGAATAACTAAGTTGTTTAGAGATTATATTCATGTTTTGGCTTAATGGGTTAGATGACAGATCTACAGATGGATTAGATGTTAGATATACACATGTCAAAGTGTTTTATGTACTCTTTTCCCGTTTACGAGAACAAAAGTTTCAATTTTCAATGGTTTTTCTTTCCTTGTACTACAACTACATGGTTATGTATCGCATTATCTATTGGTCAAGAGGAGGGAAAACATAAAAAACAAGAAAGAGAAGAAAAAAATATGCCAAAACTTGACACTATGTATAATTCCCTGTGTTGTGATGTTTATCTGTCTTTTATCTTCAATACTACACTTTTTATCATATAAAAACTTGAAGCAGGCTTGGTGCAGTATTTAAGCACTTGACTTAAGCGACGCCGACGATCTGGGTTCGATACTTGGTTTGTACCACTATGTTTAAGAAACTGGTTACCTCCTGCTTCCATGTCGCGATATAACAGAAAAACTGTTGCAAGCGACGTAAATCTCCGATCACCAAACCAATATAAAAACTTACCCAAGTAGTTGAGATATTGCCATCTTTGCATTTGTCTGATAAGGCTTTTGCAGCTATTGTAACATCGGCTAGCAGACGATTGGGTTTCTCCATGACAACCAAGTTTATGACACGCCCTTCGTATATATGAGCATCAAAGCATGTGTTCCATTCTGGATATATCGTCCGTTTCTTCTGAACAAGCTGCTGCCTGGCACCTACAAAATAAACAGATTTTTAATTCACATGATTACTTCTTACGCAGGGATATCGGGTTTACTTTCCACAACGATTTCGCTTTGATTTTGTAAATAAGGCTGAAGTATCTCTTGAAATTTTTCTGATATATGTTGAAATCAGATAAGAATATTACAAACGCGTCATGACACACGTACTTCAGACATATCACATGGAAACTAATGTAATTTCATTGCAGCACTCACAACAATGGGGGCATGAACCAAGATAATCAAAGAGGAGGCCAGGAAGAGTAATAGAATCTAGCACTAGTTTGAGTTCCAGATAGAAAAAGATCAGTCGAGGGTTGGATGAATCAACAAATCTCAACCGAGGCGTTAGCCGAGGTTGAAATATGTTGATTCATCCAGCCTGAGACTGATCTTTTTCTATCTGGAACTCAAACTAGTGCTTGATTATTTTTCTCGCACCTCAGCAGCCCGATGTAGGCTATAGCTATTTTTAATGTTTTTGTTTACTTCCTTTGATGGCCGAATCACTGATTGAATAAAAAGATAGTCCGCCGCAATAAAATAAAACACCATGATATGCATGAAGAAACCTTATATTTTGATAGGATTTTTCAACATTAAATTCAACTTTAACACACAATGTTAACTACCTCTCCGACGCAAAAATCGTGAGTCGCCATTTTTCATTTGTTTGTAAACAATGCAGACGACGCGTGGAAGGATACAAAGTGTTCCGGATAGAATTTTCCAGTACTGATAAAAACGGGATTAGTCGATCTCCGGTGCGGGAGTAAGCGACTCCTGTTGGGTAGGCAAACCTGTCGTGAGCGTGAGCACAAACAATACAAAAATACACAAACAATACAAAAATATTTGACAACTTCACACACGAGATAGGTAATATTTTCATTACCGGCACTAGCCGACCCATCTATTGATATAAGTCTGGGAAAGTTGCATGCGTTTCTGCGGTACAGTAAAGCCACACCCCCAGGATTTTACACCTATGATAAAATTTAGGATTATATTCACTGCGGAGAGAGCACGTGTCACCTTGCTGACCCAGTTTGATATATTTATGTAAGCGTAGTATCTTAAAGACTTTCGTTGATTTACGTTACAGCAGAGGAGTATTTTTAAAATTTGTTGGAATATTTTCGGGGGGGGGTGTTACCTTACAATTTAGACTATTTGAAGCTTTCTACATAAGCAAAATTATTATTCGGTTGTGTAAGTGACCTTTGGTTATTCATAGCGTGATGAAAGTCCTACTTAAATTCTAGAATACAGAATGGTACACTAAGAAGAACGTAACAACACAAACAATTATATTCTACACTTATTTCTTTTCGCAAGACGATAAACCTTAATCATTGTTTATGAATTAAAACGTTAGAATAAAAAGATTGCCAACCAGCACAACTACACAACTACCAAAGGTTTAACCAGTAAAGAGTTGGTTATCCCAACAAACAGCCATGCAGTTGCTCATAAATTGGTTATGTTTTGTTGTTAAAAATAAATAGTAGATTGATTGATTAATTATTGTTTCCCGTCACTCCACGATTATTTTACGTATATGGTGACGGTATCTGCCTGTTGCGTTACATAGAAATTTCTACCTTTGTTACATAGCGGACCCTCCCGAAGCAGTGAGGGATCTTTTACCTGCCACGCCTACCGTGATACGGGACCTCGGTTTCTACTGTCTCATCTGAAAGATAGGCCACCGATGTGCCTACAGCGGGAGTCGAACCCGGGACCTTTCGGTCACCTCCTTCACTGAGCCCGCCGGTTTAAAACAAATAGTAAAAGATATGGCTAGTAATTCTTTCCATACCATATGCAAGCTATAAATATTGCTGTAAGTAACGAATGGGTTTAATGATCCCAAATATATACTATTTGCTGAAAAATGAACGGAAGCGATATTGGAGATTTATACGTCTGTGGTCGATCATCAAGATCTTTATATGTCTGCTAATTAAGTCACATGGCTGTACAATACATATTTTATAACGTTATTCTGTTTTAAAAATTCTTTGCAGTTTTATCAAATATCCCATTCCGGCCCACACTTTGGTACTTGGACCAAATTGCTTCTTGTTGACGTATGGGATAAGTAATATTATCATTAACTTGTCATACAGAAAACAGACCCTCAGTAGTTGGTTCCGAGGTCGCTATTATGACGTCATATCCATGGCTGTTGTCGTTTTTGTGCACACATGATCAAAACTTCGATTGAAGCACGCAAGCAAGCAAATAATACAATACAACACAATCAATGTCTACAAGATAAATGTCACTACATTCACATCTGATCGTTCACATTCAATCGTTGACGTTAGTTTTGTTTTGTTTAAATTTATTCGGTGCTGCATAGTTTGCTTTTTACGACATCGGATGGTTGAAATAATTTAATTGTTTAAAACTATAGTATCACTGACCAATTTGCAGTTACATAGCACAGCTTTTTTCAAGGTTCAAGCGTGAGCTACGTGTACATATACGTGAAATGGGAAAGGCAGCTTCTAGTCGCTTTATCTATTGTTTGCACCACTCCGCGATTATTTCTCTTTTATAATGGCGCCACCTGCCTGGTGCTTGTCCTGTGCAACACACCCATCGAAAGCAGTAAAAGAATGCCAATGTATACCATGGCACGGGACCTCGGCTAGGGAGGAAAATCCCAATGGCACGGAACCTCGGTTATGGAGGAAGATGCCAATGTATAACACGACAGGGATCTTGGTTAGGGAGGAAGATGCCAATGTATACCGTGACACAGGACCTCGGTTAGGGTGGAAGATGCCAATGTATAACGCGACACGGGACCTCGGTTAGGGTGGAAGATGCCAATGTATAACGTGACACGGGACCTCGGTTAGGGAAGAAGCTGCCAATGTATACCATGACACAGGACCTCGGATAGGGAGGAAGATGCCTATGTATAACGTGACACCGGACCCAGGTTAGGGAGGAAGATGCCAATGTATACCATGACACGGGACCTCGGATAGGGAGGAAGATGCCAATATATAACGTGACACCGGACCCAGGTTAGGGAGGAAGATGCCAATGTATACCATGACACGGGACCTCGGATAGGGAGGAAGATGCCAATGTATAACGTGAGATGGGACCCCGGTTAGGGAAGAAGATGCCAAAGTATACCGTGACACCGGACCCCGGTTAGGGAGGAAGATGCCAATGTATAACGCGACACAGGACCCCGGTTAGGGAGGAAGATGCCAATGTATAACGCAACACGGGACCTCGGTTAGGGAGGAAGATGCCAATGAATACCGTGACACGGGACCTCGGTTAGGGAGGAAGATGATAAATCACTCTATAAAAGTCCGCGCCAACAGCCTGAATCAAACCCCGATCCTCTGGTTTAAAAATCTAGTGGGTTACTTTAACACCTATCTAACCGCCCCTACCGCACCGGTGTGTCTCAATGGGTGAGGTGCTCAGCTTGTGATCGAGAGTTATCGGGTTCGACTTCTGCCGTGGACACACTGGTATTCTGTCTTTCGGAGATAGTATTAAAAACCGAGGTCCCGTGTCACGGTGTCACTGTGTCCCTGCTTCGGGTGTCTCCGTTGCAAAGGTATAAATTTCAATGCAATGTATCAGGCAGATGCCGTCATCATATACGTGAATTCATCGTCGAGAGACGTAAAACAATAATTAATCAATCAACCGAGCTTGTGGAATTCCGATGTACACATATGATCGGTTAAAGGCGGGATTATCATGGCAAGTATTGTACGACTTGAGACAAGGTGATCCGTTTGCTTCGCAAGTAATACAAAAATACTGGTGAAAATTACTGTTTCCCTTGTAATTCCGATATTAAAGGGACAGGTGAGGAAAATCAAGATTTAAAAAACATGATGGCATCTCATACAACTTTTCGGCCCTTACTTGATGTTATTAAAACGGATGGATGAGCCAGTAATAGAAATCTCAAAGGGATACAAAAAAGCCCTAACAATTTTAAGCGTTTCAGAGATTTTCTCTTGTGTTTTGGAATACCGTAAGATATGAAATCATATCGAATAAAGGTGTACGTAACAAGTTGCCTAGCAGAGCTTACTGCCAGTATCATAAAGAGCGGCGTTAAGCTCCCATCACAAAATGCATCTATCAAAAAAGTGCACTGACGCGATAAGAACATCCGGGCTATCTACAATGGCACATGCAAGAAGTAGACATCAACAACATGTATGTAACGCCATCTGTTTGCTAACGTTATGATACATATATATAACCTCATCATCGATTTTCTCCCGATATCCTGGCTTTCTGGAAGATTTACGAGTTTTCATTCCGATTCGCCTACCTCTAATGCTCGCCCCTACGACAAGCCAACATGGCTCTTATTGCTCGCTTCTTACGCAAGCTAATCTGGTCCTAATACAAACCCTTACTCCCTTCCTACACGAGCTATTCTGGTTCTAATACCATATGCCCTACACTCCCTTCCTACACGAGCTAACCTGGATCTAATACATCAGCCCCTATACCCCTTTCCTACACGAGCTAACCTGGTTCTAATACAACAGCCCCTATACTCCCTTCATACACCAACTAACCTGGTTCTAATACAACAGCCCCTATACTCCCTTCATACACCAGCTAACCTGGTTCTAATACAACAAGCCATATACTCCCTTCCTACACGAGCTAACCTGGTTCTAATACAAGCCCCTACTCCATTCCTACACGAGCTAACCTGGTTCTAATACCACATGTCCTACACTCCCTTCCTACACGAGCTAACCTGGTTCTAATACCACATGTCCTACACTCCCTTCCTACACGAGCTAACCTGGTTCTAATACAACAGCCCCTATACTCCCTTCCTACATGAGCTAACCTGGTTCTAATACAAGCCCTTACTCCATTCCTACACGAGCAAAAACCTGGTTCATATACAACAGCCCATATACTCCCTTTCTACACGAGCTAACCTGGTTCTAATACAATAACCCCTATACTCCCTTCCTACACGAGCTAACCTGGTTCTAGTAAAAGCCCTTACTCCATTCCTACACCAACTAATCTGGTTCTAATACAACAAGCCCTGTACTCCCATCCTACACGAACCAACCTGGTTAATGCAACAAGCCCTATGTTCCCTTCTTACATGTGCCAACATGATTCCGATATGCCAAACTCCTATGCTCGCTCCCTACTCAAGCCAACATGGTTTCTTGCAAACTCCAATGGTTAGGAGGAAAAGATCATCGGGAAGACATGAATGTGCATTTTTAATGTGTAAATATATGAGATTTATGCACTACTTCCTGAAATAGACATTAAAGGGACACCATGAAGAATAAGAACGCAGTTTGATAAAGCAGTTAGAGAATGATCATTGTTCTGTTCGCCAGGTTGATGATATTAAAGGGGCACGAATATCAGAGAAGTCAAACAAGTGGATGTTCAGTAACTACATCACTAAAGAAAGCAGCCATCATATCTCAGTAGATAACGGCCTTAGTTCCGAGACAAGGGGTCACGGGTTAGAGAATACCAAATAGCGATTCGTCGGTGCTGTACCTTTGATGATAGTAGAAACCCCACCCCACCCCCTTCCTTATATCCATACCATAGTGGACACTGCCACGTACAATATCCTTGCTTGATCGGCAGGGTTCGTTGCATAGGTTGACATTTCTGTGCTATGCATCAAGCGCATGCCGTCCAGTGGTGGATCAAGGATGCCGTCCAGTGGCGGATCAAGGATTTCAGAAATGGGGTGGGCACATATGAAAGACAAGTATTAGCCAAAATACTCAGTCATTTTGGGTGCCAGATCTGGAGATTTATTCATTATTTGAATGTTTTCAACCTAATCATCTGTATATGTGATAATGTCTTGTAATGTGAAAAGAATAATTGTGGTGTGAGGTAAACAACAATTGAATAATTAAAATTTAAAAAGGAAATATCAAAGGTTCCTGTCATGTTTTAATTTTTGAATTTACTTGGGGGTGGTAAATACAAAAATTACAACATGACAGTTAATTTTTGTATTTACCATCCCCCAAGTAAATTCAAAAATTAAAACACGACATTCCTATGCAATAAACTACATGGAATGACCGCCATGGCTGTAGCTAACAGCAAATATCACCTGCCCATGGCCATGGAGGGCTTGTATGTTCAAGCACCTCTTTCCCGACCTAACCACATTCATTGATTTTCTAGAAGATGGCTTATTCAGTACTCAATTACAAAAATGACTCCAACAAAATAAGAAACATGTCTTCTTGAAAGCTGTCGGTAATTACTGGTTAAATGAATAAATGAATAATTAAATGAATGAATGAAATTAACTGACAGACTGGGGGAAGACGACCATTCATTACAACTTAGATTCTACAAATGATCAACGAGTCGCCACCTACTTAATTCTAATTAGTCGCAACCTACTTAATTCCAATTAGTTGCCACCTACTTCATTCTAATAAGTCACCACCTACTCGATACCGTTGAGTCGCCACTTACTTAATTCCAATAAGTTGCTAACTACTAATTCCAATAAGTCGTCACCTACTTCATTACAATAAGTTGCTACCTACTTCACTCCATTAAGTCGCCACCTATTTAATTCCAATAAGTCACCACCTACTTAAATCCAATGTGTCACCCCTTACTAATGTGTCGCCACCTACTTAAATCCAATGTGTCGCCCCTTACTAATGTGTCGCCATATACTTACATAGGTGAGACAAAGGGTTTCAAAACAAATGAGGAAGTAAGCGTCTCCTGTTTTGGCTAGTCAGACTTTATTCTACGGGCATATACCCGAGGCGGATGAATCCAATGTACCAAGGCCAATATTACTAAACGGACACCAACCCGTGGGAAATGTAGTAAAGCAGATTGTATTCTAAAGGCCTATAAGGACAGTAAGGAATATAATGTACTTATACAAATCATATTCTACGGACCCATCTGAGGCAGTGAGAAATCTAATGTACGCAGGCATACCTGATTGTACGGGCCCATCGCAGGCAGGGAGAAATCTAATGTACACAGGCATACCTTATTGTACGGGCCCATCGGAGGCAACAAGGAAACAAACGTAGAAAGGGAAAAGCTAATCTTCAGACCCGTCCCTGGCAGACAGAAATTCTACGTATCAAGGCAGATTTTACTCTAAGGACCAATCTGAGTCAACGTAGACGACATGAATTCTATTTTCGTTTAAAACGGTTTTACGCTTCACCGCCATTATATCTCTTATATTTGCGCCAAATGTCTGGTGTATGGCAATTTTACCAATGCCACATAACCCCCCCCCCCGCTCCCCAATCCCTCCCACAATACCACCACCGCACACACACTCCCCCTCCCTTCCGTTCCGATACAGTGAGGAATTGTTCTCGCTCAAACAAGCATCGTGACAGACAGACAAACAAGACAAAAACAATTTGTTTAGGGAAAGTATCAGACTAGACTTGATCACATACTTGACAAACATTCTTGACAAAGTTTCTGTGATGAATGTATAAATAGCCTCGGAGAAATAGAGATCACAAGGTCTCGGAGAGATAGAGATCACAAAGTCTCGGAAAAACAGAGATCACAAAGTCTCAGAGAAATAGAGATCACAATGTCTCAGAGAAATAGAGATCACAAAGTCTCGGAGAAACAGAGATCACAAAGTCTCAGAGAAATAGAGATCACAAAGTCTCAGAGAAAAAGAGATCACAAAGTCTCAGAGAAACAGAGATCACAAAGTCTGAGAGAAAAAGAGATCACAGTCTCAGAGAAATAGAGATCACAAAGTCTCGGAGAAACAGAGATCATAAAGTCTCAGAGAAATAGAGATCACAAAGTCTCAGAGAAACAGAGATCACAAAGTCTCAGAGAAATAGAGATCACAGTCTCAGAGAAATAGAGATCACAGTCTCGGAGAAACAGAGATCACAAAGTGTCAGAGAAACAGAAATCACAAAGTCTCAGAAGAGATCACAGTCTCAGAGAAATAGAGATCACAGTCTCGGAGAAAGAGAGATAACAAAGTCTCGGAGAAATAGATACCACAAAGTTCGTTTGCGACCAGAGTATCGCATGAACTCCAATGGTTCTCGACTATAACAACTTATGATCATTATAATATGATCATTTATTTTTACATATGTATACCTTAAAAGAGAGAATATTGAGTCTGAATGTAAGATGGACAAGCAGCTTCTGTAACTCGTCGTATATCCACCTACAGATATGATGTGTTAACCCCGTAACCCGATACACACTGTACTTGTGACATTCACACCGTATTTAATTTCGGTGACAGGGTATCGGCTATCGGTATACAATACCTTATATAACTGGCCATATCGTACGATTTATGAACTCCAAAGGAGCGACGTTAAGCGGACATTCATGCTTACCACTTCATTTTGTTGTCACTTCACAATGAATGGGATTGACTGAATGACCGGTTGATTTTTGTCTTATGTCATTCCACGATTATTTCACGTTTATTGTGACGGCACCTGCTTAATGCATTGTATTAAAATTTATACCTTTGCAACGGATCCAATCGAAGCAGTAAGGGATCTTTTATGTGACACGGGACCTCGGTTTTGGCAGTCTCAACCAGGATACAGAACACCGGTGTGTCCACGGTGGGAATCGAACCCGGGATCTCTCGGTCACGAGCTAAGCACATCATCCACTGATCTACACCTACTCCAATAAATGCGCCAACAGGTGCGACGCCGGGCATTCTGGCAATCAGTGGACTACTACGTCATGACGCATCTGGGTCTTCATAACTGAGTACAACAACACAAACCCCCACCCCACCCCCCCCTTTTCCCCGCTTTTTTAAGTTTAAAGATCGTTATCGAAGGCGGTCTTCCTCCAATACTTAACACCATTTCCGTTTGTAGTGCATCGTGTACTGTTCACGAGTTTCAAACAAAAATCGAGGAAGAATATCTTCATAATCTAAATAACTACACAATATAATACAGACAATACAGTTGTGGGCGTCCGGATGGAGATAAGATCTAAGTTCAGCATATCACAGATGTAAGAACTTTAATCTTGTAAATCTCAAAAGTTGAGCTTCCCGGATGTTGTCTGCATTTTGTTTTCTAATTTTAATCGGCGTATATAATGCTTTGTGACAAGGTTATTTCACCATTATGAAAACGGCATTTGACTGATGCGCTGCACAGAAATTTCGGTCCAAGCAACAGCACCCCCCCCCCCCCCGGAACAGTTAAGGATATTTTACGTGTCGAAATCTACCGTAAAATGGTACCTGGGGTTCACTTCCTCGTCCAAACGACGGGACACCGAAAGGCCATCGATGGGTGTGCACTAAACGCCGAACCTCTGGTCTCCACACCATGTTACCCAATTATCTCCATGTATTATGTACTATCCTTAAATACTAAGTTGTTAAGAATAAACAAAGTAAAGCTTGGAAAACAACGACTTTTTAGAAAGTGGACTACTTTTAAAATGCAGATTTTTTTTTAAATAATGAACGGGTTTTGTGGTCAATCATTTGTCAGAAAAAAACCTGGTTGGTTGAATGGGGTCTACGTCGCTTTCAACAATTTATCAGTTATATCGCGACATGGGGCAGGGGGTAACCAACCTCTTAAACATAGTGGCGCAAGCTGGGAATCGAACCCAGATCCTCGGTGCGGGAAACCAAGCGCTTAACGACTACACGAATCCTGCCACTCCCCCCCCCCAAAAAAAACCAGCCTGACCAAGGGTTAATACGCAGCATTATGATATTTTATCAAGCATCAAATAAGTGTGTACACCTGTATACTAACAATTACCGTTATGTACATTAGGTGTATACGCGGTCCATGTTCTGTAAACTCAATACTTGGGTGGATGAAGCGGATTCTTGCGAATCCATAAACATGGTATTTCCTACACGTCGAAAATTACCATAATGCTGTAAATCTCGTCCGAGGTTTATCCTGAATCAGGTATGATTATTCATGATGTATCCCTTATGACATTGAATACCCATGGCGACCTATGGTTATCTCTACAATATTGCGAGTCAGACAGACAGACAGACAGACGGACGCCATTATTCCATAGCCAGAGAGTAATCCGATCGATGGAAAGCACTTACATAATTCACCTTTCCACGGTACGTACAAGAACGTGACATTCAGACGATTTGCAATTGTTCTATTTATAACGTGATAAACAAATGCATTATTTGTCGGAGTTTTGTCCGACCTCAGATGACGTCATCACAATGAAAATTTGCGTTTTGTGGAAGGGTGCAATAGGTGGATAGAAAAGTTGAAATTCGTCTAAATATCACGTTCTTTTAAGAACCGAGGAAGGGTGAATGGTATAGAAACATAACGAAGGTATTTGGACTTACCTGGAGAATTGACCGTCTCCTTAACGTTCACAGCAACAAAAGGGTCAAAGATGTTTCCCGCTGTAGTCATTGTTGGCCCTTGCTCCACCTGAAGGAGCTTGACCCGAATGAACCCGACTCCCGGCATCCTTGCTTAACGCATCAACCTGCAATACGAAAAAAATTGTCAAGGATGCTGGTCAATAAGAAACGACTATTTTGTACCCGTAAAAACTCTTGTTTTGTGTTATCCGGTTTTTAAAGCAAATACCAGTAGGATAAGATCGGTTACCAACAACCGTGTACAAGGTTCTTCATTATTCATGTACAAGATCACGCACTAAATACCCTTAAAATAATAAACCCCCTAAAAGTTTAATCCCTTCCTCCATTCAAAGCTCTCCGCTGTGTGATAATGGTATAAACCATTTCTTTATTTTGAACTTCAAAATTTTTCGTCGTGTCGTAAGTGCACGGAGGACGCTGGTGAAATTCGCACGTGTATAAACTCAAGCGCCTAATGGCATTTAATGATGCGCTGTTACATACCCACCTGGATATTGACCGTCAAATATGATCATCAAGTTACGGAAGTTACGAATAAATCACTTCATACACATGCAATGATACCTGACAATGAAACTGACTTTGTTAAGATTCGACATTTGATTGTATATGTATATTTATCGTCTTCTTATTTTATACATGGTGTTGTGACTAGTGATGCAGAATCGGACAATTTTCATAATCGATGATCGGACAATAATCGGGAATCATAACCGATCGATGATCGATTATAATCGGACGAATAAGAAAACCATTTTGCAAGGGGGCGTTTTTTTTTTCATTTGACAATGTAATCATGTATGTAGAATTTTTTATTTGAAAAATACAATAAACAAGAAATTTTAAACAATAAAGTATATCTCAATAACAAGATAACAAGTGTCTTTACCAAAGACCAAACAAGAATAACTAGCAATTCCTTTATTCTATGGAAAAATTAAGAGGGGACAAACTATTAAAAAAAGCATCATACATTCATTCTGATGATTCTTTGAAAATTACAAGTGTCATGAAATTGATGAATAAGTTTGTTATTATTTTTTTTTTCACTTTCAGTCCTCTGTGTACGAATCAGAGGAAATTCTGCAGGTGATAAGATAAACGATTTTTTAAACAATGAAATTTATACAAAGATAAGAGAATCAAACAAAAATACTATATGTTCACACGTTTTTATCCTGATTCATTCAAATTTATATTAAAAAAAATAATTATTGACATTTAAGTTCCATTTCATGGGCATTTCAGTAATAAGATGGGGCATTCCGGTCAATTGGGTCATTTCGGTAGATAGTCACACTACATTTTACGAGTCAATTTGGGTGATAAAACTTCTTTTTCTTCGTTTTTTTTCCGGCGATTTTTCGATTTTTGAAAACAGAATCGAAAATCGAAATCGGCACGCTTTCAGCGATCGATATTTGATCATCGGCAATAATCGTTTCATCACTAGTTGTAACATCATGTATATGTATGAGATCCCTATGTGACTATACACATGTTGATGTTATCCACTCAATAAATCATTGTATACACCATGTAGCCATTTGAAACATTGTGTACACTTTGTATACACCACTGCATACATTGTATGTACACCAATGTATAAATTGTATACGCCATGTAGTCATCTGAAACACTGTATACGTTATATACAACATTGTATACACCATGCAGTCATCTTAAACATTGTAAACGTTGTATACACACCATTGTATACATTATGTACACCGTGGAGTCATCTGAAACATTGTATATGTCGTATACAGTATTGTATACACCATTGTATACTTGATACATGTATATACCATTGTAAACATTGTATACGCCATGTAGTCATGTGAAACACTTGGGTAGAGATTAACTATTAAGCGCTTGGCTTGCAGTGAAGACGAATGTCTCAATATGCCAGTCGACCTAAAACATGAGCTGACAACAAGAATGTCTCAATATGCCAGTCGACCTAAAACCTGGGCTGACAACAAGAATGTCTCGATATGCCAGTCGACCTAAAACCTGGTCTGACAACAAGAATGTCTCAATATGCCAGTCGACCTAAAACCTAGGCTGACAACAAGAATGTCTCAATATGCCAGTCGACCTAAACCTGGGCTCACAGCAAGAATGTCTCAATATGCCAGTCGACCTAAAACCTGGACTGACAACAAGAATGTCTCAATATGCCAGTCGACCTGAGTTTTGGGTTGACAACAAGAACCTCTCAATATGCCTGTCGACCTAAAAACTGGACTTACAACAAGACCGTCTCAATATGCCAGTCGACCTGACTACTGGGTTGACAACAAGAACCTCTCAATATGCCTGTCGATCTAAAACCTGGACTTACAACAAGGCCGTCTCAATATGCCAGTCGACCTGACTACTGGGTTGACAACAAGAACCTCAAAATATGCCTGTCGACCTAAAAACTGGACTTACAAGACCGTCTCAATATGCCAGTCGACCTGACTACTGGGTTGACAACAAGAACCTCTCAATATGCCTGTCGACCTAAAACCTGGACTTACAACAAGACCGTCTCAATATGCCAGTCGACCTGACTTCTGGGTTGACAACAAGAATGTCTCAATATGCCAGTCGACTTGAGTTCTGGGTTGACAACAAGAATGTCTCAATATGCCAGTCGACCAAATAAATCCTGGGCTGACAACAAAAAGTCTCAATATGCTAGTCGACCTCAAACTTGGACTGACAACAAAAATGTCTCAATATACCAGTCGACCTATAACATAGAGATAAAAGATCATTATAACGTGAGGTATCATACTGACAAGAGGTTCCTCACACTTAGCAAACCCGGAAGTAGATAAATTAGTCAATACTATAGTGATGGCGATTCAGAGATTCCCGCCTTAATTAGAAGACTAGGCTAATGTAATTGCGATATGGTCCATTAGAAAAAAAACTGCCGTCATGTGAATTTAAGAAGCGGACAATTATTTTTAAGTGGACGTTCAGTGTATCATTTCTTCGGACGTCAATCAAAATTGATTCAGCTGATTGTGGAGAGACGTCGACGACACTTCAGCTAATCAAGCTTATCTCCCACACGTGTCACTTAAGTTCAGAGACTTAACTTCATACCATACTGAACTTTAACTGTCATTCCTCTTACAATATGTTCTTAATTGACTCGAAATGATTCCTCTTCGTTTTCACAGATTTTGGAAATTTTCCGAGTATTTGAAGCTCTGATTCCCGAAAACTGGGTAAAGATAAACTTCATAACCAGCGGTCCATACTGGGTAAGTCACAATCATAACCAACGGACCATACTGGGTAAGTCTCATCACAACCAGTGGACCATACTGGGTAAGTCTCATCATAACCAGTGGACCATACTGGGTAAGTCTCATCATAACCTGCAGGCCATACTGGGTAAGTCTCATCATAACCAGCGGACCATACTTGGTAAGTTTCATCATAACCAGCGGACCATACTGGGTAAGTCTCATCATAACCAACGGACCATACTGGGCAAGTCACATCATAACCAGCGGGCCATACTGGGTAAGTCTCATCACAACCAGCGGACCATACTGGGCAAGTCTCATCACAACCAGCGGACCATACTGGGTAAGTCTCATCATAACCTGAAGGCCATACTGGGTAAATCTCATCATAACCAGCGGACCATACTGGGTAAGTCTCATCATAACCAGCGGACCATACTGGGTAAGTCTCATCACGACCAGCGGACCATACTGGGTAAGTCTCATCACAACCAGTGGACCATACTTGGTAACACTCATCACAACCAGCTGACCATACTTGGTAAGTCTCATCACAACCAGCGCACCATACTGGGTAAGTCTCATCACAACCAGTGGACCATACTGGGTAAGTCTCATCACAACCAGCGGACCATACTGGGTAAGTCTCATCACGACCAGCGGACCATACTGGGTAAGTCTCATCACAACCAGTGGACCATACTTGGTAAGTCTCATCATTACCTGCAGGCCATACTGGGTAAGTCTCATCAGAACCAGCGGACCATACTGGGTGAGTCTCCATGTACCTGCGAAAAAGGACGAGGTAGTTCCGAATGGTACCATTGATGGCTCTGCGAGTTACATTAGTACTAAATATAGAACAATATTCCATTCACTCTGTGTTTATCCCTTCAGTTTTATACAATTCTAACCCGTTTAATGCGACTTACAATCTACTCTGTATCATGATAAAGTTCTTGTTTTACAAAATATAGAATTTCTGTTCCGATGGTGACGACGATGACACATCTATACACTGTCAATCCATCTTCATTTCGTTTATGCAGTTTTTAAATACTCTGCCTTGTTTGAAGATGTATTGTGGATGTGACTAGTCAAACAGGAAACGCTTACTCCTCCTGGGCACGTGGTGTCACCTCTGACAGGAGACGCTTACTTCTCCTGGTCACATGGTGTCAACTCTGACCGGAGACGCTTACACCTCCTGGGCACCTAATCTTACCTCTGACAGGAGGCGCTGATTCATTCCAGGAACCTGGTTTCACCTGTGACAGGAGTCGCTTACTCCTTACGGGCAGCTGGTGTCACATTCGACAGGAGATGCTTACTCCTCCCGGGCACCTGGTATTGCCTGACAAAAAACACTTTTCTTGATTAGCTGATTTCACTTCTAACAGGAGACAGTTACTCCTCCCGGGCACCTGCTATCATCTCTGAAAGGAGACACTTACTCCTCCCGGGCACCTGCTGTCACCTCTGACAGGAGACACCTCCTCCCGGGCACCTGCTCTTATTTCTGACAGAAGACGCCTTCTCCTCCCGGAGATTTCAACTCTGAGATCCAGTGTTCAATGGGTATCTAGTTGTTTTTGTATCATAGATTAATACTACGAAGGCATTACCAGATACTAAACGAACTTTGATCGTGTTCAGATGAGTAGTCAAACATTTCGACCGAATAATTTCACGAAGACGGAAGGACGAGAACTACACGTTGTGGGAATAAAACAAGGCAAAATCAAGAAATGTGAAATGAAGGGGAAGATGAAGGCCATTCTATACTCCAGGATGATGGGAAAGGTCTCTGTCCATTGATAATACATGGTAAAAGCTTTCCTGGATGTGAACTAAAAGCGAGCAATTGAAATGACAAATATATGCGCATGCGTACAGAAAAAGCGATCTCCTGGTATCGTAGACATGGTAGAAGGGAATTAGTCGCCGATGATTATGTCATAATGTGCTAATTATATTACAAATTAACCTTGGCAATGAATATAATTGATTTCTTTCTGTATTTACTGTATTCCACTCTCTCTCTCTCTCTCTCTCTCTCTCTCTCTCAAAAACTATTCCTCGTCATTTCCTTTTACGACATCGTAAGATGGAGCAGAGGGTCTACATGGAAACAGGATAACAAATATTTTTGCAGATGCAGCAACTCGAAGTAGAGGAAGAACGTCCATTTATTAATGATTAAAGGAAAAGAAACATTACCAGACAAAGCACACCCGTACAAAACAATGATAGCGGCAGTATACTCAGAAATAGACGTTACACAAACAGGAACAACCGTATATATAAAGTATAGCTTGGCACAGGCGCAGTGGTAATAGTAATTAAATACATGCGAAACATTCTTATATTATGATATAACGGAAGAAATCGGGGAAAAGACCCAAACATGTAGCACATGTACAAGGAAGTTAAGCAGATCCTGAAGAGCATATTTGGAAAGGGCATGACATATTCACAGAAAAACTAAGCAATTAACAAAGAAACAAGGAAGTTACCTATATAATCGGATCCAGAGCTGCCCAAGGCATAAACTACGACTGCTTACACAAGACAACCCCTGTAAAAGCAGCTTACACACAGCAATCCTGATATAGCTGTTTATACACCAATTCTGCGAAAGTTGCTTATACCCAACCGTGTAATACTAGTATCTGCTTACACACAACCATGTAATACTAGTAGCTGTTTATACACAAAGCTATAATAATAGTAACTGCTTACACACAACCATGTAATACTAGTAGCTGTTTATACACAAAGCTATAATACCAGTAACTGCTTACACACAACCATGTAATACTAGTAGCTGTTTATACACAAAGCTGTAATACTGGTAACTGCTTACACACAACCATGTAATACTAGTAGCTGTTTACACACAAAGCTGTAATACTAGTAACTGCTTACACACAACCATGTAATACTAGTAGCTGTTTATACACAAAGCTATAATACTAGTAACTGCTTACACACAACCGTGGGGATGCTCGTTTGCAAGCAGCAACCCTGTAATATCTGCTTACACACAGCAAACCTGTGATAGCTGCCTACGAGCAACAATCCCGGCATGGCAGCTTACACATAGCAACCCTGTAACATCTGCTTACACATAGCAACCCCTGTGTTAGCTGCCTACAAGCAACAACCCCAGCATAGCAGCTTACACACAGCAACCCTGTAATATCTGCTTACACACAGCAATCCCTGTGTTAGCTGCCTACAAGCAACAACCCCAGCATGGCAGCTTACAAATAGCAACCCTGTGACATCTGCTTACACATAGTAACCCCTGTGTTAGCTGCTTACAAGCAACAACCCCAGCATAGCAGCTTACACACAGCAACCCTGTAATATCTGCTTACACACAGCAATCCCTGTGTTAGCTGCCTACAAGCAACAACCCCAGCATGGCAGCTTACAAATAGCAACCTTGTGACATCTGCTTATGCATAGCAACCCCTGTGTTAGCTGCTTACAAGGCTGCAACAACCCCAGCATAACAGCATACACACAGCAACCCATGTGTTTAGCTGCCTACAAGCAACAACCCCAGCATGGCAGCTTACACATAGCAACCCTGTGACATCTGCTTACACATAGTAACCCCTGTGTTAGCTGCTTACAATGCTGCAACCCCAGCATAGCAGCTTACACACAGCAACCCTGTAATATCTGCTTACACACAGCAATCCCTGTGTTAGCTGCCTACAAGCAACAACCCCAGCATGGCAGCTTACACACAGTAACCCTGTAATATCTGCTTACAGCAATCCCTGTGTTAGCTGCCTACAAGCAACAACCCCAGTATAGCAGCTTACACACAGCAACCCTGTAATATCTGCTTACACACAGCAATCCCTGTGTTAGCTGCCTACAAGCAACAACTCCATCATAGCAGCTTACAGCAGCAACCCTGTAGTATCTGCTTACACACAGCAATCCCTGTGTTAGCTGCCTACAAGCGACAATTCCAGCATGGCAGCTTACACACAGCAACCCTGTAATATCTGCTTACACACAGCAATCCCTGTGTTAGCTGCCTACAAGCAAAAACCCCAGCATAACAGCATACACACAGCAGCCCATGTGTTAGCTGCCTACAAGCAGCAACCCCAGCATGGTAGCTTACACATAGCAACCCCTGTAACATCTGCTTACCTTTGATGTCGCAGATCTCCCATGATACCTCAATCACACAATCCTGCTCATCCTACCGCGTCGTCCGTGTTCTCTGATGGTGTACGCAGTGATAAAATCCGACACCTCTCTCATTATACGATACTGCAGCAAAGTCAATACAGTATATACAGGTAGTGACAACATCCATTCAGATCTCTCAGACTGGTGTACTAACTGCCGACTCTAGACCACTCGTTTATCTACTACCGTGCGTTCTATCCACTTCGATTCAAGGGGGGGGGGGGGGGGGGGGGGGGGGGGGGGGGGGGGCATGTTGGCTGTATATAATATCCATAAGAATAGTAATTCCTTTTTCCATAGGGTCCCATGTCAAATAACCAACTTTCTACGTCTAATCTTCATATAATCCATATATCAAAATGTTTGTCAGTCCCTCCTTTATCAGAATTTTAACAGTTAACTATAGGTCATCCACCTTAATTTCGAGAAAATCTTGCTGGAAAGGGGTCGCCCCTAAAAACTTGCCAAATTTCAAATGTAAACAACAAGAATAACACTTTTTAGGTCAGAATCTTTACATTACCGAAATGAGATTAAAATTCTTGATTTTACAGCAGAATCAATCTTTATTTATAGATTAATCAAATAATTTCATCCCATCAGAGTCCCTGATACATTAAAAGAGTAGTCCCTCTCTTTCTCTACATGAGAGGAGCCAATCAGATGCCTCGTTAATTACCATTCTTTGACCTACAGCCGATACCCATTCGGGTGGGCAAACATGCGCAGTGCATATCACCATCTCCAACACAGACAGAACAATTCGCTGCCGTCTCAATCTATGACTACTGAGCATGCCTTCTACTGAAAGAACCCTTCAAACTACGAAGTCTTTCGAATGGGACCAGTGATCTTCTACCCTTTATGATCTGACACCAATGGGTACCTATAAAAGTTACCTAGTTGAAGTTATGCTTTATGCAAACGAGCAGACAGTATATGATTTAGTTGTCTTAAACCAACAAAAAATGGTCACTTAATTGGATGTCACATTAAAAAAAAAACCTTCTACCCCTTTAATCTAACACCAATAGGTACCAATAAAGGTTGCCTCCTTGAGGTTATGCTTTATGGGAACCGGCAAACATTATATGATTTAGCTGTCTTAAAACATAACAAATGGTCCCTTAAATGGATGCCATATGACCAAATATTACCAAATCCATCACCGTCCTTTCGTGTGAGCTTTAGACTTTGCAGCGGACCCACCCGAAGCAGTGAGGCATCTTTTACGTGTTACGCTTACCATGACACGGGACCTCGGTTCTCACTGTCTCATCCGACAGGCAGCGTTTAAGTGTACCCACGGTGGGAGTCGATTCCGGAATCTCTAGGTCCCCAGCCGAGCACACTGTCGAGTACAGCTGTCGCAAAGGGATGTCTAAGGTGAATTATCATCGTCTGCATCCCTATTTGTCCGTCGTCTAAGAATGTTTTATATAAATCGAGGTCTTGTATAAATCGAGGTTTTGTATAAATCGAGGTTTTGTATAAATCGAAGTCCTGTATAAACCGAGGTCTTGTATAAACTGGGGTTTTGTATAAATCAAAGTCTTGTATAAATCGAGGTTTTGTATAAAAAGACGTCTTATATAAATCGATGTCTTGTATAAATCAATGAGTTGTATAAATCGAGGTCTTGTATAAATCGAGGTTTTGTATAAATCGAGGTCTTGTATAAATCAAAGTATCATGTCACGGTACACACACTGGCACCTCAAGAGATCCCTCACTGCTTCAGGTGGGTCCAATGCATAGGTAAAATTATGACGTTTTGTACCTGACAGGTGTCGCCACCACTGGTGAAAAAAATCTTGGTGTGTCGTTTGGCAATAAACACAGAAACACTACATCTTATATACAACAAAATATTAATCAGTCATGCATCTAACATGTCGCCTTTTAAATCAATTTATTATTGACAGGTGTCATAAAACACACAATTGAAATAATCTCTTACTGTACCCGGAATCTAACCTATGACCCGTGATTTCATATTTTATTTTTTGACATTCCATCCCGGATGTAATCTCAAAAGTTAAACGCTCTGCTGTTATCTCTTTAAATCGCTGTAATACGAGAATCTCCCACATACAAACCTTTCCTACTTACGCTGTTTTTATAATATTTGAATGTTTATTATTTCATATTTCGTCAAGAATATTGACGTAATTTATTTTACATGTATAGTAATGCCGATTTTAGATGCTTTGCACAGATATTTTAACCTATGTAACGGGGCCCACCCGAAGAAGTGGGAGATCTTTGAAGTGCCACATTTACTGTAAAATGGGATCTCGGTTTTTATTGTAACAAGGGGCTTCGGGGGGGGGTGTTTCTTTCTTTTTTTTTTACTGAAACATAGGACCTCTATTTATACTTAACTCTGAGCCTCGGTTTTTACTGTAACACGAGACCTCGGTTTTAACTGTAACACGAGACCTCGCATTTTACTGTGGCCTCGGTTTGTGTTGTAACCTGAGACCTCGGGTTACACTGTAATAAGGGGTTCGGGTGTTTACTGTAATACGAAATCTCGGTTTTCACTGCAACACAGGGCCTCGGTTTTACTTGGTCACCTGGAGGACATTACAACAACGAGTCACCAGCAGGACTCGAAGGCAGAACCCCATGAACTCAAGACAAATACGTCACCCACAGAACTACGCTGATTCGTTTGCATAGAAAAAAGCTTGAATGATACACAGACTTAATCCATCACTTCTAAACCCTTACGTATATTCTGAGAAGTTTTTGAAACAAACACCGAAATGAAAGAAGTAAACATGACATGGACAACATAAGATGGAATCGTAAGTGTGCAATGGCAATATACATGTAGATTCTTTTATCTAGAATAACTACACGATGTTTTGATGCATTCTGAAGATCACTTTTTAGCAATACTTGTATGAGCAATTGCCTCTACAAAACGCAATACACAAATCAAGAAATCGATGAATTTTTCTTTCAACATTTGGTTTTTGGGGTAAAAGAACTGCCTTATCATACAAAGTGCGCGTCAACATGAAAAAATCTAAGACTGTGAGAGAAATGTCACCAGAACATTTCCTCTTTCCGGAGGCCTCTATGAAAATTTACAATAGCCATCATAAGATAAGAAAACTTCAGGAATCCGGATCTTCAGACGGCATACTCCGATACATTACCACTTTCCCACTCTGCGAATGCTCCAGCATTCCTGAGAGATCCGGGAGCCAGTATGTCTCCATGTACGGTTACATAATACCTTATCTATAGTCGATGGACATTAGTAGAAACAGCGGTGTTCCACTACCGCGCTAAGTATATCAAAACAAACAATGCTCACAACTAAACAAATATCTAATACTAAAATAAAACTTCGCTACGTCTATGACATACCTTTCATTCTATAGACTGACAAATAAAACAATATAATTTACAACCCAGAGGCCAAGTAAGGTCTGCAGCTCTACAGAGCATATCAGCATAAAACAATACAATTTTCAATCCAGAGGCCAAGTAGGGTGTGCACCTCTACAGAGCATATCAGCAATCAGATACTAAATGGAACAAGTAGCATAGACAGAAGTTAGCTAAACAGAAACTAATATCATTGGATTACATCTACCGAATACAGCTACCGAATACATCTACAGATTACGCCCAGTGGCGGATCCAGAATTTCCGAAAAGGGGGCCCACATGTGTATTAGCCAAACTACTAAACCATTTTAGTACCAAATCTGAAGTTTTATTGGTAAATAGGTGGCGAAAAGGGGAGCCTGGGACCCCCTCTAAATCCGCCACTGACACCTACAGCATTTTACACTGATATGGATGGTGTCTCTGCTTGTTGTCGGCACTGACTGAAGATTGAGGGGGGGATCCGCCCTGCCCCAAGACAATTTTCCCGAGAGGCGTCCAACAACCACGTCATGATATGTAAATTTACATTTCGGACGTCCAGGTTGGTTAGGATCACGGTCTCCTCCCCTGGTGCCGCCCTTACCTAAGATTGATTGGCGTCACTCTGCAATTATTTCACGTACATGGTGACGCATTGCATAGAAATTTAGACCTTTACAACGGACCCACCCGAAGCAGTGAGGAATCTTTTACGTGCCACGCTTACCACGAAACGGGGCCTCAGTTTTTACTGTCTCATCCGAAAAACAGGTCATTGCTGTGCCCAGGGCGGGAGTCGAACCCGGTACCTATCGATCACGAGCCGAGCACCTCATCCACTGATCCACCCGGCTTCAGTCAATGATCCAGAGTCGTCACTGACAACAGAAGGAGGGTCGTGGAGTGCTTACTTTGATTACACGGAAAGCCACACACTAACACATAACTTAATCTGCATGGATACACACGACACATTTTGTCTGTGCAATACACATAACATGCTTTGTACATGTACTCGATATCAGATCATGCGTTACTATAAACAAGATGAATGGGCCTGTATGAAGTTATTTTATGAAAAGCTTTTCCCGTAACTAGAAGCTGGTTATAATGGCGTGTGATCACAACCATTGTAACAAATTCTCCATATATACTGCACATAACAGCTGCATTCTTCTCCTCACAATGATTTTAAATACCACCCCATACAAATACAAGAGCGTTATTTGTAATGCGAATAGTAATGTTCCTATACACTTACCTATACTGATCTTTACGTAGGTCCAGGCAGGGAATGATACTTTCACTGTGTGTACTATTTACATGAACTAATTTCTGATATACATGTACTTATTTAATCCATACGCTAATTACACGGCCCATCGTTTTACAGTGTGCTCTGCTGAGAAGGAAAAAAACACCTATTCCTGATAAATCACACAAATTGTAAACACCACGGTACCACTTACCTGTGCAAATTCAAAGCGGAATCCGGATCACATTGCTCGCATAACGTTTGTGTTGTTCTGACGCCATGTAGAGGAGTGAACTTTAGTATTAAGTTTTAACTTCCTGCTTGGTACGAGTCCTGAGAAGATGTCCAACTCATTGATATCCTGTCGCCCTGAAATGAGTATGATAGTGTACTCGACTGTACCTTGTAAAAAGTCCGGTAACTCGAGATTTGTTTACTAGTAGTGGTAAACAAGTAAGGAAGCACAGTTCGGCTGTGTTATCCTCATCTCTTGTTACAGAACTGTATACATCCTTGTACTCATATTTCATCACACATTCACGACAACAATATCGTGTTTTTTGTTTTAAATTACGGACAAAAGATGACACAAACAGAGACGACTAGATCTGAAGCTCTACGGGTCCCTCCCCTCCCCCAGTACACTGTCTTTCTGCATACATATATAATTACAAAATGTCTCGCTTTGTATTGCTTTTAAGATACATTTAAATGATAAACATTAATATTTCATAAAACTCTTCAGCACCGCTCAATACGCGGACACAAGTTTCATAGGCACGATAGACAGATGCATTTAAATGTAGAAAACATTTATGGTATATAAAATTAGACAAAAATATGCACAGGTATACGTTAACTATGAATAGTGCCATAGAGGACACACATATATATATATATATATATATATATATATATATATATATATATATATATATATATATATATATATATATATATATATATATATAAAGCACAAAGACACTACAGCTAACAACTCGGGTAGCTCAGTCGGTTAGAGGGTTGAATGCATGACGGCTAGGTGATTCGATACCATAGGTCGTGGGTTCGAGTCCCAGTCGGGGAACGAATATAAGTGAAATATAGGGTACCTTGTTAGCTGTAGTGTCTTTGTGCTTTATAAGTTTGTATTTCTACAGGTATTTCCTCGGGGTTTCACTGATTCTATTTCAGATATATACATACATATATATATATTATATATATGTTTATTTATTTATATATAAATATATATATATGGGTTGTAGGCAGATATTTACAGCTCATCAAAATGTATTGTATACAAACATCTTATTGATCATTTTTTCAGCCATACAATGTATTTATCAGTGCTTCTTCCTGTTCAATACATAAAAATCTATTTCTCGTGTAGGATTCTCGTCACACTGTATAGTAATATAATCTGGTCGTTATAAAAAATATTCCATTAAACAGACGTTATTGTCAAATCTGCAAATTAGATATGGAGAACGAATAACCTTTTCTCTTAAAATGTCCCTATAATCATTCTTTGAGACAAAAATATCTCAGAAATATTTCTATGTAAAACCTCCGTTTTAAACAGGTGCGACTTCTCAGCTCCCAAATGTTAAAGAACTTTGTAGTTTGGGGAAAATTTGTCAAGCACTTTTTCTCGGAAAGAAAAAGAAACTTTTTATTTAACTACTAGATTATTCGACAAAATATGGTATGTTTTGATATATGACATAGCTGTAACTGACCTTTTGTATGGATTCATTGATTTCGTGTTTTATAATATTTTTGTTGTTAATCTATAATCTGCAAAGCTTTCGATGAATAAACAATACAAAGTTAGTGTATAAAGGGCATTATAAAACGATATAAAACTAGTCCTCAATCGCAGCCCTCTGGCATGTTTGACAGATGATGTCATCTAGTTTCATTGGTGTATCTGCCTGTCTCAATCGACAGAGAAAGAGATAAGATTCTGAACTTTGCCAAAACTTTCTCAAAATTACCAGAACTTTTCGTAAATAATATTGCATCGAAAGAGACTCGGTTAAATATTTATATAACATACATTTCGGCGAGTTATCAAAAAAGGATCTCCTTTTTTGTAAAAAAAAAAAAAATCTCTTTACATTAGGGAACCGACCTGTCAGACGTCTGAATTCCAACAAATTATATAATGTAATGGATATAACAATTAAAAGATTAACAAAAAGATTATGCAAAGAGGGGTATGTTCACAAAGCCGCAGGAATCGAGTAAAGTCAAAGTCAATTAAATGAATCCGGAGAGTGTCACTCTGGCTTTCATCATGCCGAAATAATCAAGCTGTAAACAATATCAAATTATTATAGCACAATTAACACAATATGGCACAGCCCTTTTTAAAATTGTCCCGAGTTTTCTCCTTTAGTTCATCGATGAGCGCGGTTTTTGTCAATCTTTAATTATATAATTTTTCATGTTATATACATACATTGCATGTATAGAACTGAATATATAATAAATAGGGGAAATATAAAACACGTGCGAGCTAAATCCTTAGAGACTGCCTAGGCATTAAGGCGGGAATCTGAGTGTATTTATAAACGGTAAAAACGGCCGCGGTTACAACCATTTGGATATAACGATGATGTCAACATCATTTCTTTAATATGATTAAAGGGGCTTTAGAATTTCCCCAAAATCCCTCCATGATACATAAAGATAAAGATTTGCAAGATGGCTGTTAAAGTGATCACGCTGAACATTACATAATAACAAATCTTATCTGATCATTCCTCAAAATATCCAAAGCAACAGAAAAAAAAAATGAAAAAATACTTGTCTCCCACCGGTAATTCTTTCAAATATAGGTCAATCTTGACCAAACTCGAACTTGATCTGTAACGCACTGATACAAAGCTAAATACCAAATTTCAAGTAACTTCCATGATTGCAAAATCCTGAAAAAACAGTGACAGACGGACAGACATAGACGAAGTTGAAACCTACAGTCCCCTCAGGTTTTACCGACGAGAGACTAACAAACCGACTGACATTACTATTACTAATTAAGCGAGTTGAGTAAAACAGTTAAGAGATGCCAGTCACCGAGTTCATACTGTATTATGTAATCCCTGACAACATTGAAGTATCTGTAAGGACTTCCTCCCTTAAGGCATTAGAAAAGGTCACCTTTAGCAAAAATGTTCCCAGGCCTGTGAAAAAATCTCCTTACATCTTACCCCCCCCCCCCCCCTCCCTCTCTCTCTCTCTCTCTCTCTGACTGCAAGATCTATTTTTGTATCAGTATGTCTCTCTCATATTTATTTTTCAACATGGGAAATGAAGGAATATAAGCTACAAGCAGCTTGTTTTACAGATCCGAAACATTGAACTTATCTGAATTATTATTGTATACTTTACGTTAATGATCAACCAACTTAGTCTCAGCCAAATGTTTTAACAAAACGGAAGGACGGAAGAACAAAGATGACCCACAACATGCATGAAAGGGCACAAAAATAACTTGCTTAATAGTTTGCAGATTTCCAGTGGTTATTTCCCTCTGACATTTTTTTATCGGCACTTCATTAATGGGAATCACAATAAACCCTTTATTGTAGTTAATGTCAGAGTGGAAGCCAATGTTCCCTGGCAAATAACATCCACTTTATCATATTTTACCCCCACTTCAGCATACAGATTCTGACAAAACATCGATAAATTCTCACTTTACAAAAGTCATACCATCATGAAGAATCCACGAATCGGGTGTCACTTCGTCTGCGCAACATCCCATCAGCTTAAATACATGTACCGAACCGAGGTTTTACAGAAGATTACATACTTCCTTCCCTATTCTACTTCGAGTGCAACTTTCCCACAATTTTGAATTATCTGATGAGTCAGTTTCAGTTTATAATTTATTTTATAATATATATATATATATATATATATATATATATATATATATATATATATATATATATATATATATATATATATATATATATATCAACGTAATAACCCAAATAATTTATTAAAGAAAGAAACATTGTAAAAGCTCGAATTTAAAAGCTCAGTGTATAAAACGCACAAAATACAAATTAAAAAAAATATACCTCCACGAAGGCGTGATTTTAATCCCAATACACAAAAGTGAAATGGACACATATTAAACGATACATGTTCCTCATGTCATAATAATTTCAATAAAAACTTCTTTGATCCCTGCCTTGCGGAAATCTCCCAGAGAATATTCCCGTCAGCAGCCCGTCGATGACGCATCAAATAGCTTCACAACAAGGGTTTGATTATCGCAGACATTTTGTATCTATATTGGCATTCACCAGGTTCCCCGATCATGGTTATAACTATATCAATAACAAGTAAGCATATTCACTCATCAGGAGCATTACGTTGATCTTGTGCCATTCAAACCCGCTGTCTCAATCGTCCTTCTCTTTCCACTTATAAATTAACCCTATACGACTTACGCAATATCAGATAATGATGTTATTGTTGTAAAACTAATGTAATGATGTTACTATTGTACCAGAAACTCTGTGGAGTCTGGACCTCTACTGACCTATTGACCGGAAGAAAACTGACCCTTTTGTCTCAAGATTTTAAAGAAGGCCGCCATAACGGTGTATTTGATTATGAAATAACAGTTGCGGTGACTTTCCTGATGCATTATGAATACGAGCCTATCGTTCCTGCTTATGTTGATCAAACTACAACGTTGATGAGAGAACATATTTGTAGATTTTCAAGATGAGACATATCCAAGACTGAATAAAATGGAAAGTGGTCATGCAAGTGTCAGATCCAAAATACCCGAACAAAATGAGATCGGAGGGGGCGGGGGATGAAAAATCTCGAAGGAGTAGTATTCACATAATAATGATTTCATCCACCGGGGAAACGACAGGCAATCACATGAGCTCGACCAGCACGATTTAAACTACGATAATATTATTATTGCAGAAATTCTGCCAAAGTAGGTAAACCGTGGCAAACTCGACCTTTAATTGTTACTTACTATAACTACAGAATGTTTGTAAATGTTTGTACAAAATGTTTGCCCAACCCGAGGTATTTCAAAGTTTGCGGCGCACTCCATGTATATCTACAATTTGTTTTTCTTGTTGATTTTACATTTTACTGTATTTTCACTTGTAGGGTTTTTTGCCTCACCTTTTATCCTTTAAATTAAAAACGACAGACACCTTCCACTCTTCAGAATAATAAGTAAATGTTATACTAAAGTTTAAAGCATTTTAAAAATAATCAACGCTTTATATTTGAGAGTAACAAATATATCAAAATTCGGTTTGAATTTTATGTTTCGTTATAGAGTTATCATCCGGAAATAAAGTTTCACCATATCTTCACCCTAAAGTCAGACTATGACCTTGACCTGTAACCTCAAAAATAAGAAGGCATCTTCCTCTAACCATGACTTAAACCAAATGTGGTTTGAATCTGATGAATGATACTCGAGTTATCCGGAAACCGTTTGGCGACAGAGAGACAGACAAACGAACAGACTAACTAACGATGGGGGTCTAACAATATTATTGCACACAAAAGTCAAAATGGTCTTCGTAAAGCTGAAAGCAGCGACATTCCATTTTAATTTACAGCTTTATTGAGAACATACAGTAATAGATAGCAAGTCATGTCTCGACCAGAAAGAATGGGAACCATGCTGGGCTCCGGTCGAAAGGCTATGGGTTCGAATCCCGTCAGCCCCTCGTCGGTATCCTGTCATTCGGACGTAGTAAAATCCCAAGTCTTTGTGTCATGGCAGATGTTGACACGCGAATGATCCCTAACTGACTCGGAGAGGAAAGGAAGGGGGAGGGGGGGGGGCCGTTGTAAATGTAACTAAATATTTGTGTAGTGCATCAAGCCGTTACAATGATATAAGGGAAGTAATTAAGGCGTAAAGCAAAAGAAGAAGCAAACACAACTAAAAACTAGAAACACTTCTATATGTATTCTCGAAGTCGGACATCCGGGTATTTGATAACAAGCATTCCGAACATTTCGGGTAAAGCATAGGACTTTATCATAGACAGCAATGCGTACTCAGGGAAGAATTTTGGTAAAAAAAAAATAATCAAAATATCTTCCCATTCAAACAAGTGAATTTTGAAAACATGTTTTAAACTTTCCGGTCGTATTTTGCAAGTAAACCACTTTAGGACTGATACAGAAGAACTTAAAGTTGTGTTAACGCTAACGATAAACCCCGAGTTTTACCCCAAGTGTCATGATCAGACTCCTTGGATATCTAAGTACACCATTACAGCCAGTGACGTCACGTAAACGTCGAGAAATTGTCCTATGGCAACGCCCTCCTTACTAATATTGAAGTAAAGTACACAATCATCATCATCATCATCATCATCATCATCAATTCCATTACTTTTTCTTACTACCCACCTAGACCTAATCTATCATCCAAACATCTCCTCCTTTCTTGTCAGTTAGATTAACATACATAACCAGGGGATTTACATAATGTAGTATATTTAATCTCGTATCTATGGGTTTTAAACATTTAAGAAAAATCAAACAGCTTTCTCCCTTCGCGTACATTCCTCGACGGATTACAAGAACAGATTTTTGATGTATATACAATACCTTACTGTATGTTATTAGCCTGAGCGAATCCCACGCTGATACAATTGGTGCGCATCAAGGCATGAGCTGTTTGCAACCAAGTCTCACTATAAACATCAAAGTCTCGCCGACAACTCACGTGTCGAACAGACAATTTACTATTACTGCGAAAATGTACATCCTACAGCTCCGATGAAAGGTGCTGACTGACTTACCGCAGTCGCTTTCACCTTTCCTACCCCATTACTCTGGCGTTTTACTACATGTACTGTCGTTTACTCAGGTACAATGTACATTTGTACTGAAATGCACATCATGGTATATAGTCGTGCACCCAATGAGCATTATCGTACAAATGTACCTGAGTAAACGACAGTACATAGTACTGAGAGGTCAGAGAAGACGGGATAAGAATAACTGTCCTACAAGGTGTAAATGGCGTGTGTATTCATATGTAAACACAAGGTGACGGGCTCGAATCCCTCTTAACGTCAGGTGTGCATGTATGTAATTAGGATGAATAACGTGACTATTGTTAGACATTCATTCATTCATTCATTCATTCATTCTCTTTCTCTCTCATGCCCCTTCATAACATACTATCAGTCTCTTTTATTGATCTCTCCTCTCAACATACTAGTCTCTCTCTCTCTCTCTCTCTCCTTAGTTTCGTGCCATCCAAGGTATACCCATCTCGTGCATATTACATGCATTAATAAAATTAGTCAACAACTACACAGTACATATAATGGCAACTAATGGATTTTACAGAGGGATGTAGCGCGTTTGATTCCCCCTCGCGGAATACTTTACTCGTTCATGTAAATTATGTCGTATCGCTCTCTAAAAGAGTTTTAAGTTTCTAGGCTTTGTTACTGATAGAAATCGATTTGACAAGCTAAGATAATTCATATTATTCAATATACAGAAACTGAGCTCCGTGCTTTATATAAGACATATCTCTGAGATGTGCAAGCTTTTATCAATTATTCATGGCAAATAATTATCTATAGAACCGAATGGCAAAGGAACAAAGGACAGGCACATCTATAGAACTGTTTGTATTATATTTCTACGTCACGTCAATATCATTTCACTTAAATAGAGTGAGAGTCGGCGTACCTCAAACGTTTAGGTCCTTGAATCGCGACCGAATGGTAATGGGTTCGAGCCCTGTTCGTGTCAATAACTCAATGTCTGTCTTTCTGGTGAGTAAATAAAAACTTATTTCTCGTGTCAAGGTACACGTTACACGGAAGAGATTCCTAACTGCTTCGTGTGCATCTTCCGTAGCGCATCCCGTAATACCCAATGAAACGCTTCAGTGGTGAAGTACAAGCCAAACTGTTTCAATGGAAATTACGGATCCCCTTGACTCGTGAAGATGCTTCACGTGGGACCGTTGAAAAGTCTAAATTTCTATGCACTGCATCAGGGAGATGCCGACACCATATACTTGTTTTTCACTCTTTTACTGTACTTCAAAGATTATTGTACTTACATGATGGCGGCACCTGCCTGGTGCATTTCATAATTTTGTCCTATGGTACACACCCATTCGAAGCAGTGAGAGTTTTGTTACGTGCCAACGTATACTGTGACATGGGGCCTCGTTTATACCATAACAAAGCGCTTCGGTTTATGGTGACACGGAGCCTCGGTTTATACCTCGTCACGGGCCTCGGTTTATGCCGTGACCCGATACCCCGGTTTATACCTCGACAGCGGGCCTCGCTCTATATCGTGTCACGGGGCCTCGCTCTATAAGTGACACGGGCCCTCGGTTCGTCTCGGTTTATACCATGACACGGCGCCTCGGTTTAATCCGTGACATGGCGCCTCGGTTCACCCTGTCTCATCCAAAGGACAGTTAGAGAGGAGGTGATAATCATCTAAAAAATCGGAATCCAGTTCCTCACATCTGAAGTCCAGGGCGACACCACTGGACCAACCTGTCCCTCGTTACCATATACGTGAGATAATTATAGTGTGACGTAGACAATAATCAAATATATTTCAATATAATGACGTCATCTGCCTAATGCATTGCACATAATCTACCTATGCGAATGACGCACCCGGACTCGTGAGGATCTCTCTACGCACTGCCGTCTGACGTCACATGGGGTATCGTGTTCTCTCTCTCTCTTTCTCCGAAAAATAGGGCATTGCTCACGCAGTCACGGACATCAACAGGACCCGAATCATCATAGCCTCAGGATCAGCTTCAATGAAAACCATCGTCAACCATTACATCAAGTCTACCCTAGCTGTGGAGATTTCTATAAGACGGACATGATGATCTTTATATCATTATACAAAATGCACATATCATGTTAATAAGCAAGTTTCAAGATCCATATTTTGTTCCTATACATTTCGTGTTTATAAATCTCTGTATGGTAGTTTGTGTCCTACAGCCGAATTCATGGTATAGAATTACAGAACGAACAACAAATGATTGATATGGCAAACTTCCTTATTCCGACCTTCAGATTACTTTCACTTTCCTACGACGCATACATGTATTATACAGATTTGTGTGGCATATTACGATTCAAACAAAAAGATAGTGGTACCGTTCACACGTGCATTACGGTGTTCTCATGAACTCGCCAAAATGAGTTCCGGATTTACCAAAATGGGTTTGGGACTCACCAAAATTTGTATTTTCTTTAACATTTATGACGACGATGAGTCCCAAGACCCTAATGGGACTCATGAATACCTAGGTCTAGTGAGAACCATGTGCATCATTATGTGCCCACCAAGACCCCCTAGGGACCAAATCAAATCTACACCACTCATACTCTTTCATGTACAATCAATCATTAAATCTGCTGTATATATCAGCTGCCCATCAATTTCCCTTTTCTCACAGGGGCCCAGCCCCTTGTTTGAGACCAAGGACCTATTCATGTACCTCTATCAAATTATTTCTGAATGTACCTTACTTTGTATCATTTTAGAAAGAGAAGCTGACTTTGGGATGGAGACAGAAGGGGTACCATCATACATGTAGGTCTATCTCATGTACACTGACTCTGGGATGGAGACCGAAGGGGTACCATCATACATGTAGGTCTATCTGGTATTATATACACTGATGATAGGATGGAGACAGAAGGGGTACCACCATACATGTAGGTCTATCTGGTGTACACTGACTCTGGGACGGAGACAGAAGGGGCACCACCATACATGTAGATCTATCTGGTGTACACTGACTCTGGGATGGAGACAGAATGGGTACCACCATACATGTAGGTCTATCTGGTGTACAATGACCATGGGATGGAGACAGAAGGGGTACCACCATACATGTAGGTCTATCTGGTATACACTGATGATAGGATGGAGACAGAAGGGGTACCACCATATATGTAGGTCTATCTGGTGTACACTGGCTCTGGGATGGAGACAGAGGGGGGACCACCATACATGTATGTCTATTTGGTCTACACGGACTCTGGGATGGAGACAGAAGGGGTACCATCATACATGTAGGTCTATCTGGTGTACACTGACTATGGGACGGAGACAGAAGGGATACCACCATACATGTAAGTCTATCTGGTGTACACTGATGATAGGATGGAGACAGAAGGGGTACCACCAATCATGTAGGTCTATCTAGTGTACACTCATGATAGGATGGAGACAGAAGGGTACCACCATATATGTAGGTCTATCTGGTGTACACTGACTATGGGATGGAGACAGAAGGGGTACCACCATACATGTAGGTCTATCTGGTATTATATACACTGATGATAGGATGGAGACAGAAGGTGTACCACCATACATGTAGGTCTATCTGGTGTACACTGACTATGGGATGGAGACAGAAGGGGTACCACCATACATGTAGGTCTATCTGGTGTACACTGACTATGGGATGGAGACAGAAGGGGTACCACCATACATGTTGGTCTAGGTTTATAGGTTCCTACCAGTCTACCACTTCTACTATTCTGTTTAGCTACTTCATTACAGTATAACGCTGTCTGACCCAAGAAATTTATATCATTTATCATTTCATGGCACTTAAGTTATATAAATAGTATAAATATAACAATGTCATGGGCCTCAACATAGAGACTTTTTAGCTCTAAATCCAGATATATGCAATAAAACTTTTCACCAGAAACATGATTTACATAAATATCATTACCTTATCTTAATATGTTTTAAAATGAGTACCACCTCAGCCACCAACGCCGAAATTTTTTTTCTAATGACTGATTATACTACAATATAATGAAATCGCAACTCTTGAGATAAGCTTCCTTTTAAATATCCTTCATTTGCAGAAAAATATTAGAATACACAGAATTAACTTGATAAGGATGTATTGAAATAAAATGAAAAGCATACGTTATGACTGTGTTATAACAGACTATTTCCGAGTTTTCAATTTCAGTTTGAAATTCTTAAATATCAACATAAAGAGCATGTAACTATGGATAAACACTGACATCTAATTATAGAATTTTAATAATTACAACTAGTCATTTTACCTGAAGAGTGAATTAGTGTAATCGTGTTTGAGTAAATTTTACCATTTTCCCTTGGGGCAGTGATTTTCCGTTTCACATTTTATCAAATTCCGTTTTTTTTATAAGTAGAGAAGTAGTGAATGTCCATATTTTTAAGTATTTACATCTTAGGTAGTATTTTTATCTCAAGCATTGGACCCTTGAATACTGATGGAAATCAAACAATTTTAATAAGATAACAAAATTAGTGTAACTATTTTAAATACATTTTACATTTATCATATTAAAAAAGCTTTAACAACAAAAGTTATAAAGAACTTTTAACTTCAGTGACTAGTATAAATGTAAGTTCACGTGATCTTTTACTGTATCTATCCGACTGAATTCAACACTGTGTTGACAAAATTTGCAGAACAAAATGTCATTATCACTATAAAAATCTTCTCTAAATTGTAAAGCTCTGATTTCTGCAGTAATCCTTGCAATAGGTTTTGATCTTTTCTTCTTAGCACTCGTAGGGTTTTGATCTGTCTACCGGGTAAAGTCAAACATCATTTTTTGAAAGAGTTTCACAGAAAAGAATAAAAAAACATCTGCAAAAAATAGGAACTAACAATTTTCAGAACAAAAATAGCAAATTCCGTTTCAGTTTGTTGTTTCCGTGCTTCCGTCCGTGATTCCGTCTTCGCGAAAATCACTGGCCCTTAGGCTATGGCTTGTTCACTTGTATCGGTGGTAAAGTTTTGTGTAAATTAACCTTGATGAAGAATTACATGTATGTTCATATCAAGTGCCTACTGATAAGCACTTCCACTTAAATTTAACATTTTTTTTTTATATAAAGCAACGAAACATGGAAATTGCCTACTTCAAGTACTTGATAAACGCGTAGCACCATACCACTACCAGGATGATTGCTTCTATACGATCAAACTGAGGTAACACTTCTTCTATATGGTCATACTGAGGTAACACCTCTTCTATATGGTCATACTGAGGTAACATTTCTTCTATGTGGTCAAACTGAGGTAACATCTCTTCTATATGGTCATACTGAGGTACACTGTAACACCTGATTGCTACATTGCTTAATGATAATAATTACATTTTGAGTTTGACTATGCAATCAGGGATTGAAATTAACTTTTTTGTCCACAGGCTAATTTTAGCTTGTGGAATAAAAATCCACAGGCTAAAACAGAAATCAAGAAGAAAAGATGTTTCTGTCTGAACATGGAGTATTCATGAATCTATTTGCAAGCTTTAATCTATTAATTCATGTAAAAAGTGCAGAATATCTGGTTTATTACTGAAGTACAGGGATATTTTCGTATGTGACGATTGGTCACACACTAAAATTAGTTGGTTGATTGGTGTTTTATGTCGCTTTCAACAATTTTTCAGTTATATCGCGACATGGAAGCAGGAGGTGACCAACTTCTTATTAGTGGTGCAACCCAGGAATCGAACCCGGATCGTCGGCGCCAACATCTACTACGATGCAGAACCTCATATTTTTACTTTGTTTCTTTATCAGGACATCAATACACGTACAAATTTTGCAAAATTCAAACTCAGAACCTTTTGATCATTAATCAATCACCTTGACCACTGATTGACTTAGCCACATTCGTTTTGGTTGTGATAGACATAACTGTGTCCAACTGTTAATTCAGCTTATACCGGCATAAATATCTCAGTTGGTGGAGCATCAACACTGTGACACAATGCCTTAAGTGAAAAGTCCAATATTTGATTCAAAGAGTGGAAATCTGGTCTTCTCTTTCTCAGTCTGTTTGTATAAATCATTAAATACCAAAGGGACTTCAAGTTCAAGAGTGTGTATGAGATATGATGATCAGCCAGCTTAAATATAGTGTATCACTGTGGTGTTTACATGACATATAATATTAAAAGTCATAAAAATCGCTACATATAAACCTCATGCAAGGCTCAAAACCAGGAGGAGCAGGTTTGATAAACCAGCTTAGTTAGCAAGGAATTTAATTAACCCCTCCCCCTCCCCAAAATCATATTCTACTGTTTTTTAACTTTTTGGAAGGTGGACCACCCCTTTCATTGCAAACTATTATCATTAAAACTTGGAAACCCCTGCCCTTTTCCTTGGAAAAACCATATCATCCAAGGATGGAACACAACACAACACCCCCCCTCCCCCCCCCCTCCCACACACACAGAGTTTCTACCCCCATTTTCAAGTTACATGCATTTTTTTTTTCAATGTTTAATCTACCCCTGTATCTCAAACAGCACACATGGTATTTATGAAAGAGTTCAAAAGCTCTGAAAAGGGACGAGAAAATTATTGTATTCCACACTAAACAAGTTTTTAATCACTAGATTAGATTCCTACACTAATGTATAGTCATATTCAGTCATAAGCCTACGCGCTTCGGTAACATAAAAGGATGAGCGACTGGTCGATAATATTGATTGACTTCATCATTAGTGGATAACGACGTATTATCGATACAATCTACCAAACAGATCTCAACTATCGGCAGTTGTATTACAAACAAATTACTTAATTACATCGGTCTTCCGACAGAGGAAATTCGTTGACAGGTAACTCGTTAACGACATTTTTAACAAGACACTAACATTATTTTCCACTTGCTTTCTCCAATTTAGATAATAAATAAAACACTTACCTCTATTTTTTATTACAAAATTTTGAAAAAGCACTTCGATAAAGTGAACAGGTTGATACAGCACTTAGTTTAGTCCACTACCCGATTCGTTGACCTATTTAATGGAGCGAACCGGAGCGTGATAACAATACGTCATTCCAGATTAAAAGTGGATTATTATTGGACGATAAAAATAGGTAAAAAGAATCTGTCCATTATAAACTATATTTGTCATTTGAAATCGTGACATAGGTTATTGAATTTCCTTCTATATATCTTCTGACTCAGGACTTTTGACCTTATCTTTTGTGTGTGTATATAAAAATAGATTTACTGTATACGCCCTTTGAGAGTAACAATTGTTCGTCAACTTGTAACCTTGGCATTGTTCGTCTGTCCGAAGTTTATATTGATGAATATATTTATAGATCTAGACCCTATTTGTTTTAATATTTTGTAAACGTCACGTCAAGACAATCTCAAAGAGAACATATATCAGTACAATAAAGTAATTTGCCTGGTACCGGTAAATGTTGCAGACCCACCCCATGGCCCCAACACCCCGACTTTTTGGGGGAGGGGGGGAGTTTTTTTTTTTTTTTTTTTTTTTGTTTTTGGGGTTTTTTTTTTTGTTGTTGTTGTTGTTGTTTGGGGTTTTTTTAACATGATGCAACACGACGGACAAGTCTAACCCTTGAAATCAGAGACATATATACACATATGTGTATCTATGTCTCTGTTGAAATCAAGTTTTATTATATCATTTAGTAAAAGATCACTACATCACTGTCCTTGGTCTATGTGACTTTCTGTTTATTGTATATAACCTAATTCTATTCATTTATTGAACACTCATTCTTAATGCAAAATGCCAGACTTTTCAGCAAAGCGTTAATTAATCTAATGGAAATATTTGACTTTAATCAATGCTTTCGGATATGACATTTGGACATTGCTCAAATTTAACTCATTTAATTGCTGTCAAATTTCAATCATTATATTGTAGGCCCTATCTGTACTTTGTAGAAGAGGAGAGTTGGTACCTAGGCTCCGGACTGTATGGGTGTAATTTTGTACTTCAGAATTCACTCACTGACCTAGTGATAATCATTCATGTGTTATGTTTTACATTGACTGTGTGCAACAACCTCGTACTGTTTTCATGGTTGCCGGAAATACTATGATAACTACGTATTTTCCGCGGTGATAATATTATTGATATTGACAATATGCATGTATATATACGCGATGCAAAAAGTATGTAAAAAATAAAAAAGACGGGCACATTGGATCCCCAGAAGGATATCTACATCTGTCGGACTGGTATCGGCCCGGATAGCCCAATGGTGAGATCGTTCGCCTTAATAGCAGAATGTTCTTGGTTAGATTCCCGGGTCCGGCCACAATTTTTCATCCTGCCTGTAACACACAGAAACAAATTAAAACATAAAATTGAGTGGTTTCAGAAATTTCCCGATAATTTGGTGCGTGCAACTAATCTTCACAACATAAGGTTAATTTAATAACTTTAACGTTAACATAAAGATAATTTGGTAACAGTTTATTTTATGTTTGTATTTAATGATGTCGGCACTTGTTTATATCTATGTAAATTGACTTCAAGGAGAGGGCTTTATATAAGAATTTTCTTGTTGCCCAATCCTGATCTTTTGTTGTTTGTAAACATTTCCTATGCATTCTAATCAATAAATACTGTTTAAACTCAAGATAATTTGGTTTTAATTTGGATTCTGATGTCACGCAGAGAATGCAGGAAGGGTTTTATATTATACAATTGTTGGAAATATCTCGGAAATATCTCGCGATGTCTTATATTTACACCCCTTTCCCTTTTTTTCAATACATACTCAGTAAAATGAATGCACGAGGTAACTGATGCGTTTCCATGGCTTTCCAGTACCTATCAGGATATTGACACCAAGGATAACAATGAGAAAGTCTATTGGATCAAAAGCATCACGGCCTACATAGCAGAGAATGTATCAGCATCACTCGTATGGAGAAATCCTACCAATTTATTCATGAGCTTGATACCACGTGATCTGCAATTCATGCATGTTCATGAATGCTGTGACTTCAATTTGTGTGTGTGTGTGTGTGTGTGTGTGTGTGTGTGTGTGTGTGTGTGTGTGTGTGTGTAGGGGTGTGTGTGCGTGTAGGGGTGTGTGTATTTATGTGTTTACTCCCTCGACTTGAAAACTTGTTGCAGGACTTTCGCGACGGGTGCTGCATGCAAGCAGGGGGCGCTTACTCCTCCCGGGCACCTGGTCTCACTTCTGTGTAATTGTGATTCGCATTTATCTGAATATAACATTGTACACGATTTTGTCCTTTTATTCCATGGACTCTGAGGTATGGTTAACCCTTCGGTACTTCTTTGTTGTTAACTTCTGTAAATATGAATGAGGTGTACAGTGCAATCATGTGTTACAATGTACCTCAATATGACCATATAGAACAGGTGTTACCTTAGTTTGGCCATATAGAAGAAATATTACCTCAGTATGACCATATAGAAGAGTTGTTCCATCAGTATGACCATGTAGAAGAAGTGTTACCTCAGTATGACCATATAGAAGAAGTGTTACCTCGGTATGACCATATAGAAGAGGTGTTACCTCAGTATGACCATATAGAAGAAGTGTTACCTCGGTATGACCATGTAGAAGAGGTGTTACCTCAGTATGACCATATAGAAGAAGTGTTACCTCGGTATGACCATATAGAAGAGGTGTTACCTCAGTATGACCATATAGAAGAAGTGTTACCTCGGTATGACCATGTAGAAGAGGTGTTACCTCAGTATGACCATATAGAAGAGGTGTTACTAGATGCAGGCCTAGTTTATAATAACCCTTTAATGACTTATTTATGTATAGTAACATTATTGGTAATGAGTCTAACAGAGAATTTGAAAAGGGGAATGCGAAACTCTATTTTTGCATATTTTCAAATCATTTTAAGCTTCTGACTCAGGGTTATAGATATAATAAACTTCGAAAAACGTTTGATAAATTTTACAGATCTTATTCAGACACAATATATAAATTCAGAAATGTGACTTTTCAACAATACTTATCCAACGAGTCTTGAGACAACGATCCGGACCGATTTTTTTTTTTTTTTTTTTTTTTTTTTTTAATTTTACTTCTGTGTCAAATTAATGACCTGCTATATTTAAAAGCGAATAGATAAACAAATACATGAATATATTGAGTGATTATAATGTTTATTGTTTAAATACTAAGTAGATTCAGAAAATCAAACCAAGAGCTAGCAGTTTCGTGAGTGAACCCATTCGGTACTTTGCCGTTCCGGATTCTGGATTTTATAATGCCATTTTCATACCGGTATCAGAAAATATTCTGAAGTGAAAAGGTGGATTTTTTTTTGTTTTCTTTTTTGGGGGTTTTTTTTTTTCTTTGTTTTTGTTCGTTCGTTTGTTATTGTTTTGGGGGTTTTTCTTTGGGGACGTTATTTTTTTTATTATTATTATTATTTTTAATTAATTTTTTGGGGTTGTTTTTTTTTTGTTCATGTTCTTGTTGTTTTTGGGAGGTTTTTTTGTCTTGTTTTACAATGGCTTAAATGGGAGTCTTCCCTTCAAAAGTTTGACTGTCAAATGAACCTCGAATATCATATCAGTGGCACTGGAAACTGGTTTCTTAACAGGAAACAAATAAAGAGAATAAATTGTGATCCTGTCTAAACGTGTGTCTAGACAGGGTTAAGTTTGCTTAAAATAGGTAATTGCTGTTAGTTCGCGTCCAGTATGACCACTTGCGCAAATTAGTGAAATGGAAACAATTTGTCCATAGTATATACATTGAAATCTATACCAAGGTCAATCACACAAATATCCAAAGTAAAAGTATGCGTAATATTGACAGTATCAATAGTGAAGTAATTCCAGTGTTGACATTAAATCATAAAGATTTTCTGACACAATTTTCGCCGTATCATACAAATCATTAGTGCGGTTTGTACTGAATAATTGAATTAAAGACACACGGTGTTCTATAGCAATAATGCTTCAAGAATTTTAATCTTAAACCAAAGGACATTTCAGGGTATCATTTTAAAGATGAAACTTATCTTCATTCTCTGTAGCACAAAATTTATAAATACAATTTTTTGTCCTACATTTCAATATACAACTGTAAGAAGAGAAAAAGAACATTGCAGACACAGTTCATATACTGAGGTATTGTTATATGGGTATTAAAAAGAGTGACTGTAGTACAGTGGCGGATCCAGGATTTCCGAAAAGTGAGGGGGGGGGGGGCAAATGAGTATTAGCCAAACTTCTCGGCCATTTTTGGTGCAAAATCTGGATTTTTACTTGTAAATATATGACCAAAAGGAGCCCCCCCCTCTAAATCCGCCACTGTAGTATGTCTTGATCAGTTAAATGCATATACATAAAATATTTCAATGGCGAATTTAATTCAGATACAAAGCTCGAATGACTTTGTGGTTTAGCCACATGCATTTAAACTGAGTACTGATACACTTAAAACAATTGAAATCCAAATTTTACAGTTCTGTTTTTCTTGAAATACTTCACAAAAACAATCACAAATCTTTGATTCCAGGAGTATAAAAAGTATGTACAATATATACTGTTAATATAAGGACTCGGCACACATACAGACAGACACAGACATACAAACACACACACATACGTACACAATCAAATACATGTATATAAATACATACATTATATATAAAATGAAAAAAAAAATACAAATCGAAGAAGTGGATGGTGAGTGGAAGCATAGATGCTAGCTTCATTAGTGAAACCCTTACTTCACATCCAATGATCCATGGTAAGCAATACCAGATATCCAAAACCTGGATCCGCCCCTGGTGACAACATCTGTCAGATGCAATGCAGAGAGAAATTTAAACACACGCCACAGATTCACCTGAAGCAGTGAGGGATCTTTTACGTACCATAATTACAGGGATATGACATCTCGGTGTTTATTTTTTTCTATTTCATCCAAATAACAGGACACCGGTGTACCGACGGCGGAGTCGAACCCGGGACCTATCAGTCACCCCAGCACCTCATCCAGTGAGCCACAACGGCTTCCGTCCATGTCTCAGGGTCGTGAGATTTTTACAAACCTCATCTCAGAGACTCCAACCTGGGTCCTCTCGGTCACGGGCCAATCATCTAACCAAATGAGCTATTCAGGCTCTCGATCTTATTAAAACACGACTTGTACTTCCGTTCCTCTACGATACTCTACGTTGTACACGAAGTATCGTAGTGGAACAGAGTACAAGTCGCGTTTTAATAAGATTGTTCAGGCTCTATAACGATAAATACCAGAAATGAGAATTTTTCAGAAAACCGTATCAACATAACATCAGAAAGATGGGCGGCAGATACTGGTATCATAGGCAGAGGAACCGGCATGGGGTGGTGTAGTACCTTCCCACTTCCCTCGATATTTGAAAAACCTTTCCCAAAATTTAGAAAGAGTATACAAATTACAGTTAATAAGCACAGTCTACTAATCGAAAAAAAAAACTTGCGACGATGATCCATTTTTTTTAATTAATATTCGCTTAGTAAACTTCAGAGATAATGGATGGGAAAGTGATTATCCCAGCTCACTCGGACCGGGTGAATAACTCATCACTACTCCTACATTTGACGATGTTATTATTACCATCAGCTAATATCTCACGGAGCTAAGACATTCTGTCAGAGTAAAATCATTATTCAGAGAGATCTATCATTTCTGCCTCCTTTTCAATCCTTTGGACGAGACCTTAAAATCGAAGTACGTAAAACGACCCCCCAGTGTTTCGGTTATGTTCCTTGACCAGGTCAAAGTTCAATGCACTGGGACAACGGACACACAGAAATATTTCTCAGAAACTTATCGCACCCGATGAGGTAGGTTAATGGCTGTACATAAACCATAGTCATGAGGTCCAGTGCATTGGGACAACTGACATACAGAAATACTGCCCCAAACTTTATCATACCCAGTGAAGTAATGGTTATATATAATCCATAGTCATGAGGTCTAGTGCATTGGGACAACTGACATACAGAAATACTGCCCCAAACTTTATCATACCCAGTGAAGTAATGGTTATATATAATCCATAGTCATGAGGTCTAGTGCATTGGGGCAACTGACATACAGAAATACTGCCCCAAACTTTATCATACCCAGTGAAGTAATGGATATATATAATCCATAGTCATGAGGTCTAGTGCATTGGGGCAACTGACATACAGAAATACTGTCCCAAACTTTATCATACCCAGTGAAGTAATGGTTATATATAATCCATAGTCATGAGGTCAAGTGCATTGGGAAAACTGACATACAGAAATACTGTCCCAAACTTTATCATACCCAGTGAAGTAATGGATATATATAATCCATAGTCATGAGGTCTAGTGCATTGGGGCAACTGACATACAGAAATACTGTCCCAAACTTTATCATACCCAGTGACGCTCAACGTTGAAACAGTGGTAGGCTGAAAGTTTTATTGAACAAAGTAAACCAATTTAATTCCGATTGACCCAAGGTTGATTTTCCGTATATCCAGTTTGCCCTACATTTTAACTTTCTGTATATCCCAATTTTCCCACATTTAATTGTCTTTATATATTTATCGATTGTCCCACCTTTGATTTTCTGTATAATATCGATTGTCTCACAGTTGATTTTTCGTATTTACCTACTGTCCCACATTTGAGTTATTCTGTATATATCGATTGTCTTACATTTGATTTTCTGTATATTATCACCATGTGAAATGTTATTTTACATGTTTGAAATCAAGTTACTCAGTATAATTTAAAAATCACTTAAATAATTCTTAATCACTTGTTTGGTCATTTTAGGGTCTCTGAGATAAACTGTGTGCGACATTTATCATTCTAATGCTGTAAGGAAAACAGTCCATTATTCCGGGTATAAGGTGTTAATTGAATAAAAAAAAAATAATAAATGCCTTACATGCCAATGACCATTGTGACCGGCATGTCCACTTAACTATCTTTGTAAAAATAAGGTGGCGAAAACGGCGGCCGTCATAATTATTTTACGTTTGAAATCAAGTTACTCAGTATAAAGTAGAAATCACTTAAATCATTCTTAATTACTTGTTTGGTCATTATAGAGTAAAAAATCTCCACCAATTATAACCGCCGCCGTTTTCGTGGTTGGTTACGTAGTTGTTTCTCCACCTTAAAGACGTGGCGGTGGTTACTAAGGGAATTAGCTCACATGTGTATATATTTTCCGTATTTATTACATTTTGTTTGTTTGATTATTGTTTTACGTCACTCCACGATTATTTCACGTATATGGTGACGGCATCTGCCTGATGCATTGCATACAAATTTAGACCTTTGCAACGGACCCACCCGAAGCAGTGAGGGATCTTTTACGTGCCACGCCTACCGTGACACGGGACCTCGGTTTTTACTGTCTCATCCGAAAGACAGAACACCGGTGTGCCCCGGGCGGGAGTCGAACCCGCGACCTCTCGATCACGAGCCGAGCACCTTATCCACTAGGCCACACCGGCTTCCGCATTTATTACAAATTCAGTAATATACTATATACGTAAATTGCTCTCCACTTCTTACAATCTTAACGGGGAATTCTTTATAAGCTATCGTGATGTCCTTATATGACAGTGAGGTGAACGCACGATTCTTGACGGATATTCACTCTATTTCGTTACTAAGTTCCTTCAGTTCTTACTTTCTTCCTCTCTTTCTATCTAACTATCTATCCTATATCTGAGTAATTAAAACTTTATACTGAACTGGGATTACGCCCCTTTTGACAACAACAATTTAACTTTTACCCAATCAAATATATTTTTACAAAGATAACTAAGTAGTTAAGTGGACATGCCGGTCACAATTGTCATTGGCATGTAAGGCATTTATTGTTTTTATCAATTAACACCTTATACCCGGAATAATTGTCTGTTTTCCTTACGGCTTCTTAGAGCGATAAATGTCGCACACAGTTTATCTATGAGACCCTAAAATGACCAAACAAGTAATTAAGAATGATTTAAGTGATTTCTAAATTATACGGAGTAACTTGATTTGAAACATGTAAAATAACATTTCACATGGTGATAATATATCGATTGTCCCACAGTTGATTTTTCTTATCTACTTATTGCCCAACATTTGAGATTTTCTGTATATACCAATTGTCCCACATTTATTTTTCTGTATATATCGATTGTCCCACATGTAATTTCTGCATATACCGATTGTACCACATTTAAATTTACTGCATATACCGATTGTACCACATTTGATTTTCTGTACTTACCGATTGTCCCACATTTAGTTTTCTGTATATACCGATTGTCCCACATTTAATTTACTGCATATACCGATTGTCCAACATTTGATTGTTTGTATATGCGGAAGCCGTCGGGCTCAGTGGATGAGACGTTCGCCTCATGACCGAGAGGTCCTGGGTTTGACTCCCGCAATGTGTGTACCGGTGTCATGTCTTTCGGACGAGACACTAAAACCGAGGTCTCGTGTCACGGTAGGCGTGACACGTAAAAGATCCCTCACTCCTTCAGGTGGGTCCGTTGTAAAAGTATAAATTTCTATGCATTGTATCATGCCGTCACCATATATGTGAACTAATTGTTTATTGAAGAAAGTAAACCAATTTAATTCCGATTGACCCAAGGTTGATTTTCCGTATATCCAGTTTGTCCACATTTTAACTTTCTGTATATCCCAATTTTCCCACATTTAGTTGTCTTTATATACCGATTGTCCCACATTTATCGATTGTCCCACTTTTGATTTTCTATATATACCGATTGACCCACATTTGATTTTCTGTATATACCCATTGACCCACATTTGATTTTCTGTATGTACTGATTGTCCTATAATTGGTCATCTATATCTCGACCGTTCCACATTTGCCTGCACAGCATGCATTGACGGATTCAGAAGGGGGTGGGGTGTAAGCAACTCCCCTTGGTCAGAAAATTTTACCAAAAAGGTCATTTTCGACCAATCTTAGGACTGCAAGCCCCCGTTAGTGCAAAACATTAGTTATGGGAGGCTGCAACCATTCCCTTTCAAAAATGTCTAGATCCGCCTAAGTCACGAGTGTCCCATGTGTTATTGTTTTCCGGTTGTTTTATATTTTAACAATGTTTACTTTACAATAGTCACATCGAAAGAAATATAGAAATGTAAAGGAAATCCTGTCTGCTTTATCTTTAATGGAAACAGTATGGCTCGCCCACTACATATCGTTTTCAGTTAACATTCAAAACTTAAATATGAACTGGCTTAAAACGAATCATATGTGGAAAGAGATGGAAGATACCCCTTTGTGTTCAGTCGTCTAAAAGAATGTTATCTTCTGTAACTTGTATTTACGATACCATCTGGGTCTGACAAACCATTCATAAATACGGGCTGCAGTAAGCATTTCAAAAGTGAGGGGGTTAAACCTTCAATTTCGTTTCGTTTTGTAAAGACCCCCGCGCCAAAAAAAAAAAAAAAAAAAAAAAGGGGGGGGACTCCCCAGTTCCCACGGACCTGTAAACAAGTATGTTATTCTAATGACTGCTCAGTAAGACAAGTTTATAATAAGTTTTCTTCTGTTTGCATCGTTCAATATTAAAAATTAAGTTACCGTTAATTAACTACCGTCATCTGAAGATCACCTCGCAAGATGTAGGCAACCGTTATACGGTGGTTCGGTAACGGGTGATTCCTGTATATCTCACGGTGTTTGGCGGGCTCGGTAAAGGGTGATTCCTGTATATCTCACGGTGTTTGGCGGGCTCGGTAACGGGTGATTCCTGTATATCTAATGGTGTTTGGCGGGCTCGGTAACGGATGATTCCTGTATATCTCATGGTGTTTGGCGGGCTCGGTAACGGGTTATTCCTGTATATCTCATGGTGTTTGGCAGGCTCTGTAACGGGTTATTCCTGTATATCTCATGGTGTTTGGCGGGCTCGGTAACGGGTGATTCCTGTATATCTCATGGTGTTTGGCGGGCTCGGTAACGGGTGATTCCTGTATATCTCATGGTGTTTGGCGGGCTCGGTAACGGGTGATTCCTGTATATCTCACGGTGTTTGGCGGGCTCGGTAACGGGTGATTCCTGTATATCTCATGGTGTTTGGCAGGCTCTGTAACGGGTTATTCCTGTATATCTCATGGTGTTTGGCAGGATCGGTAACGGGTGATTCCTGTATATCTCATGGTGTTTGGCAGGCTCGGTAACGGGTGATTCCTATATATCTCATGGTGTTTGGCAGGCTCGGTAACGGGTGATTCCTATATATCTCACGGTGTTTGGCAGGATCGGTAACGGGTGATTCCTGTATATCTCATAGTGTTTGGCAGGCTCTGTAACGGGTGATTCCTGTATATCTCATGGTGTTTGGCAGGCTCGGTAACGGGTGATTCCTGTATATCTCACGGTGTTTGGCAGGCTCGGTAACGGGTGATTCCTGTATATCTCATGGTGTTTGGCGGGCTCGGTAACGGGTGATTCCTGTATATCTCATGGTGTTTGGCAGGCTCGGTAACGGGTGATTCCTGTATATCTCATGGTGTTTGGCAGGCTCGGTAACGATTCAATTTATTGAAGACATCGATACTGACATCTCACACTACAGTCTGTGTCATCCCTCCCGAGACTGTGAGTAATAATCACGTATAACAGACTCGTGCCGTGCTGTGCAGCTATCAAAGGCCTCAAAAATATTTTTCACAATATCAAATCGAGGCATAGATAGAAAAAATCAGACATGGTTAGGTTTCTAGTGCCCAAAGAACTAAATGAAAGTATTATGTGGCACGAAAATGGTATCAATTACAGAGGAACTTGACCCGTTTCTGAAAAAAAACTGCACAAAACACAATCCGTGCAATACAATACGGGGCGTAAATTGAATGAAATTAGAACTCAGAGCTAATAAAACACGACAGAAATCAACATGGATGTAAAATAAATGTGAACATTTCATTGGAAGAATATGAAAGTAAATGACGCTAAATCAAAGTGGCATGCATAACGTGACAAGCGTTGACATTCATGGACCTTCGGAGCAGGTACCCGGATTCCGGGGTCCCCGACGTCAACATCTCCTGCTTGGTAAGATATCTGCCATTACTTCCCAAATCATGCAGATTTGATTAAAACATTTCAACACTGCACCACCACATAGACACCGACAAACACACGGTGGAAAATAAGCATGGCGCTGTCACTTATCTATAAGACCCGATAAAGGTGGATACGAATTTTAAATTATCTTATAAAAATCCTGTGAGGAATTAAAAAAAATCAATAAAGGACCTACATGTAATCTGCGCGGATAGACTGTGTATTACACGAGCATCTACAGTTTCCAATCACATATCCGATATGTGCCGATTCCTTTGGGAAAATATGAGAAAATCAACTAACGAAATTGTCAATTGATCTAGATTTCCTGTGAAGAGATTATTGGGAACTGCCAGTATCCAGATAGCGTAACTTTCCCACGTAATATTATTGTCTTACATCCTGATACGTTTGACCATATGCCAGTATCAATCCTGATAGTAAAACACCATATCCATTTGTAATTCATATATACTTGAATTAAAATGTATGATTTGAAAATTTGGTATCCAGTCAAGGGATGATTTATGCAACTAAGGAACATCATGATTTCTTTCAAAAATGTGGAATGTCTACATGCCTTTGTATTTTCCTCAAATGTTTAGCGACGGAATAGACACATACGACCATATAATATTGATAAGGGTATCAATACACGTAAACATATGAACAGATGACGGTACCATCGTTCCGAATTATATAAGGTGGCGATTCTACCTTTCTGGATATTGCCGATCTATCAGTTTTCGTAACTGTATTTTTGTGACAGCATTTAATAACCGATTTAATTTTCCTTCCCAGAGCACCAAAGTATGTTTAGGGAATGGAAACAGCGTTCAGGGCCCAGTTGTTCGAAACTTTAAACAATGGTTAAATTTCATGACTATATCTGTAAAATGAGAAGACTTTTTAAAGGTTGTTGTCTGTGTACTGATTTGTAGCATATGAAACAAGCTTTGTAAAGTAATTCAGATTTTTTATACAGAAATTTTATAGATAAAATTAATTGTCTCTAAAATCTTAACCACTGGTTAGCTTAACCAGTGGTTAAAGTTTCGAACAACTAGCTCAAGAAATATTTTCCTTGGTTTTTCTTTTTTACGTCTCGACAACCTACCTGACTTACGCAGAGACGGCATCTGATGATGCATGGTATAGAAATTCTAACCTCAGCAACGGACCCAACTGAAGCTAGGAGGATCATATACATGTCAAGGTCAACTGGAGCCCGAGACTATTCGTTGCAGGGCCAAGCATGCTTCTGACAGGGCTACGCAGAATTGGGCTCAATCGCTACTTTACTACTGTTATTTTTCTTCTACATGTAACGATGTCAGTACGTTAACTACTCTACGACACAATTCAGCGATCAGGATTCTAGACGTATAAACATTGCAATGAAATATAAACGAAATCTCTGTCTCTCTCACACACAAACACATCCACCCCCACACACACAAGGAAAAAGAAAGAGAGAGAGAAAAAAAAAACACCCTCCTACTTCCCAAATAAAACGTGTAAAGCAGGATGTCAGGTTGTAATTTCCTTGCCAATCCGTAATCAAGATGGAAATCTCCGATCTGTTTCAAATTCTTCTTAAACATCCTTTAAATCTACTTAAAATTGAATCATTGGACAGAAAAGACCGTCCCCCTACGGAATATTGTGTGAAATTCATGATGCTATTTGCAGATACTAACATCTTCATTGCTAAAAAACATGAAATTAGAACTCGAATTCATGCCATCCGTTACTGTAATGCATGGAAATGTTAACTTAACAATGTTGGTTTCATGCACGGATCCAGAGGGGTGAACCGGGGTCTGGACCCATCCTGATGTTAGGCGAAAATTACTTTTCTTGTTATTTTTCGATGTAAAAGAAGTTATTTTACACATAATAACATTGGTAGACCCCATCTCGTGCAAAATTCATTAGGGATGGACCCCCTCTCGGCAAAATTTCTGGATCCGCGCCCGGGTTTAAGCTGTGGCATAGTTAAGTACCAATTCATGATGCACAAAATTAGAAATGTTAACCGTCACAAACATTTTTATTGTTAAAATACTAATCATTTTAAATTAATTTCCAACACTAAATGACCAGAGACTGAAAGGTACTGTATCTACTTTCTACTTCAAAATAAAATCGCTAATTATCAGTTGAATTTCAAATTACGCGCTTCAAAAGTCATTGTAATTATTTTAGTGAATGATCGTGAAGCCAGGGAGTTTGACAGAAATTATAATTCAAAGTGAATGTTTGAGATCTGTCAAAGAATACAAGTCATTAATCCTTCATGTATGCAATGGAGCGAAAACGGTTATTCATAAAATAATATTGAAAAAGTAGGTACAAATTGCATGATAAAACACAAAAAAACCCCAAAGAAAACGGAAGTTATTCACAATTTACACAAGTATACATCCCTATATCAATTAGCACTATATATGAATATTTTTATTATAATACGGACATTGCATATTACCAAATTCAAAACACCGAGTATAGCTTGATTTGTACTAGATTTCCACATATGTTGCAATTAATTTGTTTCACAAATATTCCTACTCTATTATTTAAAGCAGTGTAACATAATACACTAGCAAAATAAAGTTCCTTATCCGGAGTTATTTGTGTCAAATACCCGAATTAATCCGAAATTTTCTGTCCTTCTCCTACGTTTGATATCGGGGTGTGTGCAGGCATTAATTTGTCGCCAGAGGCTTGTACATCCCGATACCGGTTGGTACAATGTATCGCTGAATATTCCAACTTTTGATGAACAAAGTCTCTAGTCTCTCTGATCCTCTCCCACAAACCACCGATATCAAAAGTGGAAGAAAGGCAGAGAATCTGGGACTAATACCCGAATAAGATGAAGAGATAAATTTCTCCTTTTTGTATTTTAAACTTATAGTGAGAAGGCTTCCCTTGGTGGCTAGCAACTTCTATCATGCATGATTCCAAAGTTGGGTATGAATTAGAGAATATCATTTGGTGTATGAAGAAAAAAACCCTACAAAAAATTAAAGTTGTATAGGAAACACCATGATAAAATAACTATACAGCACTGTAAACACCATGATAAAATAACTATACAGCACTGTAAACACTATGATAAAATAACTATACAGCACTGTAAACACCATGATAAAATAACTATACAGCACTGTAAACACCATGATAAAATAACTATACAGCACTGTAAACACTATGATAAAATAACTATACAGCACTGTAAACACTATGATAAAATAACTATACAGCACTGTAAACACCATGATAAAATAACTATACAGCACTGTAAACACCATGATAAAATAACTATACAGCACTGTAAACACTATGATAAAATAACTATACAGCACTGTAAACACCATGGTAAAATAACTATACAGCACTGTAAACACCATGATAAAATAACTATACAGCACTGTAAACACTATGATAAAATAACTATACAGCACTGTAAACACCATGGTAAAATAACTATACAGCACTGTAAACACTATGATAAAATAACTATACAGCACTGTAAACACCATGATAAAATAACTATACAGCACTGTAAACACCATGATAAAATAACTATACAGCACTGTAAACACTATGATAAAATAACTATACAGCACTGTAAACACCATGATAAAATAACTATACAGCACTGTAAACACCATGATAAAATAACTATACAGCACTGTAAACACCATGATAAAATAACTATACAGCACTGTAAACACCATGATAAAATAACTATACAGCACTGTAAACACCATGATAAAATAACTATACAGCACTGTAAACACCATGATAAAATAACTATACAGCACTGTAAACACCATGATAAAATAACTATACAGCACTGTAAACACCATGATAAAATAACTATACAGCACTGTAAACACCATGATAAAATAACTATACAGCACTGTAAACACCATGATAAAATAACTATACAGCACTGTAAACACCATGATAAAATAACTATACAGCACTGTAAACACCATGATAAAATAACTATACAGCACTGTAAACACCATGATAAAATAACTATACAGCACTGTAAACACCATGATAAAATAACTATACAGCACTGTAAACACCATGATAAAATAACTATACAGCACTGTAAACACCATGATAAAATAACTATACAGCACTGTAAACACCATGATAAAATAACTATACAGCACTGTAAACACCATGGTAAAATAACTATACAGCACTGTAAACACCATGATAAAATAACTATACAGCACTGTAAACACCATGGTAAAATAACTATACAGCACTGTAAACACTATGATAAAATAACTATACAGCACTGTAAACACCATGGTAAAATAACTATACAGCACTGTAAACACCATGGTAAAATAACTATACAGCACTGTAAACACCATGATAAAATAACTATACAGCACTGTAAACACCATGATAAAATAACTATACAGCACTGTAAACACCATGATAAAATAACTATACAGCACTGTAAACACCATGATAAAATAACTATACAGCACTGTAAACACCATGATAAAATAACTATACAGCACTGTAAACACCATGATAAAATAACTATACAGCACTGTAAACACCATGATAAAATAACTATACAGCACTGTAAACACTATGATAAAATAACTATACAGCACTGTAAACACCATGATAAAATAACTATACAGCACTGTAAACACCATGATAAAATAACTATACAGCACTGTAAACACCATGATAAAATAACTATACAGCACTGTAAACACCATGATAAAATAACTATACAGCACTGTAAACACCATGGTAAAATAACTATACAGCACTGTAAACACCATGGTAAAATAACTATACAGCACTGTAAACACTATGATAAAATAACTATACAGCACTGTAAACACCATGATAAAATAACTATACAGCACTGTAAACACCATGGTAAAATAACTATACAGCACTGTAAACACCATGGTAAAATAACTATACAGCACTGTAAACACCATGGTAAAATAACTATACAGCACTGTAAACACCATGGTAAAATAACTATACAGCACTGTAAACACCATGGTAAAATAACTATACAGCACTGTAAACACCATGGTAAAATAACTATACAGCACTGTAAACACCATGATAAAATAACTATACAGCACTGTAAACACCATGGTAAAATAACTATACAGCACTCTAAACACCATGATAAAATAACTATACAGCACTGTAAACACCATGGTAAAATAACTATACAGCACTCTAAACACCATGATAAACTATAGCTGATAAGATAATGGTACATAGCCAATAAAGAGACATGAATGACACGAGACGTACTAGCATCTGCGACACAACATCCATTATATCCACGTACACAAAGTATGCACAAAAGACAGGTGTTTAAATATCAAAATTGTGATACTACCTGCTAAAACATCCATACATTAAACTACAAGGCATGCGCAAAAGAATACTCAACTGATTTTGGTTTATTTTGTTTTTTTTTCAATGCCAATCAAAGACTATTGCACCTATATGTTGGCGGCACCGGTTTCACACACTGCTTCGTAATTTTGCCCCGTGCTATCGACCCATCTGTAGTAGTGAAGGATTTCTAAATGCCAAAGTTATACCGTGACAGGAGATCTCAGTTAACACTTATCATCGTGTACGACAGAAGATAAACCGCTTCAGAAAAGTCCAAGAGGAGAGAAGGAATCGAACCTAGGTCCTCATATTTGAAGTCAAGTGAGATACCACTGGACCCACCTGTCCCAAGTACCCGTCCCTCTTCCTTACTGATCAAAATATAAAATGGAATGACAAACTAACGTGATCAAGCACCTGCCCCTCTTCCTTACTGGATAATAATACAAATGAAAAGACAAACTAACGTGATCAAGTACCTGTCCCTCTTCTTTACTGGATAATAATACAAATGAAAAGATAAACTAACGTCATCAAGCACCTGCCCCTCTTCCTTACTGATCAAAATTATACAATGAAAAGACAAACTAACGTGATCAAGTACCTGTCGTTCTTCCTTACTGATCAAAATTATACAATGACAAGACAAACTAATGTGATCAAATACCTGTCCCTGCTTCTTAACCATTAAAATACAAAATGAAATCATAAAAAATGATAAATTAACAAACATATCCAGTGTTGAGTCATTAAAATCACGTTAAAGATCAGTTATTTAGCATCATGCCAGTGATATTTCACCTATATATTGTGCCTGCAGGAACCATCGCCGAGTATATCTTATATACAATCAAATTTGTCCTAAACACGACTCGAATATAGATTTGTTAATGGCTTTTATGAACATAAATTATCCTCGCAAAAGGAAAAAGTAATAACCAGGGGCCAGTTGTTGGAAACTTTAACCAATGGTTAAGCTAACCAGTGGTTCATCTCTGATAGACAATTACTTTAATTTATAAGATTTGTGTATGAAAATCTAAATTACTTTACAAAGCTTGTTTCATATGCTGCAAATCAGTATACAGACTATGACTTAAATTCTTATTTCAGAGATATAGTCTGACGAAATTTAACAATTGGTTATCTTAACCAGTGGTTAAAGTTTAGAACAACTGGCCCCAGAAGTTTACGTGGTCTCCACTTTGATGGCACAGAAACGAGAACAAGGAAATTCAAACTTCATTTAAAGCTAACTACAGGTCATCAAGTTAGGGTCCATATTAATACAGCTGAAAACTTAGGAGGAGCAGTGATCTAAAGAAAACTCTATGAAAGCTAAATGACAAATGGTAGATACCAGATGATGCCCGACAACATATGACAAATACCAGATAATGCTAAATGATAGATACCAGATGAAGTCAGACAACAGATGACAGATACATGTACCAGATAATGCTAGTTGACAACTGATAGATACCAGATGATGCCATAAAACAGATGACAGATAATGATAGATGACAAATGATAGATACCAGATGATGCTAGATGACAAATGATGACACCAGATGAGGCCAAACAACAGATGACAGATACCAGATAATGCCAATGATAAATGATAGATACCAGATGATGCCAGACAGTAGATTACAGATACCAGATAATGCCAATGATAAATGATAGATACCAGATGATGCCAGACAGTAGATGACAGATACCAGATAATGCCAATGATAAATGATAGATACCAGATGATGCCAGACACTAGATGACATATACCAGATAATGCTAATGATAAATGATAAATACCAGATGATGCCAGACACTAGATGACATATACCAGATAATGCCAATGACAAATGGTAGATACCTGATGATGCCAGACACTAGATGACATATACCAGATAATGCCAATGATAAATGATAAATACCAGATGATGCCAGACACTAGATGACATATACCAGATAATGCCAATGATAAATGATAAATACCAGATGATGCCAGACACTAGATGACATATACCAGATAATGCCAATGATAAATGATAAATACCAGATGATGCCAGACACTAGATGACATATACCAGATAATGCCAATGATAAATGATAAATACCAGATGATGCCAGACACTAGATGACATATACCAGATAATGCCAATGATAAATGATAAATACCAGATGATGCCAGACACTAGATGACATATACCAGATAATGCCAATGATAAATGATAAATACCAGATGATGCCAGACAGTAGATGACATATACCAGATAATGCCAATGATAAATGATAGATACCAGATGATGCCAGACAGTAGATGACATACCAGATAATGCCAATGATAAATGATAGATACCAGATGATGCCAGACAGCAGATGAAATATACCAGATAATGCTAATGATAAATGATAGATACCAGATGATGCCAGACAGTAGATGACATTCCAGACAATGCTGATGATAAATGATAGATACCAGATGATGCCAGACAGCAGATGAAATATACCAGATAATGCCAATGATAAATGATAGATACCAGATGATGCCAGACAGCAGATGAAATATACCAGATAATGCCAATGATAAATAATAGATACCAGATGATGCCAGACAGTAGATGACATATACCAGATAATGCCAATGATAAATGATAGATACCCGATTATGCCAGACAGTAGATGACAGATACCAGATAATTCTACATGACAGACACTAGACAATGCCAGATAACAGACATATTGCACTTTTTCCATGTAAGAAAAGATAGATTCTGCTTTTCTAGTAAAATTTCAAGAACTTTTCCAGTCTAACAAAGTAACATTTGTTACAGACCTGGATTTGCTCATGGCATTCCGACCCCAAAACCCTTACAGAATATACTAGACTACAACACAGTTTTTAAAACTTGACAATAAAATATATAATCAAAGACGTAAGAGTTCAAATTCAATTATATTAATTTTATGTATCTATTAAAATCAATTAACAATGTACACTAATTTGAACAATTAAAAAGCAGATCAATTAGCACCATAATGAAATGAAAAATCGTTGTTTAGGAAAACACAAATCTCTTGCTTTCTAAAGCAGAAGAGCAGACACTTATTCTCATAAATCTATTAAATATTTACAGTACATAAATCAATCAAAAATACAGGTACATGTTGTCAAATACAACAATTACGAATTACATCAAAATATAAATATTGTAAAGAAATCTAAAATGTTTTGACAACCATTCCATTAATAGACCTACATGCCTCTGACTAGAATAACAGCATATTAAATTACCGGTATAATTCTGGAATGATTTAGGAATTCACTTAATTGGTAGGTACATAAAATTGAAATCCACAAAATGCATACTCTTTTGTTTCAAATGGAATTTCATGAATGCATATCTTATACTTGATCAGTTATATATAATGAATGAATTGAATACAACATGCACAAAAACTGTCATCATCAGAGCACCTGTTTTCAATCATTTTCAAAGAGATAAACAAGAGTGATGCAATATTTGCTGAATATGTATGTGTATGACATGCTTTGCCACCTGCAGTTTCGTACATGTTTTTATTACATAACCTTGCAAAGAATTAATTTTCTGCTGTTATGTTATTTGTCTGCCAACAGTTATCTAGCATAAACACAGCAGCATATATTGACAGTGAGAGTGCTTGAAGTAACACATGTTACCTGCTATATATTTTTCAAAAGTGTGATTCCTGCAAGACAGACCCTGGACAGACTAATCCCTGTATGATCCATTGCTTAGTAGACAACACGATGATATAAATGTTTATATGACTTGTCTTGTATTGGCATAAACTGAAGTAAGCTTCACTGACCAAGTCAGCTAAATTGGTGCACTTGAACTCATAGGTACAGCACCACTGTAAAATGAGGACGGCCTCACTGACCAAGTCAGCTAAAGTGGTGTACTTGAACTCATTGGTAAAGCAACACTTTTAAATGAGGTGGGTCTCACTGACCAAGTCAGCTAAAGTGGTGTACTTGAACTCACTGGTAAAGCACCTCTGTCAAATGAGGTAGGCCTCACTGACAAAGTATGCTAAAGAGATGAACTTGAACTCATTGCTACAGCGCCACTGTCAAATGATGTAGGCTTCAGTGACCAAGTCAGCTAAAGTAGCGCACTTTAAGCCATAAGTACCGCACCACTGTAGGTGGTACTGTACTAAGGTGGGCCTTAGTAACTGTGAGGACTTAATTAATACACAAGAATCGCTGTTACGCCTATCGAGCAGAGCAGGTCTTAAACAACAGAGTGGACTAGAGGGTATACTGGAACTTGCTGCACCCTTAACTTCATAAAGTGAAGTAGGCCACAGTGACTGTGTGGGCTACAGTGGTGTACAGACACTCTTTGCAGCAGTACCTATCAAGTCTTGATTTGATATCCTGGGCTCGAGTTCAAGTCTACACTTTTCATTTTCTCTGCTTGATACATTATACCTAGCTTACAAACTATGCTTATATTTTTGTATTTTGTCATTTGTACTGAAACTGCATGATTTAACTGTAAGCTGCACTTTGTGTCAACCAGATGGGGACAGATGTAAATACACACCGAAAAACAAACCCAATAACATTCAACAGGGAACAATACTTTTCACTTACTGATCTTTGTAACTGTCAGTACTTGTACATCCATTACATTAGTTCCCGTTAAACCAGTTTGAAGAAGTTCTGAACAACCTCTGACATTTTTCAGTAAGTTATATGAATCATTTTCCTGTAAGAAGGCATGTATATCTAGACTCTGCTCTGTGCATTTCTGTACAAAATGCTGGTCTACCACTGCCCCAGCTGCATCTGTAGGACCATCCTGTCCATCTGTACCTCCACTCAGAAACTTGATGTGGAAATTTGAAAACTTTTCCTTCTCCTGATCTAGTTCAATAGCACAAGCTATGGCCATTTCTTGGTTACGACCTCCACGTCCTTTCCCCTGAACTTGCACTGTAGTTTCTCCGCTAGCAATCAAACAAAGACCTTGACTGAAATTATGTGCTTTGTATGCCATATCTAATATGGTATTCAGTGTGGACTTTTCTAAGTCTGTATTCGTTAAAAGATCCGACTCTACCTGCCGTAGTTCGTAAGATGGTTCTGGTCCATACGAGAATGCTATATACTTGCCTAGTCTCCCAAACATTTTACCTCTCTCTCTAGCATCACCTTCTAATGAAGTACTTAATAAGAAAGGGAGGTAACCCATGCTGACAGCTTTTTCACATGCTGCATTGGTTGCAACAGAGTTACTTCCCACAATGACATTTTGAACGTGTTTATTTTCTTCCCCTTTTTTGTCATTACCTATTGATTCCCAATGTTTTTCAGCGACTTTAGAATCTAAGTAATGTTTGATAGATGGAGGAATCTGATTGGTTAGATTTAGTCGTCTTATGATATGAAGGCAGGCCTCTGGTGAGCTGTCATCTGCTACAGTCGGAGAACTGGCTATTATGTCTAGTTTATCTCCAACCACATCAGACAAGATCAAAGATATGACCTACAAAATGAAATACATGGATGACATTAATATAGTAAATAACATACAGTGACTATACCAAAGTGCTTCTGTTTGGTGTAGGGTCTTAACTATACACAGAAATTCATACTGTTTTACCATTGTCACCTCAAAGAGTAAAGACAAAACAAAAGTCTCTTGACAGATTCCTATGTTTTACTCTCCCTCCACCATGTTAATTTGTCTCTGTTTGATTCCTTATCAGGATTACTTCACCTATATCGAGGAATCAGTGTTAGTGATAGACCCTCCAGTAGCAGCGGAAACCAACAATTTTCAGTAGATACACTGATAGATTCTCATAAAGAGGGTCTAAAGCCTAGCCACATAACACAGCCCTATTTTTAAATTGTGGTGAATATAATTACCAACCATATAATCTGAAAAAGGGCCTCACTTTCCTAAACTTAAAATCTAGCCCAGTTAAAAAAGTAAGGATTTCAATGATTCTGCTTTAGTCAATATCACCATTTAGGCTCAAAATACCAAAAGTAGTACAAAGGCAATTGATGGTTAATGTGGTTCAAAATACCAAAAGTGGTACAAAGGCAACTGATTGTTAATGTAGTTCAAAATACCAAAAAAGGTACAAAGGCAACTAATGGCTAATGTGGCTCAAAATACCAAAAGTGGTACAAAGGTAACCGATAGCTAATGTGGTTCAAAATACCAAAAGTGGTACAAAAGCAACTGATGGTTAATGTGGTTCAAAATACCAAAAGTGGTACAAAGGCAACTGATGGTTTGAATGTGGCTCAAAATACCAAAAGTGATACAAAAGCAACTGATGGTTAATGTGGTTCAAAATACCAAAAGTGGTACAAAGGCAACTGATGTTTAATGTGGCTCAAAATACCAAAAGTGGTACAAAGGCAACTGATGGTTAAAATGTAGCTCAAAATACCAAAAGTGGTACAAAGGCAACTGATGGTTAAAATGTGGCTCAAAATACCAAAAGTGGTACAAAGGCAACTGATGGTTAATGTGCCGTTTATCAAGGATCAGTACCTGAGCTGGTGCGGCTTCCTTGGCCAGTCCTCCACCTTTCAGGACCTCCACTTGCTTTCTGGTGACATTGAGGTCAATGATGGTGGCTCCAGCTCTGGATAACATGCTGGTGAGCTGTACCATATCACTGAGGGAAATTCCTGGACAAGGTAAAGGCAGTAAACTTGAGCCACCTCCTGCAAATTTGAAATACATTTATATTAATATACAGTCACACCTGCCACAGTGACCATCTGTTTTAAGCATTGATCTGCTTTTTATTTTTTTTTAAACAAAATCTGTCTATTCTAGGGGGCCATGTGCTGTAAGTGGCCAGTTTTACTCCTTTGGCTGACTACGTAAAACAATCGTATACATTAAGATTTTGATGTTTCCTGCACATGCATATAATAAATACACCTGCTTGTTGTTTAAATCGATGTATAATAGTGATAGTACGTCTGATGTAATGCCAAGAAATTATCATGACTTATGCAACAGACCCAATGAACTTATGAGGGATCTTTCATGTGCTAATATCTCCTCCAATATGGGACCTCAAATTTTAATGTCTAGTCCACAAAACCAGACACCAATGAGTCACCAGTGGGTAACATAGACAGGATCTTATGGATGGAACCAAACATGCCATCAGCTGAGCTATGCTAGTTCTATAATAGTACAAAACTGGACACCCATAAGTCACCAGTGGGTACCATAGGATGGAACCAAGCATGCCATCAGCTGAGCTATGCTAGTTCTATAATAGTACAAAACTGGACACCAATGAGTCACCAGTGGGTACCATAGGATGGAACCAAGCATGCTATCAGCTAAGCTATGCTAGTTCTATAAAAAATACAAAACTGGACACCAATGAGTCACAAATGGGTACCATAAGACGGAACCAAACATATCATCAGCTGAGCTATGCTATTTCTATAACATATATGCAAATCGTTCTACCTACCGGTAATGTTATATAAAACAAATGTAATGCCATATATTAAAAAATAATCATACAAGTGGGTAAGAAAGCCATGTGTGACTTACTCACAGTACCCCTCTCATATGTATACACAACCTGTCAGTGTTTTATCAAATCAGGTCCCTTGTAAAGACTCTTCCCGATGGAAATTTCATTGATTTTTCCAAAAATTTGTCTAAATTTATCCAAAACATTGCTCTTTTTAAAAGCACTATGCATATGGGACAAAAATTTCCTAAATGAAAAGGTACAAGCGCCTTTGAGAAAACAAGAGGCCCAAGTGGGCCTATATCGCTCACCTGAGCACAAAGTGCATATTTAGAAGCAAGCAAGAAATTCTGTGCAGGGGTTCTGGAGAGGAAGATGAAAATGTGTCAATCAAACAGAGCCAATGGCGGCCATCTTGGATTACGGATTGGCATGAAAAACCTATACTTGGTAGAGGACCTTGAGTACTTACTTTCTATGCAGTTTGGTGAAATTTTGTGCAGTGGTTCTGGAGAAGAAGTTGAAAATGTGTCAACCAATCAGAGTCAATGGCGGCCATCTTGGATCACGGATCGGCATAAAAAACACCAAACTTGGTTGAGGACCTTGAGTACTTACTTTCTATGCAGTTTGATGAATTTCTGTGCAGTGGTTCTGGAGAAGAAGTCGAAAATGTATTAACCAATCAGAGTCAATGGCGGCCATCTTGGATCACGGATCGGCATAAAAAACAAAAATGTGGTAGAGGATGTTGAGTGCTTACTTTCCATGAAGTTTGATGAAATTCTATGCAGCTGTTCTGGAGAAGAAGTCGAAAATGTGTCAACCAATCAGAGTCAATGGCGGTTATCTTGGATCACGGATCGGTATAAAAAACACAAACTTGGTAGAGGACCTTGAGTACTTACTTCCTATGAGGTTTGATGAAATTCTGTGCAGCCGATCTGGAGAAGAAGTTGAAAATGTTTCAACCAATCAGAGCCAATGGCGGCCATCTTGGATTATGGACTGGCATAAAAAACACAAACTTGGTAGAGGACCTTGAGTACTTACTTTCTATGAAGTTTGGTGAAATTATGTGCAGCGGTTCTGGAGAAGAAGTCAAAAATGTGTCAACCAATCAGAGCCAATGGCAGCCATCTTGTATCCCGGATCGGCATAAAAAACACAAACTTGGTAGAGGACCTTGAGTACCAACTTCCTATGAAGTTTGGTGAAATTCTGTGCAGCTTTTCTGGAGAAGAAGTCGAAAATGTGTCAACCAATCAGAACCAATGGCGGCCATCTTGGATCACGGATAGGCATAAAAAACACAAACTTGGTAGAGGACCTTGAGTACTTACTTCTTATGAAGTTTGGTGAAATTCTGTGCAGCAGTTCTGGAGAAGAAGTTGAAAATGTGTCAACCAATCAGAGCCAATGGCGGCCATCTTGGATTATGGATCGGCAAAAAAACACAAACTTGGTAGAGGACCTTGAGTACTTACTTTCTATGAAGTTTGGTGAAATTCTGTGCAGCAGTTCTGGAGGAGAAGTCGAAAATGTGTCAACCAATCAGAGCCAATGGCGGCCATCTTGGATCACGGATCGGCATAAAAACACAAACTTTGTAGAGGACCTTGAGTACTTACTTCCTATGGAGTTTGGTGAAATTCTGTGCAGCGGTTCTATAGAAGAAGTCGAAAATGTAGAAAAGTTTACGACGGACGACGGACACTGCACTATGACAATAGCTCACTTGAGCTACGCTCAGGTGAGCTAAAAAAACCTCAAAAAAAACCTCAAAAAAAAAAAAAAAAACCCTTATGTATGTGAATTAATTTAGAGCATCATATGCACATTTTGACTGCTTACGTCTCTTCAATATACTCAAGGCTGAAACTGTTTTAAAAATACAAAGTATAAATATCAGAAGAGCAGGCTATTTACCAATTCGACTTAAAACAAAGAACCCATCTAAGGACAGAGCTAGGAATGAGGGGGGATACCAGTACTCCTTACTTCTAAGAGCAACTTCTTTGCTCAGTTTTAAACAACAGACTTTCCCTAATAAGACCTCTTTATTCTTGTGCTGCAATTTATTGTCATATCACAAAGAAAGACTGTAATGATTTATAAATTGTCTTACATATGAATATCATATGCATACACTTTGCTCAGTTTTTATTACGTATTAACTCTGCTCAGTTTCTATCCCTTATGTCACCAAAGTCCCTTCTGAAGGTGAGTGCTTTTACCTGAGATGAGAACCAATAAAAGATCTGAGTCTGTAAGCTTTGACACCAGCCTCTGTATGGCCTGGGCTGTGTTCATGGCATCCTGATCTGGGAGATTATTTCTGGCTCCTTCACACATCTTTATATTGGAGTCCTGGCTGACCAACAGATGGCTGTAAGGACAAGGAGTAATTAACACAGCATCATCATGGTGAAGATCATAGCTATACCTAGTATAATACATTATGTAAATGATACTACCATGAAATGATTTTGTCATTGTTTCATTCTATTTCTTCAAATTTTTTAACTGAACCTTTGACCTCTCAGTTTCGAGCATTTAACTGATTCAGCTACGACACAGCACAAAGCATATAGAAGATAGCTTGCACCAGGGTATGTTATAAGTTGCTCTTTCCACACTTCAAATTTATTTTTCACTTAGTCTGAAATGTCAGACTCAAGTATAGTAGTTGGGTTGGAAATCTTCCCATCGCGGGAATCAATGGAGACTGAAAAAAAAAACCCAGAACTTTTTATTACTCACATTTCAGTTTTTGTATTTCCTTATCTACTTGTACATTCATATTAAAACGGTTCCTTATCAAGTGACCTAAAAAAATGATGAAGCAAGTGATTTTTAACAATTTTTTCTCCAAATCTCTGCCCATTTCACCAAAACTGGAATTAACCATGATTTAAAATAAACATTTTGGTGAAAGAATGCTTTAAATCATACACTACAAGCCTTTTATAACACTCTTTGATAATGAAGTAGTTTATATAATGAATTTAACAAGGATACGACAAAACTAAATATTAGTAATAAAAAATTCCCATGGATTCTCTCTACAGATCCTCGTTTGGAGAAGGTACTAATGACCGTAAATCTGATAGCCTGGTGAAAGCCTCAGTAGTCATGTGACACAATAAGTCTATCATAATTTGAAGATGAGACGTCGCACTTACTGTTTCTCCAATTCTTTGAGGTTTTGTTGAAGTCCATAAGGAACACTGATGATTCCCTCTACGATATGGTTGCCTAGTAACTCGTCCACCGTGCGTGCCATTCCAGCCACAGCTTTACCAAACCCCACTACATGCACATTATTATGTAAAGCATAGGATTTGTTCTCCACATGTAGCACATTATTGTCTACCTTTAAGACTCTTTTAATCATCTTATGGGGGAGAACAGAGTCTACAGCAGTGTTAAATATTGCAACCGCTTCGTCTCGTCTGGAATGTTGAGTGATTGCATCCATTGTTGACTGATGAAATGAGATATATTTTACATGGAATCTTTGGAGGATTTGCCTGGACAGGATTTCTTGTTTATACAAGGGAAGGAAAGGAAAACGAAGGAGAGAGGTAGAGATTCTAGTGCAGAGAACCATTGGTAACCGTGTCACATTGGTAACCGTGTCACATTGGTAACTGTGTCACATTGGTACATGTAACTGTGTCACACTGGTAACAGCGTCACATTGCATTTCTATGCGAAAATAGCTGAAACATAAATAAAATACATTTCATATCTATCCTAGATAAATGCAATCTAAATACACAAATGTCAACAATAACTACACATACATAAGACATAAATATCCTTATGAACTACATTATAATTCAACCAGAGTGAGTGGTTCAGTAGTTTATAGTACTGAAAGGTGCCTGGTCTAAGACTCACTATGTTAAATGGATTTAGACACCTAATGAGTGAAGTGCACTATAAATAGTTTCTGAATGCATGAAATCTAATTGGAGTTACTTCCCTTTTCTGCCATTGCTGGGTTGAAGCTGGAGTTTTTGCTTTATATTTTTTCATCATATTATGTGACAAAAATCAATACATTGTTGGACTCTCTTATTTTGTGTATCAACATATATATTACTTAATTATGACATATTACATTTACGTCACACTCACACACACATACCTAATCATCATCACCCACACACACATACACCACATTCACATGCACACATTCCCTATTATATACAATTCAACCACACAAAGCAGAAATAAAAACATATGAAATGTAACATTGAAACATTATAATATAATAAATGAAAAGTGAGAGTGTAATATTTTTATATGTATAAAACTATAGACACTGAAGGTTTGTCTGACTATTTGTTACTAGAGAGAGATTTAGTGCTCTATGTTTTTTCCTTTCTTCATAATGTGATTTCTAACAAACAGGCAGACACGCAGACAGAAAGACATAGACAGACATAGACAATCAGACAACAGAGTTCTTATAGAGAATAATGACCATTACTAGACAAAAGTAGCAATAAACATGACATTACACAATTATGAGCAACAAAACTTCCTTTTGAAAAAGAATTCTAAATTCATATAGATTCAGACAAAAGCTAGCAATCTGTGCATGCATATGTCTGTACAACACTATCACATGTACCAGACTGTACAATATCGTTGTGTATCAGACTGTACCATATTCGGCATTTCAGTGGACACCACACTTTAATATGTAACTGTCTACACCCTATTTTCATCTATTTTTCTACCCAATGAGTGCACCTACATCATACTGTCTTGTATCAGTGTAAACCTGTCTAGGATCATTAAGCTGATAATGTAACTCCATATAATATTTCAGAAATTCTGTTTTGAAAAGGACAATATGCGGATTTTTACATCTCCGTGATTAAAAAAAAAAAAAACATTTACGTCACTTTTGGGGTTTTTTTTTTTTATTTTTTGTTTGTTTTATTTTCTTTTTTGTTTGTTTGGGGTTTTTTTTATTTATTTATTATTTTTTATTTTCAAAATACAATTTCTTTATTTAATGTTTTTGTTTTTGTATTGATATATTGAATGATAATAGTTTTTTTTCCATATTCATATTACATTTTTCAGTCCATTCAAACAATATGAAAGGTATTAATTGCATCTAGATGTTTTGTATCTGTTTTGTACATCATAAAATGACAAGAAAATGACAACATAAGAAAGGACTCTGTTGCAATTAGTTGCAAGAACTGTCACTTTTTGTCTATTTTGACTGGAATAAACGTTCTATCATATCATTGCACTTTTATAAAATGTTAAAGCATTCAAACATCGAGACAGGCCTTATCTGGACATCATACGTGATAGGGCCTATTGTGCTCCCAATTGTTACGTGATGGCACGTTTGTGCAATAATGCATCTTCCTGATAACACGTTTGAAAAATTATGTTAGATCAATTTTATTCTAACAGCACTTTCCCGAATGTTGATGAAATGTTCTTAAATGGGTAACTTGTGTCAAGCATGTGAAAAAAACAAACGCACGGATACTGTGTTGTCGAAGAACACATGTCTATGACATTATTACAATAATGATGTGAATTTTAGGATATTCAAGCTAGGAATTGTAATATGCCGTCTTTAAGTTATGGTAAAAGCACGTAAATATACTATAGGGCTTATTTAGTACATGATTTACACACCTAGCACTTGTCCTTATGTCGGAGTAAAATATGTAAAAATTGTCAGAGTAAAAGGTGTCGTAATTAAAAGCGTTGGAGTAAAAAGTGTCGGAAGTAAAAGTAGCGTAGTTAAAACTTTCAGAGTGAAAAGTGGCGGAGCACTTGGACGCCCCAGATAATTTAACTTTGACCTGGAATTTCTGCAATTTTTATATTTCAATTATGATATACCCACTTGGGGCATTCCTTTTTTCTGAATGGAATCTTAACAATACTGATGAAGTTTATTCATTGAAAATAAAAATAAAATTGTAACACATAACAGGTTTTATCGATACATGAACATCAAGACGATATTGGAGCAAGCGAATGCCTATCCCCCTTTTATTTTCTGTTTAGGCCTTGAATGCAAAATAAATAATAATGATTTATACAATAAACGCGTTCTTCGTTATTATTAACAACTACATTAATATTTATCCGGGTATACTGAAGCATGTCAACCAGTCAATCTCCATTAATCAAGGTTATCTACAATAAGACACAAACATTATCGTCTTCTCATGGTTTTCTTTAAAGAGTTATCTTCCTTGATTTTGCTGAATTTTACGAAGCGTTTGATTAGTTAATAATATATGAATGAGAAAAAGAAAAAATTATCAGTACTCTTTCAGAATCTTAATTTTATTTTAAGTTAATCTCATCCATTTTTAACCTTAATTGTCTTCGGTATATTTTTATTTCAAAAATATTAATACCGCAGTGAAAGTAGCGGCTGTGTTTAGCATTTTTCCTTTTCACGAGGCAAAATGAAGTTAACAGACAATGTTGTTCGCAATTTTAAAGTAGCAAAGATATTTCGTGAGAATTCAGACAGAATAAACAGAATAGACTTTTCTTCAGATGGAAATACGTTGATTTCTAGTAGTGACGACGATTCAATTGTAATTTACGATTGCCAAAATGGAACGTTAGTGTCTACTTTCACTTTTAATCTGGACTACATTCGTAGAGTTCCAATAAGATATCTAATTGTATCATTTTATACACATCATAGCATACTTTGTGGTGAATACGTTTGCAGAATCTTTTACATAAATCATAAGTATTTCCAGTGTAATTCTCCCCAAGAAAAAAAAATGCTTGTGTTGAGGCGGGAAACGGGGTATACTATATGGGGGTGGTACTAAAGGCTGAACCTAATGAATGTGTCGAATCTAAGCTTTATTACGGGCTGCCAGGAGGCGGTCCGTATACTGTAAAAGTTTAACTGAGTAGCTTAAATAAAGCTTAGGTTCAACACGGTACTCAGTTCAACTTGACACATTTGTTAGGTTTGACAAGTGGTAAAGCTGTATTTCATTTAATATGGTATATTTTTTATTTTTGAGTGTCAAAATGATTAGATATGACCTTATTACATAAATAAACAAAAAATCAATTAAGTATATACTGAAATAGTTTAAATAAAGCTTAGGTTTGACACGTTCGTTAGGTTCAGCCTTTAGTCCCACTGGGGAAACAAGTACTGTGACAGGGACCCTTGACACAATCCATCACACTCTTTGTGTGCAGGAGTTTTCCATCAGTGCAAATAGACAAAAAACACAACAACCCTATGTTGTGATACTGGTCCCATGGTACACAAACATATCTACTCATGAGGGATATGAATATGAATGACACCAACTCTGTACTAGGCATGGGAAAAAATAAGTGGTCAAACTGATGGTTAAAACCCAGTCTGTCATATTCCTCTCCTATTTGATGCTTTCATCCATGGAGACCAGAACAAATGCAAAATGCAGAGCATGTATATCCTCGGGATACTTGCACTCGTTAGTCTGATTAGAGCTGGACACAGCACACAATCTGTAACAGTAGATGAGTAGTGGGAATTTGTGCCTAGTCTGAACTTGAATCCAGAACAAGGGTGACAACTTGGTCTGTCATACCAATAGTCATGTTTCATGGGAAAGAAAACAAGTTCACAGGGAGATTAAGCTTTTATAGCATGGCTGAGTGGTTAATTAATTAGGCTGGTAATCAGGAAATGAAAGGACAAAATGCTTTAAAGCTCTTATTCAAGTCTTGTTTACATCTGATAGTGCTAAATTGTAAACTTGTACGAGTAAGAAATGTCAAGTTAGTATGTTAAGATTAAATACCTTGCAATACTTGACCTTATCTCTGGTTTTTGTGGCTGCATTACAGAAAATTTTCTTAGAAATATTTTGATTTCCTTATATATTTATTTTACAGACCAAAGAAGACACTAAACAGTAAAAAGTATGGGGTAGATTTAATTTGTTATACACATGCTGTTAACACTGCTCTTCATGGATCAACAAAAGTAGATGGTCAGTTTAAATTTTACAAATTCTTGTTTTTCACATTGCAGGGCTTGAAAGTCGCAAAAAGTTTAGGTTATCTAATGAGCAGTTTTAAAGGAAATTCGGACAATCTCCATATATTTACAAAAATTTTAGGTTGCCCAAATAGGTTTGAGACTATTTTTGCATTAAGTATTTTGTCATGTATTTATTTAAGTCTCATACTTGGTCACTAATTCAGTAACGGAATAATTGCTAACAACATTCTATGTCTCATCACAAATAAACTTCTTTGAAAGTTTAATATTTTATGTGGTACTACAGATTTACCTGTGTACTTACTTTGTGTTTTCTCTTTTCAGATACAATAAGATACCTATCTCTTCATGATAACAAGTATATCAGGTATTTCCCAGGACATACTAAAAAGTGAGTTTCAGTTAAAACTATCTAATAACTAATGTGCAAGTCTTAAAAGGTATAATTCTTGTATTTTTTTTATCATTAAGCACACTCTGACAATGTTTTACATGAAGTACATGAAAATGAATACTGTTCTATTGAAAAGTGAAGTTTCTTCACTTCTAAATTGCCATTAGCTATTTCTAATAAGTAATTTCTATTTACTTTCTTTTTCTTTTTGTCCACCGCTTTCGTGAAAGTGTAGGGACATTAAATCTCATTCGTCTGTCCATCAGTCGGTTACAAAAACTATAACCTTGGTCATAACATTTTAACCGTAAGACATAGGACCTTCATTTGAAGGTATGTGTCTCCCTAATTGGAATACCTTTGTGTTGGAACTAAACTTTTTTATCATGTGACCTTGACTGTGACCTTGGACCTACTTCAGTGTAACTTTTTAACCATAAGATGTAGGGCCTTCATATTTGGCATGTGTGTCTGTAGACATGCACAACCATGATTGTATGTCAGAGAACGCCACACCCTTACTGATAGAATCCCCAAAGTGGGGGATCACAATTCTCTTAATTTGCTTGTTGTTTTTGGTTTTTTAATTTGATTTGTATAGTCTAAAGCGGAGTCTTCTTACTGTGGTTTTACAGAGTTGTTTCCCTCAATATGTCTCCTATAAATGACTCGTTTTTATCGGGATCGTTGGATAAGACTATTAGACTTTGGGATCTACGCTCTCAGAATTGTCAAGTAAGTACTGGTTAATACAAAAAGCATTTGTGTAAAAAGATCTTTAAATTCTGTTTTCATTTAATTCATATTGTATTGGGGTTTACATACTCAAAAGCTGCTGTACACTGTATCAGTTAAATTCTTGGAAATTCAGTCATTTTGTGCTCAGTCATCAACTAGGATCTATCTTTTTGTGAAATTTATTACCAGGTAAACAGGGATTTGTTGATTGCAAAAATGTTGAAGCTTTTAAGGCGTTGCATTTTAATTTGTTTGGTAGACATGCATTAAGAATACATGTAATATTGCATAAAAGAATAATCATTAATAGAACCATCTCTTGCTTTGCTTTAAGTTTTGGGATAACTTTTGTTATTAACAAGTATTTGCACAGTTCACACAGGATGCATTTGGAATTAACAAGAAATGTAAAGAAGTGGTATAAAAATACATATTTATATGTTACAGCCTTTTGTTTTTTATGTACTGAAAAATGGTTTAGTGTTTATTTTTTGCTTTCTATTTGTCCTCTCGTCAAGGACCAGTTCCCTGCTAAAACCAGTTCCTGGCTAAGACCAGTTACCGGCTACTACATTATTAGGGGTATTCAAAATGTGAATTGATGAAATTTTCATATGTAATGGTAAGTATCCTATGTATTGCAGACAATCATGTGAAAAACTCTCATACTGGTAAATTCACGTTTCAAAAGCCAAAACAACACAGTAGCCGGTAACTGGTCCTCTACCAGTACATATTTACTTCTCAGAAATATCACAAAGTAATTGTTCTGTTGTCTGTATTATTGATATTGAATAGGGAATAATGTGTATTGAATAATATGGTAATAATTTCCTCTGCTTTGAACATTGTTATTTTCCTGTAGGGTTTAATGCATTTACCTGGACGTCCAGTGGCAGCCTTTGACCCCGAGGGGTTGATATTTGCAGCAGGTATCAACTCAGAATGTGTTAAACTGTATGATTTACGTTCCTTTGACAGAGTGAGTATAGAAGATTATGTATTATGCAGAGTTTGAAAAGTCTTAATATTGAGAGTTAATTTAAACGTAATAATAATAATTTATTGTATTTTTTTTACACATCTAATGAGCGTTGATTTTCTCAGACAAACACAGCTGTATTAGTTAATGATCTTTTGCATTTAGAGATTCAAACAGATTACTCTTCAATTATGATTTTGTAACATAATGAATTACAAAACATGTTATTTGTATAAGTCAGACCTCAGGGGCCAGTTGTTCGAAACTTTAACCACTGGTTAAGCTAACCAGTGGTTAAAGTTTGAGAGACAATTTATTTAATTTATAAGTTTTCAGTATAAAACTTTGAATTACTTTACAAAGCTTGCTTCATATACAAAAATCAGTACACAGAGTATGACTAAAGGTCTCCTCATTTCAAAGATATAGTCAGATGAAATTTAACCATTGGTTACGTTAACCAGTGGTAAAAGTTTCGAGCAACTGACCCCAGACCGTTAAATCTGTGTCCTGGAAATTACTAGACCAGTAATCTTTAGACTAACAGTCTTCATGAAAAATTCTCCTGTCCTGATTCTGCATTTGTGAAAATCTATGATAATGAAGAAAATCTCTAGAATATGTATGTATGTTTGTTTCTTGCATCGTCATACCAAGATTACTTCGTGTACATGTATAAGGTGACAACATCTTCCTGATACATTCGATAGAAATTTAGAAATACATAACAGACCCAACCATAGTAGTAACAGACTTTTTGCCAATTTTTTTTTTGCGCGATTTACTGTGACACATGGCCTCGGTTTTTACTGTCTCATCTGAATGAACTGTTGGCAGGACACAATTAATCTCTCTCTATGTAACGCCTCATGTAAAATCATTTTAGTAATGCATATCAAGTTATTATCATGTCAAGTTATGTTCTTTTCTTTCCTCTTCTACATGGTTACAGTATATATATATATCCTTCTCTTATTTCTCTAGTATACAGCTATGTGAAGTAATTAATGCCGCATCTGACATTCATTTCCTTTGTACGTATTTCATTCCGTAATGAACGTTTTCAGGGTCCATTTACTACGTTTAAGCTCACTCAGGATAAAGACTGTGATTGGACGGGAATGAAATTCAGTCCCGACGGCAAACTGATCCTCATCTCAACCAATGGTCAGATCTTACGGCTGATTGACGCCTTTCAAGGAACACCGCTACAGACTTTCATGGTATTGTAACTGCATAACAAATTTGGGTCTTTTCGTTATACGTTATATAGTTCTTTCTTATACAAGCAGGTATTTGACATCAAGCCATTGTGATGTCATACAATTTCTAGATTACTTCCCGTTACTTTACATCAGTTTCCATAGAATTGGTTGACGTCACCTGCTTAAATGGGAAGTAACTCTGTATAATGTAAAGACCCAATTAACCCTTCATCTTTATACAAAGTCATCCCTTCTCTTCTCTATCACAAGGCATAGTTTGACTGAATTGAGGGATTTGCAAAGACAACTCAGGGCTCGAAATTAACTTATGTCCGTAAGTACGTGACTAATAAATTATGCCACGAACTAACAGATTTCTCATTGACATTGTATAAGTCGGACAGACTAATGAAAACTCTGTGATACCCACTCAGATCCTCTCACCCACCCTGCAAACGATTGAAAACTTATTTTTCTTGTAATCCCATATTAAACCTATTTTTAGTAACAATACGGAGTATCGCAACTAGTAAAATCCCTCATGATTTGCATTTAGTAACTTGCCAAATCTATTATTCGCGATGTGGGCTTTTTATGTGGGCAACTTACTTCACAATTATATGACATCATAACAATTACAAAATGCGCGTGTATGTTGACGTTATTTTAGTTGCGATATTCTGTATTGGCCGAAAAGTACATGGAAAGTAACGAGATTCTGAGTCGCTGGTGTGCTTCGTTGAAACAGATTATAGAGCAGCTTCAATACGTTTTCGAATGACATTAACGTTGTTTTGCATGGTTATGGGGCCACAGAGAAATGTGGCGATATATTAAGCCATCCTTCCTTTATGAACGAGAAGAAGCTAGAGGCATATGTGCCCCACAGTGTCTTGAAATGTTAAATCTGACAAATGAAATGTGTTTACCCTTAAATTAAATCAATTTAAAATGAATAAATAGTCTATTTTTCTGCGGACTAATAGATTTTTGTGCAGACTAATGGATTTTGTAACCGATTAGTCCGCCAGACTAGTGCTTGAAAATGTTAGTTTCGAGCCCTGCAACTTGATGAATATTTTGTCAGTCTTTTTGGGAATGGCAGTTCAGCAGATACTAAATTTGGGAATGGCAGTTAAGTAGATATTTATTTGTCGGTGTTTTTGGAATGGCAGTTCAATAGATATTTATTTTGGGAATGGCAGTTCAGTAGATACTTAATTTGGGAATGGCAGTTAAGTAGATATTTATTTTGTTGGTGTTTTGGGAATGGCAGTTCATTAGATATTTATTTTTGGAATGGCAGTTCAATAGATATTTATTTTGGGAATGGCAGTTCAGTAGATACTTATTTTGGGAATGGCAGTTCAGTAGATACTTTATTTTGTCTATGTTTTGGGAATGGCAGTTCAGTAGATAGTTATTTTGTTGGTCTTTTAGGAATGGCAGTTCAGTAGATATTTATTTTGTCAGTGTTTTGGGAATGGCAGTTCAGTAGATATTTATTTTGTCGGTCTTTTAGGAATGGCAGTTCACTAGATATTTATTTTGTCAGCGTTTGGGAATGGCAGTTCAGTAGATATTTATTTTAGGAATGGCAGTTCAGTAGATACTTATTTTGTTGGTGTTTTGGGAATGGCACTTCAGTAGATATTTATTTTGTGGGTCGTTTTAGGAGTGGCAGTTCAGTAGATATTTATTTTGTGGGTCGTTTTGGGAAGAGCAGTTCAGTAGATATATATTTTGGGAGTGGCAGTTCAGTATATATTTATTTTGTCGGTCTTTTTAGGAATGGCAGTTCAGTAGATGTTTATTTTTTTGGTGTTTGGGGAATGGCAGTTCAGTAGATATTTATTTTGGGAATGGCAGTTCAGTAGATATTTATTTTGTCAATGTTTTGGGAATGGCAGTTCAGTAGATATTTATTTTGTCAGTGTTTTGGGAATGGCATTTCAGTAGATATTTATTTTGTCTGTGTTTTGGGAATGGCAGTTCAATAGATATTTATTTTGTTGGTGTTTTAGGAATGGCAGTTCAGTAGACATTTATTTTGTGGGTCGTTTTGGGAATGGCAGTTTAGTAGATATTTGGGAATGGCAGTTCAGTAGATATTTATTTTGGGAATGGCAGTTCAATAGATATTTATTTTGTATTTTACAGGGTTTCCAGAACAACAAAGGTGTTGCCCTTGAAGCTTCATTCAGTCCAGATTCCAGATTTGCATTTTGTGGTATGTAAATTGAATAATGCCAGTGGTTATGTATACCGTTTTTAATATATAAGTATTGATACAGTGTTACTTCCAGATGTTTACAAAAAAGCATATTATCTGTATATCATATTTATTTCTTCATTGTTTTTATTTATTAAAGCTTTTTGTTTTGACATGTGTTTAATGGTATAGATTTGATATTTTGACATTTTGCTACAATTTTGAAGGTGATAGTTAAAAAGACAAAAATTTATTCAGATATTCTATTTATTTTATATGAAAAAGACATCTGGGGACATAAAAAGTTTGATCTGTCTATCTGTTTGTCTTGCAGGAAATTTTCCTTATATATAAATTGTTGTCATTTGAGGCATTTGTGTTTCACAAAAACACATTAAATTCACATGAATCAGTTTCCTTTTTTTATTTTAATATAATGAATCTCGTGTTTATTGTGTAGGATCCACGGATGGGAGGATCCACTGCTGGAATACCGAGACTGGAGTAAAGGTGGCTGTCATGAACTGTGATCACCCAGGTCCAGTACAATGTGTTCAGTTCAATCCCAAATTTATGATGCTAGCTACAGCCTGCACTAATATGGTAAGCCCTCGTAAAGCATTATAAGTCATACATGATACAGATTTAATAAATGTTTCGGCCAAATTGCAAAGCAGTTCTGGAATATAGATTGACAATGTCTGTCTGTCTGCCTTTCTGTCTGTTTGTCTTCCCGTCAACATTTTTGTTAAGGTTTCTGGTTTAAGTAAAACTTAATACTTCACACGTAAGTTCTTTATGAGGAATGCTTTTAATTGATATTATGACTTTTTGGCCTTACGACCTTGACCTTGTTTCAAATTTGCTTTGCAATTTGGCCGTACTGTCTTTAGCGGTATCTTGTTCAAAGAGAATATTTCAACAGTAGGTTAAACTTTTGAAGTCTGGGCAGTACTGTTGATCATTGGTTGTTTCCAGTGAACCCATTGCCCCTTAACCACTACATCAAATGTCAGTTTTGATTTTATACACTTTTAAATGATTTTTTTTGTGTGTTATGTAAAATATTTGTTGTGAGATATTTTCTGTTTGTTTCCTACAGGCATTCTGGCTGCCGTACATTGATGACTGAAAGCAATGAGCATTCACTGTGTAGAATTCTAACTACAGAAGGTGAAAAATGTGAAGGTCACAGTACGGTGAGCAGTGAGGATAGTTTACCTTGGTGGGACTGAGCAATGCTATTGTCGTTATATGAACATTTGAGAGGAGAAACATGTGACAGACTTGAGTAATCCTCGTACCAGCTAGGCAGCAACAATCTCTATACATATAGCATTTCTCAAGAGTTTATTATTGACATTTTGTATTTTCAGTTTTACATTTTTCATAGCAATATGTGTATGGTGTAACAGTTATAGTCTTTATTGGTGTGTCTGGAAAATGAACAAATGTAGCAACAGAAATATGAGTTTCATTGTGTTACCCTGCTTGTATCCTATAGATAGGACCAATTCTTTGACCTCCTGGTATCATGATAATCAATAACACTTGTGCAAGTCTTATTTCTAGCTTTTTCTTAGATCAGCTGAATATCGCTATTGATAGGGTTAAAGTCAAGGGGTCATTTTATCTCCAGGAATGATCTTTTAGCTTGCCGGGATGGATGTACGGAGAGCTATTGTCATAACCCCGGGCGTTATCGTCGGCATCGTTGTCGTCGTCTGTAGACAAAAACTTAAACCTGAGTTATACTTTTACAACCATATAAGATAGGGCTTTCATACTTTACATGTGTATTCCTTGTGACAAGACGTATTCATTGGTACAAAAGATTTTGGCCTACTCATCTTGACCTTTGACCTACCATACTTTTTGAACACTTTAATCTTGGTCATAACTTTTGAACATCAGGAGAAGGGACTTTCATATTTCATATGTGTATTCCTCGTGACAAGACCTGTCCATTCGTACAAAATTTTTTGGTCTACTCATTTAACCTTGACCTTTAACCTACTTTACAAAAACTTTAAACTTGGTCATAACTTCTGACCAGCAAGAGACAGGACTTTCATATTTCATGTGTGTGTTCCTCGTGACAAGACATGTCCATTTGTACAAAAAATTTTGGCCGACTGGGCGAGCTATGTTGTCTTTTGACAACTCTCGTTTGGAGGGTGGTCCTCTAATTCTGTATGATGATTTATTAGATTATGAATACAAAAGTATTACCCGGTTTTCATATTTGTTTCATATTGTTCTATTGCTCAGTTTAATGTCTAATTTCAAATTCTGAAACACAGTAAGAAATTCATGAATCAAAAAGTAGGGCATAGTGACTCTTCTGGATTGCTCAGATTCTGTAGATTTATTGATGTTATACATGTGTACATGTAGATATTATATATGTTTATTCTGAATGATGCGTAATGTGCTTCTTTATTCACCGAAATCTGAAGTTAATCATTGAAAGTTTCAGACAGGAACTGTAATTGTACATGTGTATTTGTGTACTCATATGTTCCACATGTGGTGTTTCTTGACCAGTGTGGATACTCTGTATGTTCTATGATATATATATATATATACACCTGTCATCTGTGGTCAGTACATTGAAGCTGTTCGTTATTATCTCCTTTTAGATATTGAAATATTTTCCAAAAATTTTTATTGTTAGATTTCTTTAAGTTTGAAAATCCAACTTTTTTGAAGTGAGATAAATATGTTTCATATATTTATGGATTCAGCTCATCATTGCTGGGATGTGTATCAAATTTTTTGCAGGCAAAGGTTATGATGATAAAAGATTTGTGAAGAATTTTAGTAGAACGTATTCTCAAACAAGCACTAAGCAAGGATAAAGAATTTAAGTATAACTAACTGTACAAACATTAAAGGAGTTATTACTGATATTATTCGTATCTTTAAGTTCTGTTATAAAAAATTTCCTGCGTGACAGATTTACATTAGTATATTTTGCAGGTCCAGTGAACCTTCAGTGTTCGTTAGAAATTGATGAAAAAACTGCATGTGATTGTAGTTTGAATTTCTCACGTTTATTTCAACTTTGCACGTGTAATAATTTGAAGTATATTTGTATTTGTACTTGTATGTTTAGTGCTGTATTTTGAAAATTCTAAAAATAGTATGACAACACAGTAGCTATAGCATTGTTTTGTTAATGAGCCTTAGTAGTTCACCTGTAACATGCTCATTGTGTGCCAAAGAGGTTCTTGGTTCAGACCCCACCAGTAACTCTACTGGTACTGTAACAGTTCCCGGACAGTAACTGTTCCCAGACGTTTTGCTGGTTTGAGCATGATGGGCAAGAGATCATCCAAAAGTTTTATACAAAATAAACCATATTTAAAGGAAAATAGGATTTTCTGGTAAAGATTTTTATTTATACCTTCTATCTTATTCCATTTATCACATTCAGACCTACTCTCAATATCCATACGTGTGGGTGGGGGTGGGGGGGAAGGTGCTCTAAAATCAGTTTTCATGTTCGATTAATGCAATATTTTCATTATAAGCATTTTTATGAGAGTGACTTTGGATTATATTAAATGTCATGTCTTTTTATCCTAAATCGTCTGTGAACTATTACAGTGGAGTCAGTAACAATGGCCGAAAAGGAGAGTCGTAAAAATGCATAAAATATTTGGTTAATGCATGAGTTTTGTCATAAGTTTGACATTGTTCTATACATAATGGATAAACCATGCAACGTACAAAACTTCAGGTATTTTGGTCTACTGTAGCAAAAGCGGTTTGTCGAAAACCTCAAAAATCATCTGGGAACTGTTACTGGACCAGTACTGTTTAGTATGTAGAACATATTACAAAGATTGAAGATCACATGGGCCTTACATCAACTCAAATATATACATTACCAGGAATTTAAAATTTTGACAAGTCACTGCTACCATTAGAAAACCAGTATAAAACAAATTATCCACAGTACCTCATACTGTCCCAACGCCTCTTTCAGAGGATTTTGGTATGGCTATCCTTTAGGGTGTTGTGATTTATTTAGTAAGAATGCTAGTTAGTGTGGAGAACCTGTTCTGTTGGTGATAACTGATTTACATCAGGTTCTTTCATGATTCCGTCCTTCAACTATCAGAACAATCAGTTATTGCAGTGATAAATGGTTCAAGTATGTCATCAGAACAACCAGTCCTGGTGATGACATTGGTTTAAACATATGCATCACCCTTAGCCATCAGAACAACCAGGCCTGGTGATGACATTGGTTTAAACATATGTATCACCCTTAGCCATCAGAACAACCAGGCCTGGTGATGACATTGGTTTAAACATATGCATCACCCTTAGCCATCAGAACAACCATTCCTGGTGATGACATCTGGTTTAAACATATGCATCACCCTTAGCCATCAGAACAACCATTCCTGGTGATGACATCTGGTTTAAGCATATGCATCACCCTTAGCCGTCAGAACAACCATTCCTGGTGATGACATCTGGTTTAAGCATATGCATCACCCTTAGCCATCAGAACAACCAGTCCTGGTGATGACATTGGTTTAAACATATGACTCCATTAGTAATCCTAAGAATACTGGCGGTAATAAGTCAAATCCGCAGCCAGACTATCAGGAGATGACTGCCTCCTGTGTAGATCCATCACAACCTAAACAACCTCTT